>OX940933.1:10614384-11308926 GCA_954870645.1 Agrotis clavis
TTTAATTAGCGTTAATTAGTACCTAACTTTGAAAATCTACTAAGATAAATGAGATATCTATCGATTGAAGCACAAATCGTAATTAGTAAAGCAAGATGGATTATATGATTTGTTACGGAGATCATGTTAAATATTTCAAGTTCCTTACACACACTATTCTTAAAACCTTTAAAAATAGGTAACTATTTCATTAGTGTATGCTTTTTTTTTAGCGTGGCAAAATCATCAAATGAGTCCTCCTGCCCGGGGCGGGACAGGAGGGACTGTCAGACTTGTACTAAAATCCAAGGTGTTCCTTCAATAGCTCTTTATGTACCAGGGTCACGGTTACCGAGTGAGACAGTCCCGCGGCCATTAGTGTACGCTTAGAGTGTTTTTTGGTATAGAAGCAAATTATTAAAATAGTAGATGTATTTAGGATTATGCTCATTTTTTAATGTTCATTTGTTAATTGAAGCTCCCCAGAAGCTTTAATTAACAAATTAACATTAAAAAATCATTTTTATCCACTTTCTATTCTTTCTCTAATTGCTTTTAAATATTAACTGCATGACTTTTATAACGGTATTCCATTTGTTAAAATTTGTATTTCAAAAATCTGACACAAAATTTCACTATCACAAAACAGGCACTAAATTACAAATTTTTAAACAGCTTTGCTAAAAAAAAACATTTCCCGTTATTCGTTCGTTGGTCAAAGTGGAAACATAAGGTTTATATGAAATAACGTGAAACAAACAAGATAATTTTGATAATTATCAGTTTAGAACGAGCGTTGTGCTAAGCAATTACCCACAGGCGCGCCGACCCAGGCGTGGTCCTTACGTGCGGTCCCACAATCGTCGAGTTAACAACACTGCTTGCAACTTTAAACACGGCTTTTCAACATTCCCTTTGTATATTTTACCAAATTCACTTTTGTTTTACTGAATGGGTATGAAATTCTACGGAACACAGCGAAATACGAGTGTTTACATTGTAGTTTGTAAACCGCTTACGGCGGCTAAAACTATTATTCGTTGTTAGTCCACTTAGGTGCAATCTGTTTTCAAATGCTTTTGTGTTTGGACTGTCGAAAAGGTAAATGAATACAGGAAGTGAGGCCCAAGCACGAATTATACGTATTTGACAGTACTTAGGCCTTTGTCAAACAGACAGGCGATAGCGAACCGAACCGAATCATGTCATATAAAAATGCGAAAGCGATCCGATAGTCTATGTGACAGGCTTCAAACAATTCCATACATTACAAACAAAAACGCTACGCCACGCATTCGGTTCGTCTGTCAGTTTGACAAAGGCATTAGTCATGTACCTACGACGTAAATTGTCGAACGTCAAAGTCTCAGTTTCCTTTATGTCACAAAATCGTGAAAAGTCGTGCCTACCACGACGTCTTAAAGCGGCAGTGGGGGAACGAGATGGCGCTAGACAACTTGTATAGCTGTCTCGTTCCTACAGTGGAACTACTCTTGCTAGGCCCCAAGGCCTCTGTTTTCATTCATAGTGTTGTTTATGGACTGTCGAAAAGGTAAAATGAAAAAGGAATGAATTTTGATACCATTAAGTTGTTTATTGTATAAAGTAAACATTCTGTACAGTTCATCACGGTTATATGGAAATGGTTTGACCACGGAAACCAAAATGGTAAATGAAATAACAAAAAAAAATCATTTATAGCCTCAACTAAAAACATACTTGTAATTACCTAATTAGAAAATGTTGGTAACGGAAATTTAATATTTCATTTTAATGTTGAATTTACCATGTTGTTAACATGAATGGTTTACCACAATGGCCACATTGAAATAATTTATTACAAAATCACTTTTTTATATTTTTCCAGCCTATGGCTTCGTTCGCATTGAAGTATTGAATTGTAACTTTGGAATGCACTACCGAGTCTGAAAAGTTCATAATTAAGCAAAAACAAAAGCAAAAAAACAAGTGAAAAATACAGATTTTTCATTTCCATAAAATCAGTCCAGTCGCAAATTATTATTTATATATGCTTCATCTTATCTATTTATGTGTTTTTAAAATGACAGCTACGAAAACATGTAAAAGAAATGAAAAAAGAGGGAAAGATATTTTCTAACATATTATCAAAGTTATAGTTATAGAAAAACTGATGATGACTAACTTGGAAATTGATCCCAAAGTGATTTGTATTACTAACAAAATATCTAAAATTCCATTTAATTTCAAAGGTAGCCCTTAAAAAAGTAAATCTATCACCTAGGTTAGGTAACAACTAGAACTGTCGTAACCGTATTTTTTTTTAGTTCCCTAAATAATTTATTTGTATTTCACTTTGTGCCCGCGGCAAGCCGAGTGCGGAAATCGAAAACGGTATTCCATTTTGCATGAATCGTATCCTTTTAACCGCTACTCGAGTTTCTAGTAGGTAACTAAGGTCTAGTTACCCATAACTAGTAGCGGTTTTAGATTTTAAAACTGGAACTACTAACTAAAAGTTAAATGTATAATACTGAATGTCCAGATGAAATCGTGTCGTCACTGGTACTTCGTGTCGTCACAACTTTTTTTTTCTTTTATTCTTCCCTGTTATTGTAATTCGTTCTCTTTTTCTTATCATTCCTCATTTAGTTCTTCCATCTTTCTTTTGGCTACCTCAACTTCATTCATCAACATTTACAATCTACATCACTCTATTAGTCGCATGCCTGTCATCCCTCGTCATCACAAATGTCCATACATTCTTATTTTCCGTTTTGTTTCGTTTTCGTTCCGTTTTGTGTTTTCTACTTTTAGCTTTACCTTATATTATGCTCATTTCATATCCATTTAATCGCTCCACACAATTCCAAATAATGTACTCGTATATCAATAGTTTTTGACTTGTGAATTTTAGTCGGGTTTACTTAATCAAACAGAGCTCTATAGACAGAGATCAATGCATCGTATTACAAATTCAAATTAAAAAGACATGAGAAGTGATAACTCTTCTATAATCACCAAAAAAGATAAAATAATAAACGATATTAATATTGCGTCTCACACGGCTGCGCCAAATAAGCCCATCAGCAAAATGTTGTCTTTGTCAATCAATGCTACAATACCAATTACAGATCCTACTCAAACATTTACACCAAAATCAACATACTACGTGCCCCACTTCACGAACTCATACTCGAAGCAAGTCTAGTCTTAAGAAGTGTAACATAATTAAATGATAAGACTACCCGCAACACGCGGTAAACAGGGATTACCTTACAAAGGTGTAAACTGTCACGTAGTACGTGTACGTCAGCGTTATCTTATACCGTGTGAACGTTATCTTAACCATGATTTACAGCCTTGCAGATAATTTTAATTAGGGCTCCCGTCGCCTAGGGACATGTTTGATGAGCTGGGAAAATTTCTAGGCTAGTTCAGAAATGTTCTGTTTACTTTTAGAATTAGGTTATTTAATTGGGGACACGCAGGGTAATTAATTAGGGTTCCAAAACTAATTTGAGCAGTATTCTCCGCTTTAAAGTGTTTTTAACATAGTGGTACAGTCAATTAGTTATAGATGAAAATGAACGATTTTGAGATGTTAGATTTCTGGAAATTACCAGCGTTTAATTATGTTATACTTCAAATATATTTTCTATTATCTGACATCACTCCACTGGCAATCATTCAAATGGCGCCTAACATCTGAAGTTTTATAATTATCGAAGTGTGGAAAAAAAAACATTAAATGCTTGATTTAATATTTCTATTATATGTCGAATATTTTATCTCCTAGTACAGTTTGTCGTCTGACTTCTAAACCAACACAACAATAAATGCATAATAATACACAATTACACACTATGGCCCATTTGGGCGCCAATTTGCTAATTGTCACCCAACTGGGACAAAGACAATAGTAGTTTATGAAACTGTTACATAATGAGGGGTATTATACACGAGTGTGAGTTTAAAAAACGAGCGAAGAGAGTTTTTTAAAAGTTTCACACGAGTGCATAATACCTATTTATGTGCAGTTTCATACACTACTTTATCTACTCTCATTGAACACGAACACATCAAATAAAAGATAAACACTAATAAGTAATTATCCACCGAAACATAAACGTATGGCGCCAAAACTCCCGTTATCACCGCGCAATGGCCAAAGCGCGCACAGCCACAGATAAAAATTAAATAGATGTATCTATGATCTGTAATCTGTATCGTGATGAAAAAAAAAAATATTATAACATTATTTTGTTAGAGAAACAGCGTCATAATGTAATTTTTTAATTTCATCTCGATATACTATTCTGTAAAGTACGTCTATATAAACGCGTTTTGAGTTTTGTATTTTGAATTTAACGATATGAGAGTAGATAATAGTAGTTTATGTAACTGGTACATAATGAGGGGTATTAAACACGAGTGTGAGTTTAAAAAACGAGCGAAGCGAGTTTTTTAATAGTATCACACGAGTGGTATAATACCTAGTTATGTACAGTTTCATACACTACTTTATCTACTCTCATTGAATACGAACATATCAAATAAAAGATAAAAATTAATTAAATTAACACTAATATTCATCCACCGAAATACAAACTTCAAAATTCCAACATTCCTATTTAAAGCGCGCGCAGCCACAGATAAAAAATGAAATAGATGTATCTATGGTCAGTAATCTGTATCATAATGAAAAAAAATTAAATTATAACATTGTTTTGTTAGAGAAACAGTGTTATAATTTAATTTTTTAATTTCGTTACGATACTCTATGGTATAAAGTATGTCATTATAAACTCGTTTTGAGTTTTGTATTTCGAATTTTACGATAATTATGAGAGTAGATAAAGACATTTATTCATAGAATATGGTAGGTAGGACCAATATTACGTTATACAAATATTACGTTGAAAGATAACTAAATTGCTCCCCTGTTTTCTTTACAAGATTTTTTGACGCTAGATTTCTACAACTTTATAGGTAGGTACACTATTTTCCTTTAATAGACGTTTAGAGGAGACATGTAGCGACTTACATGCTGTTTGCTAAAATATGTCACAAAATATTACTATTTTCTCAACAAAGTGTGCCTTGCACTGCTTTGAAAGACACTAACTCATCTCAATTTACCGCACAATGTCACTTTTAAAAACAACTTTTGACATCTGAAATATTATCTCAGGATCACTTTGGAATACCTGCAGAGCTTTTTAGACTAATCTTGATAGAAAAAAAAGCAATTTTGACATTTGATTTTAGTATTACTAGATCTGTCAGCCCCATTAATAATGAGCTATGTGGACATAGCCTAATCACCGCACTGTGTAAATCCTATGAATATCACATAGTGAGCTTTGTGATGTATAGATATTGTTAATAACCCGATGCTATGACGTCACAGAATTTATGACAATACAATGTTATCTCCGCTAACAGATGTTTGACTAGACTATCTAGGTAAGCACTGCTTTTGGTCTGAATTATGTCATATTGTTATTTTCTAGAAAATTTCAATTCATTTAACTAAATTTCTTGTTAGATAATTTAGCTTCATGCAGTCAAGACATTTCTTAATCAACTGAACAGAACATAAACTATATGAGTACTAAGACTCAAGTTTATTCCTCTCCTAATTACCAAATAAAACGAGGATCGCAAAAACATTTCATCCTAGAACATACCAGCGGAGTAACGCAGACAAAAACCATTTAGTACTAGTGAAATACCTAATAGCAGCTCTGTTACCAAGATGAATGAGCCTCGTTTGTTCCGGTTTGCTCCCATTAACCCAGCCTTAAAGACACAGGGTCACCGGCCGTCTCGAAAACTAATCCGCACTGCTGTTAATACCAATAAGTCGTGTCTCGAAATTTATCGGGGTCAAAATATAGAGCCAGAATACTTTATAGGACTTTCGTATAAGTTCGGGCTATTCATAAAGATGCGCAGATGTGCTGGAGAAATATTGTGGGTAGTTTCTGTTGTTGAATCGAAGATGGCTGTCGTAAACAGATAAGTTTTGGTTTGAACGATATATCTAGTAGATGTTTAAATATAATATGTCTGAAATAAATCTTAGAACACAAAAAATATCTACGTAAATTAAGACAAAAACTATACCTCAGACTAGAAAAATTATCTATAGTTTATCAGTTTGCTGCATACGACTCCATTTGTCTTCAAGGCCATGATTTCTACACTCATATATCTTCCCGATGCCGTAATTTTCGCTTTACGTGGTAAATACTAAAGACCCGTCTGAAATTCGAACCCGAACCTTTCCCAAATAATTTAAGCCTTTAGACCTTCAAAGCATTAACAGCTCGAAGATACCATTAAACATACTTACATACACAACATGTACTCAATTTCAACGTAACTAACTTCGATGTAAAAGATTTAACTTTTATTCATTTTGGAGCAAAACGTTATTTGAGATGTTAGGTCTCAATAGAGTTAAAAATGGAAAATCTACTAGATTTTCGTGTCATCGAAGACGTATGCTCTCTCTTAAAGGATAGATAGAATCAAAACTTGTATGGATTTCGAATTCTTGAATCTAGCAAGAATGTTCTTTGGGACCGCGAATTCAGCCATTCAAATGCTTATTGAATTTTGTTTAAAGACGAAAAAATAATGAATTTCTTGATGGTGTTAACTATAGGAATTTATATTATAGTATATGTTATGTGTAGTACATTATCTACGATAAAAGTAATCTCAAGCCATTTATTTAAATAAACTATTTTAAGCAGTCAGGTTTGAATAGTCAAGAAGTCCAAAAGAGGAATCTACTTGCCAGTCTCAACCATTATTTAAATGAAAGCCTACAATATTATTATATTCGTTTTTTATTAACATTAGCTTAAAAATACCTACACAAAAATAACTGACAATTATCATGGGCATTTGGATTGAAAGTTATCCAAATGCCCATGATAATTGCCAGAAATCAAAATAGGCTACAAACTGCAAGAGATAATCATAATAAGCTAAGACGAAAGCTCAACCACGTACGGCAGTATTCTTAAGCGCAGGAACCCGGTAGGTAAGAAACGTTTATGACGGAATCACAAATGCATTTTTCGTGTCCTGAAAAAGTGCCGGCGCGTTCGCCTCTCGGGCTTTCCAAGCGAATTTGCTTGACATACGGTTGGGTGGTATTGTGAGCAAGTAGCAATATACTAAACCTACCTTTGTAGTGGTAACATCCCTGATTTACACGTCATGGGTTATGGCTACGTCGCGGGACCGTCTTATCAGATAACCGTGGGCCCTGCACGTAAAGGGCTATTAAAGGACACCGTGGTTTGTAGTCAGTAAAAGTCTGAGGACTCACTGGATGATTTTACCACATAAAAGAATTATAGCCGGTGAAAATGCGAGCAAGCAATTCATTTTAATTACTCTCGATGACAAAAAAAATTGAGATAATATATGGCTTTCCGTAGAAACAAGACCAGACTAGACCCTTTCACATAACTAAAGGAGGCCTCTTTCTTAAGAATGTTAAGAGCTGATTAAGAAGAGTCTCTGTCTTGACTCTCCCAATTATTTTACAGAAAAGTTCAAATGAAATCATTTCACCATTATCATCATCATCAGCCGGAAGACGTCCACTGCTGAACATTGGCGTCCCCCTTAGACCACACAATTCACCACACCGGTTGCCCGCGACACTCATGAAATGAAATCACTTAGCTGATTAAAACTGTCGTATATCATACATAGCCTTTTGAATTTAGTATTATGTCTGTGAAAAACCACATGGAAAGTTAACAAGATTAAAGTAAAATGTACATACAGCCATCCATCAAATCAAGTGGATTAATGTCCAAGCTTCATATTTGTAAAGCTGCGTTACTACGATATGCGATACGCTCGATGCAATCACAATATAAACAATTTATGTTATTGAAAAAGTTTCGGATCATAAAAAAGACTAATGTCCTTTATTTGTAGTACGATACTATGTTGTTCGTTCATTTTGTCTGTGTGTTCTACATACAGGAATAGTAACATATCTGAGATCTTACTTTTATTTTTACTTCCTTCACATTTTTATTACGTTTCTAGTACGAGTGTTTTACATAGGGTAAAAATGATTTTGGGAATTTTACACCTGCTTAATTAATTTGTGTGATTGAAACAGATGAGACCGGACAGTCTCGTGTAATTTCGATTAGTACCATAACTGAAGATCTTCAGAAAATCTAACAATAAAGATGCGTCTTTAATCAAAAAACATTACTTGCAGCAGTGTAAAATAGCTTTATTCAGTAAACATCATTTTAATAATTTAAGGTTTTTTACCGTTTTACCTTACGTCATGAAATCTGGGGCGATTCTCACATGATATCGTATTTGAGGCGAGCACTGCCGGCGCGCCGCCTCTTTTCTGAAGGGCCATGCGGTATAATTATAATGTATTAGCCAACAATGGATTTCATGAAAGATAATGAGACGTGAGATCCGCGTCACAGACTGACCGCACTGACGCGCGGTATCGTGTGACAATCGCTTTTCTAGACTTTTTCGCATTTCATGACAAAACATAAACGAAACGGTGCAATTGAGATGAATAAAAGATACTCGTAACTTGAACCATCTCCTTTTCAGATCTTTCCTTTGAATCTTTTACTGTTAATGGAAGCTCTGCAATTATAGTGAGAATAGTATCTTCACTTACTGTTTACTCGTGCATAGTTCCCTTTTTTCATTTTACAGTTATATCACAATGCACTCAACACAATCGCTTCGCCAAAAGGACCGCTTAATGTCTTCAAATTTCCATTTAGAACACACTGCATCTTGAATTCAAATGTCGTCAAAATTGTTTCCGTTATGAAACACACTTGCTTCTGAAACAAAAGCTTTTCAATAGAACACAGACGTGTTTCTTCGTGTTTATTACATTGCGAATGCAGTTTTAAATTGAATTGGTTCCTCGTTTTGTCTTTTATTTGGGAAGAGGTTCACAGATTCCTACTTCATCATGCCTTTGATTGATAGCCATTGAACTTGTTAAGGTGAATTGCTGCGGCTTTTGTAGTATAAATCATCATCAGCCGGAAGAAATCCACTACTGATGAAAAAAGACCTCCCCCTTAGACCGCCAAGCCTTAGGACAATCCGCCACTTGCATCCATCGGTTGCCCGCAACTCTCTAGATGTCTTCAGCATTCTTCAGCCCACCTATTTCCAGCCTGCCTACGCTACGTTTTCCGGTTCTACGTTCTTCTAACGATGTGGAAGTACGCTTATAGATAGTCCATGAACGATGTGGAAGTACGCTTAAAGAAGAAAGAGAAGAAGCCTATCTTCGGATAGAGATCGTTGCTATTTGATTGATACGAAAACTACATGCAAAGATATTTCAATAATCTTTTACGCATCAACTTTTTAATCCAGTCTAAACATTGTAACCGCTCCACGTCAATAGCAAAACAAGTTCTCTCTCACAGCTCATTAATCACTTGCACTTAACAATAACCAAGCAAGGTTGCATTTATTTTCATTTACTGGCCCAAATCAGAATCACTAAGAACAAAGAAATTCAGAGTTATGGGCAAACGTAATGAAACTCCCCATTTCCTCTGCGTGCTTACGTAAATAAAAAGGAAACATTCAAAGGAAATGCCTACTCTGAAGGCAAAAATACTCAACAAAGTTGGCTCGGAGAACATTCAAGTCCTTTTAAATAAAAGTTGCCTTTTATCACTGGCTAAAACGTCCATTTCTCAGGGCGGACTCCTAAATGGACAAAGAAACGCGTGGCTGTGATGATACTCAAGTGCTTTCTGGGCTTTGCGCACTTTTACCCCAAACTTGGTGAGTTAGTCACGGCCTGTGTACGTGTTACTGTCCTCGGACAATATTGTCGTGTCTTTGCGACACCTTCCCTACCCGTTTTATGAGTCTTTGTTGGAACTTGTTATTTCAGGTGCATTTTAAAAATTTGGTCAAAGTACTGTCTCGGGTTTTTGTAGCTGTTAAGGAAAAGGATTAAGATTGTACAATAAAAACAACAATGCTGCACAAAAGAAAAAAGAGAATATTTAATTTTATGCACCGTAAGGACCATTCTTGTTATACAGCGCAGTTTTGTACTTTGTGTATTGTTTTTATTGCATAATTATATTAAAGACAAAGGTCACTCATCATACGCTCAGCATGAAGGTACTTGCTAGATAAAGTTTGTGCGATTATAAACCGGTTAGATTAATAATTTTATAAAATGACTAGCGATCTGTCCCGTCTCTAAACGGGTGCACATATTATAGTAGCTTTCAAATGGTGAAAACATTTTTGAAAACGGCATAGTAGATTTTGAGTTAATTCATTACAAACATACACACACACACAAAAATATATAAATCTTTCCTCTTTATAAATTATTATTGTATTGTAACGGTTATGGTGGGTTAAAATAAAAGAACCCACCAGCGTTTACAATTAATTTATTAAAGGTCGTGGTTCACAGCCGTCACTCGGTATTTATTCGTTCCGTGGAAGTAGGCGCACTATGTACTGCCCTGGCTTATCGCGTAGAGCAGGGACGCGATGCCGAGGAGTTGTCCCGAGGTGAGAGAGACCTCAGGGACGGGATGGTGGATGCGCCGGCAGGTCGGCTGTGCGCTGCTGGGTGTGTGTGGCAGGTCAGCTGTGTGCGCAGCTAGGTGCTGTGAGTGCGCAGGCCTCGAACGTTCGGTAGGGTGAGTCAGCTGAACTCAACGAACGACGAGGATGGGTATTTCTAACCCCAATCTTGTTCCCTGGAATCAACGTCCAGCGGTAAATAAAAGGTCCACTGTAAGTCCTCTCTGATGATGACCCCGCAGCGTAAGCGAAAGCCTAGGACGTAAAGCGCTTAAGGCGTTTGTGAGTTTGGTCATCATCAGAACGGAGTTTACATGGTTTACACAATATTAAATTAGCGTGAAACATTAACACATAACATTATTATAGGCCTACGAGCGTATGGAAAATGGAACACTCGAGGCTTAACAAAATAAAAACCTAACAGACAAAGAAAAAATAATTGAACACAAAATAAATTAAGTCTGTAGGTACCTGCTCAATACAAAAAGATAGAAACACAAGCTAGCAGTTATAAAGGTTTTGTTTGGCAAACTTACCCTAAATAGGTACGGGGATGGACACTACACCAATTTTATAATTATTTTATACACCGTCTGTATGTACACGGAAAAGTGTCGCAAGATCTAGATCTAATTGAAGAGAGAACTATTTTGCGAACGTGTAACAGACAACAAAGATAATGGCGAATGACGTGAGTGGTCTCGCGGTGCGCGTAATTTATACTAATGAGCACATTCGGTTAAATCAGAACATCACGTACTAGCGTCACACTCTCATGAGTGGGACAGAATAATATCCATCATGTTGTCTCAGTCTACAATACAACTACAGCCGCTAATCTACCCACCTAACTTGAGTTTCCGTAGAACGCGATAAAAGAATGTTAGCGTGGTACCCTCAAATGACACCATTTATGACGTCACGCGAACTCGACTTTCGATTAATGTCGGTAAATTTAAGAACATCACGTCGTCCGGCTACAACACCAAAACGAATGTATATAAATTCCTTGCATTCCATTGTAACTATTTTGTTATAAGCTGATTAATGAATTGAATATAGGACAAAAGATAACGTTGATACTTTACAACGTTACAATACCCCCTCGCGCAGTCAAGGATTTTGTCTTCTATAATGACAAAATCCGCACGAAGAATTAGAGCTAACTATTGTTTTACCTATCAAAAAATCATCATTCGTACTTCTCGCAATCATAACTAGCGGCAGCTATTGTATTCAGTGATACGAGAGATAGCTGTCGCACAATATAAAATATTTAGGAATCCTGTTGTCATTAACCTGATGCCTTACAATAGTTTTCTTCAAAGATGACAGTATACTAAGCGAGAGAATAAAGCAATCGTATGTATAGAGTTCAATAAAATATTTTTGTTAAATTATTTCTTTTCCTTTTAACCATCTACCGACCAATACTAATCCACCTACCAGTTTTAAATTTTACTGTAAGTAATTGAATCTAAATTTAGATGATAAAATTATGTTTTTGGTTTAAGGCTTATTTACGGAGTTACCAACCGCTCCTGCAAAGGCTTATTTAAAGAGTTGCGACCGCTCTATAGAAAACAACACAAATGGTGTAGACCATCAGTATTAAGTGAACAAGCTATGTCCTTTGGTTTTGTTTTTTGATTTATGGTTTATTTAAGGAGTAATCGACCGCTCCTGCAAGGGCTTATTTAAAGAGTTGCAACCGCTCTATAGACACAGTTGTGTTTTTTATGATGCAAGGGCTTATTTAAAGAGTTGCTACCGCTCTATAGACACAGTTGTGCTTTATGATTTATGGTTTATTTATGGAGTAATCGACCGCTCCTGCAAGGGCTTATTTAAAGAGTTGCTACCGCTCTAAAGGAAAACACAACCGTGAAAAAAAAACACAACCATGTACATATTACAAAACCAAAGTGATCGATGGGTTAGAGCCACGATCAATATAATAAATACCTTCGGTGTAGGGCCGATAGGTATAAAAAATAAAATATAATGAATGGGGTAGGCCATCATTATACGTAAGTAACTATAAGGTAGACCAAAAGTAATAACAAAATAATAGAATTGGTAGGTTAGATAGGTTCGGTATAGTAATGGGTATTCAAAAATTTAAGAAAAAAAAACAAGATTTACTGTTACTTAATTGTTTTCAAATATTTCTTCCTACTAATTTTAAATCTTTAATATGCCAAGAGCCTAAATTCTTTCCAGACATGTCTTGCAGCACATAAACTAGAGGAGACCTCTTCTGAATTATTCTAGCCTTAATAAATTTAGGAGCCAGCTTCTTCGAAAATTTACTATCCTTGTCACTTAAGACGTAAGCGCGTTTCATGACTACGTCTCCAATGTTGAACTCAGCAAACTTCCGTCTGAGATTATAGTGTGAGGTGTTCTTTACATGGGCTTGCCATAGTTTTGACTGAACGCTGTCGAAGATAGAAGATAAGCAACCTAAATTTTCTGCATATAAGTCACGTGGCAAGAAAATTATCTCGTTACCAAGGTCATTTTCCAAATAATGAGATCCACAAGTAACTAGCTCACGGCCGAAAACCAAAAATGAAGGTGTAAAACCAGTAGCCTCGTTAACTGAGTTATTAATAGCGAACTGAACTTTGGGAATAAATAAGTCCCAAGATCTATGATCATTATCAACGTAGGTAGATAAACATGTGATGATGGTTCTGTTGAATCTTTCAACTAAGTTTACCTGAGGGGTGTATTTAGGTGTATAATGAACATTAGGAATGTTGTATTTCTTAAACAGCGCTTCCGCCACTTTACCTGTAAACTGAGTGCCATTATCCATCATCACTGTTTGTGGTATGCCATGAACTAAGAATACTGATTCTTCTAGAATTTTAGTTATAATATCTGCTGTAGCTCTTTTGATAGGAAAAATTAAACAAAACTTTGAAAAACAACAAGTTATCACAAAAATGTAACTGTTTTGTTTCCTAGTAGTGGGAAGAGGTCCCATGAGATCTATTGAAATCATCTGAAATGGTCGAGAATACTGTTTAGGACGACCCATTTCTCCTAGGGTTTGATGATTTTGAGACTTGTAAGCTAAACATTTATCACAAGAACCAATAAGCTTTACAACGTCTTGGTACATACCGGGCCAGTAGTAACGTAAAGCAAGTCGACGGTAAGTTTTAAAAATGCCCATATGTCCTGCCGTAGGAACAGCGTGGCTCTCATCGAAAATAGCTTCGCGAAGTTCAGAAGGAACTACCTCTTTCCACGAGAATTCTGAAGTAAGTTCATGTTTATTTTTTGATAATCTAAATAATGAATCATTTTTAATAATAAAATTAGAGAATTTAGAAGGATCATTTAAACAACCATTATAAATATTTTTGTACCAGCTGTCTTTAGTGTCCAAATAAGAGTTGGATATGCTGATAGCACTTACTGGAATGATTCTAGACAGAGCGTCAGGTATAACGTTATCTACGCCTTTTCTATGTTTAATGACAAAGTTAAAGGCCGAAAGACGTACACCCCAACGAGCTAGACGTCCAGTTGGATTGCTTAATGATAGAAACCATTTAAGAGCACTATGATCGGTATAAACTGTAAACTGTTGTCCGTTTTCGATATAGCAACGCCAATGTTCGAGAGCGACAATAACGGCTAATGTTTCGCGTTCTGTTATGCTGTAGTTCTTTTCAGCGGCAGTAAGTGATCTACTCATATAAGCAATTGGATGTTCTTTGCCTTCAAAAGACTGAGTCAGCATAGCACCGATACCGTAACCACTAGCATCCGTGTGTACTTCGAACGGCTTAGTATAATCCGGACAAGATAAAACCGGTGCTGAGACTAGACACTCTTTGAGTTTTTGAAACGCTGAGTCAGCCTCAGCAGTCCACTCAAAAGGAGGAGTGCCTTTCCTAGAAGATGTTAACTTATTTAAGGGACCGGCTATAGTGCTGAAGTTTGGAACGAAACGCCTGTACCACGTCGCAGTACCCAGAAAGCGTTTAAGGTCCTTACGACTTTTAGGTGTCGGATAATTGAGTATAGCCTCAACCTTAGCTGGATCAGTACGTAGGCCAGAGCCATCGACGACGTACCCCAGATATTTCAATTGAGAACTGAAAAAATTTGACTTCTCAAGGTTAATTGTTAAGTTTGCCTGTTTCAACTTCTCTAGCACACGCAATAGTAGTGTCACATGGCTATTAAAGTCTTCAGAAATGATAATTACGTCATCCAGATAGGCAAACACCTTGAGATCGAAATTAGAAAATAATAAATCAACTAATCGTTGCTGAGTAGCTGGAGCATTTGTTAAACCAAAAGCGGTCCGTTTGAAACGAAACGTGCCTCTTCCGGGAACGTAAAATGCCGTTTTGTCACGGTCCTCAGGAGCAATCGGGATCTGCCAGAAAGCCTTGGATAAATCGATACTAGATAGATAACGAGCATCCCGTAAATTATCCAGAATCTCAGAAATGTAAGGGAGATTGTAGGCATCACGTTTTGTGACAGAATTAAGTTTTCGACTATCCAAGCAAAATCGAGGTTGGCCGTTCTTCTTAGTAACAATGAGAACGGGAGAAGACCACGCGCTCTCGCAAGGCTCGACTACGTCCATTGACAACATCTCATCAACCTGATCAACCAAGATACGTTGCTTCTCTGGTGACAAACGATAGTATCGCTGACGTATTGGCTCAGAGTCACCGGTGTCAATATGATGAGTGATAAGACTTGTAACGCCTAAGCCTTTGTTTGAGAAAGAAATGTCCTCAAACTGCTTTATGACATTATCAGCCAATTGCTTTTGTGACTGAGTAAGATTATCATAACCTTGTATGAAGGTAGGATGAGATTTATCTAGAGAACAACTGTCCGTTTTGTTCATAGAAACACTATTAATAAATTTTGGACAAAGTTTAAACTTACGCCAGAAATCAATGCCCAATATAAGATTGCGCTTAATATCCGGTATAACAATTGCTTTCAAAATGTGAAACTGGTTTTCAAAATTTACGGGTACATTAATATAACCTATACTTTTTAAAGTTTGTCCTCCCGCTGCCGTTACTGTAATGCAATCAGCCTTTACAAGTGGCAGGCCATATGCTTCTAACACGGAATGAGCTTTATTGCCAATAATTGTGACCGCAGAGCCAGAGTCAAGTAAACCGGAAACGGTAAGATCATTAATCTTCACAGAAACGTAAGGTCTATCGTCAAGATCACTCTTATCATCGAGAATTGTGTAGATGTTATACGATTTAGAAAATAATGTGACAGTTTGTAACCAGTTCTTCCAGTCCTCAATATCAAAGTTATTAACACAATTCCCGTGAACTAGTTTTTTGGTTTAGATTCCTCCTTATTACACTTTGGGCAATCAGGCGTCTTAACACCCTTCAGGCCACAGGAAAAACAAATTAACTCTCTCTTAGCGGTACACTGCCTTAGCATATGTGTATCGGGCTAGCCGCAATCGCGGCTGTAAGACCCCTCTTTGAGGAGTGGCTGGATAGGTCCCACGGCGTCCTCACCTACCGCATGACACAGGTCCTCACCGGACATGGCAGCTTCGGGAGGTACCTGTGCATGATAAAAAAGGAGGAAACGCCCGGGTGTCACCACTGCGAGGATCGCCCGGAGGACACGGTGGAGCATACGGTGCAGGACTGCCCAGCTTGGGCGGAGCACCGCCGTGTCCTCACTGCGGCGATAGGCGGAGACCTCTCGCGCCCGGCATTGGTTGCGGCCATGCTGCGGGGCGAGACGGAGTGGGAGGCGGTCGCCTCCTTCTGCGAAGCAGTCATGCTCGCGAAGGAGGAGGCGGGCCGCCTGAGGGAGAGGATACCGTCCTCCCTCCGCCCGAGACGCAGTAGTAGACGCCCACGGCGACGGATGTCGCGGGACGATCTCCGGCCACCGTAGGCGCGGGCATGCGGGCGGCGAGTAAAGGGCAACTCGCTGCCCGACCATGGACCATGCCCGGGTCGACGGCGCGTTGTGTCCCACGCGCGCCTCAAGGAGCGTCAGCATAATGACGGGGCCCCCCTATAGAGGGCCACAGTCCTGCCGGGGTTGCGGGACATACGTATACCGCGACCCCGGCACACAAAGGGCTACCGAAGGACACCGTGGATTTTAGTCAGTACAAGTCTGACAGTCCCTCCCGCCCTGCCCGGGGTTGGAGGACTCATTTGATGATTTTGCCACGTAAAAAAAAAAAAAAAAAAAGCATATGTGTATTGTTTCGACAACGAGGGCAGTAAGGTTGTCTTTTATTAGTTTTAGATTTATCAACTGCGTGCACATAATTAGGTGATGAATTATTATTTGAATTTGGTTTATTTTCAAACTTGTTATGCTTGGAATAGTCCTTGTTATATGAGCTAATAAAATTATTTTTAAAATTTGATTTACCAGCTGACTGTCCCGAATAAGCAAACTCAGGTGCTAATGTATTTGAACACGGCTTAGGTGGTTCCTTAAACTGAGAAAAACGTGCTTGTATAGCCTCATAATTTCGACACAGAGTTCGTAAATTATCAATTGACTTAATCTCCGATACGGAAGAGATTGTATTAGCGTAAATCGGACGAATATTATGTAGCAAAATTTCTAATTTGTCTTCCTCTGAAAGCTTCTTAGTCAGGCGTGAAAAAAGTCCAGCCATAATGGATAGGTAGATTATTATATTTTCTGTTTCCCCTTGCGTGCGAGACCTAATTTCTGAAAGAAGTCTATAATCATAATCAGATTGATCAAAATCACGTCTTAATGAAGCCGCAAGATCGTCCCAACTCGAAACCGATTCTCTAATGCTTCTGTACCAATGTAAGGCATCGCCAGTAAATATTTCAATAGCGTGGGGTAGAATACTATTAAGCGACATATTTTTAACTTCACAAAATTCCTCACACCTAAGTATAAAAGCTCGAACACATGATTTGCCGTCGAATTTTAATTTAGAAAATTTATTCATGTTGCCATCACAAGTAACCGAAACAGTGACTGGAATTGCAGAGGAAGAAGCTGTTGATAAATCTGTAGTAGGTTGGGAATCCAAAGAATTACCAAGTGCTGAAAGCCTTGAAACGGTCTTTTTATAATAGCCAACGCAACGTTCGTAGTCAGCCTTTACTTTATCGGTACCAGTAATGCGATTAATACGATGATGTAAATGATTAAGTAAATTCTGAGACCGGAGTAAAGAATTTCTATCAAAAGTCGAAGTTTCTAAACCAGTGTTAACCCTTTCCAAGACGTCAACTACACCCCTCAAGTCCTCCGCTGGGTCGAAGGGACTAACTAGAATGTCTTCCGATGGAAATAATGGTCCACATTTAGCTATTTGTTTACGTAAGTCTTGCACCGTGGCAGCAGGTGTTTCGCCTCTAATGGCCACCTCGTACTCGAGTTCAGACTTTTGAAGCGACATAAACTTAACTGGATAAGCCATGATTTAAAAATTTTCAAAAGCAAAAAAAAATTAAAAGTGTAGGGTAAGTGCCAAAAAAAAAAAAATTCAAAGAGAAAAAATAAAATTAACGGTTATGTGTACTAACACTCCGTCTGTTACAATTTGAATTTAAAAATCTAATAACGTTTTGGTTGAGACCAATCTAGAAAACAAGCACAAAAAAACAATTGCCCCTAAATAAAAATTAAAAAAAACACACAAAAGTAGTTAATGCAACCAATGTATACGCTTTACAAAAGGTTAAGCTTTAAAAAGCAATTACAATTTAAAACAAATTGAAAAAACAAATTGACAGAATATTGACAGAATGAGGTAGGGTCTGCAATAATATGTACCTAGGTTTTACAAAAATAGTTGTTTAAAAAAATGAAATTACACTTGAATACGAATTGAGAGGAGAACAAAAAAAAAATTGACAGATTGAGATAGTCTGCAATATTATGTACTGTTTACAAAAGTTAAGTTGTTTCAAAATATTACTATTGAACAAAATGAATTGAAAAAAAAAAATGTTGGTATTGACAGAATGAGGTAGCCTGCAATAACCAATAAAAAAACAAAAACAATTTACCTATATAAAAGAAAAGAAAGTAATAATTCTTTTATAGGCAGACGAACCCAGGTGATAAGGTTGTATATATGTGCCTGTAATAGAATCCCGGCACCCACACCCTAAAACCGAACATAAAATGCTATGCGGTTGAAATAAGTGTGGTGGTGGGCCTTCACAAGGGCCCTACTACTACGATGAATTTAAAAAAATAAATAATTAAAACAAAAGTGAGAGAGAAAAAAAAAATCGTTACTTTCCTCTCTTTAAATTTTAACAATAGGAGAAACAAAAATAAGTGTAGGGTAGGGTACACCTTGGTTGCGTATAAACGAAAACGTTTCACAACACAAAAACAATAAAAACACCAAAACACACAAAACACCAAAATACCACACTTACTACCTCCACAGAACAAAAAAAACCAAGTGACCTTAATAAAAAAAAACACGTAAATGGGCGCCAATGTAACGGTTATGGTGGGTTAAAATAAAAGAACCCACCAGCGTTTACAATTAATTTATTAAAGGTCGTGGTTCACAGCCGTCACTCGGTATTTATTCGTTCCGTGGAAGTAGGCGCACTATGTACTGCCCTGGCTTATCGCGTAGAGCAGGGACGCGATGCCGAGGAGTTGTCCCGAGGTGAGAGAGACCTCAGGGACGGGATGGTGGATGCGCCGGCAGGTCGGCTGTGCGCTGCTGGGTGTGTGTGGCAGGTCAGCTGTGTGCGCAGCTAGGTGCTGTGAGTGCGCAGGCCTCGAACGTTCGGTAGGGTGAGTCAGCTGAACTCAACGAACGACGAGGATGGGTATTTCTAACCCCAATCTTGTTCCCTGGAATCAACGTCCAGCGGTAAATAAAAGGTCCACTGTAAGTCCTCTCTGATGATGACCCCGCAGCGTAAGCGAAAGCCTAGGACGTAAAGCGCTTAAGGCGTTTGTGAGTTTGGTCATCATCAGAACGGAGTTTACATGGTTTACACAATATTAAATTAGCGTGAAACATTAACACATAACATTATTATAGGCCTACGAGCGTATGGAAAATGGAACACTCGAGGCTTAACAAAATAAAAACCTAACAGACAAAGAAAAAATAATTGAACACAAAATAAATTAAGTCTGTAGGTACCTGCTCAATACAAAAAGATAGAAACACAAGCTAGCAGTTATAAAGGTTTTGTTTGGCAAACTTACCCTAAATAGGTACGGGGATGGACACTACACCAATTTTATAATTATTTTATACACCGTCTGTATGTACACGGAAAAGTGTCGCAAGATCTAGATCTAATTGAAGAGAGAACTATTTTGCGAACGTGTAACAGACAACAAAGATAATGGCGAATGACGTGAGTGGTCTCGCGGTGCGCGTAATTTATACTAATGAGCACATTCGGTTAAATCAGAACATCACGTACTAGCGTCACACTCTCATGAGTGGGACAGAATAATATCCATCATGTTGTCTCAGTCTACAATACAACTACAGCCGCTAATCTACCCACCTAACTTGAGTTTCCGTAGAACGCGATAAAAGAATGTTAGCGTGGTACCCTCAAATGACACCATTTATGACGTCACGCGAACTCGACTTTCGATTAATGTCGGTAAATTTAAGAACATCACGTCGTCCGGCTACAACACCAAAACGAATGTATATAAATTCCTTGCATTCCATTGTAACTATTTTGTTATAAGCTGATTAATGAATTGAATATAGGACAAAAGATAACGTTGATACTTTACAACGTTACAGTATAATATTATTAGTTTAGATAAAAGTCAAAGTACCGGCAGGACAAACTGGAAAGGTTCTGTCAGGTCTCGGTTCGTCAGAAGTGGAAGGAATGATGAAGGCTTTTGCCCAGAAGTGAGTCGAACAGTCTAGGTAAAAAGGACTCACAAGTACCTAATTACAGCTCATCTCATGGGAAAAAAGTGTGAGATAATATATCAGATAAATGATAACTATAGCATCTATTTTTATCAATTACCAAAGTAGTCGGTAGCTTGGACACTAGTCCTGATACCAATGGGCTACATTTTTTTTAACTATACGAGTAATTTCGTGCCAATCCTTTCGTTTTATTTTAGAAACTATTTGTAGTCAATTTTATTTTAAGTTAATTTAAAATGGTATGAGTGGAATAAAAAATCTGTAAATAAATTATAAAAAAAAACATGCCTAAAAAATACATGCCTATCCAAATATGCGCCTGTGAACCTACTTAGTTTAAATACATACTTACATCGTGTATAGTATACAATCTTATACTTCTCCGGTAATCCGTTGGGTATTTACCTCGTCCGGCTACTGTGCCTCACTCGAGTTTCAGTTTCAAGCTGTACAAATAATACTATAGATAAATGCGATCGTTCTCCAGTTTTTTTTTTTTTTGTTAGTTGCTATCTAGTTTTTGATTAAGGGCGAGGGTTTTGATCAAATACGAGTAGTCAGCTATTTACAAAAAATAATAATAATATAGGATTTAACTGATTTTTTGTTACTTCACGCAAAACCCACTGAATAGAATTTATTGGAATTTTGCACACTGATAATAATATTCTCAAAGTACTTAGGATCATATTATGGAACTTACCGAACTACTACTACTAAACTACAAGAAGAATGTAGTACTTTTCGTATAGTAAAACTACTACTTTTTTCTATATCTATTTTATTTTCACTGCAAGATAACATTTAGCTCCCGGTTAAACCAACCAAATACCTCAAACCTGTGACTGACTCAAGGGCTTTTTTTATCGTGGTAAAATCATCAAATGAGTGCCCTTAGTACCCCTTACTGTCACTAGGGTGGGAGGACTCATTTGATGATTTTACCATTTGGTCACGCCCAACTAGCAAAAGATGTCGTAAAAATGCCAGCAGCAAGTTTCTATTTCAGCTATTGGAGGTGAGAAAATGTCGAGTAAATGATCCGTGCACGTTCACTCGACGCGATTTGGGCGCACTTCTCTCAGCAGTGCTGTTACTAACGTAAGATTATCGTGTGAATAGCCAAATTGTCGAAAGAATATAGAGTAATCGCAAGTCGAAAGCTATTTAGTATCATATTAATCATCAGTATGCCATTTATCGGCACATTAGCTTTTCCCAAGTCCGTAAAAGCTCTTTCATTCGATGCTGTTTAATTGTAATATAGCAGAACAGTTGCAATCACTCGACTCTTTGTTCGTGTGAATGCGTCCAAGCTGGCATTTTTACGACATCTTTTGCTAAGGTATACTTGTGTTTTTGAAAAGAAATATGCGGTTACCGGACGAGGCAGGCCCGCGTAGACCCAAGGGCTGGCTTTTACCTTGGCCTGATGACAGCGTCGAGGAGGACATTATCGCTATTTATTAATTAAACTTATTGAGCTAGTTTTTGCTACCCTACCCCACCCCTTCCATTTCCACCCTTTTTTTTATCGTGGTTAAATCATCAAATGAGTCCTACCACCCAGGACTGTCAGTCTCGTACTGACTAAAATCCACGGTGTCCTTCAATAGCCCTTTACGTTCCAGGGTCACGGTAATTCGGTCGAAAGTCCCGCGACCCCGGCAGGCTTTGGCCCTCTAGATGGGGCCCCGTCATTATGCTGAAACTCTTTGAGGCGCGCGTGGAACACAGCGCCGTCGACCCGGGTCCATTTCTCCCCTTTCCAGAACTGTGTCACAATTTCAACATAGTCATAAATATGGCAGAAACCGCTGGTACGTAAATCTGCGGAAATCCAGGCGTCGCTTGCACTGGACACTTGATGTCACTGCAGTCGCTGCGTTTGATACTCTTGACCGGAGCCAGGTCTTGAAGCCTTCGTAGTTTGTTCAAAATCTTCTTTTATGTGTGTATCATGCTTAGATACCCTGAACAGATAGGTAAGTGTGAAGTTAGACCTTAAGAAATCCGATGTGATCGAGTTAGGTTTTCTGCAATCTTATCTTCAAAGCGTGTAAAGTAAGATAATTGTTACAGAAATAACGATTTTAACCGACTTCAAAAAAAGGAGGAGGTTCTCAATTCGTCGGAATCTTTTTTTTTTTTTTTATGTATGTTCCCCGCATTTCTCGGAGGCGCCTGGACCGATTTGGAATTTTTTTCTTTTGTTTGAAAGGTTATACTTTCCAATTGGTCCCATGATCATCAGGTCAGGATCTGATGATGGGATCCCAGGGAAATCGAGGGCAACCTTCAAATTTTATAGGCACATAGTACCATTTTCATATATTTTCTAAAGCTGTTCAAGTATTTGCATCCGATAATCGTCATCTCAGGTGGATGAGCTGATGATGGAAGGTACAACTCCTCTAGTAAGGAGTCGGCATCGACCGATTTAGTAAATTATGTTTGTGTTCGCATATCTCCGGAACTTCAAGTCCGATTTAAGTAATTCTTTTTATGTTGTACTAGGTATCGTTCAACTTAAGGAATACTGCAAGTTTCATCAAAATCGGTTAAGTAGTTTTTGAGATAGGGAAGGAATGAAGATGTTAACGATGTTATTACCGGTGCTACGGATTTCTTACATACTCGTATGTGAGAAAATTATGTATTTGACAAGAATTTTGGTTGAATATTTATACTAAAAAGAGTTAAATAAAAACTTTTTCAAAAAAAATGTAACCGCCTTCAAAAACAACCACAAAAAAGGGTAAAATAACCTACAAAACTTTTCTTTCGGAAGTCGGTGGCAAAAAAAACAAAGAAATTAATAAAAAAAAACCACCGACTCCGGAAAGAAAAGTTTTGTAGGTTATTTTACCCTTTTTTGTGGTTGTTTTTGAAGGCGGTTACATTTTTTTTTGTCTCCGTCACCTTAAACCTTGACTAGAGTCAAGAGAGTAAACAATAACAATAAATCAATTAAAAGTATAATTGTACCCATTTTTCTAATAATGGGAATGTTACATCAATCAATAAGAAGTCTTTTAATGTACTCTAATCACTTAAACAAGGATAAACCCACATTACCCTCTTATGACACATGTCCTTTTCTAATTTGACTACCTATTTAAGTTAATTTGGTGAGGATAAACCTCCCATCAAAAACGAATTAATTTGTCAAATTACCAACGACATATTTAATGGGCATTTAATCACATTACGACAGTCATTGTTTGAGACTCGTTGGCATACCTAACTAAACCTAAGCACGTGCTTAGTATATACTCATCGTTTTTACAGTATGTTTTTTTATTGGTGTTGGGTTTCTCTAAAAAATATTATTCCCAGTGTGCTGGGAATAATAAACCACGAAACAGAATGACTTTCTCAATAATACTAATATATTGTAATCGTAAAAATTATTCAACTATCTAAAAAGTTTCCTTAGGTATCAATTTTGTTATAATGTCTTTACACGAAAAAATAATGTTCAGATTGATGATCTGTATTTTGTACTATACAAATACCCTTAAAAATAACTCCACGCGCGTCTGGTACGTTCTGTAGATGTTTTACATGTATGTACCTAGCCAAACACATTCATACTCAATTTCCTCACTACTTTTTCCTTATAACTGTTCATTGAACACAATAGCAATTGATAAATTAACTGTTGGTCATCGGAAACTACTTGGAGATTTTTTTAAGGAAATTGTATGAGGATATTTTTTAGTTTATTCATTTTTCGAGGAAGTTTCTTAGGGAATTGTTATGACCTCGTAAAATGTTGACCTAGTTTGACTATTGTCTCGTGACTCGTGAATACAGTATTGTGATACATCACGCTAGTAGGTGCATTATTCCCATTAATATGTTTTTCTACAGTACAGATGCCAGCAGATCAACTTACCCCAATTTGTCAAATTTTATCAATGGCGGGAGGTTAATGTTTAACCTCCCACTATTTAAAAATTTACCGATTGATGTCGATGTGCTGGCGTATGCACTTTCACAGATAACACTGTCTTGTGACTGTGACTGTACTCTTAGTTCCATTATTTTTTTAACTGAAAAAAAGAGAAACTGAATGGAAACTTAAATTTCAATTTTACCGAAATACTTTTATTATAATTTTATTTTTATACGCATCACCCTGCGTCACGAATCGTAAAGATATTTTGAGAATTTAATTATAATTAACAAAAAGCCTTGAAAAAGTAATCATTTTAATAACTTTTTTAGAGAAGAATGATAGCCTTTATTCAAATGAGCAGATGGTCGCCGTTTGCTCATTACATCGTAAACAGTGATAAAGGTGGCCAATTTTTCAATAGTCAGCTCTATAATATGAGCTAATTTTATTAAA
Source organism: Agrotis clavis (assembly GCA_954870645.1). Lineage (NCBI taxonomy): Eukaryota > Metazoa > Arthropoda > Insecta > Lepidoptera > Noctuidae > Agrotis > Agrotis clavis. Next base: position 10,639,248 of record OX940933.1, read on the forward strand.
TTATTGTAGAAGATAGAACACGGCCGGGCTTTCTATTGTAAACACGGTTGAAATTAATTTCAATAAGTTGCCAACCGAAATATACTTATGTACCTACTTTATTTATGTACGTAGAAGTAAAGTGTGGATAAGTAATGTAACAAATGCGTGAAATTGTTTGTTTGTTTGTTACACTTTCACGCCTACATCTACGAACCGATTTTGATACAGATATGAATGGGACTCTGGAACAGCAGTGCTATTCCCTATAAAAACAGCAACACCTCGTGGTGCAATCGCAGTACTCACGCCGTGTTTGGACTAAAGTTTGCCATTAGGTGCGTCCACACAGAGCGAGCCGCCTACCAACATCTGCCGCGCGAGGAAACTGCCTCGCGAGGCTGCTTGCTCTGTGTGGACACGCCTATTGTTTCTCGACCGAGACACGAAACAATATACGCAAGCAAAACAAAAAGCCGACACTGATGGCTAGGGCGCTCGGTCTCTCGCCCACGGCAGCGCGCGCGCTTGCCTGAGACAGTCCACACTAACCGAATGCCTCGCGAGGCTGCTCGCTCTATGTCGACGCACTTCACTAAATCAGGCAGCGCGACCAATGAGCGCTCGCACTGCACGATCGGACGATCTCAAAGCCGTCGCGTCGAAAACCACGTCGTAGAGTCCAGCGATGAGATTATTTATAGAGAATAGCATAGATAGTTATAGGATACTACTTTTTTTACCTTAATCTAGAAGGGGCAGAAAAGAAAGGGCTCAAGCCACAGGCAACAGTCTGTTAGTAAGTTTGGGTCCAAATAACCTTCATGAGTATTTTATTTTATCTCCAGCCAGTTTTTCTTTTTCGTTAAAATTGAGTTTTAACTAGACTCCTTGGTAAATAAATTCAATGTGCCTTTAGAACGTCCTCTTAGTTGTTGAAGAAATTCTTTTGGAATTCTAGACTAAGTTGAGGTCGTGTTTTGACTGTTTCGTTTGTCAAGTGGTTGAAAGGGCCTGAATAGCCATCTCTTATTGGTTTTTTTCCAATCAGAATTTTACTAGGTACTAAAGCTAAATGTAATTACAGCGTACAATATTATGATAATTTGTCGGGTAACTAGTGACCCGCCAAAATATCACTGATTTTAACCAATGTATTTATTACTGACATAAACGAACACAGCAATATAACATAATTATCAAAGTAAGGTAGCTCGTCGTCCGATCAAGGATCAAAGCACAGTCGCAGCGCGTCGTGTTTCATCTGCGCTACAAGGAGCTGTCAACTAACTGACGGGGCCGATGAACTGTTTTTAAAAGAAAACCCTTGCAATGGAGCACAGAGGGCTACCGAAAGAACATGGTACATATTTAGTCAGTAAAGCTTAACAGTCCTTTCTTTTCCACACAAGACAGAAGGGTGCATTTGATGATTTTACCACCCCAAAAAAGGTACCTACCCGCTAGAAGGTCGAGAACAAGGGACAATCTTAAACGGGCACCAAGCATTGGAGTGAAATCCCCAAGGGAAAAGAAAGCGTGGCCTTCCCCGTCAAACCTGGCGACGCATCGTGCTAGCGGAAGCGGCGAGCATTGGATTGACGTGGAGCGAGGTGAAGCGTGAAACCCAAAAGAAATCGCGATGGAAGACATCTACTCGTATACATATACGTCTCTGTCCCATCTAGGGGACATAGGACTTTAAGTGAAAGTAAGTCATGGCAATGCAACGCAAAGGGCAACCGAAGGAACAGATATTTATTCAGCAAGAGTCTGACAGTCGTTTCCACTCCATCTAGGACGAAATGACGCATTTGATGATTTTACCACCCCCAATAAATGTCCGCTAAAAACCCGCTACAACTACATAAAAAAATTACGTCAAAGATTATACCTACTAACTTTTCCTTATCTTGAAATTTCCGTGAAACTCGTCACAAATGCAACGGCAAACGTCCAAGCCAGCTGATTATACACTCTCATAGTTACACCCAATAATAATGAAGCCGTAATTGGCAAAGTTAGTTTAGCCGTTACCGTTGTGCGGCGCGGGAAATTCTAACTGTGTGCCTGGAAACACACCCGCGTTCAAGTCCGGCTGACGGGCGTAGGGTTACCGTCCATCCGGATTTATCCGACCGCAACAATATCCGTATTTCTCAAACGGATTTTGTAACTTACGGGTATGTCTAACACATAACATCGTCATCATTTCAGCCCACTGTTGGATATTGGCCACATAACATTAGGGCTGTAAACCTTGAAGGGTTAGAGTGGTATTTACTCGTATATGGGTTATCAAGAACGGAGTGTTACTAAAGGTTCTCAGCCCCAATTGAACAACGAGACCAGACCAGACGAGAAGCATAAGACCTCTCATAAGATTTCTGTATTTGATTTACAGCGTACTTGAAGTATGATGTTCATTTTATGTAAAATGAAAAAGAGCTTTTAGTGTACGAACGAGGAACTATTTCTTTCCATCAAATTAACATCAAAGGCTCTGATTACTTTACGTCACAAATTCTGAAAACTCGTGATAACGCCTCAGTTTTTTTCGCATGTAATAGAAGACAAGTTATGCTATCAACAGACCACAAATCAAACTGCATTACGACCTCGAGGTCGAGGAACTTCGAAGTACCAAAATAAGGAAAATATCAAATCTATGACTGCAAATGTCCAGCTTTTCGTCAAAACTACGAATTTCAAATGGCCACCCTAGAACGTAGCAAAATTAATACAACTTGTGATTACATTCTAATAGGTTGTTTATGTAACAGTTTACGACGAGGAAACCTGTCAGTGACTTTTATTAACATGACGAAGTTAACAGGGACGGAAAGTTACGCTGTACGGGGCTTTTATAGCGAAAAAATTTAAAACTTTTCTTCTCCGTCGTGTTTGGGAAATTCATTCTTCATTATTTTATAGAAAATTTTGTTAGAGGATTTTTTACTAGAAAAAATAGAAACGAGGGCCAACGATACAATATTTTTAATAAAGTATAAGAAGGTTTATTTTAGCCCAAGGAGCCCAAGACATAATTTATATCGAGCATCAATCACTTTGTGGTGGATTTGAAAATATTCCTCCATTGCCAGTTAAAAAAGTATTTTTATAAACGTTTTCCCAAACTAAAAATTTATGTTGTATCGTGGGTGTATTAACAAAAATTGTTCTACTACTAAGTGACATACTTAAAAACACCCCGATCCGGAAAAACAACATGCAAATCATGCAATTTGTTCCGTGCGGGAATCGAACCTAGGACACACAGCACTTCAGCCAATTCCTCAGCCGAAGAACTTCTTCGCTGTCAGAACGAAAGACAATCTCTTAAATACCAAACTCTCTTCGGCTTCATAATAAATAAATCCTTATTTAAAGATGGAATGTTTGGCTAGTTAAGTTAAATTCAAATTCCGGAAAAAAAGTTGTTTAAACGTATTAACGACTTTTTTTTAGCTTGGTATAATCATCAAATGAGTCCTCCCACCCACGGCAGGGCTGTCAGACTCGTACTGACTAAAATCCACGGTGTCCTTCAAAAACCCTTTATGTTCCGGGGTCACGGTAATGAGATAAGTCCCGCGACCCCGGCAGGCTTTTGCCTCTAGAGGGGGGCCCCGTCATCATGCTGACGCTCTTTGAGGCTCGCGTGGAACACAACGCGCCGTCGACCCGGGCATGGTCCATGGTCGGACAGCGAGTCGCTCGTTACTCGCCGTCCGCATGCCCATTAAAAACGACTTAAAAACACAAGAACAAAAGGCATAGTTACGCGGAAAAGTGTTTTGAATTCTCCTAATTTATTTTAAGTTGGGTTCAGAAAAGCAACGAGGGTCGTAGAACTGTCACCGAAACGTCAAGTGAACAAAATCTGTGGCCATGTTTAGGAATTTGTGCGACGAAATTTTCTTACTTCCATTAATTAAACAAGATCGGCTAGATAAAGGACTATAAATCTAAATGATGAATAGGTAGGCTCACTCTGTGGATCCGAATTGTAAATTGCTTATTTGTGAGATACGCTACCTATGTATTTGGGGTTTAGGGTTCCGTTACCAATAGGGAATGACGGAACCCTTATGCTTTCATCAAGTGATGACTGTCCATCCCCGTCTATATGTATGTTAGTCCAGACTGTATAAAGCCATCTTGCGCAATCAACATAAAACTAATTTACATTAACGTAACTATTTTTAAGACTATTTTATTTTACTTTTGTCTTCTGACAATTCAAAAGTGCCTATAACTGGCTTAGGTAGTACTTGAAATAAAGGATTTGATTTTGATTAACAAAATTGTTATGGTTTTTTTTTCTTCTTATGTTATCAAGAACATACAAATATTAAGAAATACGTCTTATCTCAAAGTAGAAATCATTATTACGTACCTACTTACCATGCAGGTATGTATTTGAGACGGTCTTTTTTGAAGAAAAAACTAAAACAGATTAAAGCCGGAAACACATTATTAACACCCGACGCCACCCGATGAAACGTGATGCGTGTTGGGTCAAATCAAATGTATTGTTTTCTATGACCAGAATCACACTATGAACACCCGACGCGACGACAATCGCTCACTGCACATCGGGTGTCGACACGTTGCGTCGCGTGGCGTGTTAAATAATGTGTTTCCGGCTTTAAAAGAACCTGCCAGTCATGTTAGCAAGCATATTTTGTAGTTTGACTCAAAGTTCATAACCGTGTTCATAACAATCATAACTCAAGGAGCTCAACGACACGACAAACAATACCGAAGAAAGAACATTTGAGAAATCTGCATAAATTACAAAAAAAAACTGTCGGACAATCAATATAAATAATCCGGAGAAAAAACCCACGGGAAAAACCCGCACTCACAATAACAAAATATTAAATTAAAATAATATTACGAAAATAAAAATAAATTTTAGTTATTTATGTAAATACTTTACAAAGTAATAAAATATTCATGCCAAATTCATTACACGATTCCACGGATTCCACGTCAGTGTATAAAAGTTTCTATTTTTAAATATGCAGTACGTTACAATAAAAAAAAAGTTTTCTTCATAGCTATCTTGAAAAATTAAAAACTCTATGTTGATTCACAAATATAATCCCGACTACGGGTACGGAACCCTGCACTGCATGGATAGTTGGTGGCTAGACAAGTTATTTATTGATTGTTAATTATACAAATATGCACCAACTTGCGTTTTGTGACAAGTCAGTTTTCAATTATAATTTAAACCTACTTATCACCGGCGCGGCGGTAGAATAAATTTTTATTAGCGAATAATAATTATGTATAAGCGAAACTAGGGTCGGCACAATTTATCTGTATCTGTAAACGTGAAGCTATAAAAGACCAGTATAATGTGATCTCGCTTAGTATGATCTTTCCACACATTCAACGTTTAGCTTATACTGGTTTTGTCTTCATTCAGCTTGATGTGTAGAACCGTGTGTACATACAACTTTTTTTTTATGTTCCACGGAAAGTACATTTGAAGTTTGTCCTTAGTGTACCTACGTCACCTCAATTTATGTAAGTTATTCGCCTCGCCATTGTTTTTGAGAACGTGATACTCATAATTTTTAACATAATGGGTTTCCTTAAATAAATGAACCTTAAAATGATGACAAAGGTTTAAACGGTAAACATGAGATTTTTAAATAATTAGTAAATAATCTTATTAACATAACGTCACATAACTTCACGTCTTTTATCCCTGAAGGGTTAAGCAGGTGTACCTAATAGTACAGTACCCACATTTTTTTGAAGTTCTATGTAATAGGAAGCGAGCCAAATATAAATAGGATATAATCTTCAGAGTCCGTGGCTACTGCTGAGAAAATCCTAATAGATAATCCCAATAATACTTTGCCCAACCTGGGAACCGAACTTGGGAACTCAAGTCAGCAGTCGCTCTTGAGACCAATATACCATACAAGATCTCAAGATCAAGATTAATTTTGACAAGGGAGTCAAAATTATTACGTTCTTCTTAGTAAATAAGTAAATATCACATGTAACCTTGAAAGCACTCAGCTAATACAAATAAAATGTATACAGTATACAAGGTATAAGTTAAAGTATACAGGACGAATTTACCAACTGGGCATGGATGGCTAAATCCGAAACAATGAAGTATAATTTTATAAAAAAACTTAATCGAGTCTCGAGGTCGATTTGATGAAAACTAAAACAGCATCATTGGATTTTTGAAAAATTCAGTATTCCTGGCCGCTTATCGGCCATACTTATAGCTTTTGGAAGAAAAAGAAATGTGTTGCTATTGACGATCAAATTCTGTACAGTTGATTCTACCTTGAAAGAAAGATAGATTCATAGATACATAGTTTTAAACCTAATGAATCGAATTAGAATTGTTAGTAAATTGTATACGAAAAACCCGCAGTGTTCACTAACATATTCTACGCGCTCAAACTGACTCACATACTAACTTTCGGTTGGGACATCCCCAAACGATTGTCAACCGCGTGACAATGGCAGGGTAAACAAAATGAATCATAATGGCCTCAAATTAGTAAACGGTTTCCAACCGTATAAAAACACAAAGACCGACGAAATTGACATCAGTTGATCCTTGTGTCCCTAACTGAAGCAACAGTACCTACTTTCGTTCAAGAAGTCTTCTCTTCACAACATAAAACATGTCGAAAAGCTACCAGTCGATGTTGTTGTTGGTGTGTCTCTCGTTCCTGGTGATCGTCTCGTCTCCACAGAATGCTGTTCAGGCTGATGTCCTCATCGGCAGCTGCGTGTGGGGAGCAGTGAACTACACCTCCAATTGCAACAAGGAATGCAAGCGGCGTGGCTACAAAGGAGGACATTGTGGAAGCTTCGCTAATGTTAATTGTTGGTGTGAACAATAGGACTACAATTTAACATACAACACTAAACAAACCATCAAACTTTGCAGACTTTGAAACCTTTCATGGTTTTTGTACCTGATACCCACCAATATGTTAGAATTACTATCAAAATGGTTCATGTTTATGAAATTTGTATCTTTAATAATATTGTACTCATGTTTGTAAACTGTGTGTACTCTTGGTTCTACTAATAAAATGATGGTTTAAATTCTATTTGCTGTATTTAATTTTATGAAGGGTGTATGAAGAGAAACTCATCGTTTACCCTAACCCTTTCTAAACCTATTTAAGGGTCTGTTTCCATTTCAGTGAAACCAGATAGCAGCAGATAAATACCATGGATACACCTGCGATTTGTTTTACACTAATTGTTTCCCGCCGTTTCACCCGCTGCTCTGTTCCTATTAGTTGTAGCGTGATGTTAAATAGCCTATAGCCTTCTTCGATAAATAGACTACTCGATACAATTAGACTTTTTCAATTTGTACCAGTATTTTCTGAGATTAGCGCTTTCAACCAAACGAACTCTTCAGCTTTATAAAATTAGTATAATCACCACTAATCTCACCTCCTCAACCAAATCAGTAGGTAGGTACAGTCACGAGCAATATCATTCAAACGAAAATTACTCGTGAAATACCGGTTTCCACTTTGAAATAAGAACTATTTCGTAATAGTATGGCTTCCAAAATAGAAGTGTAATGAAAAGGCAAAAGTTCAATCAATATGGTATCAGAAAATCGCTTTTGAATACTGCTTAGCGTATACATACTATTGCTCGTGACTGTACTAGACTACAAAACCCCTTAGTAAGATTGATTGTCAGTCTTAAGAGGCCGCTGACTACAGGTTCCGACTGTCAAAGATGTTAAAGTGACTGCTTAGGCTGTTTTCCAAAGCACTAGAAACTAGAATAGAAGAATAGAAACACATTTATTTGATACTAGCTGGGCGCGCGACTTCCTTCGCATGGATGTCGGAACTCAACTATGAATTTTTATTAAACAAATGTTTTTTTCTAAATAAATGTAGCCGTTTATATAGTAATAAGTTACTCCTTATTACATCAGCTACCTGCCAATAGAAGTCCCGTCAAAATTGGCCCAGCTATTTCAGAGATTAGCTATTACAAAGAGACAGACAGACAAAAATTTTTAAAAATATTATTTTGGTTTAATTATGTACCGTACCGTACCTATATATATTCGTATGCATGTAGTTGAGTAGATAGGGTATAGTAGTGGTCCAGGCCCAGTGGTCGGTCCCGACTTCGAGTTGTAGGTCATGGGTTCAAACCGGCATGTCCTAGAACCAAAAATTCGAAGACATGTGACATCTGCCAACCCGCACTGGCCCCGCGTGGTGGATTATGGCCATAAATTATGGCCCACTCCCTCTCGCAGAGAGGAGCCTATGTCCCAGCAGTGGGAACATTATATAGGCTGATGATGTGTGATGTGATGTAGTAAAGAACGGTTATTTCAATTTTACGAACAGACATTCCAATTTTGTTATATGTATAGAATTGGACATACAATAATAATGAAATGTATAAAATGATGATAATTAATTAATTAAAAATATTCACCACAGTTCTGTCTGCGCAAGCTTCTCGCTTGAAAAAACAATACACGGTCGGTCGGTAACACTGAACGCCCAACCACACACAGGCAAGTACGCGCAGGCAAAACTGTGGTGAAGTTTGTGCGTGTTGTAGGCCCATTAAAAGAACATAGCTTTAGAACGCAAAGGGCATTTGCCCGAACTGGGTGATTTTAGTCAGTAATAAGGTGGATTCAAGGTGGACAGACGATCTGATGACCGCAGGATCGTGATGGAAATCCTCCACTGCGCGCGCGGGGGCCCCTTCAAGTACGTGGACGGGGGCTAGGGTCTGCTTCCCCCACCCCTAGCTATGCCATTGTTAGGACTAGACCCCGTCTTCATTTTCCAGTCCCCGTCTTTGTTTCGTTATGCCAACAAGTTCTAATCTATACTTATAAATAAAATTGGAGTGTCTGTTTGCAATATTGAAATAAGCATCTTTTACTACATACTTATGAATATATATACGGTACACACACCAAAATAACATCTTTTACAGTTTTTGTCTGTCTGTCTGTTTGTAAAGGCTAATCTCTGAAATGGCTGGACCAATTTTGACGGGTTTTTTATTGGCAGGTAGCAGGAGTAACTTAGGCTACTTTTATTTTAGAAAAATCTTTTGTTTTCGAATAAATAGGGTTATATGCACTTTTGCACGTTAAGTTCCGACATTCACGCGAACGAAGTCGCGGGCACAGCTAGTCCTAACTAATATTGTAAAAACAAAAGTAAGTTTGTACGTTTAATTATTACCTTTTCGCAGCCCAACCACATAACCGATCATCCGAAATACCTACATACAGTAGGTACACGTTGTCGGGTGTACAGACACGGACAAAGTACTAGTACCTTTCACTCTGGAAAAAAGTTATGTTCCCGAGAAAAAAAAACTTAATATGTATGATCCGAATTATGCAGCTCCAGAACGAGCAGCCTGGCGGGGGCATTTGCAGCGCGAAGTAGCTCTGTTAGTGTGGACGTCCACACTAACAGAGCTACTACGAGCCATCCAGCGTCGGCTTTTTATTTTGCTCGCGTATTTTGTTTCCTGCCTCGGTCGACAAATATAAGCGACCACACAGAGCGAGTAGCCTCACGAGACAGTTTCCTCGCGCAGCAAATGCCTCGCGAGACTGCTCGCTCTGTATAGACGCGCCTAATAATTTCAAATTCTAAAATAACACGACACGACAGAATCCACGGGCGAGAAGTAGTTTATAACACGCGTTCACTAATAGATATATCTAGTGCTTGAGCTGTCAACAGTTAGATAAATGGTTGGGCGGTGTAACATAAGGATAATAATTTAATATAATAATACCTACCTACTTGTATTATAATCAATTGAGACAAATCTATCTATTGAGTTGTTTTAAACATAGTTTCATCACCTCATTTCCCCTTATTTTATTTCCCCTGTATCATGCTTTACCACAGTTTTACCTGCGCTAAAAAAACAATACACGGTCGGCAACCACAGAATATATAGATATACCTAGATAACGCAAGTATTACGATCTGTATGAAAACCATTACATCCAAACACACAACATTTCTAGTAATTAATACTATGTCCTTGATATATCTACTACTTAATTAGTATTCATTACTAGAAATGTTGTAAAGTCAACTAGTGAGTCTTGCTGTCACGGTTGCAACCAGAAGCTCTCGTATAGGTAGCCAGACATTTCTCTGCGTGTGACGCAAGTTTAAGTTGCCTTACGACTTTGGTATCCATAGATGTGTGCCTGTGTACGAAACTCTATGGATTTGTATTACAATAGTCCCCTAAATACCAAAGTCGTAAGGTATCGGAGAGTTTCGTCGCGCTGTGTACGAAGGGGCCTAATGTGGTTCTGATCTACAAACGATGGAGTATTAATATCGTGTCAAGCGTGTCCTGTCAACTGTTCCCTACATGAACGCTACACGCTTCTAAAGGTGCTAATCTCGTAGCCCTTGAGAGTAGAAGAAGAATAATGCAGACATTTGTTGTACAAATACTGGTTTGAATACCGGAAAACTCCGGAGTACGCAAAATACGCGCATATGACGTGGAGTTGCGGATACCAGCCCGTATAGTGAGTGAGTGAAACACGATGTGCTGTCCTCTCGAAACTGGCCCTTGATCGGACGACAAGCTTTGAACACCGTCCTCAAGCCTTAGATTGATATCTAACTGTAAATTTTTAAAGATCCTGCGACTGAGGTAATACTGCAAGTTTCATCAAAATCTGTTCAGCAGTTTTTGAGATAGGGAATTTTATTAGCATGTGTACATGAGCGATGTTAATACCGGTGCCACGGATTACAAAATTCTAGTGCACATGTAAGAAAATTATGTATTTGACAAGAATTTGGGTTGAATTAAATTATAAAGAGTAAAATAAAAAACTTTTTTTTTAAATTAACCGCCTTCAAAAACAACCACAAAAAAGGGTAAAATAACCTACAAATAACTTTTCTTTCGGAATTCGGTGGCAAAAAGACAACGAAATAAAAAAACAAAGCCACCGACTTCCGAAAGAAAAGTTATTTTGTAGGTTATTTTACCCTTTTTTGTGGTTGTTTTTGAAGGTGGTAATTTCTTTTTTTATGTTTTTTATTCTTTGGTTATTTATAAGTAACATTAAATGACTATTAGGTCCCACATAAAACTCCATAAAATAACATGAAATGAAATACAGTATTAGAATTTAAACAATAACTTTAATTAAAATCACAGCGTAAAAACACAAACATAATACAAGTTGGTAATAATAAATAAATCAGTAACTTTTCCAATATTTCTGATTTTGAAATAGTTAGTCGTAAGTTCTATTGATCACACCAACAATTGACACCAAGAAAACTTCCACAGTGTCCTCCCTTTTGGTAGCCTTGTTCTCTGCATTGGCGGCTACATGTCTCGAAGTCACCGAACCATTTGCAGGTTCCGATGTTCACGTCAGCCTGGACAGCATTCTGTGGAGACGAGACGATCACCAAGACGGAGACGCACACCAACAACAACACTGACTGGTAGCTTTTCAACATGTTTACGGTTGTGAAGATTTCTTGTAGTTGACAGAAAGTGGGTACTAAGTACTGGTGGTTCAGTAATGTAACACAAAGTTCAACTGATGCCCATGATGTCGATCGCCGTTCTTATATTATGATTGAAAAGGATTATAATTACTAACCGGTATTCTAATCATAAGGAAACGATGTGTATTAAAATAAATAAAGTGGGCAGGAAATCTGCAAAGAAAAAAGTTATAGCCGATGTTTTAGTAACTCATCATCTCAATTCTGCTCATGCCAAACCTTCAATGGACAAACAGATAGCAAGAGATAGTCACGATAGTCATGTGAAGAAGAAAAAAACTATAAAGACCTTTGTCCGACAATGTGACAATACAAGTTGAATTAAAAAGGTATATCTTGCATTTATGCATCATTAAAGACATGGCATTCTCTGAGTCACTAGTTCAACATGTGATGTTATAGTTGATAAATAATAATTAAAACTAGCGATCTCGATATAAATAACTGTGGTTTTTTGACTGTCAGACTCGTACTGACTAAAATCTACGGTGTCCTTCAATAGCCCTTTATGTTCCGGGGTCACGGTAATGAGATAAGTCCGGCGACCACAGATAGCTGCACTTGCAGAATATTCATATCTCTATCAATGCAATTGCATTAGAGAGATGAATATTCTGCGTGACGTAATCAATTGATTACGTCGATTAGTAACATAGACACAAGCGCCCGCATCAAAAGGACTTCAGTCCTAATGGTATTATCGGCCCGCAAATATGATTTTGACTTTGGTTACGTTCGTACATCCGTATCCGAACCGATGTCTTCGTTCACGGACTTAGAAAGTAGACCCCCAGGAAAACATAAATTAAAACATCGCTTCTAAGACTTGAGGAAGAAGTACTTCACGGCTTCTTTGTGAGGGTTTTTACATTCTTCAATAATATGTAAAAATCATAAAAGATTAAGTTCCTTATTATTTTCCTTAAATAGAAAACGCTCAAGGTTAGGAAAAATCATTAATAAAATATTAATGATTTTTCCTAACCTTGAGCGTTTTCTTTTTTTCCGACTTCAAAAAAAAAGGAAGTTATCAATTCGACCCGTATGTATCTAATATTTCCAGAACTGCCCAGCTTTTGGAACGAAGTTCCTTATTGTATCTATATGTTGGTCTATATCAGCGTTTGAACAAATGTGCCGAATTTCAAATGTGTATGTATGTATGTATGTTTTTTATGTTTGTGGTCGCATATCTCCGGAACTACAAGTCCGATTAAGTAATTCTTTTTCTTTGTACTAGGTATTTTTCAACTTAGGGAATACTGCAAGTTTCATCAAAATCAGTTTAGTAGTTTTTGAGATAGCTGGGAACTTTTTGTATTGTTGTGGATATGGGCTATGCGTTATTACCGATGCTACGAATTACAAAATTCTAGTAGAAAGAAAATTATGTATTTTACAATTAAGAAGTTGGGTTAACTAAAAAGGGTGAAACAAAAATCTTTTTCAAAAAAAGTAAAATGAAATAAAAAAAAAACAAAACCACCGACTTCCGAAAGAAAAGTTATGATGTGGATTATTTTATCCTTTTTTGTGGTTGCTTTTGAAGTCTGTTACTTTTTTTGAAAAAGTTTTTTTTTTTTCACAGGCGAAACAAGTTCTATAGCCATCCAAAAATGTTTTCATCAAAAGACAGAGTGATTCAAGAGGAAGGTTTATAAATATGTGTAATACATTGTCATTAGCACTCGTGCGCAGCCGGAACGTAACTGGTATAGGACTCATTGTTATTGCGATGATGTTACGATTGAATATCAATTTTCTTAATTGAGGATAAAATCGATCATAAATACGCGACCTGAGATCAAGCAATTATTGTTAAATTAATAAATAATTACATAGTACAATTACGAGTATTAGGATTTATAGGTCCTCAAAATACTATGGTATAACAATGGCAAGGTATCGTGATATTTTTTCTCGTTAATGTTTATTTTGAGATTTCAGTTTAATAATTAGCGAGTTTGAAAAAAAAAATTAACGTCATCATGTACTATCGACGCATGCTTTTCTAACACTTTCAAGCGACTAAATAAAGGATCATGATTTTTTATTTTAAAATAATAAACGTGCAGGAAGCAGAGAGATATTCAAGAGACGGCGACGGTCGAGTAACGGAAAAGTGACAGTTGACAGATAGAGATCATAGGCCCTAGGGTTGGCGTAGCTCCGAACAATCGACTACTGCACTGCTATCGTGGGTTTATTGATTCCCATGCGGAACAAATATTTGTATGAAGTACAAGTATTTGTTCCAAGTCTGGCCGTTTGAGTTTGAATGTTTGTAAATACAACCACGACACCGCAGATTTCCCTACAGTGGGGCAAAGATTAAAAAAAACTAATACAACACAGACATTAGACAATACGGTGTCAGAATCTCTTAGTATCGATTTGCATTGCGATTGAACAGATGATTACGGATCAGTTCCTTTCATTCGTCACTCTAGTGCGCACAACATTAATTAAATACCTACATCTGTTAATTAAAATATTTCACCGGCTGACAACTGCATAACATGTGTGCAAGAATGACTCATGCTTATCATTTATTTGTTTATTTATTTGGTTCACCAACGACTGTTTACACTCAAAGGTAAACACTACAGGCGCCAAATAATTCTATTTTTATTTAGCAATCTAAGCATTATTATAGAAAATAACATAATTATGCAGCCAAAACTGAAAGGAAGAAACCAACTACAGATGTTAAAAATAGCATATTGTTATTTAAGGGGTGAAAGCTTTACTTATTTAGTCCCAAGTCGTGGTTTGGCGACCGTAACGCAGTGAGGGCGATAATGATAGTTCTAATAGTTCAATGCATAACTTTCAACTCGCTTATCAGGCAGGTAATGAATTACTTACAGAGTATGAGTAATGAAATATTGTGAAAAAATCTCATGTAGTTTGAGTTTAGCTTTAGGGGAGACCGAGGAGAATTGTTACAGAGTAGAGTTGTGACAAAGGCGATTTCTCGGAACTTATGACCGTTAGCGAGCTAGCAACAGCGCACGACTGTTTGTTTAGAGACGCGTTACTTGACTCTGTACGCGCCAGAAGGGCAAGACAAGCGGTTGCGTGTGTGCGACGTCCGCATAAAAAAAGAAACGAAAAGTAAGTTTTTTATTAAAACAATTATTGTATTTATATCTTCGTATATTATATCAACGTGGCTGGGCTATTTTTTCTTATATTGTGTGTTCTTCAGACTTTGAAGACGTGGCATTGTTTTGTTGGGTTTGCATCTTGTTTCCTAATTAAAAAATATTTTTTTCACCAGATCGCGATTTTTGGCACCTAGGAGAGTTGTGACACGCTGTCACAACTCTCCTATTTAGGCTTAGTATGTGGGTAGCTTATTTTACACGCTTTTTGCAATGTTTTTTTTTTTTGTTGGTATGTATGTTTGTATGCTTTGATCATTTCTTACTGTCTAATTTTAATATTAAAAGTATTTGGCAATTAAAGTCGTCATCAAGTCGTCGTCGTCACAAATAACATTTTTGTCAGGAATTTACTTAGGCATGTGGTTTGGTATTGTGTGCTGAGTTGCTGTTTTTCTATTTCAGAATGCCAAATAAGTATACACGAAAGACTGATAGGGGTATGGCTAGTGTCGACATTTATAAACTAGCCTGTGCTGCCTAGCAATTTTTACCTGGGCTGCCTCGAACCTTATTCCAATAGCAGATCGAATGAGAAGTGGGTTCAGGTGCTTGGACTGTAAAGGCTGGTCTCACGATCCGAAGAATGCACTGGGGGCGAGCTGCAATACGTCTATTAGGCTGAGATTTTGAAAGTATTGATCTCATAATGATACCATAATTGTTCAAAAAGTAATACTTTTATATTCATATTTTTTGTTATTAATATTGTTATTATAATTCCTGCAATTATTCCAAATAATACTTAATTAAAGTTTCTTTATGCAAAAAAAAAGTGTGTTTTGTTTATAATTAAAGTAAAAGTAATTTTATTTAGAAAATTTAATGTAAATACACAGCTGTCACAACTTACCTTGGTTCTTGTCACAACTTACCTCGGTGTTAGGAGAGTTGTGACAAAGGGAGTAGTTACAGTTTTGAAGGTTTTTTTCAGAAACTTTATATTATATGTTGGCTTTGATGATTAAATCTAAAAGAGTAAGGATTGAGCTATATCGTGACTAAAATTCAAAACGGTGGTATGTTTTTTTACTGAGATATGTAGTTTTAAGTAAAAATTGTCACAACCTTCCTCGGTCTCCCCTACTATACTGAGTCATGATGTAAGTCAACCAAATCACTACTACTGTTAATGACCTTACAGAATCAGAAGGTTATTATTACTAAGAGTCAGATGTTTGATAAATACCTAGTTAAACTAACTAAAATTTTTTAAATCCTGTTTAATTTTAACCATTTGTTTAAAAATGGAAGTCTCTTAGACAGTTTCCAAGTACACATACATTTGTATGTATGTAATCCCAGTTTTACACGTGTAGTACGTATACTTTAGTTAGATTGTATTCACGAAAAAAGTAGCCAAAACCAAATATTCTGTTTTTGCCAAATCTTGCCTATTGCTGCGGGCAACAGGACCGCTTGTTACCAATGACTTAGCTGTGTGTAATTCATTAATTGATTTGTTTTGATGAAGTTTACAAATACTGTTTGTACTGTCTTTGCATGAATTAATTTAATGTGTCCGACGACGCTTTGATTAGAGCGGAAGGGGCTGTCAGGTTTGACAAAAAAAACCTTAGCTGTGGTGCCCTATCTATGTACACCTTAACTGCAACCTGGTACACAGGGCTACATCAAGCTATAAAAAAACTTTTTCAAAAAAAATGTAACCGCCTTCAAAAACAACCACAAAAAAGTGAAAAATAATCTACAAAATAACTTTTCTTTCGGAAGTCGGTGCCTTTGTTTTTTTTTCTATTCATTGTCTTTTTAGCCACCGACTTCCGAAAGAAAAGTTATTTTGTAGATTATTTTTCACTTTTTTGTGGTTGTTTTTGAAGGCGGTTACATTTTTTTTGAAAAAGTTTTTATTTTACTCTTTTTAGTTTAAATATTCAACCCTAATTCTTGTCAAGAACATTATTCTCTTACATGTGTACTAGAATTTTGTAATCCTTCGCACCGGTAATTACATCGCTCATGTACACAATATGATAATAAAATTCCATATCTCAAAAATTACTGAACCGATTTTGATGAAACTTGCAGCATTCTCTAAGTTAAATAATACCTAGTACAACAAAAAAAGAATTACTTAAATCGGACTTGTTGTTCCGGAGATATGCGAACACAAAGTAAATCAATCGATGCCTACTCCTTACTCTTAAAGAGTTGTACCTTCCATCATCAGGTCATCCACCTGAAATGATGATTATCAGATGCAAATACTTGAACAGCTTTAGAAAATATATGAAAATGGTACTATGTGCCTATAAAATTTGAAGGTTGCCCTCGATTTCCCTGGGATCCCATCATCAGATCCTGACCTGATGATCATGGGACCAATGGGAAAGTATATCTACCCTTTCAAACAAAAGAAAAATTTTCCAAATCGGTCCAGGCGTCTTCGAGAAATCGGGGACCATACATAAAAAAAAAAAAAAAAAGATTCCGACGAATTGAGAACCTCCTCCTTTTTTTGAAGTCGGTTAAAAAACCAGTATAATCTAACCGTTCAATGTACGGAAAGAACATACAAAGCGAGACCACGATAAATTGGTTTAGCTTGATGCGTAGCCGTGTGTACCAGGCCTCTTAGTCGACACCTGGTATTTGCTATCTTAGTTGACACCTAAGCCTAATAGAGCCCCCGCAGTGGGAGGCGCCCGCGGCGTCGGACGTCAGCAGACGATCTCCGGCCACCGTAGGCGCGGGCATGCGGGCAGCGACTAAAGGGCAACTCGCTGCCCGACCAAGGACCATGCCCGGGTCGACGGCGCGTTGTGTCCCACGCGCGCCTCAAAGAGCGTCAGCATACTGACGGGGCCCCCCTCTCAGAGGGCCAAAGCCTGCCGGGGTCACGGGATTATTTCCTTACCGTGACCCCGGAACATAAAGGGCTATTGAAGGACACCGTAGATTTTAGTCAGTAAAAGTCTGACAGTCCCTCCCGCCCTGCCCGGGGTGGGAGGACTCATTTGATGATTTTACCACGTTAAAAAAAAAAGCCTCAAAGAGCCCCACTACAGAAAAATATTCATTTCTTCCCCCTTTTTTTTTAATCAAATGAATCTTCCCGCCTTGGATGGAGCGAAAGAGACTGTCAGACTCTTGCTGACAAAATCCACCCTGTCCCTCAAGTTACCCTTTGCGTTCCATTGTCACGGTTAGTTGGTTCCGTGACTGGAAAAGTGGCCGGTCTCGACTGATCATTGCTTACCACTCCTTTGATTTGTTCTGCAGTGTTGAAAAGCTAAGTTTTTGCTAACAATTACCATAGTGTAGTAAGATAATGACAGGCAGTTGTGAAGCACGATAGTGGCAGCACTGCTGAGTGCTGCCGAGATAGGAAGTCGGTGTTTTTTTTATTAATTTCATTGTTTTTTGCCACCGACTTCCGAAAGAAAAGTTTATAGGTTATTTTACCCTTTTTTGTGGTTGTTTTTGAAGGCGGTTACATTTTTTTTTAAGTTTTTATTTTACTCTTTTTAGTTAAAATATTCAACCAAAATTCTTGTCAAATACAAAATTTTCTTACATGTTCACTAGAATTTTGTAATCCGTAGGACCGGTAATAACATCGTTAACATCTCTTTCATTAATTCCCTATCTCAAAAACTACTGAATCCATTTTGATGAAACTTACAGTATTCCTTAAGTTGAACGATACCTAGTACAACATAAAAAGAATTTCTTAAATTGGACTTGTAGTTCCAGAAATATGCGAACACAAACATAATTTACTAAATCAGTCGATGCTGACTCCTTACTATTGGAGTTGTACCTTCCATCATCAGCTCAGCTACATGAGATGATGATTTCCATACGTAAGTACTTCAATTACTTCATAAGATTTGCCAAAAACTATGTGTGAGCCAATAAAATTTGAGGGTTGCCCTCGATTTCTCCAAGATCCAATCATTAGATCCTGAATTGGTGACTATGGGACCACTCCAGAAGTATCTCCTTTCGAACAAAATATAACATAATAATTTTGAAAATCAGTCCACAATTCACGGAGTAGGTAATCGCGTAACATACACACAAAAAAAACACATACCGGATTGATAACCTCCTTCTTTTTGAAGTCGGTTAAAAAGTGTTAATCTTAGGTTGAGAATTAGCAAGAGCCCTTATAAGATACTAAATGAAGTACTCGTACCTCACTTGGACGATATTTTGATTTCACTCCTTCGGCCCAAACTTATTCGTGTGAAACTATGGTGAAACACCAGAAATAAAATACTTACAGAAAGAGAATTTCAACAATCATTTTAATCGAGACACACCGTTCAAAATAACAAACCGTACATAAATAGTCAGTCATTAACCATTTAAAAACAATATCGATTTTTGTTTAGAGTTCGCTTTTTTGACTATGAAGGATTCAATTATGATGATGTCCAAATGCCTTCAAATGTCAGTTCTATTGTTCGCACCAACAATTCACATTGGCGAAACTTCCACAGTGTCCTCCTTTGTAGCCACGCCGCTTGCATTCGTTGTTGCAGTTCGAAGTGTAGTCAACAGCACCCCACACGCAGCTGCCGATATGGACATCAGCCTGGACAGCATTCTGCGGAGACGAGACGATCACCAGGAATGTGAGGCACACCAACAACAACACTGACTGGTAGCTTTTCGACATGTTTAAGTTTATGAAGAGAAGACTTCTTGAACGAAAGTATTACTGATGCTTCAGTTAGGGACACAGGTTCAACTGATGCCGATATCGTCCCTCTTCCCATTTATATACGGTTTTCAACTTACAGTTCAGTAAACTTGAGTTAAACCCTGCAATAGTCGCGTGGATGCCACGGGTATGGGGGTGTCCCAATACAAAGTATACGCGCAAGCGGACGAATTATGTTCAAACGTACGTGTCTAATCGACGATCAGACAGTGTTTAATACACAATTTGGAGTACTTAAAGTTTAAATAAAATACCAAAAATACTCTTTCTTTAAATTAAAAAAAAGTCTTCTTATTAATTACCTCTAAGGGTGCTCCCACATCTATCGACGCGGAATCAGCTTTTTCCGTCGCCCTTTCTCTTTCTGTCGCTTAGAACTGCCATTTGCTAGACCGAGACACTAACGCCATTCGCACCGGCTCGGCTCGGACGACGCGACGCGACTTCGGCCGACGGCGGAACGAGTCGTTTGTAGATTAGCTGATCGCATCCGTACGGCTGCGTGCGGCGTCGAACTGCTTCCGAACCGCGCCAGAGACGGTCGAACGCATGCCTTCATCTCCGACGGTAGCTGATCGCATCCGTACGGCTGCGTACGGCGTCGAACTGCTTCCCGCGAACAGCGCCGAAGAAGGCCGAACGCATGCCTTCATCTCCGACGGTAGCTGTTCGCATCCGTACGGCTGCGTACGGCGTCGAACTGCTTCCGAACAGCGCCGAAGATGGCCGAACGCATGTACCTACATCTACGACGGCAGCCGAACGGCGCCGGAGATGGCCGAGTACCAACGATGGTGGCATAGCACAGTGTTTTACGAAGACCATTTTTCGGACATAGCTTTTTTAATGTGAAAATCTGATAGTTTAAGTTATTTAAATGAATTACTTTGTATCCCCATTGTACTAGCATGTCTAGTTTCTGAGATGATTTTTTTTTGAAAATCGACAGTTTGCAATAAGCCATTTAGAAAAAAAAATTTTTTTGAAACTAAATAATTATGATACGCAAAATAATTATGACCTTAGAAAAATCGACGGAGTTTTAAATGCTGCATATTTTAGTACTCAGTAGATTCAGACTTATACGAGGTTTTTAGTCTTTATTTTTTTCTTTGATGTTCCGTCGTATTTGTGAAGCTGAAATTATGCCCTTCATTTTCCTTGCGCACCAAAAAAATACCACATCCCACTTGCGTGGAATCAATGTCCGAAAAATGGTCTTCATAAAACACTGTGCACAGGGCTTGTGGGCACAGGCGCGGCACCGAACAGATGCGAACAGCCGTCGCGACGGCCGTTCGGAGCAATCGACTTCCGATAGCATGCGAAAATCCGTCGCGGCAGCTGATCGGCGGTAAGCCGAGTAGTGTGGTGATACGCACTCGGCTTAAGCCGGTTCCGTGTCGATAAGTTTGGGAGCACCCTAAAAGTCCTAATATCTGCATTTGCGTCGATCTTGAATTAAGTACTTACCTTTTAAGAGGTTGTCTGAACAAAAAACATACTAATTCATTGTTTTGAATTTACAGACAGTGGACTTCTTAGACGCCCCGTCTAAGAAGTCCATTTTAAGTGAATCATAAAATGAATCGAATTAAATTCTAAAATGAAAAATTTGTTCAAGCCTTAGAATAGTAATTTTAACGCCATCATGTTATAATTAATAGTTCTGCTGAAGGGGCCTTCAGTACCCTTAGCACGAATTTTCACTCTTTTACTTTACAGCGTCTTTCCAGTATTTACAGCGTTTTTGTATGAAAAAATGGAACAGCGCCTCTGGTGTGCGAAGAAGGAACTAATTTTTTCATTGAAAATTGTCAATTTGAATTGTCAAAGTTCCAGTTTACTTTACGTCTCAAATACTGAAAATTCGTGCTAAGGGTACAGACCCCTATCCCTAGGATGAATTATTTTGTTGGATATCATGTCACCCCCGCAAGCCCACTGTAGGGTTAAATAATTTAAAGTAAGGAAAATCCATGCATTGAGTTGGTGATAAGCCCTAACTAGGTACTTGGTAGGCCGTGCGCGTGCGGTTGACATTTAGTCATTGTACGAATAATTGAGTTACTGTTTTTCCCACATTATTGTTCTGAGAAGATGTTTTGGCATTCAAAGTACACCCTACTTGATGTTGTTGATCTGAAGAGAATGATATAACAAATATAAAACATTGCAACAATGCTCAACTGGATTGGATTTAGGTTTTTGTAAATCTTGTTTACATGCAATTTTATACAGAGTGAATTTTCCATTATGAAAATGCTATATACAGGGTGTCCCAAAACTCAACGTCAAGCCGGAACGGGGTGATAGGATTGATCATAACAATCACGAGAAAAATCTGAAAAAAATTCTATTCCATGCAGTTTGAAAATTATGGGCATTTTAAGAAAATCCTAGAAATTTGATCAAACTGTACCATTTTTCGGTTATTGTGGTTTTCCTTTTTTAATTTTGTTCATTTGAACTTTGGAAACGTAATCCTAAATAACATTTCTAGAATCCCAATAAAAAATAATGACACAATTGCCTCAAGTTTCCGAGAATTGAGACTATTTGTTTAACTACGAATTTAAAATTTTCAACATCCGTCGACTTTGACAGGCCCTCCTTTAAAAAAAATGTACTAGAGTGCCTTGGCAAGTGGCATTAAAAGTTGGCGCATTTAATCAGGATTCTAATATGGTACAATACTTGTTAGTTCCATACAATAAAAAAGAGTAAAAAAATTAAAACCTCAAGTAAGCCGATTTTTGCTATCTCAGTTAAAATGTTTTTGATTTGCACAAGCTCTAGATAGGTTCTTAATTTTAAGGCAAAATGATGAGAAAGATGGATAGTGGGTATGTTTGCCATGAGTGAGCGAGATAGATAATGACGCCACTTTAACCAAAGTGAAAAAAGTTAGTAAAATTAGTAAAATAATGAAAAATCTTGATCTCGTTTAATTTAGGTTTGTTGGAATAAAAGTCAGATAGAGAAATAACATT
This sequence comes from Agrotis clavis, assembly GCA_954870645.1. Lineage (NCBI taxonomy): Eukaryota > Metazoa > Arthropoda > Insecta > Lepidoptera > Noctuidae > Agrotis > Agrotis clavis. The sequence continues at coordinate 10,661,665 of OX940933.1, forward strand.
TTTTATTACAATAAATTCAAATTGTTTACCATCGGTTTCAATACAAGCCCTACATCTTCTTAAAAAAGATCTACTTATTAGTCGAGCATATCTTTGAGAGTTGATCTCCTCAGCTGCTTGAGAAATGCATTCACGCAGGTCGGCTACGTTTTCAATGGGCTTAGAGATCATTTTGCCTTAAAATTAAGAACCTACCTAGAGCTTGTGCGAATCAAAAACATTTTAACTGAGATAGCAAAAATCGGCTTACTTGAGGTTTTAATTTTTTTACTCTTTTTTATTGTATGGAACTAACAAGTATTGTACCATATTAGAATCCTGATTAAATGCGCCAACTTTTAATGCCACTTGCCAAGGCACTCTAGTACATTTTTTTTAAAGGAGGGCCTGTCAAAGTCGACCGATGTTGAAAATTTTAAATTCGTAGTTAAACAAATAGTCTCAATTCTCGGAAACTTGAGTCAATTGTGTCATTATTTTTTATTGGGATTCTAGAAATGTTATTTAGGATTACGTTTCCAAAGTTCAAATGAACAAAATTAAAAAAGGAAAACCACAATAACCGAAAAATGGTACAGTTTGATCAAATTTCTAGGATTTTCTTAAAATGCCCATAATTTTCAAACTGCATGGGATAGAATTTTTTTCAGATTTTTCTCGTGATGGTTATGATCAGTCCTACCACCCCGTTTCGGCTTGACGTTGAGTTTTGGGACACCCTGTATATGAAGGTACATTTTTTGTATAATTTTTAACTATAAAAAGTACTTTACAGCGAAACATAATTATATATTCAGGTACACAAAAATGACTTATACTTCCATACAATTTTGTTAAGTTAAAAAAAAAAACACAAAACCCGACTGCGTAAAAAAACTAAAAAGAAAGAAACAAGCCTAGTAGTTTAGAATTCACTCATTCACACTCACAGTCGGGGCCCATTCAAATTATATCAATCAAATCTTCCCAAGGGGCCCCGACTGTGAGTGTGAATGAGTGAATTCTAAACTACTAGGCTTGTTTCTTTCTTTTTAGTTTTTTTACGCAGTCGGGTTTTTTGTTTTTTTTTAATATTTAATTTATTTTACTATTTTTAGTTTTTGTTAGCATTTATCAGTCCAAATTAAATTGAAACATATAAGTTAAATATATTTTGGTAAACCATTTTTAAAATCCTTTAATTAGATACCCCACTTGATAGTATGTGAGAGATTTTAAAAAAATATTTTTAGTTCGGAACCCTTTGCACACGAGTTCGACTCGCACTTGGCCAGTTTTATGTACCCAGTGACACTCTCACGTTTAATACGAATCTAACGACACCTCTCAAGTTAAAATCCATCAAGCCGTTTAGGCTGCAGAGCAACACACAGAAACATACATACATACATACACTCGAAAAACATAACCCTCCTGGCGCAGACGGGTAATAAGTTAAAAAAAAAAACCGGGGTCGCGGGACTTACCTCATTACCGTGACCCCGGAACATAAAGAGCTACTGAAGGACACCGTGGATTTTAGTCAGTACGAGTCTGACAGTCCCTCCAGCCCTGCCCGGGTTGGGAAGACTCATTTGATGATTTTACCACGCTAAAAAAAAAGTAAAAAAATAAAGGTTATACGAAATATTAAACGTGCGAGATCATCATCATCATCAGCCTATAATGTTCCCACTACTGGGACACAGGCCTCCTCTCTGTGAGAGGGAGTGGGCCATAATCTACCACGCGGGCCCAGTGCGGATTGGTGCAGCGAGATATTTATTCAAGCGACAGTCGAGTCGGAAAATTGAAAACTAGGAACTGTAAATGAATTTACACAAAGTATTTTTTATTTATTTATTTATTTACACTTTCATGTACAATTGTGGTACATAAGGCGGACTTAATGCCGCAAGGCATTATCTACCAGTCAACCTTTGGGTCAAAAGGAGAAGCAATTGGAGTAGGTACAACAACTCTACTGAAACAATTAAAACGACTACATCTAAAGTAATTATAGCTATTTAAAAATAATATACTAATACATATGAAAATATATACCTAAAATTATATACATAATACCAATAAATAATATTTGATAAATAAAGTATACTTATAAACCTACATGAATAAAATACATAAATTAAATGGATACATAATATGACGACGACCATAGCAATAAATGGAAACTTAAGGGTCAAGTGATTTTAGCAAGTATTCCCGAACTTGGCGTTTAAAAGAAAATTTACTAGGAGCTTTTTTAATGTCAAGGGGAAGCGCATTCCAGAGTTTAATTGCCGTTACCACGAAGGAATTGGAAATAAAACCAGTACGGTGAGAAGGTATCTGAAGGAGTAAGTTTTCAGCAGCACGAAGATTTCGATCGTGGGAACTACCCAGGATCTGAAAAGAACTTTTTAAATAATTAGGTGCACAAGGATCGTTAATAATAGAGAAAAGCAAGCAGAGTGATCTGAGGGATCTTCTCTGGCGGATAGGTAGCCATTTAAGCTGAGAACGGTAACTAGAAATGTGATCAAATTTACGAAGTCCAAATACAAAGCGAATACAATTGTTGAGAAGTCGATCCAATTTGTTAAGAAGATTTTGGGATACATCAGAGTAACAAACATCTGCATAATCAATAATAGGGAGCACAAGAGCCTGGACAAGCAATAGTTTAGTGCTAGACGGAAGAAAATGCTTAAATCTATAGAGAGATCGCAGTGTGGCAGAAACGTTCCGACTTACCAAATTGACCTGCTTCTCCCAACCAAGCCGATCATCAATATGCAACCCCAAATCCTTAACGTGAGCTGATAAAGGAATAACAGTGTCATTAAATTTAATAGGTACAAGACCATGAATATTGAGGCTACGCATATGATACACGCTACCTATTACCATGGCTTGACATTTGCTCACGTTGACTGACACCCCGAACTGCCTGGACCAGTCACTAATACTACGCAGGTCATCATTTAGGGTGGAAATGCAGTCATCTAAACAGTCAACATCGGCTTGAGCGTAAAGTTGCAAGTCATCAGCATAAAGATGGTAAGAGCATTTGAGGACGTCAGTTATGAAATTTATAAAAAGTGAAAATAATATAGGAGAAAGTATACCGCCTTGTGGAACACCAGTTAGCAGATCATACCAGTCAGAACATGCCTGCTTGACACGAACCGCCTGCTGGCGACCACGAAGATAAGAGGAGAACCAATCCCGTGATGAATTCGAAATCCCAATCTGAGATAAAATGGCGAGAAGAATGTCATGGTCAACGGTGTTAAATGCGTTGGAAAAGTCAATTAAAATTAAAACCGTCAACTTTGAATTCTCCATGCCAGACCTGATGTCATCAGTGACTTTGAGCAAAGCAGTAGAAGTACTGTGTCCAGGCCGAAAACCCGATTGGAACTGGGAAAGTAAGTTACCTTTAGAAATGAAATTGGAAATTTGCTTATGAACAACAGCTTCAAGGATTTTAGAAAGGAAAGGGAGAATGGAAATAGGCCTAAAGTGATTAACTAAACTGGGGTTACTAATTTTTGGAAGAGGAATAATATAAGCTTTACGCCAGATTACGGGAAAAACCCCAGAAAACAAAGAAAAGTTAATAATGTGTGTGACAATGGGAATTAAACTACTAAGAATTAAACTTAACATCTTCCTGCTCACCCCGTCACATCGTCAATTATGATTGTAATTTTCAAGTGACAGTCAACAGATGGAGGTCATTGGCCCTAGGATTTATTAATGGAGTTAATGACGTCACGTTTTCCCGATTCCCGCACGGAACAAATATTTATATTACATAATAGTACATTATGATATAAGTGCGGTAAGTTGATCATTACAGCTGAGGCGATATTGGTAGGACGAGCCGTAAGGCGAGTGCTATAAGAAAGCAGAGGCTGTAATTATCAAACCGCACGTATGTCATACGACGTTTTATAACACATTTGTGAGTAAATAAATAAAATCATTACATCGAAAAGGAAAAGCAAGCGGAATAATTTTTACTTTTTCACAAATTAGCGATGCGCGCGCACCAGCATCTTTTGTTTATGGCAAAGGCACAAAAAACAGCCAGTATTACTAATAAAGTAAATTAATTCTTTTGTGGTTTTATTACAGATAAATGGTTGTAATTAATTGTCAAAATTAATTAAATTAAAGAATAAAATGTTTATTTATTATATTTCATCTCCCAAATTTAATTTTAATAATAAAATGTTGACCGCTTTTCTGACATAAAAACTCTTTGTTAAGATTTAAAAAAGTACCGTTCGTTTTAGACGGAGCATCTTGATAAACCGTGCGTTTTACTTTACCATTACCGCACTAGTGCGTTTTACTTTACCATTACGCACTAGTGCGTAATAAGATACATTACGATACTGAAATAGGTGCAGTAAGAGACCTTTTACGAGCAAATGTGTTATAAATATATTATGATCTACAAGTAGTGGTTCCGGGTCTGGCTGATTGTGTGAGTTTAGTTTACAAAGTTTAAAAAAAACCGGCCAAGTGCGAGTCGGACTCGCCCATAAAGGGTTCCGTAGCAGCAAGTAACATAATATAAAACTTCTTGTAGTTGGTTGTATTAACTTTGAAAGGTAAATTGCGTTTTACGATTTATGACGTACCTATTAAAAAAAACTAATTACTTGATCTCGTTCAAACCAATTTTCAATGAAAGTTTGCATGGTAATATTAATCATGTATTTTTTTTATTTAGTTTTATCATTCTCTTACTTTAGAAGTTACAGGGGGGACACATTTTACCACTTTGGAAGTGTCTCTCGCGCAAACTGTTCAGTTTAGAAAAAAAATATGTTTGTAACCTCAATATTGTATTGTATTTTATAACGGGCTGGTATCCGCAACTTCACGTTGCATCGTATGCGCGTATTTTGCGTGCAATATCATTTATCAATATCAACCTCAATATCATTTTTCAAGACCTATCCATAGATAACACGTATAGGTTTAGTAAAAAAAAAAATATTTGAGTTCTAAGTATGGGGAACCCCCGAAAGTTTTTTTTTTGTGTGTGAAAATCCTAATGCGGTTCACATAATAATCTACTAACCAAGTTTCAACAGGATCGCTTTTATACTTTCGAAGAAAAGTGGCTGTGACATACGGACGGACAGACAGACAGACAGACAGACATGACGAATCTACAACGTGTAACATTAATAGCGCAAAACCTCTCGTGGGGTAACTCAGCCCATGTTACTGAACAATGTTTGTACAAAAAGTTTGGAAAAAAAAAATAAAAAAAAAATGATTTTTCATACAAAATGAGAAATTGATCGAGCCTATCAGTATGAAAAATCATTTTTTTCCAAAAGTTTTTGTACAAACATTGTTCAGTAACATGGGCTGAGTTACCCCACCAGAGGTTTTGCGCTATTAACGTTACACGTTGTATAAGGGTTCCGTTTTTTGCCATTTGGCTACGGAACCCTAAAAAGCATCGGTGGGCGGTACGGCGGTGCCATTGGCATTGCGGAATGCGGATCAGATGATTCGTAGTGCGCAAAATATTCTTATACCTGTTGTAAATACTTCACCCGCTGACAACTGCATAACCGGTCGTGCAACAATGAGCACAGTGTATGCAAGAATGACTCACACTAATTATTTATTTATTTGGTTCAACAACGATTTGTTTAAACTAATAACATGGTACTTAAAACTATTTTAACACAAAATTTACAGTGTAACACTCAATTAAAGGTAAACACTTCAAGCACCACATTAATATATTTTTATTCATCTAAGCATTTTTACAATTCATCAAAGTTTTGTGAGAAAATAACATTGTCACGTTTAACTGTAGAGTCGGTCCCGTGCTGTAAAAAATGTAACTGACTTCAAAAACAACCAAAAAAAAAGGATAAAGTAACAAACAAAATAATTATTTCGGAAGTCGGTGGAACAAAAGTCAGTGAAAAGAAAACAAAGCCACCGACTTCCGTGTGTTTTTGAGTCGGATATTTTTTTAAGTTTTTATTTTACCCTTTTTAGTTTAAATATTCAACCCAAACTCTTGTCAAATACATTATTTTCTTAAATGAGCACTAGAACTTTGTAATCCGTAGCACCGATATCATCGCCCATATACGCAATAAGATAAAAATGCTCATAAAATAAAAACTACTGAACTAAACTAAATGAGACCAAAGAAATCTCGGAGTAATCGGTTTTGTCCACAACGATTATGCAGATATTTTTTTTAGATTTAAGTTGATTTTTCAAAAACAGCTTGTCCGGTATCGATAAAATTTTCATGAGAGTTTTGGGAAGTATACCCATTTAATTTTTCAAATCGGTCGGTATAATAAAGCGACGGAGGTATGCGCGAACAGACATTAAAAAAATAGAAACATCTGAATTGAGAACCTTCTCCTTTTTGATGTTAGTTAAAAAGTAACCGCTTTCCTTTGATTTGTTCTCCAGTGTTGAAAAGCTAAGATTTTACCTACATAATAAGTTTAGCATGATATTGCAAGTTGTTGTAGAAACTAAGAGTCAGAACGAGACGAAATGTGATGTGACGCGAAGAGACGCGACGTGACGGGTCGATACTAGAAACGTGTAAAATGAATTGACCCTAAAAGACTGGTATACGATCAGCGCGACAGGCAACACTTTTGCGAAGCACCATACTGGCAGCAATCCTCTGGCAGCACTGCTATGTGCTGCCGAATCATACCTTTTTTTCTCATAGGTATCTTTCGGTCCGCTTAACACGTACAAACAACTTTAAGGTAATAAAAGTGAGCCAGCGAGGAAGCCGTCTCATATTATGTTAGAAGTTGTTACTAAACAATCATACCATATAGGTATTTGATTAAGGTTCGACTGTATTCCTATGTAATTAGGGCAGTGTTCCTTTTACCCTAGCAGGAGAAGTCACTTGATGATGACAACAACAAGCAAAAAATGTGAACCTTTTACCTTGAGAAACAATATTATGTTCCTTAGGTTAAAATAAGTGTGCAAGAATACTTTCAAGGTACTGAAAGTGAAGTACCTCACTTGGACGCTATTTTGATTTCACTCTTTCAACCCAAACCTGTTCGAGTGAAACACCAGAAATAAAATACTGACAGAAAGAGAATTTAAACAATCATTTTAATCGAAGACACACCGTTAAAAATAACAAACCGTACTTAAATAGCCACTCATTGACATTTTTTGTTAAGAGTTCGTTTATTTGATTATGAAAGATCCAATTATGATGATGTCCAAATATCTTCAAATGTCGGTTCTATTGTTCGCACCAACAATTCACATTGGCGAAACTTCCACAGTGTCCTCCCTTGTAGCCACGCCGCTTGCATTCGTTGTTGCAGTTCGAAGTGTAGTCAACAGCACCCCACACGCAGCTGCCGAGATGCACATCAGCCTGGACAGCATTCTGCGGAGACGAGACGATCACCAGGAATGTGAGGCACACCAACAACAACACTGACTGGTAGCTTTTCGACATGTTTAAGGTTATGAAGAGAAGACTTCTTGAACGAAAGTATTACTGATGCTTCAGTTAGGGACACAGGCTCAACTGATGCCGATATCGACCCTCTTCCCATTTATATACGGTTTTCAACTTACAGTTCAGTAAACTTGAGTTCACTTGTAACTCGTTTTAAGATCAGTATGCAACCCTGCAATAGTCGCGTGGATGCCACGAGTATGGGGGTGTCCTTATAGAATGTAATACGCGCAAGCGGGCGAATTATGTTCAAACGAACGTGTGTAAACCAGTAGATGTCGAATCGACGATCAAACCAGACAGTGTTTAAATACACAATTTGATGTTCTTGTATTTAAAAAAAAAAATACTCTTCCTATAAAGAAAAAAACTTTCTCCTTATTAATTAACTCTAAAAGTTAATACCTATCTGCATTTGTGTCGAACTTGAATTAAGTACCTTTTAAGAGGTTGTCTGAACAAAAAACATACTAATTCATTATTTTTAATTCACCGATGAGGTGCCTAAGAAGTCCACTTTAACAGGAAATAATGAATTGCGATTAAATTCTAAAATGTATTTTTTGCATAAGCAATAGAATATCTAGTAATTTTAACGCCATCATTTTATGATTCTGCTGAAAGGGCCTTCAGAACCCTTGGATGAATTATTTGATGGATATGATGTCACCCCCACTGTAGGGTCAAAGAATTTAAAGTAAGGAAAAAAAAAAAAATTTAGTTGGTGATAAGCACTAACTAGTTACACTGGTAGGCCGTGCAGTTGACATTTAGTGACTGAACGAATAATGAAGTAGGTTCAGTTATTGTGTTTTTCCCTCATTATTGTTCTGAGAAGCTGGTTTGGCATTCAAAGTATAGACCCTACTTGATATTAACATAACAAATGTAAAACATTGCTACAATCCAAAACTGGATTGGATTTTTTTGGTTTTGTAAATCCTGTTCTTGTTACATGCTCTTTTGTACAGGGTGAATTTTCGTAATGTGTACAGTATTTTTGTATAGTTTTGTTGAGGATTCTTTAAAAAAGTACTTTACATAGCGAAACATAATTTTATATTACCGCCGCCGTTAACAAAAATGGTTGAGAGGACTTTTTCTTTTTTAATAAATAATCTATTATTTATTCTAAATCTCAATTACTAATTTTATCGGCAAGACACCCCTTCGACTTTCATCAACATTAGTTTTATTAACCCCCGACGGAAAAAGAGGGGTGTTATAAGTTTGACGTGTCGAATTTGTGTGTCTGTGGCACCATAGAGCCCGAACGGATGAAGCGATTTAAATTTTTTTGCAGGTAACTTACGTGCGAGTGTTCTTGGACATGTTTGATGAAAATCGGTTGAGCTGTTTAAAAATTATGGTGGTGAAAGTGGGGAAGAATAACCGCGAAGGTCTGCAAAAAAATGTACTCGAGAGAGGTCTCAAATTAAAGCGTACTGAAAGGGAATATTGATGGCTTAATCAATAGCATCTATCATCTATCTTAGCATCGTTTGATGTCGCGGGACTAACGAATACCGGGACCCTGGAACGTAAAGGGCTATTGAAGGACATCGTGGATTTTAGTCAGTACAAGTCTGACAGTCCCTCCTGCCCTGCTCTGGGTGGGAGGACTTAAGTGATGATTTTAACACGCTAAAAAAAAAACATCGTTTGATGTGAAAATTGGTGGTGGGAAAATTGAGACATAGAAATCCGATTGTCAAGTGAGAGTGCCAATTACTAAATCTCAGTCTTTGCAATGCTGCTAAAGTTGATTTGTCATGTGGATTTTTAAATAGTTTCCTTTGGTCGAGCTCACAAATTGCTACACCATCCAAGGTTTTTACTCTACTTAAGGCTACATAGGCTTGGCCTTTTGCGAAAGTACTTTTGCCTAAGTAAACCACAGCTTTTTCAACTGTCGACCCTTGCAACTTATATGCTGTAACCGCCCAACTAAAAGATAGCTAGCTATTTAATAAGTATCTACCTATAAAAAGTATTAAAAAAAACCACTGACATTTGGTACATTTGGTTTTAATGTCGGGGCTTTTTTTAATTTAATTTTTTGTTTCGAATAAACCAACCACGTTACTTCAAAAGTACACCCTGTATCACATAAGTATCAAGGAGATCGAGATGTGATTCCAGTCAAACCAGGTGCACTCTTCTATTTTTAAATGTAGTACCTACCATGGGCCACTTTTAATCCCTAATCGTTTTTCATTTTTATTTATTTTTGTTTCCAGCCTGCCAAATACCTAGCTGGTATGTAGTATATTTTGATAAAACTTATTTCGTTGTAAGTTATCTTACTACGAGTACTATTTCAAATGTGAAAGTATGTGAATTTGTTTACTACTCTTTTGGATTTGAATTACTTATTCAAACAAAGAAAACCTAGAAAATAAAATAAAGAGTTAAAAGTGTCCTTTTATCCCGTTATTTCGATATTAAGTACAAAAAGATTTATAAACTATCTGTGTTGCAAATATGCAAGTCAGTTCAGTAGATTTACCTACATGAAACAAAACATCCACCCATACAATCCATCCGTACAATCATAGCAATATTATGGCAATTAAAATAAATTAGTTCGAGTCTGTGTATCATGCAACTCGGCCAGAGTTGCGTGAAATCCTTAAAAAATCTGTAATGGTTCTTTGTTGAAACAGAATCTTAAATAATTAATAGATTTAAAAAATTCTAATAACCCACGTTTTTAAATGTCCTAAAAATTATATAATAACCCTACGGGGCTGAGAGAGGGGCCATTCAAATCGTGGTGGCGTATGTATTAAAGGGATTATAATATGGGATAATATATTTATTTACATGACATGTATGGATCGTGGGTGTAACTTGCAAAGATACGCCCCCACGTTTTGAATGGCCCCTCTCTCAGCCCCGTAGGGTTATTTTATTATTTTTAGGACATTTTAAAACGTGGGTTATTAGATTTTTTTAAATCTATTAATTATTTTATTATTTTTATCTTTGTTCATTCATCGGGTTTTAAGCTACCCAGAAAATTTCAGCCTGCTAGCTTATCGGGAAGTGCCTCAAAGCCTCTCCGCCATCTTGGACGTCCGCCATATTGGATTTAAGTCACATGACTATTTTTTTCGTATTCCTGACAGCAAACCTTGTCATTTAATACCCATATCATGGGGGTGGATTTCAAACAGCCAGTCCGCCATCTTGGGGAGGCCGCCATATTGGATTTGTTATGACGTTTCTTAGCTAGTCATGTATTGTCATCAGAACTTAGAGCGTGTGCAATATTTCAGCCTGCTAGCTTATCGGGAAGTGCCTCAAAATTGAGTTGCAAAAGTCCAACCGGAACGACAAACAAACAAACAAGAAAAGTGAGTGTATAAAAACGTGGGAAAAAATATAGGTTTTCCCGTACGAGTCTTTTTTTACCCATTTATAATAAAAAAAACCGGCCAAGTGCGTGTCGGGCCACGCACAGTGTAGGGTTCCGTAGTTGCCCATCAAAATACTTATGCGAACTAACTAAACTGATTCGCTGAATTTAATTTTAAAAAGAAGAATTTTCAAAATCGGTCCAGGAGTCTGAGATATCAGGGAAAATACATAAAAAAAAGATTACGATGAATTTAGAACATCCTCCTTTTTTTGAAGTTAGTTAAAAATAGTTGACGATAAAAACCTACCTATCCCTAAAAAACATACCTATTATAGCTGTAAAAATAAAGTTGACAAACTTGCATTTGCAGTTGAAGAATATGTTCTCCGATACATTTTGTTTAAGAAAATATGTTATCCAAGTAAATTTTATAAGTTGGTCGACTATTACACGTAAAGTTGTAAAGCCTACTTAGTCATGATAATTTTCTTTTAAACTTCGTTATATATACTACTATTGTGAATTTTTTCACACTCCCAAACATAACCGTTTAGCTGGTAGAGGGGGGGGACACTCGAGTCGAGCAAAATTTAGCACTTTAAAGCTTAATATTTCACAAACGAATTTTTTTATCAAAAAATTGTTAATGGAAACTATCAATATTTTTTAAAGACCTATTTAATGATACCCCACACTAAGGGGTACGCGAGAAAAAAAAAACATCCCCACTTTACGTGTACAGGAGGTACCCTAAAAAAAAATATATTACGAGATTTTATTTTACCACTTTTTCGGCACAACAAATCCGTATATTTACACCAAATTACAGCTCTCTAGTACTGTGCGTCTCTGAGCTAAACTGCGGACAGACGGACGGACGGACGGACGGACGGACGGACGGACGGACGGACATGGCGAAACTATAAGGGTTCCTTGTTGACTACGGAACCCTAAAAAGGGTTATATTTTAGCGCATATCTAAAGTTTGCGTAACATACTGAGATACTGAAATCAATTAAACAAGATTACTTAGTTCCTAGTCCAACCTAGTTCTGCTTCATTGTTTTGTTTACTATCACCATTGCTTAATTTCAATTTCTTACAATTGTGATAATGTGATGTTACAGATAATTACCGCCTCTGATTTTAGCCCACTCCTTCATAAAGAGGAGGCCTATCTCCCAACAGTGGGAATATTATAGGCGGACTAGCAAACCCGGCGAACTCCGTTTCGCCACCAGATGGCTTCGTTGTGTGCATATGTAATATTTCGTTTGGTGACTAAAAGATGAAAAAAGATTTTCCCGCTTTTCTGTTGAAATTTTTCCTGAATTTTCTTTGCTATAAACCTCACGGAGCCCGAGACCTTTCCAACGAATGCAAAACCGTGGAAATCGGTTCGTGTGTTCTGGAATTATAGCGTCAGGAAGGGAAACCCGACTAATTTTTAGGGTTCCGTAGTCAACAAGGAACCCTTATAGTTTCGCCATGTCCGTCCGTCCCCCCACCGTCGTATCTCCACGTTGTCGTCGTGGTGGGGCTTACAAACTAAGAGGGATACACCGGGGAAAGGCGCGCCGCCTGGAGGATCGAGCAGTTAGCTCGAGCTTTCAGGCGGCGCGGGCCCAGTCGTCTGAGACTGGGTCAGGGGGGGAAATGTTCACTTCCGGTACGCGTCTAGTCTATAGACGTAACCGCGAAGTGAACCGGGGAGGGAAATTCGGGGATAGGTTATAGAGGAACTCACCTCTTTAAAAAAGTGAATAAAAAACCATGGACAAAAAGTTGCTGAAAGAATCGCTACCCCAGGCGGGTACCAGCTGCTCCGCAGTTGGAGAATCCCGCTCCGGACACGTCCGGGCTGCCCCACCGTATTCTGGGGGGGGCAACAACCACTTTTTTCCTATTTTCGCTCCGGCAGTCGCCGCATTGAGCCAGGGAGGCTCACGTGCCCGTGAGGAGGAGTCACTGGACTTGTCCAGTACGTCCGATTCACAGGCACCGAAGGTCGAGCGGGCACAGAGTGCCGCTCCGAGGAGGGAGGGGGCGCTGGTGCTCGAGTCGGACTCCGACTCGGGATCAGACGCCACGAGCTTCCAGAGCGTAGGCTCTGGGAGCGCAACGAGGAGGAGCGAGGGGAGCGCCAATAGGAGGACCGAGTTCCTCAAGCGCTCCCGACAAGTGCTATCCTCGTCTGAGGAGGGTCCTCCCTCGGGCCCCAAGATCCCGACAAGTGTTCGGGGTAAAGGCCGAGGCAGGACTGGAGGTAGAGGGCTCACGACTGAGCCCTCCCTTGAAAAGACGGTGGAGGACGCACTCCGCACCCTCACCAACAAGCAGCCGGGGAAAAGGGCCACCAAAGACCGGGCCATAAGTGCGGTCACGGCCAAAATCTTGGCGGCGGCGGCGGATAGCCTCGGCCGGCCTCCGCCCGCATCGACTTCAACGGACGAAATGTCCAAAATGCGGGAGGAGGTCGCGAAGCTTACGGCGGCGATGGATGTTCTCCGGAAGGAGAACATCCAACTTAAGGCGGAGCTGGCCGAGCTGCGGAAGGGGCGCCGGGAGGAGGTCCCACAGCCGCAACCGCAGCCCCAGACGCGGACACAGGCGCAGACGCGGCAGAAAGAGCCGCCGGCGAAGCCCGCACCACCAGAAGACAGCAGTAACGCTGTCCTAAATCTGGTGCGGCAGGAGCTAGCGGCCTTCAACCAGCGCTTTACAGCGCTGGAAAACCGCGTCCTGCGCCCCCCGCTCGCTTCCTCCTACGCGGCCGTAGCGGCCTCCGCGCCGCTCAGGCCAGCCCCGGAGAAGCGAGCCGCGGCTAACGCGAAACCGGCACCGCCCAAAAAGGCCACGGGAAGAGCGGCTCCGGCGGCGGCGGCACCGGCGGAGGTGAAGGCGGCCCAGCAGAGCTCGGCCGCCTCTAAGAAGAAGAAGGGAGCTCCGGCGGCGGCGGCGGTGAGCCAGCCGTCCCGACCTGTCCCGCCTACGCAGCCCTCGCGTCCTCCCCCAGCCGATGCCGAATGGCAGGTGGCGGGAGAGAGCAGGGCCGCAAAAAAGCAAAGGCGGCGACAGCGAAGGAAGCAGCGCAAACGGAACGTCGCGGCGAAACTCCGCGCCCCCAAGACCGCGGCTGTAGTTATCACACTGCAGCCGGACGCGGTCAAGAGGGGCGTGACGTACCGCGACGTGTTCGCGAAGGCGAAGGAGGCAGTGAACCTCCGAGAGCTGGGAATCGACGGGGGTCTCCGGGTGCAAGTCACCGCGACGGGGGCCAGACTGCTTTCGATTCCCGGCGCCTCCAGTGGTTCGACCGCTGACGCTCTGGCCGAACGGCTAAGAGCGTCCTTAGATGCGGAGGAGGCTCGGGTGTCCAGGCCCGTAAAGCGCGCAGATCTGCGCATAATGGGCCTGGACGACTCGATCACGGAGGGGGACGTGGTGGCCGCCGTCGCCAGGGTTGGGGAATGCCCTGGCGACCAGATCAAGGCTGGCACCCTTCGCCCGGACTTCGCGGGGCTGCTGTCGGTGACAGTGAGCTGCCCCGTGTCCGCGGCTAAAAAGATTGGGGAGGGCCGAAGGCTCTTGGTCGGCTGGGTGTCCGCGCAGGTGAAACTGCTGGAACCCAGGCCTCTGAGGTGCTTCCGCTGCCAAGTGGGTAACCACACGGCATGCAAGTGCACTTCAGAGGTGGACCGCAGCGGCGACTGCTTCCGCTGCGGTCGGCCCGGTCACAAGGCCGGCTCTTGTAATGCCCCGCCGCACTGTTTCCTATGTGCGGCGGCTGGTAAGCCGGCCGAACACCGGGCAGGGGGCAAGTCCTGCGCCCCGCCCGCCAAGACCAAGAGCAGAGGTAGGCCCTCTGCCACCGCTGTCCCCGCTACTGCCGCCGCCGCCGCAGCTCCTGCTGCCGCCGCCGCCGCCGCCACCGCCGCCGCCGCCGCCGCCGCCGCCGCCGTGGCCACGCCCTCGAGGAGGGCCCTGGAGGAGGACGCAATGGATTCAGATTAATGTCTCCATTGCGCTTCCTCCAGGCGAACATCAACCACTGCGCCGCTGCTCAGGATCTTTTGCTCCAGAGCATGGCGCAGTGGTTGATCAACGTCGCCGTGGTCGCCGAGCCGTATTTTGTCCTGCCCAGGAATGACTGGGTAGCGGACCTGGACGGCTCGGTGACCCTAATTTCGTCGGCCGCCGCTGGTACCCCGCCCCTCGATCGTGTCGAGAGAGGGCACGGGATTGTCGCAGCCCGGTTCGGGGAGATCGCCGTGGTAGGCGTTTACTTCTCCCCGAACCGATCTATCGCCGAGTTCCACGACTCCCTAGAGGAGCTGGGAGACATCGTCGTCGCCCTCGGTTCCCTCCCCGCGCTTGTCCTGGGGGACTTCAATGCCAAAAGTCCGGCTTGGGGTTCCCGGAACACGGACTACTCGCGGGGCAGGAAGCTCGAGCGCTGGGCCCGTGCGCATGGCCTGGTGATCGAGAACCGGGGTTCCGTCCCCACGTGCGTGCGGTACACGGGCGAGTCGGTGGTGGACCTTACGTTCGCCACCCCCAGCCTGTCGCCGCGCGTCACTGGTTGGCGCGTTGTGGAGGAGGTGGAGACCTATTCCGACCACCGGTATATCCGGTTCGACGTCTCTACCCAGACCTCAGACGCGCCGGTTTCAAGTGGGCGGAACCTAAGTGGTCCGCGATGGGCGCTGAAGCAGCTGGACCGGGAGCTATTCCTGGAAGCCTCGATCGTGCAGGCCTGGGTGTCACCACCGGACAGGCCTGCCAACATAGACGACGAGGCTGAGTGGTTCCGGGAGGCCATGTCGGAGATCTGCGACGTGGCCATGCCCCGGGTCCGGCAAGGACGCGCCCGGCGTCAGCTGTACTGGTGGTCAAGCGAGTTAGCAGCGCTGCGCGAAGCGTGCGTTGCTGCGCGCCGCCGGTACACCAGATTCCGCAGGCGCCGCACCCGACCTCCGGATGCGGCGACTGTAGAGGCAGAGCTACACGAGGGCTACAGGGCAGCGAAGGCCGCCCTCCGCGACGCGATCTGGCGGGCCAAGGAATTGGCCCGCGAGGAGATGCTGGGGACTCTGGACGGGGACCCATGGGGCCGCCCCTACAAGTGGGTGCGAGAAAAGCTCCGCCCCTGGGCTCCCCCTTTGACGCAGAGTCTCCGGCCTCAGTTCGTGGAGGACGTGGTGAGCGCCCTGTTCCCTTCGCGAGGGGAGGAGTTTGCTCCCCCGCCCATGGCTCCGTCTCCGACGGAATCTGAGGAGGAAGCTGACGCAAACGCGGACCACAGCGACGACGACGTCTACGACGCTCCAGAGGTGACCGAGGTAGACCTGAGAGTGGCGGTACAACGGCTCAAAGCCAAAAATACCGCCCCAGGACCCGACGGCCTGCCAGGAAAAGCCTGGGTCCTGGCCTTCGGGACTCTCGGGCCTCGACTAGGGGGGCTCTTAAGCGCGTGCCTGGAGAGGGGCCGGTTCCCGCTTCCTTGGAAGACGGGGAAACTGGTCCTGATCCAGAAGCCCGGGCGCCCTGCGGACTCTCCGTCCGCATTCCGGCCCATCGTGCTGCTCGACGAGGTGGGCAAGCTCTTTGAGAGAGTCATTGCAGACCGCCTCGCCGGGCACCTGAATCGAGTGGGCCCGAACCTGTCGGAGAGCCAGTTCGGCTTCCGCAGGGGGCGCTCGACGGTGGACGCAATCATGCGCGTGAGAGCCCTCACGACGGGGGATGCAGTAGCCCGGGGCAGGGTCGTCTTGGCGGTGTCTCTGGACATCACCAATGCCTTCAACACCCTGCCCTGGAGTTGCATCAGGGAGGCACTCCGGTATCACCGGGTGCCGACCTACCTCCGCCGAATAGTCGAGGACTACCTGACGGACAGAGCCGTCATCTACCCCGGTCACCGGGGAGAGTGGAACCGGCGAGAGATGTCGTGCGGTGTTCCACAGGGTTCGGTCCTGGGACCGCCCTTGTGGAACATCGGATACGACTGGGTGCTGCGCAGCGACCTCCCTGACGGCGTCAGCGTAATTTGTTACGCTGATGACACGCTCGTCCTTGCACAGGGAGAGTCGCACCAGGCGGCGGCCGACGTGGCGACGGAAGCGGTCGCGACAGTCGTCCATAGGATCCGGCGGTTGGGACTCGACGTGGCGCTGCACAAGACGGAGGCCATGTGTTTTCATGGCAGCCGTAACGCGCCACAGTCGAGTTACAGCATCACGGTGGAAGGAGTTCCAATCGGCGTCAAGGGGACGATGAAGTACCTGGGACTCGTCCTCGACAGCCGGTGGAACTTCAGGGAGCATTTCCTGAGTTTGGCCCCAAAGCTGAACCGTGCAGCAGCCGCCCTCAGGCGACTCCTGCCCAATCTCAGCGGGCCAAACGCTTCCTGCCGTAGGCTGTACGCTGGTGTCGTGCGGTCCATGGCCCTCTACGGGGCCCCTGTGTGGGCCCTGAGCATCCGGACGCGACCACAGAAGATGGTCGCATGCCAGAGGGTCATGGCTATCCGAATGATCCGGGGATACCGCACGATTGCCGGCGAATCGGCCAACCTGCTTGCCGGATTGCTGCCTTGGGATCTGGAGGCGACTGCCCTCCAGCGCGTCTATGAGTGGCGCGTGGAGGCGCAGCGCCGGGGCGTGACCCCGCTGCCTCGTGAAGTCGAGGCGCGGCGAGAAGACCTCCGGCGCGATCTCAGGGCAGTATGGAAGGAACGACTGTCGCGACCGACGGCCGGGCACGCCGCAATTGCGGCGGTAAGACCCCTCTTTGAGGAGTGGCTGGAGAGAAGTCATGGCGTCCTTACCTTCCGCCTGACGCAGGTCCTCACCGGGCACGGGTGCTTCGGGAGGTACCTGTGTCTAATGCGGAAGGAGGAAACGTCTGGGTGTCACCACTGCGAAGATCGCCCGGAGGACACGGTGGAGCATACGGTGCAGGACTGCCCAGCTTGGGCAGTGCACCGACGTGTCCTCACGGCTGCGATAGGCGGAGACCTCTCGCGCCCGGCATTGGTTGCGGCCATGCTGCGGGGCGAGACGGAGTGGGAAGCGGTCGCCTCCTTCTGCGAAGCAGTAATGCTCGCGAAGGAGGAGGCGCGCCGCGAGCGAGAGAGGACAGAGTCCTCCCTCCGCCCCAACCGCGGTGTAGGACGCCCACGGCGACGGACGTCGCGAGACGATCTCCGGCCACCGTAGGCGCGGGCATGCGGGCAGCGAGTAAAGGGCAACTCGCTGCCCGACCAAGGACCATGCCCGGGTCGACGGCGCGTTGTGTCCCACGCGCGCCTCAAAGAGCGTCAGCATAATGACGGGGCCCCCCTCTCAGAGGGCCAAAGCCTGCCGGGGTCGCGGGATTATTCCCTTACCGTGACCCCGGAACATAACAGGCTATGAAGGACACCGTGGATTTTAGTCAGTAGAAGTCTGACAGTCCCTCCCGCCCTGCCCGGGGTTGGAGGACTCATTTGATGATTTTTTTGTGGAACATCGGATACGACTGGGTGCTGCGCAGCGACCTCCCTGACGGCGTCAGCGTAATTTGTTACGCTGATGACACGCTCGTCCTTGCACAGGGAGAGTCGCACCAGGCGGCGGCCGACGTGGCGACGGAAGCGGTCGCGACAGTCGTCCATAGGATCCGGCGGTTGGGACTCGACGTGGCGCTGCACAAGACGGAGGCCATGTGTTTTCATGGCAGCCGTAACGCGCCACAGTCGAGTTACAGCATCACGGTGGAAGGAGTTCCAATCGGCGTCAAGGGGACGATGAAGTACCTGGGACTCGTCCTCGACAGCCGGTGGAACTTCAGGGAGCATTTCCTGAGTTTGGCCCCAAAGCTGAACCGTGCAGCAGCCGCCCTCAGGCGACTCCTGCCCAATCTCAGCGGGCCAAACGCTTCCTGCCGTAGGCTGTACGCTGGTGTCGTGCGGTCCATGGCCCTCTACGGGGCCCCTGTGTGGGCCCTGAGCATCCGGACGCGACCACAGAAGATGGTCGCATGCCAGAGGGTCATGGCTATCCGAATGATCCGGGGATACCGCACGATTGCCGGCGAATCGGCCAACCTGCTTGCCGGATTGCTGCCTTGGGATCTGGAGGCGACTGCCCTCCAGCGCGTCTATGAGTGGCGCGTGGAGGCGCAGCGCCGGGGCGTGACCCCGCTGCCTCGTGAAGTCGAGGCGCGGCGAGAAGACCTCCGGCGCGATCTCAGGGCAGTATGGAAGGAACGACTGTCGCGACCGACGGCCGGGCACGCCGCAATTGCGGCGGTAAGACCCCTCTTTGAGGAGTGGCTGGAGAGAAGTCATGGCGTCCTTACCTTCCGCCTGACGCAGGTCCTCACCGGGCACGGGTGCTTCGGGAGGTACCTGTGTCTAATGCGGAAGGAGGAAACGTCTGGGTGTCACCACTGCGAAGATCGCCCGGAGGACACGGTGGAGCATACGGTGCAGGACTGCCCAGCTTGGGCAGTGCACCGACGTGTCCTCACGGCTGCGATAGGCGGAGACCTCTCGCGCCCGGCATTGGTTGCGGCCATGCTGCGGGGCGAGACGGAGTGGGAAGCGGTCGCCTCCTTCTGCGAAGCAGTAATGCTCGCGAAGGAGGAGGCGCGCCGCGAGCGAGAGAGGACAGAGTCCTCCCTCCGCCCCAACCGCGGTGTAGGACGCCCACGGCGACGGACGTCGCGAGACGATCTCCGGCCACCGTAGGCGCGGGCATGCGGGCAGCGAGTAAAGGGCAACTCGCTGCCCGACCAAGGACCATGCCCGGGTCGACGGCGCGTTGTGTCCCACGCGCGCCTCAAAGAGCGTCAGCATAATGACGGGGCCCCCCTCTCAGAGGGCCAAAGCCTGCCGGGGTCGCGGGATTATTCCCTTACCGTGACCCCGGAACATAACAGGCTATGAAGGACACCGTGGATTTTAGTCAGTAGAAGTCTGACAGTCCCTCCCGCCCTGCCCGGGGTTGGAGGACTCATTTGATGATTTTGCCACGTAAAAAAAAAAAAAAAAAAAATGTCCGTCCGTCCGTCCGTCCGTCCGTCTGTCCGCAGTTTAGCTCAGAGACGCACAGTACTAGAGGGCTGTAATTTGGTGTAAATATACGGATTTGTTGTGCCAAAAAAGTGGTAAAATAAAATCTCGTAAAATATTTTTTTTAAGGGTACCTCCAGTACTTACACGTAAAGTGAGGATTTTTTTTTTCTCGCGTTCCCCTTAGTGTGGGGTATCATTAAATAGGCCTTTAAAAAATAATTATAGTTTCCATTAACAGTTTTTTGATAAAAAAATTCGTTTGTGAAATATTAAGCTTTAAAGTGCTAAATTTTGCTCGATTCGAGTGTCCCCCCCCTCTACCAGCTAAACGGTTATGTTTGGGGGTGTGAAAAAATTCACAATAGTAGCATATATAACGAAGTTTAAAAGAAAATTATCATGACTAAGTAGGCTTTACAACTTTACGAGTAATAGTCGACCAACTTATAAAATGTACTTGAATAATATGTTTTCTTAAACAAAATGTATCGGAGAACATGCTCTTCAACTGCAAATGTAAGTTTGTTAACTTTATTTTACAGCTTTAATAGGTATGTTTTTACGGTATGTTTTTTGGGGATAGGTAGGTTTTTATCGTCAACTATTTTTAACTAACTTCAAAAAAAGGAGGAGGTTCTAAATTCGTCGTAATCTTTTTTCTTATGTATTTTTCCTGATTTCTCAAAGACTCCTGGACCGATTTTGAAAATTCTTCTTTTTAAAATTAATTTCAGCGAATCAGTTTAATTAGTTTTTTGATGGGCAACTACGGAACCCTACACTGTGCGTGGCCCGACACGCACTTGGCCGGTTTTTTATATAGTAGATTATGGTCAGCTATGATTTTCCCGCACAGTCCAATTATTTGTATGACCTAAAATTACTTCGTCCCGGTCTTGATATTTGTATATGTGAGTTTCTATGTTTGTTAACGCACCCACGACACAGGAGATATTCCTAGTGCGAGGAATTTAAAGGAAAAAAAACCGGCCAAGGGCGAGTCGGACTCGCCCATAAAGGGTTCCGTAGCAGCAAGTAACATAGTATAAAAGTTCATGTAGTTGGTTGTAACTTTGAAAGGTAAATTGCGGTTTACTATTAATGACGTATTAAAATTTTTTGAGTTTCAATTGTGAGTATGGGGACAACCTCCTAAATTAGTTTTATTTTTATTTTTGTGTGAAAATCCTAATGCGGTTCACATAGATATAATACATTTACCTACTTACCAAGTTTCAACAGGATAGCTCTTATACTTTCGAAGAAAAGTGGCTGTGACATACGGACGGACAGACAGACATGACGAATCTATAAGGGTTCTGTTTTTTTGCCATTTGGCTACGGAGCCCTAAAAACGCGCCAACTTTTTTTAAACGACCCGTCGACGGGTCGTTTAAAAAACGTGGTGTGCATAGGCCCTTAAAGTAACAGTGGTTTTTTTTTAACTTTGCTTCATTATAGGAATCTCTCCTATAACTTTCAAAACCCACATACACAAATCCCATCCCATAAAACGAGCTATTATTCTTATTCCATCTCTGTTTATGCTGTAAGATTATGGAATTCGCTTCCGCCTAGTATTAGAGAGTCAAAATCAATTTCTACTTTCAAAACTAGAGTCAAAGAGATTTTGCCTTCCAAAATTGACTAGGTATTATATTTCTTTATCATCATTTACTTAAATACATTTTAGGATTTTGTATTTAGTTAAGTACTTATACTTTTGTATCTCTTCATTATTTTCTTAATTTCACACACTACTGTCTACATTTCTCTTTTCACTCTTCCTGTCGCAGGTCTGCTGATAGAAATTTAATTCTTATAAAATAAGCAGTGCCTTTGTACTCTAAGACTAAGTATGTCCTTATATTTTATATTGTGTGTACATAAATGAAATAAATAAATAAATATCCAGACCCGGAACATAATACTTGTAGATCATACTAATATTGAGCAGTGGTGGGAGCAGTGGTGGCCCAGTGGCATCGGTCCCGACTTACGAGTTGTAGGTCGTGGGTTCGAACCCCGCCTGGCGCATTACTTTGTGTAATTTATTTCATCACCACTGCTCTCAAAACGGTGAAGGAAAACATCGTGAGGAAACCGGCATGTCCTAGAACCAAAAATTCGAAGACATGTGACATCCACCAATCCGCACTGGGCCCGCGTGGTGGATTATGGCCCACTCCCTCTCACAAAGAGGAGGCCTGTGTCCCAGCAGTGGGAACATTATAGGCTGATGATGATACTAACATTTGTTCCGTGCAGAAACTGAACCCGCGACGCGTAAAGTGTGCTGCGAGTCAATCGCTTAGCCACTGCGCCACCGTACCATCGAATAAAATACTAGTGACTCACCTCAGCATCTTTCAAATATTTTTTTTAATTATTCCTTTTATTTATAAAAACCTTGCCGGGACAATTACAATCACAGAAGCATTTTTTTTTTAATACGATCTGCTTATTTTGACCAGCATTCGATTTTATAAAAAAACATTTTCAAAAAAAAATGTAACCGCCTTCAAAAACAACCAGAAAAAAGGGTAAAATAACCTTCAAAACTTTTCTTTCGGAAGTCGGTGACTTTTTTTTATTTATTTCATTGTCTTTTTGCCACCGACTTCCGAAAGAAAAGTTTTGAAGGTTATTTTACCCTTTTTCGTGGTTGTTTTTGAAGGCGGTTACATTTTTTTTTTTGAAAATATTTTTATTTTACTCTTTTTAGTTTAAATATTCAACCACAATTCTTGACAAATACGAGTACATCATTTTCTTACATGAGCACTAGAATTTTGTAATCCGTAACACCGGTAAAAACATCGTTAATATCTCTTACATTCATAATTCCCTATCTCAAAAACTACTGAACCGATTTTAATTAAACTTGCAATATTCCCTAAGTTGAACGATACCAGTACAACAAAAAAAGAATTACTAAATCGGACTTGTAGTTCCGGAGATATGCGAACACAAACATAATTTACTAAATCAGTCGATGCCAAGTCCTTACTAGAGGAGTTGTACCTTCCATCATCAGCTCAGCTACATGAGATGATGATTACCATACGCTAATACTTAAATTACTTCATAAAATTTGCCTAAAACGATGTGTAGGCCTATAAAATTTGAGGGTTGCCCTCGATTTATCCAGAATCCAATCACCAGATCCTGACATGGTGACAATGGGACCACTCCTGAAGTATCTCATTTCGAACAAAAAAAGAATTTTGAAAATCGGTCTAGAATTGGCGGAGCAATAGGGTAACAAACACACAAAAAAAAAACATACCGTCGAATTGATAACCTCCTTCTTTTTGAAGTCGGTTAAAAACAAAAAAAGAATTCCAGGTTTAGGTTGTTGATATTATAATTAGAAACTGTAATATTTATGACAAAACCTGAGCCCGTTCTGTCCTACTTTCCCTTCATGTCCATAAGAGCGATTTTCCATTGATTTTCCTTGTAGCGATTCTCCTCATCGTATCGCAGCAAATAGTTCATACATTTGCTGCTTGTGGAAAACCCAACTCCAACACGCTTTTATAAATACAATCAGGTTTGAATAATAGGTGCATAATTTATAGAGAGGTGCCAACTGCTGGCCGACTAGTCGGCTATATTTTCAGTCGGCGACCGTTCAGCGACTAGTCGGCAGACTGTAAATTCAGCCCAGGTTATTGTTTAATTTTAATCGGATTCTTTCTTTGGTACCTACTGACTTAATCTTTTGATTAAGGTGGGTATGACTTTAGTCTAGGTCAGAGCCACTTAGGGGTTACAGTCTTACAGACAGATATAGACAACTGCCATTGTTTGCCCTGTTGGTCTAGAGGTTGCAATCTCGACTGCTGAGCAAGAGATCCCGGGTTGGATTTCCAGGTCAAGCAAAGTGATATTGCGTTATTTCATCAGAAAAATCATCATTTCATCGTGTTGTTATTGAGAACACGACCGTGATGTTTTGTGACAATTTCAACTTTTGATATAAAATAAAAATGATTGCCGAATCACCGAATCAAGAGCATTTGAAAATGTACACAGTGTCGCTTACATTGAGTAGTATTTAGGTGAAATATTATGTACTTACCTACATAAAACGTGATTGACATTTTCGATAGCCCCGAACTACAGACGGGAATGATCGCCTTGGCCGACTAGTCCGACGTTGAGCCGTCTAGTGAGACCTTTTTTTTGCCAACTAGTCAACTTTTTAGAGCCGACTAGTCAGACTTTTTAGAGCCGACTAGTAAGACTTTTTAGAGGTGACTATTCAGACTTTTTGGAGCCGACTAGTCGGCCATTCGGGCAAAGTCAGAGTCAGCCCAACACCAATAAATTAATAATTTACTAAATAGGTATGTCTTCTTACATAACATCTAGCCATTATGTATAATAGCTATTTAATCGTTGCAATAAATAAGTTATATTGGTAAATGGACGCTAGGTAATAAGCTTTATAAATATGACGCTGCATCAGAGTAACAATCTTGTGAATTGAAAAGTTTTCTAGGGTAAACTGAGCTTACCACGGTCACTACATGGATGGGTGAACGAGACTTCATTAGGATCAGACAGAGTAAATCTAAAACACCCAACATTTCGGATACGACACGATTTTTACCGACTTAAAAAAAAGGAGGTTATCAATTCGACCCGTATGTATGTAATTTATTTCCAGAACTGCCCAGTTTTCGTATATGTTAGTCTATATTATCAGCGTCTGAACAAAAGTGCCAAATTTCAAAAGTGTAGGTATGTATGTATGTTTTTATGTTTGTGTTCGCATATCTCCGGAACTACATAATTCTATCTTGTTGTACTTGTTATTGTTCAACTTAGGGAATACCTACTGTAAGTTTCATAAAAATCGGTTCAGTAGTTTTTGAAATAGGGATTTTTGTGCCTACTTGGATCGTAGATTTTCAAAGTCGATTGTTTGTTTGTTCGCGATTATCTCGCGTTTGGCTGAACCGATTTTCATGCGGTTTTCGGAAAAGTGTTTGTAACATTCTAGGGAAGGTTTAAGTATATAACAATAATGGATATCTCGCGACGTTGCCCGCACAGATCTGTTTTTATTGCTCGATTGGAAATAAAGTACGGACTTCTTAAACAAATACAAAAAAGTTTAAAATAACTTTTCTTTCGGAAGTCGGTGGCAATAGTCAATGAAATAAAAAACAAAGTTACAAAGCCACTGACTTCCGAAAGAAAAGTTATCTTAAACTTTTTTGGAGCTTTTTTATATTGTTTTTGAAGTCGGTACTATTTTTTAAGTTTTTTTACGAATTAATTCCGTAGTTTAGATAGATGTTCTGAAGTACCTAATTTGAATGAATTTAAAAAAAAATGCTTTAAGTAGGATGTGTTATCTCTAAGAGGCTGTTAAATGCCCTCTGAAGCATATCTATTTTCGGTCTGAATGATGTAGGTAAGTACTTAGGTACCTACCAAATAAAGTGATTTTAATAGATACTAATACCTAGACCTACTTTACCTACTATTAAACGAGAAAATAAATTAATTTTGCGTATTGTTTAGGGTAAATTCGTTAGAGTTGGCCGTACGGGAGAGATTGCCAATCGAAATATTTCGGCAACAACTCGCTGGATATCGCTGTAAATGCCAGGTCCGCTTCACATCGTGCACAAGTACAAGTGTAATTAAAAGTATTGAGAAAAAAAAGATAAAAGAGAGTAAAATCCAACATAATGTTTTCAAACTACCGTAATATTTCTTTATGTGTGCATATTTCACAAAATTACGATGTAATTTTATAATAGTAAGCTCAGATGAAAGAAACAGGCAGATAGAGCGCTCAGAACACGCGAGTGGGTCCACCAAAGTTACTACAAAATCAAAAGTTGCTACAAACTCGCGACAGTACCAAGCTACGCATCGTCTCGCTCACACGTCACAAGTGATTTGTCATTATAAGTCAAAATATGCCATCTTGTGTGTTTAAACACTGCAAAAGTTGTTCACAAAAAGTAAGAAAACAAGATGGAATATCTTTTCCCAGGTAACTCTTGTTATTTTTATTGTTTTGGTATTTATTTTACATAAAATATTTTCGGCTCACTTGAAACACAAAACCTTAACAGTAAATCGTCTGTGTTGCTAGTTTATGACGGGAAAATTACCCTGAATTAGGGGAATGTGTATTGTGCATAAAAAATATCGGTGAATTAAGTTAAGTAATTACGCATCTTTAACTTTTATTCCCTTATAATTATTCTGTTTAAATATTACGCGCTTTTGCTATCTGGGTAAAACCATAAAGCAAAATCGCGTTTCCAATTTTAAACATTAATAGTATGTATGTACAATAATTAGTGCAGAACAAAGGCTGTTAAGGTTTAATGTGTGTAAAATAAAAATTATTTTAATAAATATGTTGATTGTTATAACAAATTGTTTATCTTTTTAAATTAAAATACCTATTCTTAAATAGTTAATTAAACAAATTACCAAAAAGCGTTAAAAAGTGTTCTGGTCTGATATAAATTAATTAAATAGGTAGTAAGTAATTATGCATATTAACTTTTATTTCTTATTATTATTCTGTGAAATAATAAATACTACACGCTTTTGCTATCTAGGTACCTATAACCATAAAGCAAAATCGTGTTTCTAATTGAAAAAAAATATTAGTACAATATTTGAGAACAATTTAACTGAACAAAAATATGGGAGTATTTCTCAATATCTGGCAACCGTAAACGCACACAGATGCACGTGTCCGTACACGGCGCCACTTATCTGCCGCGCACACATAAATAACGACTGGCACCACGTTGTTGTTCGCGCACGTTCTATCTGCCTGTTTCTTTCATCTGAGATAGTAAGGATTTCTTTTACATTTTCTAATAACTTCATGAGCGCAGCTACATTATAACCTCCAATTTCTTGCCGTATTACATACACTTACTTTCTTAATGGGTGTGGCCTTCTTTCCCATAAGATAAGGAGAGATGGCCATGCAAAGTTGGGGAAACATGCCAATGACCAATAATAACAATATCACAATTTTTTGATCTAGACAAGCCGATTTAGGGACATTGTTGCACGATTTTTCGAAATTTGATAAAAAAACTTCTACATAACTTTTTCACCGAAGATTGGATTCAATGTATCTTGTCCGATCTTTGGGTTCATGAAAATTGTACAATGTGTGACGATAAGTGCATGCTGAGTACGTATCGCCATAGGTACAATCATAAAAAAACATGTGGTTCAAAAAAATAAAGCAAATTAGTAACAAAGGTATGTAGACATAGTACTGGTCATCACTACCTCACTCATATGGCCATCTTACACGGGCACCCTGGGAGAGATGACCAAACGAGTTTTATTTTTAAACGTATTTTTGAACATGATCTCTTTAATTAAAACGATAAGTATGCCAATAATGTATAAAATTAATGTTAAAATTATGAAAATATGCCAAAACTAACAAGGTAAAGTATTTATTCTTATTTCAGCACACCTTTTAAAAAACTATGGCCAACTCTAACGATTTTACCCTATACTTAGTGGATAACTGGATAATCGCAAAAACGAATAGAGCGATTAAAAAAAGCTTCACCCAAACAAAGCTACATTATCCGGGCGGGTTATGGTATCTATATAGGTACATGAACATTTCTATTCTTTTTCAAAGCATTTGGTGCTTTAATTTTATACTTATAGCCCAAGAACTTCCAAGCTCCTTATACCAACTCCAATTCCAGACGTTTCACATGCTAACAAAACACTAGGATTTCGTGAATATAACATGCCGAGCAGCACAATACCGTGAAATCCGAAGCATTAACTGATAAATGCGGCACCTCTACGTTCCTTCGTTGACGCTTAAACGCTGGGCGCTGTGCAGCAGAGATAGTGTTGCGCTCACTAATACTTCAGTAAGTCTAGTTTACCGGCTGCCAGACTTCGCTCCGCACGTATCTGTGAACCACACTTGGTGGGTAATGAAGCAGCCTCGTAACGGCTCGGCTCACCGAATGAAGCGTTTGTGTGCAATCAATGGTGTACCAAACAGCTAATTGTTTTTGTAGCTAGGTACGTCTTGTTTCTACAAGGTTTTTATTAGATTGGGTACCTAGTTCTGTTTGAGATTTGTTGTCAGCGTTGCCTTACATATTTACCGGTAGGTATTCAAAAGATTTCTAAAAAAATATTCAGAAAAGCCTTTTAACACGCCGATCTCTTAGAATTTATGTCTAATTTCTGGTGAAATATCCAATCAATGTTGTACTGAGGTTTCCCATCATTATCCATAAAATTGAGTGAGTACTAAATAGGAACTTATTACAAGGAAAACGAGTAGGTACTTATTTTCAATTTTAAAATTACGTCGCTTACGACACCCAATCGTACTAGACTAGCACCTTTGTTGGTTAAGGCTTTAGTACTGTACGTACTACTTCACAATTATAAACAGCGTTGTGATTAGAGAAAGATCCGCTGCCTTGACTAGTGATGCACACGAGCGCACAGTTAGCGTAGTGGCTGAGCGATTGGACTGCTGCGCAGGGGTCGTAGGTTCGATTCCCGCTCGTTACAAATATTTGTATGGAGCTACAAGTATTTGCTCCGGGTCTGGGTGTTTGTGTATGTGAGTTTCTATGTTTGTAAACGCACCCACGACACAGAAAAAAATCCTAATGTGGGGCAATTAACGCTTTAAAAAAAATAACTCGGGTACTTTGTAACTGTGAACTGAAAGAGTCAAAAGGCCCCGCGTTATCTTACAACAAGGGGGCCTCGCGGGAGTAGCGGAGGCATGTCATATTTTTGCCCTGAAAAAAAAAGGGCCTCGCAGGTGAGTCTTGCCCTCTCCTACATTCGGTCTTGCTACAACACTGTTCAAAAGAACGCTCTACATGACCCAGAATAACAAATATTGTTGTTGAGAGTGTTGCCAATGTTAATCCCCAAGTCGCGTACCTATCTAGATATCTTCCTCGGAATTACGCGACGCTGATTGTTGATGATAATTACCGACGTCACGCTAGTCTCTCTCTAACTCCCTGCAGGACAAAGGAGTATTGTTGGCTAACCGGCGATGGGAATGTGGCCTCATGAACGCAGCTGGTAATCGCTGACACCAGAGACTCATTACTGGTAGTCAGTGGCCCAAAAACCCGACGAGTACCTATACTAGCAAAGAAGTATTACCCAGAACTAAGTGGGTTGTGAAGGTCAGATAGGTAAGTAGTTAGTCCATAGATGATAATATTGGGATTCAACAGCATCCGATTAGACTGGAAGTTATGTCAACGGCTATCTTTTAGAAATAAAAAAAAACTTCATTTTAACTTTCATTATATTTCAATATTTTTTTTAAACAAATCCAAATAAATGCTCAAAATACACATAATTACATGTTCAAATTATTCTTATTTTTCAATAAAACTAATATTATAATTTTACATAATAATTTACACATAATTTAGTACACAAAAGAATAAAAACAAGTTCCTTTTAATTTAATGACAAACCTTTAGCGATAAATTAAAATTAAATAACAGATTTGGGCCTTCACTCGATCGTACAAAACTTATCATTATGACACATTGTACATAAATTGTGAACCCAGATTTATGTACGACAAGAGCTTCGGTTTACGTATAATATTTAAAAAAATAAAAAATAAAAGTGGCTGTTACAAATCGCTGTAGTGCATCCCGCTTCTTGAGTGCAAAATACTGGTTTCAAAACCCGCCTTCGAAGTATTTTTAACTTATTTTTCCTCATAATATTGCAAAACAAGTTCTTAAAGCATGCACCTATGCAGTTGTCAAGCCGCTCATTTAAAATGTACCTACTGTTTGAGGAAAAATTGTAAATCACAAAACATTTAATGGTAGATGGAACTCAGCCAAAATATGCAGTTAAAAGATAAGGCGTCGGTAAAATACATAATAGTGCATGTTTTCTTTATGTCATTGTGCTTAAAAATGCTGATAAACAAGCCCCGATAATGTGCACCCGATCGGGTTTTCCGTTCGGCAATAATGTCGAACTGGCATGCCTGATTTCTTCCTCTATTTAGATAAGCACTTGTTTCTCTACCGACAAGGAAACGTAAGTTAAAAATTACACTTTACAAAATATTGACCGCTGACTTTGGAAGTAAAAAGGAAGGTCTTGCCGTCATTTTAAACTTTTATACCACACTGCACTGTCTAAAAAAAGGAGTGTCATTTTCAAAGTTCCAACTATTTAAATTATTCCTGAGTGGCATGGGCTAAAAATTACATTTATATCACATAATTCAGCCGACAATGTTTGTTTAGCAAATCGGAAAAAGTAAAAGCGAAGGCGCCGTACGGGATGACCTCCATGACCATTGTAAAATTCAATGTATTATTTAGCTGCATAAAATTAAAAAATGAATATAATATTTGCATTGTGTTTGAGAAGTGAGAACACAATGTAAACATCTTCAATGTGAAACTATAATAAAAAGCGAAGACCCTATACATTATTTTATGTACAGAGATAATTTTATATTTCAACAAGTGCCCAGTAAAGGTTTGTCTACATAAGTAAATAAAATACAAAAAATATTTTAAATTAACAACATTAAAAGCCAATATGCAATAGAAACAAGAAGTAACACATATTTCACTAACTAGCTGTTGCCAGTGACTTCACCCGCGTTTAACTCGAAAATTATCCCACGTGAACATTATTCTGGGATAAACGATATCTTACGTGTAATTTCAGACAATAACTTAACTCTGAGCCAAATTTCATCAAGATCCATTCAACCGTTTTGATTTGATTGAGTACCAAACACCCATCAAAAGTTCCGCATTTATAATATTAGTTAGCTTTTGAATATGACTGTTAAATACAACAATTTACTAACTATAATAAAAAACAGAAATTGGCAGTTATAAAAGTATAAATGTAGGTATTCCGTACCGTACTTAGGTTAGCCATACACGGACTGGTTAAAGCAGTCATTATAGACTGATTCAAGCTGCGACTACTCGAGCAGTTCGTGTATTCCCACTTGACCACACCTATCGCTCGAAACAGTTCAACTGCTCGAGCGGCGACCATACTGACTGCTTCAAACTGTACGTATATGGCCGGCTTTAAACCCACAATTCTAAAACCCAAACTGCACTAATACTTAGATCCATATGCCTGTTTCCATTATCACCAGTATAATTATCTGATAATAAGGTAGTAGACACCACTAACCAAAAATTCCAAGAATCGCTTTTTCCTTTTAGGATTATAACAAAGCGAACGGATATTTGTACAGTATGCACTCATCTGTACGTGTCTATACGTACAGATGAGTGCATACTGTACAAATATCTGGTAAACAAGCTTGAAATATATTTCAATTACTTAGTTTAAACTTGCCGTCACGATAGTGTGCCTTAAGCCTTCAATAATTAATTAGTATAACATGACACCAGATACCAGGTTTCTACAAAACGGATAAGTACCAAAAACTTAAACTAAAAACCTGACACCTATTGGTAAGCTATTGCTTTAGTAGATACCTACTATTTTCAAAGGCACGCTATACTAAAATGCTTTATGATAGCAGAAACCGGATAACCGGATACTAAATTCAGTATTTCAGAAATCGGAATACCGGCTAACAGAAAACTTGGTAATTTTGAAAAGCACTGAGGTATCGTATCTGTCAGAGTCCGGTGTCCGCAAACTTCCGTACTCGTTTTAATGAACCTTTATAAAGTTCATATTTCTATTTTCAGACGTAAAAAAGACGCAACGAATAAATTATAAATGCAATTCGTTAAATATTTTCATAAACATGATTATAAAAATCTAATTTGCAGTTTGCAACAATGGCTCAACAAATTCATGTCGTCGCAGGAAAAATTATAAAAAAAAACTTCTAGAAACAACCTAAGTATGAAAAAAAGGTTCTAATTCATTCATTTTATTAGATAAAAGAATGAATTAAAAATAATTTTAATAACATGTATGTAACATACTTCTTAGAGGATCAATAAAACCGGTGCGGACAACTTGCTGAATGGCTGCGGACATCGGACACTGACACATACTTTAGAAAGTACTTGGTACAGTTTTGTCTATGTCCGACTAGCATTATCCACATTCCGTTGGAATCCACTTCTAGTCTTAAACGAATACAGCTGGATATAAGAACCAGATTGACTGCTTAACTGACCTCCACAACGCAGCATAGGGTGACCTCCCGCTAGGTGGACCAACGACATCGTCATAGTCGTGGGCAACTGATGGATGTAAGTGGCGGATTATCATTCAGCGTAGTTCTAATCGCTGTGAATTCTTACTCGCCGCGAATATTCGCTGTATGTAGGGTTGCCAACATTTTTTTGTCAGAATATAGTATTTTTAAGCCATAAAAAATATAGTACGCTTCAAAAAAATATAGTATTTTAGTAGGGAAGAATAAAAAATAGACTAAAGTTATATTTTTACTTATTTTTTTTTTAAATCTATATTTTTTTGCACATCTTCCATATTTTTTAAAGACGTGTTCGTAAATTGCAGGAAGTTTTTTTTTTATTTTACTAATTTTAGTAATGAAATAGAAACGCAAAATTTAAACATTTAGCTATTGTACGGAAATATAGTATTTTCGCGTGCTATATATTTCTTCAACAGTATACAGGGTGAATTTTTCAACTGGGCGTGGATGGCTATCTTGGAAACTATGAGGAATTTTGAAAAACGTTGAAAGGAGTCTCGAGGCCGATTTTGACGAAAACTTAAACTGCATCGTTAGATTTTAGAAAATTCAATAATCCTGGCCAGGAATCGAACCTACTGATTTTGGAAAAAAAAACACACCCTGTATTATTACTCCATTCGATAGTGTTGCTAATAAGGATCAATTTCTGGGAAGTAACCATATACGGCAAACATAAGGAAACAGCATATTTTTATAAAACTGCTATTTTAGTATGTCACTTTATTCAACTGAGCCATAAATCTATTCGAAATTACAAAATTTCGTTGTTTTCAATGTTTCACTGGATTTGACGCCTCAACAACTGCACTTTATTCAGAAATACGCAATTATTAAATTGAACAAAAAATATCATTATTTCCAAGAAGAAACGATAAACCTGTTTCGAATACAGTCATTGCCTTGAGATTGATCAGTTTTTTTCATATTAATTAGACATTTTCCTTAAGTTTGCCGTATATGGTTACTTCCCAGAAATTGATCCTTATTAGTAACACTATCGAATGGTGTAGTAATACAGGTTGTGATTTTTTTTCCAAAATCAGCGGGTTCGATTCCTGGCTAGAATTATTGAATTTTCTAAAATCCAACGATGCAGTTTTAGTTTTCGTCAAAATCGGCCTCGAGACTCCTTTCAACGTTTTTCGATATTCCTCATAGTTTCAAAGATAGCCATCCACACCCAGTTGATAAATTCATCCTGTATAGTACGGAGACCCTAAATATAGTACAATACTATATATTATAGTACGGTTGGCAACCCTAGCTGTATGTGGACAGGCTATTCGCAGAGAATAGTCGCCGCATTTTGTATTGAGCATGTTCTATTTAGTCGCAGCAAATGCACTCGCAGCGATTAGTCGCTGTGTCTGACCGAAGCTTAAGGGCCTTTGTTCAGCAGTGGACATCTTCGGGCTGATGATGACATGGCTTACCAATAGATATCGTATTATCCAGTACTCAATACTACTAATTAGTCCTTAACTGATTGTGTATGTCCGCAAACGTGTCCGTAATTTTTCCGTACCGGTTTAACCAGACCTCAAGAGTTACGAAGAAGAGCTAATGGGTGCTTTTATAATTCGCCGTTTCACGGCACGGCACGATATTACCGTGGACGTGAAGAAGAATTTTGTGGCCGTGGACGGCATGCCGTGCCGTAGGGTGATTGTATAATTCACCGTGAAATTATTACGCTTTGCGCGTCTTCAAAGTGCAGACATGTTCTTGAAGAGACAGCGACTACTTTTGCTCTATTTGTTAATTTAAGACGTAAAAAAAGACATATTACTAGAAAGTATTGGCAACATCCACTTTTAAAAGTAAAATATTTAGAAGGGTCATACTACACGCTATTTGATAAGCTCAAGGAAGACCTAAATAAGTTTTTCAATTATTTGCGGATGTCAACAAAATCGTTTTATCACATACTTTCTCCCTTACATTCTCTCGCCCTGCCACCCGCGCCTCTTGGCTACGCACGCACACATACAAATTTCTTGTACGCACACACTACACTCTCAACAATGCCGCGACGATTTCATAGGGAGCGCAGTATGCTACGGCAACGGCACGGCAGATCGTTGCGGTTCACGGCGTGCCGTTGCCGTGGACGGTAAATTAAAAGCGCTTGCATACAAATGCATACATTTTGCTTTCCTACTTTACCGTGGCGATAAAAACGTGCCGTACCGTGCCGTGCCACGGTAAATTATAAAAGCACCCAATGGGTGCTTTTTATAAATTATAAAAGCACCCAATGGGTGCTTTTATAATTCGCCGTTTCACGGCACAGCACGATATTACCGTGGACGTGAAGAAGAATTTTGTGGCCGTGGACGGCATGCCGTGCCGTAGGGTGATTGTATAATTCACCGTGAAATTATTACGCTTTGCGCGTCTTCAAAGTGCAGACATGTTCTTGAAGAGACAGCGACTACTTTTGCTCTATTTGTTAATTTAAGACGTAAAAAAAGACATATTACTAGAAAGTATTGGCAACATCCACTTTTAAAAGTAAAATATTTAGAAGGGTCATACTACACGCTATTTGATAAGCTCAAGGAAGACCTAAATAAGTTTTTCAATTATTTTCGGATGTCAACAAAATCGTTTTATCACATACTTTCTCCCTTACATACTCTCGCCCTGCCACCCGCGCCTCTTGGCTACGCACGCACACATACAAATTTCTTGTACGCACACACTACACTCTCAACAATGCCGCGACGATTTCATAGGGAGCGCAGTATGCTACGGCAACGGCACGGCAGATCGTTGCGGTTCACGGCGTGCCGTTGCCGTGGACAGTAAATTAAAAGCGCTTGCATACAAATGCATACATTTTGCTTTCCTACTTTACCGTGGCGATAAAAACGTGCCGTACGTAATTATAAAAGCACCCATTGTTAATGAACTTTCTTAAAACAAATCAACAAAATATATGCTGTGACCTTTTAAAAGTCCTGACCAGATTGCAGCGACTGACTGACTTTTACAAAAAAATACATTACCCACCTTTATGTAGTGCAGTCGGTTAAACAGGTTTATTGCTATTTAGGTAAAAGGCTTGGAACACACTAGCGGTTTCAACAAACATTTCTTTTTACGCAAGATATTAATATAAGAGATTTTATGTGTATGCAAAAGGATCAATAACCAGCCTGTACAAGTCGTAATTCAAATTCCCTTTATCCAGAATAGAGGTGGTCATAATTGTGACCGGTATGAATCAAAACACACATTTTTTTTAGTTCGTATAGCTAACCAGTATTCTTTTTCGGTTTTGGTGTTACCCACTTCAAATATTATTTATTTGCAATGTCACCCTTTTCAAGTTTAAATTATGTTCAGGTAGTTTGTGACCAAAAATAAATTTTGAAATCCGGTATTGACCTTAGGGCGCTCCCTCACATCGAGCATTCACCGTTAATGTAATGTTACAGATTCAAATATTCGAAGACAATAGAGCATCAAGTTGCGCACTTTTATGTTACACTAGCTGTGCGCGCGACTCCGTTCGCGTGGATGTCGGAACTTAACAATGTATTTTTTATAAAATTGACAAAGTTTCATACAAACTTTCATCCCCTATTTTATCCCCTTGAGGATAAAATTGATCAAAATCCTTTCTTACCGGATGCCTACGTCATAACATCTACCTGCATGCCAAATTTCAGCCCGATCCGTCCAGTGGTTTGGGCTGTGCGTTGATAGATCACTATGTCAGTCACAGGTGAATGCTCGTGGTGAGGGAGCGCCTTTAGTCTTATATTGCAAACGCGATCAAAATCCCCTAATTCCTTATCAATCACTTTATATCTGATCCTCCAGCAAAATTATGATAGCACAGTAAATTCGAATATTATGCTACCACGATAAGGGTGAATAGGTCAATGACCCCCATCTGTCAACGTCACTTGAAAATTACATTTAGCAAAAACTCCTTTGCGCAAATTATTTTTCAATTAGGTACATATTTTTACTACAGTTCATATCATTTTCATGTGTATAACGTTTGCATAAATATGTGTAAAGTTTATTTAAGAGCGTGCAAGAGTTAGAAAAGCGTGCATGACGTCACAATATGGAGTTTTCACAACTTCACCCTTATTGTGATCGCATTCTACTACTGGTACAGTCGGTAGCCATCATTATAAGACGCATAATATGTGGTAGATTTAGGGCTTGCATTTCGAATACTTCGAATATTGGCCCATTTCACTGTTCGAGTAATGATAGCGGCTAAATTTGAATATGCCAATATTTTTTCAAAATTGTTTGCATTGGTTGTTGCGCGATAAAGCGTTTGTGTGTATTCGGGACGAACTGTCGCTCGTGACATGGATATTCTTAATTAAAAACTCGAATATTCGAATATCAATGAAATATTCAAATATTTGCAAGCCCTAGCCTAGCAGAATAATGTTAAAATCGCCAGCAATGGTGGCCACTGACTGTACTTTTCCTCACTAACCGTTCGAGAATTAGGACACAGTTACAAAATGACGTAACAGACAAAACAATGGATGTATTTAATTGACAACTTGACTCGGCAGCGGTTTTAAATATTTGTTTGTGTTTGTAATTTACATCATTAGGGGCACAGTTGGGTAAAATGAATAGATCGAGTCTATTCATTAACGCGCTACGTTTTTGGACAGGCATAGAAAAGATGATTAATTTTATAGGCAATTGTTCTAAGTATACTGGGTTTCTTATCGGAATAGACAGACTGTAAAACCTACCCAATGTATAAGTAATAGTTTGGAGAGTGCAATGTGCATTCTGAATGACGGCATCGTAGCAAATACATACGTGTTTAATTTTTTCAAAAAATCTTTTTATTTCGGATTATTTATATTTAAGTGCACTTCAAAAGGTAAATTCATAATTTTATTGAATGATGAATTAATCACGTAAGCGAGTAATTGACAGCTATTAACTACGTTGCCAAGTTTCTGAATGCACACGATACAAACTCGGTTTTTAGGGTTCCGTAGTCAACAAGGAACCCTTATAGTTTCGCCATGACCGTCCGTCCGTCCGTCCGTCCGTCCGTCCGTCTGTCCGCAGTTTAGCTCAGAGACGCAAAGTACTAGAGAGCTGTAATTTGATGTAAATATACGAATTTGTTGTGCCGAAAAAGTGGTAAAATAAAATCTCGTAATATTTTTTTTTTAGGGTACCCCCTGTACACGTAAAGTGGGGATGTTTTATTTTTTTCTCGCGTACCCCTTAGTGTGGGGTATCATTAAATAGGTCTTTAAAAAATATTGATAGTTTCCATTAACAATTTTTTTTGTGCTAAATTTTGCTCGACTCGAGTGTCCCCCCAACTCTACCAGCTAAACGGTTATGTTTGGGGGTTTTTTTTTTTTTTTTTTTTTGGGTGGTAAAATCATCAAATGAGTCCTCCCGCCCTGGGTGGGGCGGAAGGGACTGTCAGACTCTTACTGACTAAAATCCACCCGTGTTCCTTCGGATGCCCTTTACGTTCTGGGGCCACGGTATCCTGGGTTAAGAAAAAACCCGCGACCCCAGCAGGCATTTGGCGCGAAACACGACGCGCCACCGACCCGGGCTTGGTCCTTGGTCGGACGGCGAGCTACCCATTACTCACCGTCCGCAAGCCCGCTCCGCCGCTGTGCCCTCTGCTATTCAGAGGGACACGCGTTGGAGCGTCCACCTGACAGGCTATTCGCATACGGGCAAAGAGACCCCTTAGGCACACAGTGCCTAAGAAAGAGTTTTTGCCCGCATCCCAGGGTGCACCGGCCCGAAAAACTGGTCTTCCCCCCGGACGTATCCGAGAGGGAACTCCAGTCCACGGGCGCACGTGGAGGTTTCCTGTCTTAGCACCCCTATGTTTGGGGGTGTGAAAAAAATTCACAATAGTACTATATATAACGAAATAAGTTTAAAAGAAAATTATCATGACTAAGTAGGCTTTACAACTTTACGAGTAATAGTCGACCAACTTGTAAAATGTACTTGAATAACATATTTTCGTAAACAAAATGTATCGGAGAACATGCTCTTCAACTGCAAATGTAAGTTTGTCAACTTTATTTTTACAGCTTTAATAGGTACCTATGTTTTTACGGTATGTTTTTTGGGGATAGGTAGGTTTTTATCGTCAACTATTTTTAACTAACTTCAAAAAAAGGAGGAGGTTCTAAATTCGTCGTAATCTTTTTTTTTATGTGTTTCCCCGATTTCTCAAAGACTCCTGCACCGATTTTGAAATTTCTTCTTTTTAAAA
This sequence comes from Agrotis clavis, assembly GCA_954870645.1. NCBI lineage: Eukaryota > Metazoa > Arthropoda > Insecta > Lepidoptera > Noctuidae > Agrotis > Agrotis clavis. The sequence goes on from OX940933.1 coordinate 10,700,088, forward strand.
TTAAATTCAGCGAATCAGTTTAATTAGTTCGCAGTATTTTGATGGGCAACTACGGAACCCTACACTGTGCGTGGCCCGACACGCACTTGGCCGGTTTTTTATCAGTTTCTTAATGTGACTGCGTCCTAAATCAGGTTACAATAAAAACAGTTTAAAAATACATTTGTGCAATAATTTGATAAACGCCTAACTACTCAACTGCTCATGGCACGTCGCGAGAAATTCTCATTTGTACTATAACTAAGTATTTACTCGTTGTCCATTTCATGACACCCGTTAGGTACCCGATACCTACTCAAGTTTTAGCACCTAGTGTTCATAAACATTATTTTAAGTACTAACAAATTCTATATTATACAAAAAAATTATGCAGTAGTAATAACACTTTACAGGTACCGGCACATAAATATCACACACCCACTAGTTTCCGCTTCGTTAAGTGTCGTCTCTGTCGCGCGAAGCATGAACCATCCACAAAGAACAATGAACCAGCCACAGACGTCATACAAGATAGTGTGTGATAGAGATTACAATTAAGCATCATTTATTTAATGTCCCATTTTGTCGCACTGTAGCCCGATCCACCTCCCCTATACCGCGTATGCTGACGATGCTCAACTCGCTCGTGGAGACCAACCCTTTTTTTTACCGTGGTAAAATCATCCAATGAGTCCTCAGGGTGGGACGGGAGGGACTATCAGACTTGTACTGACTAAAATCCACGGTGATCCTTCAATGCCCTTTACGTATCAGGGCCACGGTTACCAGGTGTGACAATCCCGCGACCCCAGCAGGCAATGGAGACCAACCCTGGATTGGACTTACTTGCTGATGAGTGGAAGACGATAATGTTTGCGGTTCTGTGAGACTACAGAGTGACAGGATATCATAATTTAGTTTGATGGCTAAATGCTGTACTAAATGTTTATAATAAATAAATAAATAACGGTATACGAAGCCGAAACTAGCTCGTTATCTCTTTCTAAAGTTCCGATGTGCCATATTCATTGCTGGTGCCTGCAGCATAATGAACGCTTCTTCTCATAAACTTAAATTACGATAATTTCGGTAGGTAACTTAAAATTCTTTTAACTCTTACGGGTTATTGAGACTGGTTGGAAACTATTTTCTAATTATGAATGTACGTTTTAAGGCCACAAGCGCAAATAATTTATTGTACGCGTCTATATAATATTTGTTCGTTTCTAATTAACAATTAAACTTGGTCCTCTAAACATCCATTTCCTTTTTTTATTAGTGCCCAGGCAAAAATGTTGTGCTATCTAAACACTACAATCGGTCACTGTATACAAACACATACATGAATAAAAGTAAACATTTAACTTCGTCATTCACAATTAGAAAACCAGTTTCTCAAGACACTTTCAAAGTCGTATTCATAAAACACAGAGTTTTTCACTCTCCCACTTCGCGTGCAAAGATTTTAGATGTTCATACGCCCTTTTAGTGATATTTAAAGTTGGTTCTATTTCTAGTAGTCCATTTTCGCCTATTAAACTGAGACCCGCAAGGCCTAGATATGTGTGCATAGGATCTGTGCATGTGTCAGGCCATTTTGAGAACCCACCTACAACCGTATCTTGTGTTTCATAAACGTATTTTCTGTTGCTTCCATAGTTGGAGTATTGCAGCATATCCAGTATTTTTAGGGATGCCCCTACCCAAAAACTGTAACAGGTATCGACGGGTTTGTTAGGCCTGCCTTGGAAGCCGTCGACTTGTCGGAAAAGGAGCCATCTCTTCAAGCCTTCTATTTGCTGTTCTGATAGCTTGTCCAGTTGGTTCGTGAGGCTGAGGGTGGCTAGCGCGCAGAAGGTGGTGCCTCCGTGGGATTCCAGTTCGGGACACTGAGCGATGCCGTAATCGTAACCCTGTAGAAGAAAAAATTGTTGAGTGTTTCGTGAAAATTTTAAAACTGGTAATCGGTCTGCAAAAAGACAGCTAATTTTGGCTGTTATCTCCAAGGGCGGATCGTATGTTTGTGGGGCCCTGGGCTAATACTATTATGGGGCCTTCCTTATGAAACAACTATTTCCATTGTAGCATAAAACTGTCTCCGACATTGATGCTCCAAGTACATGTTAAATGAAAAAAAAAACATTATTCATTGTCTTGGGCGTTAAGGGGCCTTTAAATCCACGGGACAAAAAGCCCTTTTATATAGATCCTCCGCTGGTTATCTCTGTTGTATGACGCACTAACCAACGAACAGTAAACCAGCAACGCACATCACATAATTTGTTACAGAGATAACACTCACAAGCCAATGGCGATTCTATTTGTAAAGCGCATTTCACACAGAGAGCGGGCGCGGGTCGGGCGCGTTTCAGGGCGGGAGTACGGCGGGTCTAGTTCTTTGTATTTAAATGGAAGACTTCACACTGAAAGCGTGCGCGGGTCGGGCGCGGGGCGGGTCGTGCGCACGCTTTCAGTGTGAAGTCTTCCATTTAAATACAAAGAACTAGACCCGCCGTACTCCCGCCCAGAAACGCGCCCGACCCGCGCCCGCTCTCTGTGTGAAATGCGCTTAAAGGTTAATCTAACAAATATTATAAAACTTTGGAGTTTTATATGGATGGATGTTTGATATCTCAATCATATTAGAAAGGGCTGATCGTCTGAACGGGCCTAGAGGTAATAATTTATGGTCTAGCTAGAATAACACACAGGATATCGTTTCTCCCGGTATTATGTGGGATAATTTTTGAGGTACACGCGGGCGAAGTCGCTGGCAACAGCTAGTATGCAATATTTCACCGGTTACCGTATATTTATTTTTATCTTCGTAAGATTAACAATGGTTAAATACCAATCAGAAAGGTTTTACTGCTTTCCAGATAAAACCACATTGATTTTATTTTCTAATTAAATCGCTTTCGTATCGCGTGTTTGTAATTAAAAGCTTTAATCGCGGTGGCTGATAAATAGGCTTGTATGCTTATTGCATTTATGAAAATAAGGTTCATTTTCGAATAAAATTCTACTGTAAGTACTTCGCTTGATAAAAATATAAGTTCGTTTGCCCCAACCAGGGCCGGAGGCCTCATTTGAAGATTTTATTACCCCAAAAAAAAATCCTCCGCTAAAATAAGTAATACATACAATCATCATCATAAGCTTGTATTCGTCCACTGCTGGACATAGGCCTCTCCCACTGAGCCCGGTCTTGAGCTTTCCTCATCCAGTCTCTGTCAGCTGTCTTTCGCAGGTCATCGTTCCACCTGGCGGGGCGGCGAATATGATAATACTAGCTGAAGCCAACGATTTCACCCGCTACAACTCTTAAATTGTCCCACACTAACATCAAAACGAGACAAATAAATTTTATGTGTTAATCTAGATTATAAACTATTTGTGTACCAAATTGTATCCAAATCCGTTCAGTGTTTTTTGCGTGGAAGAGTAACAAACATCCATCCATCCAAACAAACTTTCACGTTTACAATGTTATTAGGGAGTACGATAATACTTGTTTTGTAATGGCTATTTTATAATAATCTTTTACTTTAATTTAAAAAAAAACAAACATACTATGTAACAAAACTCTATAAACTGAATAAAGGCTATTTATGTATATTATATTAGGATAATACTCACAATAGACTTGATTATGTAATCGGTAGCCTTTTCAATATTGAAGCCGGACCAATCGTTGAGCATATAACTGATGCATGCAGCACAATAAACGAAGCGCATGTCTGACTCGCAGCCCGACAGTGTTGCTGCGAAGTTACCCTCTTCTGTTTGAAGAGCTTTTACACCTGGAAATAATATAATAATATTATATATTAGTACCTATAATAAAAAATACAGCTGCGAAACAATCACTGTCATTAATTTTTGCTTTATTTTTTAATGCAGGAAGGAGAGAATGGCGTGTTTTTCGGTCCATCATTCCTATTTCTTATTAGGCACATTTACTATAGCCCTGTTTATTTCAGCTTATGGCACATTCTCACAAATCTAAGTAGGTAAATGTAAGAACACAATGCTAAGCATTGTAACAGAAATGGATGAAAAATAAGAGGCTATTTACAAATTGAATTATTGATACATGCTTTTATTTACATAAGCATGTCAAATATTTCGCTAGAAACCGAAGCACAACTTTATGAGTTAAGTTCTATTTGATCAGCGATAAGTCTACCCCACCGTTAAGGAACATACACACTCATAAACTCTGGTAAAATCGCCGCACATTCCGTATACATATCCGTACACCACGATAAGGGTGAACACATCAGAAAGAGGCATCTGTCAGTTCAACATCATCCTATAAATTTTCCCACTGTTGGGACACAGGCCTCCTCTCTGTGGGAGGGAGTGGGCCATAATCCACCACGCGGGCCCAGTGCGGGTTGGTAGATGTCACATGTCTTCGAATTTTTGGTTCTAGGCCGGATTCCTCACGATGTTTTCCTTCACCGTTTTGAGAGCCAAAGCCATCTGTCAGTTGATTAAAATTTATTTAAGAGCGCGCAAGTGTTGAAAAAGCGAGCATGACGTCACAATAAACCGCCAGCACAGCTTAACCCTTATCTTGATCGCTTAACAATGGAATATGCGCAACTCCAGCCACAGAACTGCATTTTTTTTTAACCGGGGCGAAACTTGATAGTGGCGTGAACCTCAAATGAATTTATTTTGTTACTTGACCTGATCAATAGATTTTTGTTGCATTTCAATTGTGAGGTGATTAATTGCGCTTTTGATACGACATAATGTTACAAGGGTCTAGCGAAGCGATCTCGAATTTTTCACCTTTCTCCGACATTTCAGATTTTTCTTGCATTCAGCAACCATGTTTAAAATGAATTAATTACTTGAGCCCATAAATAGATTTTTGTTGCATTTGATTAGTGAGGTGATTAATGATTAGTGAGGTGCTTTTGATACTTCAGGCGTCTAGGGCTAAGAACAACGCAACAGCGAGCGAAGCGAGCCCGAATATTTTGCGCCTCTCTCCGACATTTCAGATTTTTGCTTCCAAGCAAGCAATCATTTAACATTTTGGCGGCCCCTGGAAACTGGTGCCCCAGGCAAGTGCCCCGCTTGCCCCCCTAAATCCGGCACTGCGCAACTCACCTTCAACTAAAGCTTTCCTATTCACTCTAGACAGGTCGTCCTCTAAGGCCAGCAGGATACAAAGGCCCGTGTACGTCATCGCAAGATGCCCGCAACGATAGTGGTTGTTCGGAGGATCCAATTCTATATTTATTGTCGAGGAACCCTGGAAGCCACACATTGACATATCGCCACCTGTAATGTGGAAAAGGTTTTATTAGTTTAAAAAGAAAAATAATAAATAATATTTGTAATGTTTTTTTTTTGTGTTTTTGTAAAAATATTTAAAAATGTATGTATATAGTAAGGAAAAAGATAAATTAAAGGAAAATAATAATATATAAACATCCGAATTGAGAACCTCCTCCTTTTGAAAGTCGGTTAAAGTACCTCCTCCTTTTGGAAGTCGGTTAAAAAGGGTTTTGGATAAAGTTCTTAATGATTCTCCACAGCTTAATAAAAATTAAAAACAGCTTCAGAGCAAGGCATGAACCGATTGCGTCTGTTCATGCGTTGCTCTGCAGGTCAACCTACACCAATCTGAAAATTAACCTTCCTATTGTGATAAGGTTGAAAATCTACTAAATAAATTTGACAAATTGAGGTAAGTTGATGTGCTGGCGTCTGTACGTATTGAGATAATAACAAGCCAGTAATCCTCGAAGGCTTAAGTATAAGTACACCCACATTTCAACAGTTATGTTTAAGCACCATGTAATAGGGGGGCTGGATGTTCAGGGCGTTTTAATGTAGACTTCAATAGACGAAAAAAAAACATAAAAGGAATAATAGGTTTTATTTGTTATTTATGGCGCTTAAATGAAATGATCATCTTGGCATACAAATAAGTCTACAAAAAACCGTCTATCGAGCTTCCTTCAATTTTTTGATAACCGGTATTAAAACAAGGTGACGCATACATTCTTATGAACAAATGCTATAACAGCTTCTTTATACGTAGACAAGGTTGTTTTACAAGCCGATAAACAAGCCAATAAAAACGCTACTTGAGTAAAAACATGTTTAAACAAATAAAATAAACAAGATAACAATGCAATCATTGTATATTCAACTCTGCTTAGATGTAATTCGATGCCTATAAAGTTATCGTACACTGTTTGATATGAAACTACAGCAACTAAATCTGGTGCCATGTCTTCGTGCTCAAGTGGACTTAGTGCTTTTTATTGCCCGGCAGTTACCTAGTTAGCCTGAGCAGTAACACGTACACAATGTCAACATTTAATAGCATTAACGATAAGCTATTTAAATATACATATATTTCCGTAAATAATACCTGCGAAAAATATACGGATAGAGAAAAAAAGCAGCAAGTAAAACTGCATTCTAACATTTTAGTAAAATCACTAAGGCCTGGATAAATAGTCGTTACTAAGCCAAAGCCAAGCACTGACTTATCTACTGAGAAAACAACCAACACAAGTGAAAAAGATTGAAGATCATTGATTCCTTACGAATAAAAACAATCCTAATGAATTAAACGTCTTAGAAATCGAAGGATGTTTTTAGGTTTTTGGGAAGGGTTTGATCAACCTCCTAACGGTTCACCCCGGGCAAAGGCACCAAAGGAAGGATCCATCTCACTGGCAGTGCTAGGCCTGACCGGGACCTTCTGTCTCGCGACTGTCATCCACTCGAAGTCCGAGGCCAACTGACACTGTATTCCGTCGGTGCGCAGGAGTACCCGTTCTTTCTGGGTGAGCTTGCTCTATCTTAAGTCTCATCTTTCCTTCTGGGCTAAATTTAGGCCAAGAGCTACCCCATTTTTACGAGATTGCCAGTTTTATGGGCTGATTTATAGGATCTCATTATAACTTTATCTAAATAGGGCGCAGTAGTGTGATTACGAAAACAACCAATTGAGGGCAAAAAGCGGTCGAACCACTTGATGGAAAACATATCTGGGCGACATGACCTTTGACGATTTTTATACCGCTACACGGTATTTTTTTTTTTTTTTTTAGCGTGGTAAAATCATCAAATGAGTCCTCCAACCCCGGGCAGGGCGGGAGGGACTGTCAGACTTCTACTGACTAAAATCCACGGTGTCCTTCATAGCCTGTTACGTTCCGGGGTTACGGTAAGGGAATAATCCCGCGACCCCGGCAGGCTTTGGCCCTCTGAGAGGGGGGCCCCGTCATTATGCTGACGCTCTTTGAGGCGCGCGTGGGACACAACGCGCCGTCGACCCGGGCATGGTCCTTGGTCGGGCAGCGAGTTGCCCTTTACTCGCTGCCCGCATGCCCGCGCCTACGGTGGCCGGAGATCGTCGCGCGACGTCCGTCGCCGTGGGCGTCCTTCACCGCGGTTGGGGCGGAGGGAGGACTCTGTCCTCTCTCGCTCGCGGCGCGCCTCCTCCTTCGCGAGCATTACTGCTTCGCAGAAGGAGGCGACCGCTTCCCACTCCGTCTCGCCCCGCAGCATGGCCGAAACCAATGCCGGGCGCGAGAGGTCTCCGCCTATCGCAGCCGTGAGGACACGTCGGTGCACCGCCCAAGCTGGGCAGTCCTGCACCGTATGCTCCACCGTGTCCTCCGGGCGATCTTCGCAGTGATGACACCCAGACGTTTCCTCCTTCCGCATTAGACACAGGTACCTCCCGAAGCACCCGTGCCCGGTGAGGACCTGCGTCAGGCGGAAGGTAAGGACGCCATGACTTCTCTCCAACCACTCCTCAAAGAGGGGTCTTACCGCCGCAATTGCGGCGTGCCCGGCCGTCGGTCGCGACAGTCGTTCCTTCCATACTGCCCTGAGATCGCGCCGGAGGTCTTCGCGCCGCGCCTCGACTTCGCGAGGCAGCGGGGTCACGCCCCGGCGCTGCGCCTCCACGCGCCACTCATAGACGCGCTGGAGGGCAGTCGCCTCCAGATCCCAAGGCAGCAATCCGGCAAGCAGGTTGGCCGATTCGCCGGCAATCGTGCGGTATCCCCGGATCATTCGGATAGCCATGACCCTCTGGCATGCGACCAGCTTCTGTGGTCGCGTCCGGATGCTCAGGGCCCACACAGGGGCCCCGTAGAGGGCCATGGACCGCACGACGCCAGCGTACAGCCTACGGCAGGAAGCGTTTGGCCCGCTGAGATTGGGCAGCAGTCGCCTGAGGGCGGCCGCTGCACGGTTCAGCCTTGGGGCCAAACTCAGGAAATGCTCCCTGAAGTTCCACCGGCTATCGAGGACGAGTCCCAGGTACTTCATCGTCCCCTGTACGCCGATTGGAACTCCTTCCACCGTAATGCTGTAACTCGACTGTGGCGCGTTACGGCGGCCATGAAAGCACATGGCCTCCGTCTTGTGCAGCGCCACCTCGAGTCCCAACCGCCGGATCCTGTCGACAACTGTCGCGACCGCTTCCGTCGCCACGTCGGCCGCCGCCTGGTGCGACTCTCCCTGTGCAAGGACGAGCGTGTCGTCAGCGTAACAAATTACGCTGACGCCGTCAGGGAGGTCGCTGCGCAGCACCCAGTCGTATCCGATGTTCCACAAGGGCGGTCCCAGGACCGAACCCTGTGGAACACCGCACGACATCTCTCGCCGGTTCCACTCTCCCCGGTGACCGGGGTAGATGACGGCTCTGTCCGTCAGGTAATCCTCGACTATTCGGCGGAGGTAGGGCGGCACCCGGTGATACCGGAGTGCCTCCCTGATGCAACTCCAGGGCAGGGTGTTGAAGGCATTGGTGATGTCCAGAGACACCGCCAAGACGACCCTGCCCCGGGCCACTGCATCCCCCGTCGTGAGGGCTCTCACGCGCATGATTGCGTCCACCGTCGAGCGCCCCCTGCGGAAGCCGAACTGGCTCTCCGACAGGTTCGGACCCACCCGATTCAGGTGCCCGGCGAGGCGGTCTGCAATGACTCTCTCAAAGAGCTTGCCCACCTCGTCGAGCAGCACGATGGGCCGGAATGCGGACGGAGAGTCCGCAGGGCGCCCGGACTTCTGGATCAGGACCAGTTTCCCCGTCTTCCAACGAAGCGGGAACCGGCCCCTCTCCAGGCACGCGCTTAAGAGCCCCCCTAGTCGAGGCCCGAGAGTCCCGAAGGCCAGGACCCAGGCTTTTCCTGGCAGGCCGTCGGGTCCTGGGGCGGTATTTTTGGCTTTGAGCCGTTGTACCGCCACTCTCAGGTCTACCTCGGTCACCTCTGGAGCGTCGTAGACGTCGTCGTCGCTAACGCGGTCCGCGTTTGCGTCAGCTTCCTCCTCAGATTCCGTCGGAGACGGAGCCATGGGCGGGGGAGCATACTCCTCCCCTCTCGAAGGGAACAGGGCGCTCACCACGTCCTCCACGAACTGAGGCCGGAGACTCTGCGTCAACGGGGGAGCCCAGGGGCGGAGCTTTTCTCGCACCCACTTGTAGGGGCGGCCCCATGGGTGCCCGTCCAGAGTCCCCAGCATCTCCTCGCGGGCCAATTCCTTGGCCCGCCAGATCGCGTCGCGGAGGGCGGTCTTCGTTGCCCTGTAGCCCTCGTGCAGCTCCGCCTCTACAGTCGCCGCATCCGGAGGTCGGGTGCGGCGCCTGCGGAATCTGGTGTACCGGCGGCGCGCAGCAACGCACGCTTCGCGCAGCGCTGCCAACTCGCTTGACCACCAGTACAGCTGACGCCGGGCGCGTCCTTGCCGGACCCGGGGCATGGCCACGTCACAGATCTCCGACATGGCCTCCCGGAACCACTCAGCCTCGTCGTCTACGTCGGCAGGCCTGTCCGGTGGTGACACCCAGGCCTGCACGATCGAGGCTTCCAGGAATAGCTCCCGGTCCAGCTGCTTCAGCGCCCATCGCGGACCACTTAGGTTCCGTCCACTTGAGACCGGCGCGTCTGAGGTCTGGGTGGAGACGTCGAACCGGATATACCGGTGGTCGGAATAGGTCTCCACCTCCTCCACAACACGCCAGTCGGTGACGCGCGGCGACAGGGCGGCGCTGGCAAACGTTACGTCTACCACCGACTCGCCCGTCCACCGCACGCACGTGGGGACGGAACCCCGGTTCTCGATCACCAGGCCATGCGCACGGGCCCAGCGCTCGAGCCTCCTGCCCCGCGAATAGTCCGTGCTCCGGGAACCCCAAGCCGGACTTTTGGCATTGAAGTCCCCCAGGACGAGCGCGGGGAGGGAACCGAGGGCGACGACGACGTCTCCCAGCTCCTCTAGGGAGTCTTGGAACTCGGCGATAGATCGGTTCGGGGAGAAGTAAACGCCTACCACGGCGATCTCCCCGAACCGGGCTGCGACAATCCCGTGCCCTCTCTCGACACGATCGAGGGGCGGGGTACCGGCGGCGGCCGACGAAATTAGGGTCACCGAGCCGTCCAGGTCTGCTACCCAGTCATTCCTGGGCAGGACAAAGTACGGCTCTGCGACCACGGCGACGTTAATCAACCACTGCGCCATGCTCTGGAGCAAAAGATCCTGAGCAGCGGCGCAGTGGTTGATGTTCGCCTGGAGGAAGCGCAATGGAGACATTAATCTGAATCCATTGCGGCCTCCTCCAGGGCCCTCCTCGAGGGCGTGGCCACGGCGGCGGCGGCGGCGACGGCGGCGGCGGCGGCGGTGGCGGCGGCGGCGGCGGCAGCAGGAGCTGCGGCGGCGGCGGCAGTAGCGGGGACAGCGGCGGCAGAGGGCCTACCTCTGCTCTTGGTCTTGGCGGGCGGGGCGCAGGACTTGCCCCCTGCCCGGTGATCGGCCGGCTTGCCAGCCGCCGCACATAGGAAGCAGTGCGGCGGGGCGTTGCACGAGCCGGCCTTATGACCGGGCCGACCGCAGCGGAAGCAATCGCCGCTGCGGTCCACCTCCGAGGTGCACTTGCATGCCGCATGGTTACCCACTAGGCAGCGGAAGCACCTCAGAGGCCTGGGTTCCAGCAGTTTCACCTGCGCGGACACCCAGCCGACCAAGAGCCTTCGGCCCTCCCCAATCTTTTTCGCCGCGGGCACGGGGCAGCTCACTGTCACTGACAGCAGCCCCGCGAAGTCCGGGCGAAGGGTGCCAGCCTTAACCTGGTCGAAAGGGCATTCCCCAGCCCTGGCGACGGCGGCCACCACGTCCCCCTCCGAAATCGAGTCGTCCAGGCCCATTATGCGCAGATCTGCGCGCTTTACGGGCCTGGACACCCGAGCCTCCTCCGCATCTAAGGACGCTCTTAGCCGTTCGGCCAGAGCGTCAGCGGTAGGACCACTGGAGGCGCCGGGAATTGACAGCAGCCTGGCCCCCGTCGCGGTGACTTGCACCCGGAGGCCCCCGTCGATTCCCAGCTCCCGGAGGTTCACCGCCTCCTTCGCCTTCGCGAACACGTCGCGGTATGTCACGCCCCTCTTGACCGCGTCCGGCTGTAGAGTGATTACTACAGCCGCGGTCTTGGGGGCGCGAAGTCTCGCCGCGAAGGTTCGCTTTCGCTGCCGTCGTCTCTGTCGCCGCCTTTGTTTTTTAGCGGCCCTGCTCTCTCCCGCCACCTGCCATTCGGCTTCGGTTGGGGGAGGACGCGAGGGCTGCGTAGGCGGGACAGGTCGGGACGGCTGGCTCACCGCCGCCGCCGCCGCCGCCGCCGGAACTCCTTTCTTTTTCGCCGGTTTCTGCGGGGCCGCCTTCGCCCCAGCCGGTGCCGCCGCCGCCGGAGCAGCTCTCCCTGTGGCCTGTTTGGGAGGCGCCGGCGGTTTCGCCGCGGCCCGCTTTTCCGGAGCTGACCTGGGCGGCGTGGAAGCCGCTACGGCCGCGTACGATGCCGCGAGCGGGGGACGCAGGATGCGGCTTTCAAGAGCCGCGAACCGCTGGTTGAAAGCCGCCAGCTCCTGTCGCACCAGACTTAAGACATTGCTGTCATCTGTTGGTGCGGGCTTCGCCGGCGGCTCCTTCCTCCGCGTCTGCGGGATCTCCTCCCCGCGGGTCCCCTTTTTTAGCCCGGCCAGCTCCGTTTTAAGATGGATGTTCTCCTTTCGGAGAACATCCATCGCTGCCGTCAATTTGGCGACCTCCTCCCGCAACTGGGACACTTCGTCCGATAGGCTCGATGCGGGTGGAGGCCGTCCGATGCCGCCCGACACCGCCGCCATTATAGTGGCCGTGGCCTTACTTATGGCCAAGTCCTTTGTGGCCTTTTTACCGGGCCTGCCAGGCTTGGCCTTAATAGTGCGGATGGCGTCCTCCACCAATTTTTCTAGGGAGGGCTCGGCTTCCCGCCCTCTACCGCACGTCCCGCCTCGGCCTTTACCCCGCACACTGGTGGGGATCTTCCGGCTCGAGGCAGCATCCTCCTCGGATGAAGAGACGTCGTCCCGGGAGCGCTTGAGGAATTCCTTCCTCCTGCTGGCGGCGCTCCCCTCGTCCCTCCTTGTCGTGCTTCCAGAGCATACGCTCTGGAAGCTCACGGCGTCTGATGCCGAGTCGGACTCCGACTCGAGCACCAACGCCCCCTTCCTTGTCGGAGCGGCACTCTGTGCCCGCTCGATGTTCGGTGCCGGTGAGTCGGACGTACTGGACAAGCAGTATTTAATCAATCAAAAAAATCTGACAGGTTGAGGTAGCTTGATGTGCTGGCGTCTGTACTATAAAGTAGTGTTTTGTTTTATATGCTTCCATATCTCATGACAGAAAAGTCGTGTGACATCTACAAACGGGGCTTAGTAGATGTCTCATGTCTTTGAATTTTATGTGTTAATACACATAATACATCGTGCGGTAACCGATATCCCCATATCGGTTACCGCACGATGTTTTCTGTTCGACGTTTTGAGAGAAATGGTGAACGTTTAGAGAATAATGCGGCTGACTGGATTCGACCTTACGGCTTTACAACTCTTGTCGGGGGTCGGGGCTGTTATCACTGGGCCTTTAGGTACTGGTACTACTCTCCAACATGTGTATATATGCAGTTTTCAAAGTAAAAAGGCACTCAGTACGCGGTCTTGAAAACCTTGCCAGTGATAAAATTGTAATAAAAAAAACCGGCCAAGTGCGTGTCGGGCCACGCACAGTGTAGGGTTCCGTAGTTGCCTATCAAAATACTTATGCGAACTAATTAAACTGATTCGCTGAATTTAATTTTAAAAAGAAGAATTTTCAAAATCGGTCCAGGCGTCTTTGAGAAATCGGGGAAAATACATAAAAAAAAGATTAGGACGAATTGAGAACCTCCTCCTTTTTTCGAAGTTAGTTAAAAATAGTTGACAATAAAAACCTACCTATCCCCAAAACATACCCACCTATTATAGCTGTAAAAATAAAGTTGACAAACTTACATTTGCAGTTGAAGAACAAGTTCTGCGATACATTTTGTTTAGGAAAATATATTGTCCAAGTACGTTTTATAACTTGGTCGACTATTACTCGTAAACTTGTAAAGCCTACTTAGTCATGATAATTTTCCTTAAAATTTCGTTATTTAAACTACTATTGTGAATTTTTTCACACCCCCGAACATAACCGTTTAGCTGGTAGAGGGGGGGGACACTCGAGTCGAGCAAAAATTAGCACTTTAAAGCTTAATATTTCACAAACGAATCTTTTTATCAAAAAATTGTTAATGAAAACTATCAATATTTTTTAAAGACCTATTTAATGATACCCCACACTAAGGGGTACGCGAGAAAAAAAAAAAACATCCCCACTTTACGTGTACAGGAGGTACCCTAAAAAAAAATATTTTACGAGATTTTATTTTACCACTTTTTCGGCACAACAAATCCGTATATTCACACCAAATTACAGCTTTCTAGTACTGGGCGTCTCTGAGCTAAGCTGCGGACAGACGGACGGACGGACGGACGGACATGGCGAAACTATAAGGGTTCCTTGTTGACTACGGAACCCTAAAAATACAGCATTATTTCTTACTTAAGTAGTTGGTCACGCTTGGGGAGGAGCTACCTATAGCAATGGACCTCTTTGGGTTTGTGTTATAAGAACCTAATTATTTTATAACAGTTGTTGCCAATGGCTTCGCACGCTTGTACGTCGAAAATTATCCCACAGGCATATAACATATAACACCGAGAGGAACCTGTGTGTTTATTCCAAACTATATTACCTACCCCACCTATCCCTGCACCAAATACTATCCAAGTCTCCCTCAGTAAGTCTGTTTTTTTAGAATTTCGGGCTACTGACTGTTACCGTCAAAAAAATCCTTTTCATCCCCCCCATCTCGGAAAGACTATTTTTTCTCTTCGATATGTGAGCGTAAAAGCCGTTTTTAGTGGATAAAGTAAATTGAATTTAGAATATCGTGTGCATTATAGAGTTGTACCTACCAGTAATGGCGGCTGCTAACCCCAACAGCTGATCGCTTGTTGTGGTGCCCATTTCACGTTCAAAGGTTGTCGTACCACATCAAATTTCAAAAATAGAATTTTTTCCTCGCATTATGTGTGAAAAGCAGAGTACGGTCCTCGGGAGTAAAGCTTCGTTGCCTTGGGCTAACTTGTATCCCGAACCAGAATCCTTTGGTGCGTAATACACAGTGTTCCGGACGATATACATAAACTTCGACCAGATGTTCAGACCACGGAAGTAAGCATTTTTCATTATGGACACATTAATAAATTCTTATTTTTTATTTTTTTGTTAATTTTCATACAAACTAAATACCTAGACGTAAATAACCCGATATGCATGCCTCTTTATCCGAATTGGCAACGTCGTATTTTCATTCATAACATTTGGCGGGCTGAAACTTGTCAAAACAGTTTCTTTGATTTTTTATCTCGTTCCTCATAGCACTGTCAATGTACTATACTTATCTAAAGAGAACGTATAAGGCTACCAAGCAGGTAGATACGTATTTCGAATTGTCTTTTTAATTGAGGAATAAAAAAAAAAAAATTCCATAACCAAATCATGATAACCTCTTCCCACGACATGCAGCCTTCGCAAAACGTTTCTGCAGTCCTTATTTTTAGTCTAGGCTTAAAGCAACGCCGGACCTCCAACGACGGGAAGGGGAGTAGGCTACCATAATTATCTTCCCATTCTGAACGAACATTCAATCTCAAAATTATTGACTAAAAGAGGGGCAGCTCAACACGCAATCTGGGGACCACGCTTAGAGCTCACGTACATTCGTAAAAATACTCTCAAAAGATAGGTCTCGGTCAAATTAAGATAAATGGTAATCACAGCATATTTTTTTTATGCATTTGAGTAGAATAATTATAATTTATAAGCACACTTGTTGCGTGGGCAACATCAGAACTAACGCCACCATCTTATTTTTCAATACATTTCACAAATGAGCGCTCTCCTGTCAACCTCAATGGAGTGTCCAAAGATCCATATAACACTGTAGGTTAGACAACTACGTCAGCCGTAATGTCATTCAAAAATATTTTTATTAATAAAAAATAAACTCTAAAAAGCAAAAAATAAATTTAATGTAAAAAGTTTTCGAAATGACCACCTTCTTTTTCGACACAAATATTCAAACGAGTCCTAATTTGGCCATTTAAATTTACAGACATTTGTCTTATTTGTTCAGCAGCCTGAGATATTCTATCTAAGAGCTGTTCACGGTTCTGAATTTGTACGGAGTACACCTTCTCCTTTAAGGTTCCCCAGACATAAAAATCTAAAGGAGTCAGATCTGGGGACCTAGCTGGCCATGCGATAGGTATTTGTGCTACCTCGTCCAATCCAACGGCCAGGAAACGTTGCATTTAAATATTCACGCACTTGTGTGCCATAATGTGCAGGGGCCCCATCATGTTGGAGCCACATGGTTCGCAGAGTTTGAAGATCCACTTGTTCGAAAAATTCGAAGCTAGTGACGTTTCTTAGGAACTCTAAGTAATTGTCAGCATTTAGGCGGTGGGGAATCTCAATAGGGCCGATCAGCTGATTGTTAAAAACACCAGCCCACATGTTTACAGAGAATTCAGTTTGATGTGACGCCTGCCAATGTAAATTCGGGTTGCTCTCATGCCACTGCACTTGATTATTGGAATTGAATACTCCCGCTCTTGTAAACTGGGCTTCATCCATCCAAAGAATTTTTTGAAGCAGTATTGGATTATTTATCAGTTCTTGATTCATTCTCTGGCAAAAAACAATTCTTGAGAAGTGATCAGGTGGTATTATGCCTTGGGATTTTCTGTAGTGGTAGGCATGCAAACCATATCTTTTCCACAGTTTCCACACTAGCTTATGAGATACACCCACGATTCTCCCAACGCGTCTCGTTGAGAGTGTAGGATCATGAATAATAAGGTTCATTATTCTGTTTTCTTGAGCGACGCTCAAATTGATTGCTCGTTCAGGGCGGCGTGGTCTAATTCCGATCTCACAAAATCTCCTGTGTATGTTAATAAATGTTCGTATATCAGGAACGCGCCGACCAGGGAATCGCCGTTGGTACTCTCGCACAGCTGCTGTAGCATTTCCGTCACAGAAAGCGTAGACGAAGTGAATATCAGCTTGGTGTTGAGCAGAATATTCGTGCGGCATAGTGAAAGTTGTAATAAAAATGATTGATTAAATTAGTTAAATTAAATTAGTAGGAAACCCAAAAGCAAATTACAATAAACAATAATCCTGACTAGTGATGGGTTTTTATCCGGATAAATACTCAAAATGAGTAAATACTCAATAAATTTCCATTTTTACTCGAGTTTTTATCCAAAACAGTGGATAAATACTACTTACAGTTTATGTTACATTTGTTCATCGTAAATTTTGTTATTTTACAAGAAAAATGATTGAAATACATGAAAATCTGATAATATAGATTCGTAAAGTACTTTTTTAATCACTTTAATAATAACTATTACTAAAAGCGTTAGAAAAAGTAGGAAATATTCCCGTTTTTTCCAAATACGTTGTTTTTTTTTTTCAATTTTCCAATAAAAACCTTGAATAAAACATAATTTTCATTTTCTAATTAAGTCTATAGTAGAACTGAGGCGGACGCGCGACAGCACATTTTTGTCTGATCAAATCTAACCGAGTATATCTGAGTGTATCCGTCAGTCTGACTCCGATTCTGATCCTAATTCCGAGTATGACTGAGTCTTACCGAGGCTTACGGAGTCTTAACGAGCATGACTTCGAGTCCGACCAAGTCTTATAGAGTCTTACCGAGTCTTACGGTGTCGAGCACGAGTTCAAGTCTGACCGAGTCTGATCGATTCTTACTGAGTCTGACCGATTCTTACTGAGTCTGACCGAGTCTTACGGAGTCTTAACGAGTATGATATCGAGTCTGACCGAGTTTTACTAAGTCTGACCGAGTCTTACCAAGTCTGACCGAGTCTGACTCCAAGTCAGAATGAGTCTAACCGATTCTTACTGAGTCTTACCGAGTCTGACCGTTTCTTACCGAGTCAGACCATGTCTTATCGAGTCTTACGGTTTCCTTTATAAAACATGACAACAAAACTTGTTTTCAACCCTTACATAATATAGGGCTTTGGCCTTATTGACGTCATCTCAAGGCCTAATTGCTGGATCTGTGGCAGGACCTGTTCATTTGTTAAACCCCTGTTCATTTGTTATCAGTAGTGACTAGTCACGGTACGTCCTCTTCCACGTCGTCAAGAAGAAAGAAAACCTATTTATTTTACAGTTATAACTAGTCATCGACGTAGTAGACAACGCCGATACCATGGAGGATTTACCACGAAGCGCTCGGTCAAGCAGAAACAGTGTGCCAGGTTACGATGGCGACGGTGCACCGGAGATGGTTGGAATTCGAAACTTTGTAATAGCGAAGCGCTTCCTTAATTTAACTTAGGGCAAAGCCTGGAAGACGTTCGTCATGACGAGAGACACTGCCAAGATGTTCTCACCCCGATTGCTTCCTTCGCCCTTTTTAAACGTGGATAAACTGGCAAATGAGTCGCCCAGACTTGTACTTACTAAAATTCACGGTGTTTCTTTACTAGCCATTTACGTTTCAGGGTCACTGTTACCTGTTTTGACAGTCTCGCGACCCCAACAGGCGTTTGTCCCTCTATGGGGGCCTTGTCAGTCAGTCAAATCCCTCACATACACTTTTTGCAGAAGCCAAACAGGATATCCGCGGATCCAAGATACGCAGACAAGATAAACGGCATAGAAAATGAGGCCGAGTTAGAATGCAGTGAGAAACACATTGCTTCTCCTTCACTGGAGAGACTTCTGAGACCTAATAATCGGTAATGTAATTTTTGGAAAGCCCAATTGACAATCCTTGCCATTGAATTTGAAAAAATAACCATTCTATTCGCAAAAAATATAAATTTCCACCATTTTGAGTAAATATCCGATAAAAACGAGAAAATACGAGTATTTACTCATTTCGGATAAATACTCGAGTATTTATCATCTGAGTATTTACTCTCCGCCCATCACTAATCCTGACAGTTAAAATCATGCATGACAAACAATGACAAATAACAACTTAGGTATCCATAGCGACCAGTTTAATCTCTTTGAAAGATTCGTTATCGCAAATGATCGTATTTCTTCGCTAACTCTCGGGTTCCTCTCGTACGTGCAAATGAAATGCAAATAGTATTTGATAGATTTATCATTTTAATTGCACTAAGCGGCAACATAGGCCAAATTAAGATACTTTCTCACTGCATAGCTCAATTAAATTTCATTAAATGAAATTACAAATATCTTTGTAACGAAGCCTTTTTAAGTACTACTTCCTTTGTTGGATTTGATTTGTAAAAGCCATAGAAGTATTTGCTAAAGTTTATGGATAACGTGAAGAACGACTCGGAACCTTCTTGACTCAGAACTTTTTTTTTTATTTGCTTTGTTTTTTGTTAAGACAAACCAAGATAAAATAATTTAAAAATTATTCTGTAGGTAATAATAATTATAGTAGTTATTAATACCTAAACTGAAATAAAAGTAGCTATTTTGTGTTTGTACAATGTACGTCTGTTTTAATTTGCATCTATTCATTTCCTCGCTGAAGTGGGATGAAAAGTTACGTGTTGCACTCGAGTGCAAAGATTTTTCACCTTGTGCTCTTTTGATTCCCTCGCTACCGCTCATGATTCTAATTTTTGAATCACTCGTTGCACTCGTGATTCAATTTTAGAATCATTCGCTTGCTCGGTCATCAAAATTGAGCACGCGGTTAAAAAGCAACTTTGCACTCTTGTATAACAAATAACTATTGTAGATTTTTGCTGCAGCCGTTCTCAAAACCAGTCAGTTCAAAAGAATTAAAGTGAAAGAGAGGAAAAAATGACCTCATTTGACATTGAATTAAAAAAAAACCTTGTCGACCTCTCGCCGAACGTGCAGGCACAACCGCATAAACTGGTTTCAATCTATCGTCACGAAACGGGCATTGGGTTGACATGTTATTATTACCTAATCCTATAGAGTTCGTAGTCGTAAATCAAGTGGAGTTCGAAACTTAAAAGGCATGGTTTATTTTACCTGCTGTACGTTTCATCCCTAAACCATTAAGCCGGAAACACATTATTAACACCCGACGCCACCCGATGAAACGTGATGCGTGTTGGGTCAAATCAAATGTATTGTTTTCTATGACCAGAATCACACTATGAACACCCGACGCGACGACACGCGCTCACTGAATTCGGGTGTCGACACGTTGCGTCGCGTGGCGTGTTAAATAATGTGTTTCCGGCTTTAAGGCTGCCTGTCTACAAGAGCAAAGCGGAAAACAGAGAAATATAAACCAACTAGCTGCTGTTCCCCGTGGTGTCAACGCCGCTGCTAGTTTTCTACTGATTGTAGCGTGATATTTTATATAGCCTAGCCTTCCTCGATGCTATCCAAAACAAAAGGATTTTTCAATTCGAACCTGTGATATCTAAGATTAGCGCGTTCAACCAAGGCTTGCACCACTGAAAAGGAGCGGATATTTCGTACAATCCTATTGGTTAATATTTCTCCGTTGTCCTGCTCCGCAGCCTCGCTCCGCTCCTGTGAACAGGCAGCCTTAATTCTTATCACCATTAATTTATGTAACCAGCTTTTGTCAATGGCTTCGCCCGTGGTCTGAAAGAATATATCCAACGGGATCGGAATAAAAGTTGATAAGAGAGAGAAAGGAGACAGAGGTCCTGCTGAAGCCTTTGTAGACCCCAGGCCGCTCATTGATCTCTTTCTTGAAGAGTGGTGTGCGCTGTTTAAATTTATTATGTATTTCGTTTTAAAATCTGCCATTATACTAGAAGCGAATGAAAGATAAAAGTGCAATTAAAAATCGAAACCTAATGGCCAAACGCACAGAATACATAATAGCCAAACGTGAGCTGAAATATCATTAAAAGTACGACGTTTAAACGATTTATGGACGGTTTTATCTAAGCTATCCTTTATCGTGAAATACCATTTCACGAAATTATAGAATGAAGTGATCAATTCAAAGATCTGTTCACGACATAGCTTTTTTTTTACGTGGTTAAATCATCAAATGAGTCCTCCCACCCAGGGCAGGGCGGGAGGTACTGTCAGACTCGTACTGACTAAAATCCACGGTGTCCTTCGATAGCCCTTTGTGTTCCGGAGTCACGATAATGAGTTAAGTCCCGCGACCCCGGCAGGTTTTGGCCCTCTAGAGGGGGCCCCGTCATTATGCTGACGCCAAAGTATAAACACGGGAAGTAGGTTATCTTCATACAAACGGACCGCGCGCGGCTTGTATGTGTGCGCCATCGTTTCTATGCGTCGCCGCACGCACACTCAACAAAATCTCGAGCGGTTTCGAGTAGCGCCAATCGGGGTTAACACTGCACGAGGTTCGCGCATCACCGCTTTTCGGCACCGCTAAATGAATCAAAAATGTCTGATATTTGCAAGAAAAAGTACTTATTACTGTGTGTTTGGGTGTGATTAATAATTCGTCAATTCCAGAATTGTCTCTGTTCAAATTACCTATTGAACGGGAAATGCTAGCTTCACACTTATTCTAGCATTATTTTTTGATGATGAGATACCTACTTTCTTCTTTTTGTTTTATTAGTTTTCTATAACACAGAGGAAGTAGGTAGGTAGGTATGTCTATTTCCCCACTAGCATGTTTTGAGTACTTTTGATCTGTCAACTGATTTGCCGCTATTGCTTTGTTTACGTTTAGTTTTGCCGATTTCTCAGTATTGTTAGTACTTATATTAACTGAGTAGGTATGTACCTAACTAGTTATAGTTATAAAATCGTAACTAATAATAAGATAGTAATTGACTTACTATAAGTTAATAATTTAAACACAGGCTCTAGTCTATGTTACCGCCTGTGCCGTCTAGCTGTGTGGATGCGAACGAAGCGCGGACAGTCGCACCCACACTACCCCGCCGCGCCACCGCCGCCCGGTTTTTTCTTTATATAAATAATGCTGCTCTGTATCTTGAATACATTTCTATATTTGATAGGAAAACCATTGTTGAACTTAATTGAATACATAATAAGAGATGTGTTATCTTTGGCAAGGGCCGGGCTTTAAACTTATGTCTACTGTCATCAGTTCATCAGTGAGACCTGACAGACCCTGTACCCAGACAATAAAAGTAAAAAGTACAACTTCCCGACCCTTGCCAATTTAAAGGTACTGAATTAAAATTTAAATAAAAGTGACAACCCTAAGACAGTAGGCAATTATATCGCGGATTGGGCCGGAGATAACCTACTTCCCCTCTTTATACTATGCTGACGCTCTTTGAGGCTCGCGTGGAACACAACGCGCAGTCGACCCGGGCATGGTCCATGATCGAACAGCGAGTTGCCCTTTACTCGCCGCCCGCATGCCCGCGCCTACGGTGGCCGAGATCGTCTGCCGACCTGCGGCTGGGTTGGAGGGAGGACGCTATCCTCTCCCTCACGAGGCCCGCCTCCTCCTTCACGAGCATGACTGCTTCGCAGAAGGAGGCGACCGCTTCCCACTCCGTCTCGCCCGGCAGCATGGCCTCGACCAATGCCGGGCGCGAGAGGTCTCCGCCTATCGCCGCCGTGAGGACACGGCGGTGCTCTGCCCAAGCGGGGCAGTCCTGCACCGTATGCTCCATCGTGTCCTCAGGGCCACGCGACGCGATACTATTATAATAGTAGTTGAATTAGTTCGAATCGCGTCGCGTCGCGTCGTATTCGTCGTTCATGCCTTGGAGATTAGAAGGGCCCCAAAAAAGTTTTGCTACGGGGCCACTTCTGGCATAGGCGCCATCTCCACGGGCGAGAGAATCGCGGCGATATTATCGTCGTTCCACGTATTTCCATACACTCTCTATGAACGCGTCTCCACACGGCGATATTATCGTGGCGATGCGACGAGTGAAAAATTATGTGACATTAGGCGCCGTCTCCACGAGCGAGGAAAACGCTGCGAGTCCGCCCTTCTATCGTCGGAGAATCTCCACGATGAGCGTTTATTCCGCCAGCGTATCGTCACGGAAACGCCGCGCGCGCGCGACGCCTCGCAACGGAATCGCCGCGCACCCGCGACGAGTCGTTGTGCCATAGTTTTGTTTTGTTTCGCTACTGGTAACGGGCTCGTCGCGGGAGCGCGGAGATTCCGTTGCGAGTCGCCGCGCACCCGCCGCGCGCTCGCAGCGAGAGCGCCACGAGCGCGCGGCGACACGCCCTACTAAAGTCACACATTGCCACTCGTCGCATCGCCGCGATAATATCGCCGTGTGGAGACGCGTTCATAGAGAGTATATGGAAATACGTGGCACGACGATAATATCGCCGCGATTCGCTCGCTCGTGGAGATAGCGCCTTAGTGGGGCGTATCGCCGCGCGCTCGTGGCGCTCTCGCAGCGAACGCGCGACGACTCGCAACGAAATCGCTGCGCGCCCACGACGAGCTCGTTACCAGTAGTGAAACAAAACAAAAATATAGCACAACGACTAGTCGCGGGCGCGCGGCGATTCCGCTGCGAATCGTCGCGGGCGCGCGGCGATTCCGCTGCGAATCGTCGCGAGCGCGCGGCGTTTCCGTGACGATACGTTGGCGGAATAAACGCTCGTCGTGGAGATTCTCCGACGATAGATGGACGGACTCGCAGCGTTTCCCTCGCTCGTGGAGATAGCGCAATAGCTACTCTTCTGTAACGCATGGAATTCTATAGCCTAAGTTCTTATCTTATGGAATACAAATGTGCGATATCAGTAACATTATGAGACACATAATGGTGCATGTAATTATGTATTAGAATAGGTACCTCTATAAGAATAAAACATTTTATTGGTTTAAGTGCAGTTTTTCATTTGAACAATACCTATTGTGAATTAATGAACATAGTAAATAATACATTTTTCTTTTCATTGTTATAGTAAAAATATGTTACGTGTTTTTATTTACACAGGTACCTACTTTATAAAATTATAAGGACAAGATAGGTTTAAAGTTTTTTGAACCTAACTATGTAATAATAATGCTATTGTGAATAACACATTTCTAAGGTCTATCGACTACTCATGCTTGTTGCATTGATGAGATTTTCACTGTTGGAATTTCAACTATGAGCGATAGGCTGTGAACTTAGATTAAAGATTTTTTAATTTTAGACATTTTTAATCTAAGGCTGTGAATCGAGGGGTGCTAAGACAGGAAACCTCCACGTGCGCCCGTGGACTGGAGTTCCCTCTCGGATACGTCCGGGGGGAAGACCAGTTTTTCGGGCCGGTGCACCCTGGGATGCGGGCAAAAACTCTTTCTTAGGCACTGTGTGCCTAAGATTTTTTTTTTTTTTGCCCGTATGCGAATAGCCTGTCAGGTGGACGCTCCAACGCGTGTCCCTCTGAATAGCAGAGGGCGCAGCGGCGGAGCGGGCTTGCGGACGGTGAGTAATGGGTAGCTCGCCGTCCGACCAAGGACCAAGCCCGGGTCGGTGGCGCGTCGTGTTTCGCGCCAAATGCCTGCTGGGGTCGCGGGTTTTTTCTTAACCCAGGATACCGTGGCCCCAGAACGTAAAGGGCATCCGAAGGAACACGGATGGATTTTAGTCAGTAACAGTCTGACAGTCCCTTCCGCCCCACCCAGGGCGGGAGGACTCATTTGATGATTTTACCACCTAAAACAAAAAAAAAAAAAAAAAAAAAGGCTGTGAATCGAAATTCGAGCATTTATACTGACTCGCAGTGATAACGGGCTACAGACTTCTTTTAAGAATTCTAAATCAAGTCTTTCAAGAACACCATTTATATATACTAGCTTACACCAGCGGTTCCGCCCGCGAGCAGCTCGATAATCGACTCACCGCCGGCCGCCGCCGCATCGTGATCGTGCTACCGGAATAATGGCTCATTTACATTAGGTCGGTGTGAGGTCGGTCACAGAAGGCGGCGGCCGCATATAAATTGAGTTGTTTACATTGGTCGGTTAACCGAATTCGGCGACTTGATTGATGCGGCGATTGTATTTGAACAGTCAGGCGGGCGACGGGCGGGGCACGGCGCACTCGACCCCGACAACGGGCTCGACCGAATACGGCCAAACCGAATATGGCCAAACGAATACCTGTTTATATTAGTCGGTGACCGAATACGGCCTGCAGCCGAATAAGGTCTAACCGACTTAATGTAAATGCGCCATAAAGATTATGAACTCGCATATATACGCAGTACACGGCGCATGTAACCCGCGCAAGTGCCTCAACATGCTCAAGCTACATGCGCCGTGTACAAGCACCCTTATGTACCAACTTTCAGTCAAATTCATTCAGAAGTTTTTACGTGAGAGTAACAAATTATCTATACAAACTTTTGCATTTGTAATAGTAGCAAGATTACACTAAAAGCAGTCAGTAAACAAGGACAGATACATAGAGGTCAACCATCTTACATTCCAGAGGAGATAGGTATTAAATAAATCTTGCTCTTGATATATGACTCAATTGCATTAAAATAAACTCACAGTTTTTTATCAGTCTGGGAGCTTGTATTGCTAATGATTTTAGTGTAGAAATATTAAGTTTTTTTATTCATACTTTGACAGGTTTAGCCAGCTGTTGGGATCATTTGTGGTACTGTATTTCGTAAAATACTTTCAAAAAGTTCTAAATTCTCAACCAAGTTGAATAAATAACTTTAAATTTTAAATCTATCCCAGACTAGCAATTCTACTGTTGTCTGACATGGCTGAGCTGCACACTGCTGTGTGTTGCAGGTTCGATTCCTACATGAAACAAATATGGGTATGAGCTACAAACAGTTGTTCTGGAACTGAGTGTCTGTGTAAAATTAAATATCTTGGCATTTTCCTAGGCTGTGAATGCAACAGTGGCCAAAAGTAAAGTACTTACTATTTTTATCAGGGTGAACTTGTAGTCTGTAGATCCATTCTATAATTCTATTCCTCAAATCTAGTGAAACCGAAGAAATTGCACCCAGGACGTCCAAACCGGATACAGAAAAATAAGCAATTGTTACTCTGAAATAAAATAAAATAGTTTGATCATTATGATAAAGCTACAGGTTCAAGAAAACAATTAAAAGTACAAATAGAATACCATACAGGTTCAAAAAAACAATTACAATAAAAGTACAAACTGAATTAATTAATCTAGGTACAAAAAAAGATAAGTACATTTTTGTTTGTAATTTACTTTTTGCTGTAAATTAATTATTTTTTGTTGATAGCTATGTGTAACTTATCATTTGAAATAGGTAGCTTGTGTCTTTCATGAATACTTTGGTTCCTTTTACCTGGTGTTATTACAGAATGTTTTACTTTATTTAACAACTGTTTTAGCTGCTTAACTAGTATCTGTATTGTGTTGTATTATAATACAAAAGTATAGTTTCTATATTTGTTTGTGAGAAATTTTCAATTTCAGCTCTTTGCTGGCAAAGACTGGGAGTACAGAAACGAACTTTATGAGATACATTATTCCTGACTGCCATAGTCTATATTTTTCTTAGCTTACTGGGCCCGTGTGGTGGATTATGGCCCACTCCCTCTCACAGAGAGAAGGCCTGTATTCCAGCAGTGGGAAAATTATAGGCTAACAATAATGTGCGTCACACGATGTCGTCACAGAGTCACAGATAGATTGCTGGTCTAAAATCTAATACATTACAACGCAGGAAAAAAGGAATAAAAACATGCTATGTTATGGCAGAATGTACAATGGACAAAGTGGAATCATGACCCATTTTGACAATAAATCGTTTGAATCCGTCAAATTGACAAAGATCAAAGTCGTTACCTACCATAGATAATGTATATTTACGCGAATGTGGACCTAATTGTATTTGAATGTCTGTAGGAAAATAAGCTGATGGTGCACCGGTCATAATTCCACTTTGTCGATTGTACATGGATCCTATTTATAATTTAACATCTTATTTTTATGTACCTACATTCTAATCAAATAAAGACTTATTCTATTCTATTCATGTTTTTGCATAAAACAGGATAACAGCAAAGGATCATTTGTGAAACAGGATAAACACTTGATAACACATTTATTATGTTAAAGCTAATTGCTTCAATCAAGAATACTTTAAACACTGGGTCACAATTAAAACCCATTGCATACTAACTACACATAACACAATTAAGTGCATTTATCTAGTTTTTGTCCTTTTTTTATTTTGTATGGGTATATGAGATAAAAATTTTTATAATTATATTTATTTAAATTACTACAAATGGAATAAAATGTTTAGTTTTAACATAAGTCATCCTTCTAGCCTTATCTAGTTTCCCTAAAAGTTGGACAATATAATTCCCAAAAGTGAAATGTTAAAGCTTTATGTATATTACTAGCGACCTGCCCCGGCTCCGCACAGGTGCAATCTCTACTATATTAGCATGTTGTATGCATAAAAACCTTTCTCTCTATCAATTAAAAAAACGGCATCAAAATCCGTTGTGTAGTTTTAAAGATCTAAACAGGGACAGACAAACACGGGAAGCGACTTTGTTTTATACTATGTACTTACCTAGTGATAGTAATACTATATGGAAACTTTTTATTATAAGAGAATAATTTATATACCTTTACATTTATATTAACTCAAATTTTAATATTAATGTAAAAGTAGACATACAGAAAAATAAAGAAACATATAAATGAAGAAAAGAGATTAAGCTGCATGGTATAAACTATGTAGTAGTCTATTATTAAAGGAGATTGAGCTTTGTAATAAATTAGCATTTTTTATTACCACCATCAGATGTTTATGATCATAAATAAAATTTAATGTTACTTCCATTGCATTTTTTTCAAACAATCAATTGGGCCAGTCATCATTACTAAGAACTAATAAAAATGACGAGTTTTGTACTGAAGGTTTATGTACTTATCTGTCTAAAGGAAAATTAAATAAATGCATTTCTTATGAATTAATAACAGTTCATTGCTTCAGCCTATGATAGTGAATAAACAAGGCACTGTATTACTGAATAAGTGATCAATAATAATTATTTTTACAAGTCCTTGTCTGGCCATTTTTAAGATATGAGGAAGAATTACCTGGTAGTATCATGAGATGACAACGACGAAGGTAAAATGTTCAGAAAACGCATAAAATACTTCACATGCTGCCGGTGAGCCATAATTTTATTTTCTTCGTGATTCATTTTTGTAAATTTTTAGTTTCCCTTCTATTCAAACCGCAAGTGATTTATATAAATGAAAGTATACACTCAAATCAAAAGTAAATGAGAAAGATAATACACTTTGTTACAAACTATTCATTACTGTGCGAAATTATTACTCGTTAATTTTGAGAGACGAAAACTCTAACTTGACTTCTGTCAGACACAAGCAATGGGGAAGGCAAGTGTCAAAGTGACAAGTGACAGTTTGGTCCCAAAAGAACAGTCAAATCAAAGGAATTTTCTGCAAAAAAACGATTTATTGATGTAAAATGACTAGATGATGTGTAATAAGCTGTAAAAATGATGGAACATACAAATTTCCGTCAATTCACACTATCAAGAAATAATGGGTAGCTGCTGTGACTGCCTTGAGAACAAAAATTGAATTATAACTAAGGAAAAGCTATATAATAAACAAATATCCAGGCTTGCGAAGCCGGGACAGGCCGTTAGTTGAGTTTATTAATGAAATTCTATGATTATACCATAACTAAACAATCGAATACACTTTTCAAAATAATATATACTTTTCTATTGGAGGTTAAGTACCAGTATTGCATCGCTCTATAAATCATGAAATTGTTCGTCTGGCGGAAGAATTATCACCTGGAACGAGTTTTGTGATAGTTGTGGTGTTAAGAAATTAAATAAATATTGTGATATTTCTCAAATCTAAATAGAAAAAAGGGGTAAAATTACTGACTTAAAACATTATGATATTTTATCAAAACAGAAAGTTAGAAGCAGCATTATATTCTTGTTATAGGAGAGGACAGGTAAAACATACCTAAACTCAAAAATTGAAACCTCAACTACAAGTAATTGTGGATTTATTACGGTAAAATCAAATGTATAACCACTCAATTAAATCACTTTTTTTCCTGTTGTAGATGCACCGCGGCGTCTTAATTCTTTTTTTAGTATATGCACTTGCATTGACGAATAATTTTCCATATTTGTTTTGTATTTATACTCAATTTTTATAACAATAAATCTTGTTTGTTTTTTGTACAAGGTAGACAGTAATCTGACGTAGGGACCAACTATCGCAGCGCCATCTACGATTAGCTTTGAGTTGCCATCCCCATACCACTGCAAGACTCAACCCACAGACTAAGTAGAGAGACTCAACCCTTTCAATGCAAGCATGCAACGAACGGCAACGAAAATGAATAAATGGGGATGGCAACTCAAAGCTAATCGTAGATGGCGCTGCGATAGTTGGTCCCTACGTCAGATTACTGTCTACCTTGTACAAAAAACAAACAAGATTTATTGTTATAAAAATTGAGTTTATATCCAAAACAAATATGGAAAATTATTCGTCAATGCAAGTGCATATACTTAAAGAAGAATTAAGACGCCGCGGTGCATCTACAAGAGAAAAAAAGTGATTTAATTGAGTGGTAATACATTTGATTTTACCGTAATAAATCCACAATTACTTGTAGTTGAGGTTTCAATTTTTGAGTTTAGGTATGTTTTACCTGTCCTCTTCTATAACAAGAATATAATGCTGCTTCTGACTTTCTATTTTGATAAAATATCATGTTTTATGTCAGTAATTTTACCCCTTTTTTCTATTTAGATTCGAGAAATATCACAATATATTTAATTTCTTAACGCCACAACTATCACAAAACTCGTTCCAGCTGATAATTCTTCCGCCAGACGAACCAATTCATGATTTATAGAGCGATGCAATACTGGTACTTAACCTCCAATAGAAAAGTAGATATTATTTTGAAAAGTGTATTAGATTGTTTAGTTATGGTATAATCTTTTTTACAGCATAATACACAACATCTAGTCATTTTACATCAATAAATCGTTGTTTTTTTCAGAAAATTCCTTTGATTTGACAGTTCTTTTGGGACCAAACTGTCACTTGTAACTTTGACACTTGCCTTCCCCATTAGGCAAACAAGACAAATAATGGGTAAGCAGTGTTGCCGCTAGGACAATCTAGTTTGTGGCCACATGTAACAAAAAAGTAGCCAGTTTTGCAAAAAAATCTCTTTCAAAATTCGGCTAGAAGTGGCTAAAGTGCTTTTGGCCAGATACTGTTAGGTATCCAATTACTATTGATAAATATTACAATTTCGGCATGGTGAAAAATTGGTTAAATAAAACAATTTTAATACTAATTAGTATTTAACATTATTAAAAGCTAATAAACGTTCAGCTAGTGAAAAATATTCACAATTATTTGGTTTAAAATTAAAACTCAATTCCAAAGTCTACAGTGACATCTGGAGATTCATTAATCTCTTCGTCAATGGGTGATGATGTGGGTGGTATTTCAATTTGTTTGACCGATTTGACCGTTTTTGTGACTTTGTTTACAACTTCAGCAGGCAAAATATAATTGTGGCAAGGTTTTTTAATTTTTTTAATTGTTTTTATTGTAGTTTGGTTTAATTAATCGGTAGACTTCTAATAGTAATTTAGTAAAAGTCAGCCAATCGAAAAATCAGCCAGAAGTGGCTAGATTTATTTTGGTGGCTAAAATGGTTTTCTGTTTGGCTAGAACCGTTGAAAATCCGCTAGATCTAGCCACAAAGTGGCTAAAAAGGCAACACTGTGGGTAAGGCAATTGTCAAAGTGACAAGTGACAAGATGGTCCCAAAAGAACTGTCAAATCAAAGGAATTTTCTGAAAAACACGATTAATTGATGTAAAATGACTACATGTTGTGTAATAAGCTGTAAAAATGATGGAACATACAAGTTTCCGACAATTCACTAGTGACCGACCGAAATTTCGGTTTCGGTTTCGGTTTCGGCCGGTTTCGGCCAAAAAATCTATTTTCGGCCTTAGTTTCGGTTTCGGCCAAAATATAGCCGAAACTTTCGGCTCTGCCGAAACTCAAGTGTTCGTGCATTTTCGTGCCTCGTTCGGTTAAATTCGTAGCTAACACGTGCTTGCTCGCCGCGGGGCCCTGGCTCAGTTCGCCACCGTCCATTTAATCGTGAGGTAAGTAAGGTTAGGTTATGTTTTTGAGTTTACTGCCAAGAGTAAGTCTTGCATATTCATGTCAGAATCAAATTTGTTACGAGTGAGTACGTTAATGAATAACGAACTTATCAATCGTCAAGGTAATGACTGTATTCGAAATACAAGTTAACAGTTTCTTCATTGAAATAATGCTAATTATTTATTTCAAAGCGAGTAATTTCGTATTGCTGAGTATAGTACGATTGTTGAGACTTCAAATACAGTGAAACATTGAAGATAATGAATTTTTATAATTTAGAATAGATTATGGTATGGCTCAGTAAAAGTTAATAGCATAGAAAAATAGCAATTTCATAAAAATCTGCTATTTCCATTAGTTTGCCGTTTACCATTACTTTCTTTAAGTTTTTCCAAAATTTCGATAAAAATTCAGCAGTTTCGATTCCCGGCCAGGATTATTGATTTTTCTAACATCCAATGATGCACTTTTAGTTATCGTTAAAATCGGTCTCTAGACTCATTCAACGTTTTTCGATATTCCTCATAGTTAAGGATATAGGCAACTACGCCCAGTCGAAAAATTCATCCTGTAAATATGATAATTTTTTTCATGTGTTATAAATGTTAAAAAAAAACATTAAATGTTCAGAAAATAATCGAAATTTTAAATGTGTTAAAAAGTTTCGGTTTCGGTTTCGGTTTCGGCCGAAACTGAGAGCAAGGCCGAAAGTTCGGTTTCGGTTTCGGTTTCGGCTGAAAAATCAGTTTCGGTCGGACACTACAATTCACACTATCAAGAAATAATGGGTAGCTGCTATGACTGCTGTGAGAACAAAAATTGTATTGTCACTAAGGAAAATCTATATAATAAACAAATATCTACCCTTGCGAAGCCGGGACAGGCCGTTAGTTGAATGTACAGCTTGGCCAGAACGGATTGAAACGGAACTAAAATTTTTATTTCTGACAGCGTTTTAAAATCTTTGATATTTGATGTAAACAAAGACCGCAGGTTTGTTAGATGTATTATTGTGCCATAAAACTAACGTAATAATTGAAAAAAAAAAAAAAAAATCATTCAAAGTGCTGGTAGCGGGCGGGCGGTTCGCGGGCTGGTTGGAGCATCCCCCTTAAGTTCAATTTACTTTTTCGTTTCAACAGCGCTTTTTTATCAGCCGTAAAAAAAGCGCTCGTGCGTATAGGGGCTTAGTCAAGTTAAAAATAAACTTATAGTCGATTACAATATATATGTCTCTAGGAAAACCATAATGAAAACACATTCTACTTAGCACATCCCTTGTACGTTGCTCTATGTTTGTCTTTGGTCTTTTTCATGGCTGACGTTCAAGAAATCTAACCGCAGTCATGAAGGTTCTCATTAAGTTTTTTAATAAATTATGTATAATTTAGGTGAAATATACTGAATTTGTGATTCTTTAATAGATATAATGTAGCCCGATATATTCTTTTGCTTTAAGCGGGATATGATTCATTGGAAAAAAATTGATAAGTTGTGCCGTACTGTGGAAAGTGAAATTAACATGCTACAAAATAAGTGCCGTGTGGTTTTGTTAGTCCCAGTTCAAAGTAGTTCGCAACTGAAATGTTTTCCAACACTGTGTTTGGGCATAATCATTGCTGTTTCGTGGAAATGTGTAGTGTGATTGTTATCCTAACCTCACTTTGTTTTTGTAGCTGAACGTCTCCTTCCCGGCAACGGGATGTCAGAAGTTATTCGAGGTAGTTGATGAGCACAAGCTCCGCATCTTCTATGAGAAGCGCATGGGCGCAGAAGTGGAGGCGGATCAGCTAGGTGATGAATGGAAGGGCTACGTCCTCCGTGTTGCCGGCGGTAACGACAAGCAGGGCTTCCCCATGAAACAGGGAGTCCTTACCAACAGTACGTATTTACCACATGTCTTTTTTTATTTTTTGTCATGTTATCGCGAAAGATAACCTTACACTCAAATCACAGCATCAAAGATATGAATACTAGAAAAATTTCCTGGATTAAATATCGAATGGCAGTTTGTGGCCAGTCTTTTAGTGCGTTTGTTTCAAAATTACTGAAATATTAATCTACTTGTTGTTTTCCAGGTCGTGTCCGTTTATTGATGTCAAAGGGCCACTCATGCTACAGACCACGTCGTGATGGTGAGAGGAAACGCAAGTCAGTACGTGGTTGCATTGTTGATGCTAACCTGTCTGTGTTGGCCCTCGTCATTGTCCGCAAGGGTGAACAGGTAATTGACCTTTTTATAATTTTTATATTCTCCATAATACATACTGAAAAATGTTTTCTTAGTGATGGTGAGAAGTTAGGTTTGCTTTTAGTAAGATTTAATGCTCTTGACATCTTAACCTATTTTTAGGGTTCCGTAGTCAACAAGGAACCCTTATAGTTTCGCCATGTCCGTCCGTCCGTCCGTCCGTCTGTCCGCAGCTTAGCTCAGAGACGCCCAGTACTAGAAAGGTGTAATTTGGCGTAAATATACGGATTTGTTGTGCCGAAAAAGTGGTAAAATAAAATCTCGTAAAATATTTTTTTTTAGGGTACCTCCTGTACACGTAAAGTGAGGATGTTTTTTTTTTTCTCGCGTACCCCTTAGTGTGGGGTATCATTAAATAGGTCTTTAAAAAATATTGATAGTTTCCATTAACAGTTTTTTGATAAAAAGATTCGTTTGTGAAATATTAAGCTTTATAGTGCAAATTTTTGCTAGACTCGAGTGTCCCCCCCCTCTACCAGCTAAACGGTTATGTTTGAGGGTGTGAAAAAATTCACAATAGTAGCATATATAACGAAGTTTAAAAGAAAATTATCATGACTAAGAAGGCTTTACAAGTTTACGAGTAATAGTCAACCAACTTATAAAACGTATTTGGATAACTTATTTTCCTAAACAAAATGTATCGGAGAACATGTACTTCAACTGCAAATGTAAGTTTGTCAACTTTATTTTTACAGCTATAATAGGTGGGTATGTTTTGGGGATAGGTAGGTTTTTATTGTCAACTATTTTTAACTAACTTCAAAAAAAGGAGGAGGTTCTCAATTCGTCGTAATCTTTTTTTTAAATGTATTTACCCCGATTTCTCAAAGACGCCTGAACCGTTTTTGAAAATTCTTCTTTTTAAAATTAAATTCAGCGAATCAGTTTAGTTAGTTCGCCTAAGTATTTTGATGGGCAACTACGGAACCCTACACTGTGCGTGGCCCGACACGCACTTGGCCGGTTTTTAAGATTATCTGTGTTTGTCAATTATAATTTTTAGAAAATAATTACTTTCTGGCCATGGTCAACTTTACTATGTTGATCATGAGAGTGAATCACATTTTTGAATGAAACTGGCAAAAAATCAAAGAATAATGGGCAAACCCTCACTGCCATGGTATATGGGCAGAAGACGTGTCAGTTCATCATCTTTGTAAGTTAATTAAATCATTCCAGGGACCAAAACCAGTATGATCAATACGGGTATTTTTTCGGTAACAACCTTTTTTTCTTTTACGGGTAATTTTAAAGATTACCTTTATTATTAAAGTGAATACATAACCAGTATTAATACCAGTTACCGAAATAAAAATTACCCCTATCTTGCACACTTCACACGTGCCGTCGGCAAAAGTCACAGGGCGCGCATCGCCTGTGTGTGTGACAAAGAGTCGTCATCTTTAGGTAACCGGTATTAAAACGGTAACCTGAATGGAGGTTACATTTTTCTTTGGTCTGGTTACCCAGATAGCGGTAACCTAAGTCTGAAAAATAACCAAAATTCTTCAATACCTGTACCGTAATTTATAAAGGTTTTCGGTCCCTGAATCATTCAAAGGATCTAGTATGTATACAACCCTGTTCTTACTGTTTCTAAGATCATCACATCTTAGCAATTATATGCGACAGGGGATAACAACTGGTACTTGGCATAACCTTTGCATCACTTGTTCAAAGGTCATTTTACAAATACCATACATTTATTCACTTTAAACCTCTTTTATTACACCATCAAGTAGCTAGCATCAAAAATATAAGAAGTAGTTTAAAACTAGAGCAATATCTTCTTGATAAATGAAAAAAAACTGTGTCTATTGCTGTTACATTACCTTAAACAAACTGTTCACCCTACATTTGGATGGGTTACAATTTTCAACCTGCTCGGTAGATATTCTGAAACCTTTCTACCATGCAAACTTTGTCCTGACAATAAAATTCACTACAATAAAGAAACTATCCAATTTGGCACAGTAATTTGGAAGATATGTGTGTATTGGCAGACTTGAGCAACATTTTATTTTAGCAACATTTATTTTATGCTATCTGAAGGTAGATAATTATATTGTTGTAAGCAGACACACAGTACAATATACTAAATCGATCAATAAACTTT
This sequence comes from Agrotis clavis, assembly GCA_954870645.1. Lineage (NCBI taxonomy): Eukaryota > Metazoa > Arthropoda > Insecta > Lepidoptera > Noctuidae > Agrotis > Agrotis clavis. The sequence continues at coordinate 10,735,039 of OX940933.1, forward strand.
GACAGGAAATTCCCGGACTTACTGACGGAAATGTTCCCCGTCGTCTTGGACCCAAGCGTGCATCCAAGATCCGCAAGCTGTTCAACTTGTCCAAGGAAGATGATGTCCGTCGTTATGTCGTCAAACGCCTGCTCCCCGCCAAAGAGGGCAAGGAGAATGCTAAACCCAGATATAAGGTAATTATTGAACCCTATACATGGAAAAACTTTTTTCTTTATTATATTTCACCATCTTCAGTGACCACGTGGTCATTGAAGACATTGCTTTGCTCAAGCTATGTGGCTTGAGTAGTCTTGGGCATTCTAGTTCACTACTGAGAGCGCTCAATCTAGTTCTCCGCTCTTAAACGAACTAGTTCGTTCTTCTAGTTCGTTAGTGCCTAGTTCGTATTAGAGACCGACTGATCAAGAGCGATCAAATCGTCCGCTCGCAAAGAGATTTCAGATTTAGTTTGTCTTTGTTTGCTCGTTTTAATACGGTTCCTGCTGCATGCGACAATTTCTGTAAAGTGTACGGAACGAGATGCGCGCATGATCGGTGAGCGAACGGGAGTATTATAGTGTAGTGCTGTCCCGCTCCCGTGCAACGATCTTAGTTCAGTCGATCTCTTTCATTCTGTCCGAACTACTGAACTACGGAGCGGAAAATGTGGGAGCTAGTTCACTAGTTCATCTGTGGGAGCAGTTCTGCCGAACTAGTTCGTTCGCGAACTACACAAGACTAGGCTTGAGCAAAGTAGTCTGGCTGAGAAAATGATCTGTGAAGTTGTTTGGGCCATTTCTTAGGTCAGGTACGAAATACCAACCCCATCTAGTTTGGAATTGTTTTTGAAACCTATTTACAATTTTTATCAGAATTATTTCAACCTGGAATCACGCATCAATAATGTACTCCCCGTTTTACTGCCTAATTTCTCAGTTCAGTGCGAGGGATGCCCAGTACTCCCATCTGTTTTATTTATTTATCACAGTTAGCAGCAGGAGCTCGACTTGATTTTGTATCTATTTGCTGTAAAGATAAGAATCATCAACTTTTTTTGTTAAATTATTTAAGTACAAAAAGGTAACTCTAAAAGAGCTTTGTACAGCAATGTTTTTATTCCTTAAAAATCCCCCTGATTACAATATTGTTTGCAAGCTCTTTATTGGCTTGGAAGCAGCAGCATCAGGGCATATCAATGGCGCCGAGCAGAAGATTCAGGCTCATGTCTGTCTACTTTTACAGTGTGCTGAACATTCACTTAACTTCAAAAAGAATTCATATTGCATAGAGATAAGGTTTTAATTTAGCTTGAAGCCTTTCAATTTTTGGACTAAGATCAAAGACTAACAACATTTTTCTTTCTTCAGGCCCCTAAGATCCAGAGGCTAGTGACCCCTGAAGTCCTGCAGCGTAGACGCCATCGTCTAGCACTCAAGAAGAAGCGTCTGGCTAAGCGCAAGCAGTCCGAGAACGAGTATGCTAAGTTGTTGGCACAGAGAAAGAAGGAATCTAAGGTAAAGAAACTTTTTTATACTATTGGCTAGCAAGCAGGTGGAAAGTAGATAACCTCCTTAGACATTGAATAGCCTTAGGGGCTTCGCACGAGCGCTTTTTTAATAGGCGTTAAAAAGCGTCGAAATAGAACATTCATTACCATGTATCTGATTTTAGACAGGCCTGTTGGTCTAGTGGTTAGTGATCCTGACTGCTATGCCGGAGGTTGTGGGTTCGATTCCCACCCAGGACAAATGTTTGTTTGATGAGCACGATCATTTGTTCTGTGTCTGGGTGTAATTTATCTATAATATGTATGTATTTAGAATTAATTAAGTATGTTTATCAGTTGTCTTGTACCCACAACACAAGCTCTGCTTAGCTTGGGACTAGATGGCGTTGTGTGATAGTTGTGGAATATTATTATCTGTTCACACGTCAACGCTTTTATTACGCGGCGTCCTTTTTCAAACTGTATAAGTGCAGGGCAGGGACATTTTTTCTTGAAGCTTGCCTGCCAGCCTGTTCCAAGTCCTACTACTACCATTAAAATATATTTTTTTGATAAATTTCATAACAGCTGGTATCATATGGCCACATTATTTGTGGAAATAATACTCAGCTGTAATAGCAATGGCTGTTTCTTACCCCTTGGCATATACTTGATATAGACCAAGATATTAAAATAGCAACATTTTTGTCATAATGATGTATTTAAATTTATTATGTTGGAAGATATGAAATTAAGTTTCTAAATATATATTTTTTTCTTTTTGCAGGCAAAACGTCAAGAAGAGCTGAAACGTAAGCGTTCGGCTTCAATGCGCGACTCAAAGAGCTCCAACCAGAGTGCGCCGCAAAAGTGATTTACTTTACACAATAAAAAAATGTAAAACCTAATAAAATCTTGTCATTTATAACTTTAAAACAAAAAAAAATATCCTAAACGGGTTAAGCCGGAAACACATTATTTAACACGCCACGCGACGCAACGTGTCGACACCCGATGTGCAGTAGCGCGTGTCGTCGCGTCGGGTGTTCATAGTGTGATTCTGGTCATAGAAAACAATACATTTGATTTGACTCAACACGCATCACGTTTCGTCGGGTGGCGTCGGGTGTTAATAATGTGTTTCCGGCTTTATTCACTCTCGTTAACACTATTTACGACTGGGAAAGGTCCCACTCGTTTTTTCCCCATTGTTTAATCCACCCTCATGATATGGGTATTAAATGAAAGGGTTTGCTGACAGGAATAGTACGAAAAAAATAGTCACGTGACTGAAATCCAATATGGCGGACGTCCAGGATGGCAGACTGGCTGTTTTAAATTAGTGACCGACCGAAATTTCGGTTTCGGCCTTAGTATCGGTTTCGGCCAAAATATAGCCGAAACTTTCGGCCCCGCCGAAACTCAAGTGTTCGTGCATTTTCGTACGTCGTTCGGTAAAATTCGTAGCAAACACGTGCTTGCTCCCCGGTGGGGCCCCGGGCTCAGTTCGCCACCGTCCATTTAATCGTGAATTGAGGTTATATTTTTGAGTTTAATGCCAAGAGTACGTCTTGTATATTCATGTCATAATAAAATAAATTATTTGTTACGTACGTGAGTGATTAAAAAACTTATCAATCGTCAAGGCAGTGACTGTATTCGAAACATAAGTTAACGGTTTCTTCTTTGGTGCTATTTGAACTCAGTAATTTCGTATTGCTGAATATACCTAGTGCGGATGTTGAGATTTCAAATCCAGTGAAATATTGAAAACAATAAATTATTATAATTTCAAATAGATTATGGGTCAGTAGAAGTTTAATAACATAGAAAAATAGCAATTTCTTAAAAGTTTGCCGTATTTCATAACTTCCCAGAATTTGATCCTTAGGATCCATTCGATAGTATTGTTGCTAATAAGGCCGAGACTCCACCAAACAATGATATTATAAAGTCATAGATATGTTATACTCGTACAAAACAACGGAAAAAACTGTTCCGCGCCGAGCGGCAGCACAGATGTATACACACTTTTTTATTCACACATTACATTTCACTACAAGTAAAAAGGATAGCTTGATACAACGCAATAAGAAAAAAAGTGACAGCTAGATAAACAAACAGCGCCACGCGTCATCAATCCCCCCACACGTCAGCGTCTCCTCTCACTCGCACCCGTGCTCGCACTCTTTCTTTTACGACGCCATATTTATAGAAACGTAATGTTTTATTTGTGAAAATATTAAAGTTATATAGTATATTTACGAATGTTATGTGATTCCTTGACTTTTAGAAGTCTTGCATGTTTAATTTGTACAATATTTCATCACACACGACGGCATTTTCGGTAGTTTTGAGTCACTTTTACCACGGTAATAATATGTACAGTATTGGGACTCCCTACAAACGGACGAAACGCGAGCTATACCTACGCGCCTCGATGTCGGGGCGCGCTCGAGGCGCAGACAGTCACGGCCGTACCGTAGTGTCCGTAGTGATGAACGGACGGTGCGTTGTTTTTTTTTAGCAAATATGACAAGTAGAAAATATTGTGCTGTGTTTGAGTGTTTAACGTCAACAATAACGCATCCAGACATAAGTTTTTTTAAATTACCTGCAACCTCTGAAAGGTGAGTACTAACTATAAAATAATTTTACTTACTAGTAGCTAGTAGCCGTGCTAGTAGGTAGGTACATAATGTGTGACTTTTTAATGGTTATGTGTTTTCCTTTATCTCACGAAAAAAAGGGTATTTGGGTTAATAAATACAGTAAAATGAATAAAGTAAAGGAAAGTTACTGAGGCAAGTTAAATAGTTAAGTTATAGGCGGTTCTGAATGAATCATGATACGGTAGGTACTTACTCTTGTGTTAAAACTCCAGTGCATGTGTGTTTTGTTAGTTTGTATTATTCAAAGTAAAGTCATGGTGTAACGGCGCGGTGGGATTGTCGGCGGGCACGGAAATGAAGCAGTGAGCTTCATTTACCTACGGTACGGTGTACAATCAACGTATATTCAGTGTACTACATAAACTTTAACACAGTCATGAATCTTGGAACGTAAGAGTACATAGTTCGCTCCGTATTTGAGTGTGCGCACTCGGTTGCATTAGGCCGACTGCCTGCGCGAGCGATGCGCTGTACGAGGTAGCGCGAGCGGCGCACTGACCTTGAAGGAGCGGTTGACGCGAATCCACACGACGACGTAATCAGACCCTTGTTATAACGTCACGGGTGCGTTTTACGTAACGGCGCTACAGTAATATTTGTTTATTATCTGTGTTTTGTGTATGAATAATACTAGAAAAACCGGCCAAGTGCGTGTCGGTCCACGCACAGTGTAGGGTGCCGTAGTTGCCCATCAAAATATGTACTTATGCGAACTAACTTAAACTGAGTCGCTGAATTTAATTTTAAAAAGAAGAAAGCTTTTTATTAGAATGCGAGTTTATTATACTTTAAAATTCAATAATAAAGCATTTCGTACGAGTCAGTCAAGGCGCAAATATTTTTCGGTCGCAAATTTATAAGCACAATTTGTTTTTCAAACAAACATTTGTTTTTAAACACGCGTTTTTATTGAACACTTCCTTTTCAATATACAAAGTATTTTATTTGTTTACTTAAATATATGAAAAGTATATTTTTTTTATATTTCTTTCTTCTTTCTTTCTTAAATAGAAACAGAAAGTAGGCAAATGTAATTAAAATGCTGTAGACGGGCGTCGGACAGCCCTAACGCATGTTTACGTACCGCGCGGCTGTAGGTATTTATTTCTATCATGCGGCCGAGAGCCACTACTGTAGATATTTATACTGTGCTTTTACTTTTGATTCAGTCTGTGGTACGTGAAGAGCCGCTGGCAACGTCGCACTGAGATCAAGATGTGTGAATCAGCCTCATTTGAGCGCATACGTTATTGAGCGCGTATGACGTATCTACACCTTTTTTACTTATAATATCATTGCCACCAAAGCTATGCGAGTCGAGACGTGTTTTGAACAACCAATAGAATTGCGTTGCGGCACGGGTTGCGGAGTGGAGCTGTGTCAATAACGCAATTCTATTGGTTGTTCAAAACACGTCTCGACTCGCATAGCTTTGGTGGAGTCTCGGCCTTATTAGCAACAATACTATCGAATGGTGTAATAAATAATAATACAGGTGTGATTTTTTTGCAAAACCAGTGGTTTGATTCCTGGCTAGGATTATTGATTTTTCTAAAATCCAATGATACAGTTTTAGTTTTCGTCAAAATCGGTCTCGAAACTCCGTACAACGTTTTTCGATGTTCCTCATAGTTAAGCATATAATATCTAGGTAGCCATCCACACCCAGTTGAAAATTTCACCCTGCTTATTTGACACTTTTTCCTATGTGTTAATAATAAATAAAAAGTAATAAAATAAATAATAAATGTTTAAAACAAACAGAAAATTTCAGAAAATAATCGAAATTTTAAATACAGGGTGGCGCAATAGAACGTGCATTTATTAAGTATAGGCTAAAATAATTAATACGGAAGGTATAGTTGAAATAAAAGACAGGATGATTAGGTAATTAAATGGAGTTTACTTTTTAAAAATAACATCATCTTAAATGACGGCCCTCTCGAAGACGACGGAAGGATGTTGTCAAAAGTGGAAAATCGACTAAGCATTTCTTCAGAAAATGCCAACCTTGCTCTGAAGTCGGTCTCTTTCAACTCCTGTGTTAACTGGAGCTTATAAGGATGCAGTTTAAGATCCGACTTTAAAATTCGCTGTAAACTTCGTCGTGACAAGTGTAAAGCCGCCGGTCGCTTCCGAGTAGACACTTGCGGATTCACCCTCTCAATATTGTCTGTGGTCCTAGACGTTCTCGGACGACCTTTTGCTGTGGGTTTAAACGTGGAACCGGTCTCTTCAAAACGCTTTACCCATATTTTAATTAAATTTGCACTCGGAGCTTCATTAATGTGTTTTAATCCATATTCAGAACAATACAGTCGCCTTGTAGAGATGTATGAATGACCGTTCTCATAAAACGTGCGAACACAAAAAGCGTGATGCTTCCCGTCGAAGTGATTCATGGCTACTAAAACTCCACGAGTGTCACTATCCAACCACGATAGGCTCTCCCCGCCCGCGCGCCACTTACCCCGCCAAAAAAGATGACGCAATATGCACGTTCTATTGCGCCACCCTGTATTTTGAAAGTTTCGGTTTTGGTTTCGGCCGAAACTGAGAGCAAGGCCGAAGGTTCGGTTTCGGCTGCAAAATCAGTTTCGGTCGGACACTATTTTAAATCCACCCCCATGATGGTCACGTCACTTAAATCCAAGATGGCAGACAGGCTATTTGAAATGCACCCCTTTATTAGAATAATTTAATATAATATTCCACAACTATCACACAACGCCATCTAGTCCCAAGCTAAGCAGAGCTTGTGTTATGGGTACTAAACAACTGATAAACATACTTAATTTCTAAATACATACATAATATAGATAAATTACACCCAGACACAGAACAAATGATCGTGCTCATCATACAAACATTTGTCCTGGGTGGGAATCGAACCCACGTCCTCCGGCATAGCAGTCAGGGTCACTAACCACTAGACCAACTGGCCTGACGATGATAAAGCGCCTCGTCCACGATAGCACAGTATAAATATCTACAGTAGTGGCTCTCGGCCGCATGATAGAAATAAATACCTACAGCCGCGCGGTACGTAAACATGCGTTAGGGCTGTCCGACGCCCGTCTCCAGCATTTTAATTACATTTGCCTACTTTCTGTTTCTATATAATGTTGTGATTGTAAATATACTTTTCTTATATTTAAGTAAACAAATAAAATACTTTGTATATTGAAAAGGAAGTGTTCAATAAAAATGCGTGTTGTTTTTTATTAATAGATTTAATTTAAAAACAAATGTTTGTTTGAAAAACAAATTGTGCTTATAAATTTGCGACCGAAAAATATTTGCGCCTTGACTGACTCGTACGAAATGCTTTATTATTGAATTTTAAAGTATAATAAACTCGCATTCTAATAAAAAGCTTCTCGCATTCTAATAAAAAGCTTTCTTCTTTTTAAAATTAAATTCAGCGACTCAGTTTAAGTTAGTTCGCATAAGTATTTTGATGGGCAACTACGGAACCCTACACTGTGCGTGGCCCGACACGCACTTGGCCGGTTTTTCTAGTATTATTCATACACAAAACACAGATAATAAACTAATATTACTGTAGCGCCGCGGCCGTTACGTAAAACGCACCCGTGACGATATAACAAGGGTCTGATTACGTCGTCGTGTGGATTCGCGTCAACCGCTCCTTCAAGGTCAGTGCGCCGCTCGCGCTACCTCGTACAGCGCATCGCTCGCGCAGGCAGTCGGCCTAATGCTACTAACTCTTACGTTCCAAGATTCATGACTGTGTTAAAGTTTATGTAGTACACTGAATATACGTTGATTGTACACCGTACCGTAGGTAAATGAAGCTCACTGCTTCAATTCCGTGCCCGCCGACAATCCCACCGCGCCGTTACACCATGACTTTACTTTGAATAATACAAACTAACAAAACACACATGCACTGGAGTTTTAACACAAGAGTAAGTACCTACCGTATCATGATTCATTCAGAACCGCCTATAACTTAACTATTTAACTTGCCTCAGTAACTTTCCTTTACTTTATTCATTTTACTGTATTTATTAACCCAAATACCCTTTTTTTCGTGAGATAAAGGAAAATACATAACCATTAAAAAGTCACACATTATGTACCTACCTACTAGCACGGCTACTAGCTACTAGTAAGTAAAATTATTTTATAGTTAGTACTCACCTTTCAGAGGTTGCAGGTAATTTAAAAAAACTTATGTCTGGATGCGTTATTGTTGACGTTAAACACCCAAACACAGCACAATATTTTCTACTTGTCATATTTGCTAAAAAAAAACAACGCACCGTCCGTTCATCACTACGGTACGGCCGTGACTGTCTGCGCCTCGAGCGCGCCCCGACATCGAGGCGCGTAGGTATAGCTCGCGTTTCGTCCGTTTGTAGGGAGATCCAATACTGTTTATACTGTGACGATAGATTAAAATAACGTAGAGCGACTCTCATAGGGCAATCTACGACGTGTACACATTAGCGAGACTACCCTAGCTAGAGTATCACTAGTCTACGTAGACACGCTCGGCTACTCTCGGAAGGCGTCGTGGACGCAGGTGCGAGAGCTAGATAAGCGATATGAATAGAGAGCTCTCGGATTGTCTACCCGCCTTAATCAGTCTAGCTAGGGCTTGAGTAGCAAAACACGTGTTTTGTTTTATTTAATGTAGAATTCTGCATTGCTTTATTACCTTGATGAAGGTCGAAACATGTTTGGTCAAAAGAAGAAACCATTAAAATGATACAAATGTATGAAGGCTTTCCAGAATTATGGAATAAGTATATCTCATAATCATTGCGAAACAAAAAAAAAACATCGTTTAACAATTATTAGTGAAGCATTTTAGATTTAGTATCCATTGTTTAACCCAGCAGCTTCTTTTAACCTTTTGCTTTTTTTTTCTTTTTCAATAACAAAGAAACCACAATCGCTGTTAAGCGTGACCGCGACATGTTTTCAACTGAGAGAGCTATGATTGAGAGTGTATATCGTGACCAATGATATTATAAGTAAAAAAGGTGTAGATGAGCATTTCTCTTTTTTTTTGCCATTACACATTTGTTGAATGTCCCATGATTTTGTAGATAAAAAACTTTGGTGTAATCTATAAATTACTGATACTGTTTTACATAGAAACACTACTGTTAGTTAAATTAACAGACAATATTTTAGCAAAGATTAAATACATAGTACTAAAATAAAAATCAAATAAATATAAACTGTCGAAAATTGCAATGTATGAAAATTCGTATGTCCCAATCTACCATTCGCAATTTCAAACTTAATTATTTTGATATAGTTCAAAGAAACTTTACTGAGATTTTGATTATAAATCGTATTACAAGGTAAAAGGGTTCACGTAGTATTTCTTTTTTGGTAATTTGGTTAAAATTTTACGGTTATTAATGAATTTTAAATTTGTCCCAGAGAAAGTTCCAAAAATGGATTTCCATTTTTGTTACCCAATTTAGACATGTGAAATATTAAAAAACATCAAGTTAGTTATATTTTTTTGAACTAGCAAAATCGTAGATGTCAGTAAATGCCGCCATATTGATGTATCGCGTCAGTTGTAGTTCCGAAGTGTGAAGTGTGTACACGTACTTGTTGTAGAGCGAATCTCATTCCGGCTTTTGTTATTGCTGTTTCGAGGTAAGTTGACAATATTTACCCACTGTTTTTATCATAGTGCAATAGTAATTAGCTTCGGATAAAATAGAGTGTATAACAATAGACGTAACTGCAATTTTAACTACCATAACAATATTTTGATAAAATCCAACACTTGTTTCGTTACTTCCTTTTTTGTTACTTTGGGGTAGTAACGTATAAGCGGAAAAATTAAGTAACAAAAACGGAATTATAAAGCTATGTTTACAATTTAACAGCACAAGAAAATGCCACTAACTCCGGCGGAAAAAATGAAGCGATATAGAGATAAATTAAAACAGAACCCGGATAAGTTGGAAGAAATAAGAAAGAAAAATTTAGAAAGAATAAAATCAAAATATAAATATAAAAAAATTTCGGAAATGACTGAAACAGAACAAAAAAATCAGAGAAAAAAGTGGAAAGAAGAAAAACAAAAACAAAAGAACAAAAAATCTCAAAAAACTGCATTTAGCGGAAGTTCTTCAACCACAATGGCAGATATTTTAACGGACACAATGGAAATATCAATGGGAACGTCCTCCTCGGGAATAACACTATCTGAGACGTCGACTGAAACACAATCAACAATATTAAGATTGTCAAAAACTGTGGGAAGTCTACGAAGGACTAGAAATAAATTGAAAACAGAATATGACAAAGCAAAAAGTCGAATTGCTTATTTAGAACGAGCTAACGAAACTGCAAGAAAAAAAATATATCGACTACAAAAACACGTAACGGAACAAAAAAAGAAGTTTGAGACTGATTTACTAAAAATGAAAGCCAGAAATGAAATCCTCGAAGCTTCTTTGAAGATAACTTACAAAAATTGTGAAAATAATAAGGAAAGAGACCTGATAAAGAAAATTGCAAATAATAATTTGGTGCTAAATAGTAAAGCACAGACGTCTGTTTCGAAACAAATTGGTATACGGTGTAGAAAGAAAAAATCTGTTAAACGTATAATATCGGATTTAAAAAAATCTATTATAGAATTTTACATTCGAGACGATGTTAGTAGGGCCACTGCAGGCAAACGTGAGTGCAAAACATTAAAAAAAAATAGAGAGCAAATAAGATATCTTAATGGGTCTTTACGAGCTTTACATGAGAAGTACAAGAAAGAAGGTGGTATTGCAGCATTTTCAACATTTTGTCGATTCAAACCTTTTTATATTTTAAGTCCAAGTATACACAACCGAAACACATGTCTCTGCATTAAACACTCAAACATGAATTTAAAAATAGAAGCACTGTATCGTCATAAAATAATCGATTTTCGTAATTCGCATACTCTCTTGGAAAAAGTAGCTTGTGATGTAGACAAATTCGATTGTATGTATGGAATATGTAATAACTGTAATAACAATATTTTAATTAACTATAATTTAGAAAGTTCAGGCGATCAAAATATTACGTGGCAAATGTGGGAAACGAAAAATCACTCATATAAAAAAAATACCGAAGACGGAGAACAAGAAGTCAACACCAAAAAGACTGTTAAGTCGCTCAAGAACGCTACAGTTACACAATTAATAAAACTATTTGAAGCTGACATCGCCGGATTTAAAAAACACAGTTTTAATGCGTCGCATCAAGCAAAATCTTACAAAATCTGTATTGACAGCTTGACGGAAGACGAAATAGCCATCCACTGTGATTTTTCACAAAATTATGAATGCAAAATGTCAGAAGAGGTGCAGTCGATGCACTTTGGTGCATCAAAGACGCAAGTTACTCTGCACACTGGTGTAATATTTTTTAAAGGAGGTCAAAAGTCCTTTTGCACTGTATCACCGTCAAATGTGCATCAGCCACATGCTATATGGGCTCATCTAAAGCCAATTATAAATTTAGGTAAGACTTTCGTTTCAAATATTAAAAGAATCCACATATTCTCTGACGGACCCAGTTCTCAATACCGTCAAAAAAATAACTTTTTTTTGATTAATTATTTTTCGTCATTCTATAATGTTGATATCACATGGTCGTTTTTCGAGAGCGGCCATGGGAAAGGGGTGGCTGATGCCATTGGAGGAGTTGTAAAAAGGTGCCTCGACAGGCAAGTTTCTTACAGGCAGGATATTGTAAGCGCTGCAGATGTGTATTCAACATTGCAGTCTGCAGTTAAAGCTGTAAATGTGATGTACATAACTGAAACAGAAATTGATGCTATAAAAGAATGTATACCTAATAATCTTAAAACTATAAAAGGGACAATGAACATCCATCAGGTTATTTGTAAGCGGGGCAACGATCATATTCAGCATCGTATATTGAGTTGTTTTTGTAGTTCAACTAAAATGTCTTGTACTTGCTATGACCCAATCGAACATAAGTTTGAAAAAAAAACAAATGTTTTGCCACAATTTGACCACGATAACTCAAATGACACAGCGATTATACAAAATTTTGTAGTGGATGCACATGTTGAACACGAACCTCAAGAAACAAACTTCCAAGTCGAAATAAATAACGAGACACAATCATTTATGCTACCTCAATCTACAAATTTAAGCATTGATCACTGTTTCATAAACGATATTAACATGACTACTGACTTACCAATTATATGTATTGAAGATGACGATCTACCTCAACAATCACAAGAAAAAAACAAAAACGAAAATAGCAGCTGTTTAGAATTTTGCAGCGAAAGTAAAAATGTAGAACATGACAAAGAAAACAGAAGAAATAATGATAACCTAACACCTACTCAAATAGAACCATATTCAACAATCTCAAAAAATCGTTTGGAGTCAGGCACTAAAATTGAAAAACCCTATTTGTCTAAATCATTGACTTATGTTGTGACACGTAAAATAGCTTGCAGTAAATGTAAAAACCCCTCATCATTGCACAATTTAGTAAAGTGTATGAGCTGTAAAAAATACTTTTGTGTAATGTGCACAGATGGTCAATCTTATTTTGACTACATATGCAATATTTGTTTTGGAGAAGATTAAGCTCGTGTTTTAGAGAGTTAAGTAGTATTAAAGTAGTTCATTAAAGTGGTTCAGAATTTCATGTTAGAGAGTGCATTGTTTATTTTTTTCAGGAACCTGAACTTATCCAAGTAATTTAAAAAATGGTCGTTTACATTGATATCGACAAATGTATTGATAAGAATGATTTGAAAACATTTCTTGAGGAAAATTTTGCCTGGCCCTGGTCGACAACGCATTTTATATTGTCCGAGTTATGTATCAATTGTGGAAGTCGTACAGAAAATTGGTTGAGTGCAATGCCATCTCATTTTGTGCTGACCATGAATAGAGAAGATGTAAAATATTTAATGAAAAGCAATTGGTTTTGGTGCAAAACATGCTTATATGCCAGCGTATATGATCATTATCCTTATGATGAGTGCCAGTGCTGCAATAAATAGATATATTTTGTAGTTTTTTCTAATCACGTATACAGTGTGTATGCTGTTTTCTTTTCTTTCTAAAATGTTTATATTATTGTTGTTTGTTGGTCAAAAGTTTTAGCTTTTGCTCTCATGAATGCGAATAAATACTGACCTAATATTAATTCTGTTAGCTGTACTGAATTCATGATAACAGGTTAGTGCATCGTCGATGTCCCTGGCACCCAATATAGTTAGTATGTGATACAAATAAGACTTTAAACTGAAGCTACTAAAAGTATGGTAAATTTTGGCTGTGTTTACTGTTACTTTGGTGAAAGCTTAGTGGTAGCTAGCGAAATTCAAATTTTCTTCAGTTTTGGCCATTTACAGGTTAGCGTCAGGTTCAATTATAAACCTATGAATAATCAATACATCGCTCTAACTTAGATTTGAGCAATTTCAAAATGGAATGGAATATCGCGGGCTACCACTACGCATCCACCTTAAATTTTATTGTGTACTTACTTTAACTCACGTGTAGTTAAAGTAAGTACACAATAAAATTTAAGGTTTTCTTCTAATTATTATTATTATTGTAAGTGTTGTCTATTACCTACTTAAATTTTATAAAATTTAGGCTGTTGATTCTTGCAATGTTTAAAACATAACAAATGTTGAAGTTAGTTATTTTTGTTTAATGTCTACGAACCTTGTGTTTTTGCTTACAAATAATAATTAATATTGGTTTGATTTGACAATACAAATAGAAGTGTAACCTGACAGATTAGTCTGTAGCATACGAATACATTATAAAACTGCTGTCGATTTTTGTACCTATGATGAATGGCATGTGCCTATCTGTCACCTAAATATTCTTATTGGTTTTACTATTAAGCTACAAATAATTAATATTTCCATTTTGTTAATTTGTTCTAAAGTAACAAAATGACATAAGATTGTCAAGTTTATTGTTAAATTTAAAAAAAAGTGTCAAAAATATGTAACAACGAGTCTGATTAGATTATAATTTATTAAACGTTGATTATGATTAAGCACTAATCCATATTTTTATTTATTCATATCTTTAATCCTTAAAACTAAAACCCGAATAATACTCAAAAATCACGTTCTAAAAAGTATGAAAAAAGAAAATAATCTCGACACAATAATATTCAGAGGAAAGCCGTGGTCGTATATGCTACTTTGTCCTAAGGTTAATGATCCTATAACACTGTTAGTGTGGGTTCTTAAGCCCTTTCGTTTGATACCTAACACGCCATGAATAAAAAAATTTTTTTTTGGTCCGTGACTTTTCGCCGTAGTCGGGTAAAAATAACCATTGTAGACCCAACCTTATGTTTTTTATTTTGTTACTAATTACTCCTTTTTTGTTACTGTCCCAAAAATCTGCCGTCTATAAACTCACTTTTTGTAATTATTTATTCAATATAAATTAACATTACTTGTACAAAATATCAATTTTGCTAAAAAATTTTATAAAAAATAAGCAAAATCTTTTAATTTTGTATATTTTTCATATAATCAAAACTTTAAATTTACTTTACGTTAAAAGTAACAAAAAAAATGTTAAAGCACCCAGATTGGAAATATTTTATCACTATTCTTAGTAGCTCTTTGCGATGATTTTAATAAACTTATCATGAATTTTATGAAACATAACATTTTAGCCACAGAATTCGCGACTCTGAAGTTTTTTTTACCAATTAAGGAGTAACAAAATAAGAACGCTTAGCCTACCTTGATTTGATTTTTTATTATTTTAATACAAAAATCTTAAATCAAATAGAATTCCCATAGAAAAGTTAAAATACTCATAAAATAACCTATCTGGTTTCATGACCAAAAAAGCGATTTACTGATATTTTTATTAGTGGCGATTTTTTGAAAATATGGCAAAAAATAAAAGAAACGCTCAGATACGTCATACGCGCTCAATAACGTATGCGCTCAAATGAGGCTGATTCACACATCTTGATCTCAGTGCGACGTTGCCAGCGGCACTTCACGTACCACAGACTGAATCAAAAGTAAAAGTGACTCAAAACTACCGAAAATGCCGTTGTGTGTGATGAAATATTGTACAAATTAAACATGCAAGACTTCTAAAAGTCAAGGAATCACATAACATTCGTAAATATACTATATAACTTTAATATTTTCACAAATAAAACATTACGTTTCTATAAATATGGCGTCGTAAAAGAAAGAGTGCGAGCACGGGTGCGAGTGAGAGGAGACGCTGACGTGTGGGGGGATTGATGACGCGTGGCGCTGTTTGTTTATCTAGCTGTCACTTTTTTTCTTATTGCGTTGTATCAAGCTATCCTTTTTACTTGTAGTGAAATGTAATGTGTGAATAAAAAAGTGTGTATACATCTGTGCTGCCGCTCGGCGCGGAACAGTTTTTTCCGTTGTTTTGTACGAGTATAACATATCTATGACTTTATAATATCATTGATCGTGACCGAATATACTTTAGTCTACGAGTAGTGTAGTGTACGCAGGCCAAAATTTCTCTATGATAGAGCTACCCTACGATAGAGCAAAAAATGCAATAGGGTGCTCTAATGATCTCTACGTGTACGTAGAAATGAGAGTATAGATTAGATTAGTCTCCAAGCTGTCTAGCTCTATTCTCTCTCCGTGGACGAGGCGCTTAAGAATATCAAAATAATGAAAGGGTTTGCTGCACAGATTATGTAGAGAGTATACTTTGCTGTCAGCAGGAGTACGAAAAAAATAGTCACGTGACTGAAATCCAATATGGCGGACGTACAAGATATCAGACTGGCTGTTTGAAATCCACCCCCACGATATGGGTATCAAATGAAAGGGTTTGCTGTCAGGAATACGAAAAAAATAGTCATGTTACTTAAATCCAATATGGCGCGGACAGGCTTTGAGGCACTTCCCGATATGCTAGCAGGCTGATATTTTCAGGGTAGCTTCAAACCCGATGAACAAAGATAAAAATAATACACAACTATCACACAACGCCATCTAGTCCCAAGCTAAACAGAGCTTGTGTTATGGGTACTAGACAACTGATAAACATACTTATATATTTCTAAATACATACATATAGATAAATTACACCCAGACACAGAACAAATGATCGTGCTCATCACACAAACATTTGTCCTGGGTGGGAATCGAACCCACGACCTCCAGTATAGCAGTCAGGGTCACTAACCACTAGACCAACAGGTCAGTCATATTTAACAATAATAATTTGACCGATATTGTGCTAGCCGTGGTCGTGTGCCACCTGCGGTTGTTTCACACAATCTTCGTTAGGTAGGTGGCACACGACCACGGCTAGCACAATATCGGTCAAATTATTATTGTTCTTGTTTTATACTTTTCAGTGCACGTTTTGTCGTAGTCTGGTTTTAGTTATTTTTTCGGCTTTAAAATTACTTTCAGGTTTATTTTTCAATATTTTTATATTTTTTTATTCGGGCTATTGTCGCCATCTAGCCTGATATTGTTGTGATAGATAGATCGGCGCGCCGAGTAATGATAATCGATGTTACCACCTCGCATGACGAGAACCTTGTGAAAGCTGAGAAATGAGATGAAAAAAAAAAATGAGATGGCAAAGGGCCTCGACAAAAACCTTTCGAGGCTCTCCCTAGGTAGTTGGATCATAGTATGTATTTTGGTTACCCTGTTAGAAAGAGACAACCGCCCCCATCGGAGCTATCTCTGCCAGCACGTTTTACGGCATGAGTGCTCAGTCCAGTTCGTACTAGATATGAGCGCCGATGGTCAATCTGTCGGCGGCGGCGCGCCGACTTTTTGAAGTCGGCGGCACGCCGACTTTTTGAAGTCGGCGGCGGCGGCGTCGGCGGCGCACAGTGGTCTGAAAATCGAGCTCCATACTCATAGAAACTTTTTGTGAGGAATTAAAAAAAAAAAAATTGTAATGGCACTGGTATACCTCCCTTTACATCATATTATCGTATGGATGCTGTAAGTCAC
The DNA here is from genome assembly GCA_954870645.1 of Agrotis clavis. NCBI lineage: Eukaryota > Metazoa > Arthropoda > Insecta > Lepidoptera > Noctuidae > Agrotis > Agrotis clavis. The sequence continues at coordinate 10,752,185 of OX940933.1, forward strand.
AACACGCGTGAGAAAAAAAATATTTTGTTTTTTTTTGTATGGGAGAAAACACTAAAAGTACGTTTTCTCGAAACTTAATGGAACTGTTAGGCTGGTGCTTACACGAGCTATAGTCCCATACACGGCGATCAAGATGGCATACAACTCATGTACCTTTAGGCGCCGCTTCACACGTAGCAAATTTTTGAAGTTTTGAATTTTCGAAATGTGATTTTTCAAATGTTTGCCCTGAATAGATGACGTTAACGATCGATTTACTTATATAATAATTAGATTTAGCCTGCTAATGACCTAAATGAAGACAATAATTAAAAAAAGACGTGTTTTTATAGGTTTTTTGGCCATTTCAAGAACTAACTCATTTGTCAATTACCGTGATTACGGTTTGGATATAATTAGATAATAATGACACGAGTAGTAATATAATATAACCTTGGGTAGGTATTTCTTTGCACGTTGTAATTTTTTAAAACTAATTTTATTTTTTTTCAAAGAATATAAAGTTAAAAATCTCGCAATAGTAAACGATTTTGAATAAATAAATAAATATTTTACGTTATAAAATTATATTTATAATAATATCATGACATTACAACAAAAATAAATAAATAAGCCAGTATTAAAAGTATACAAATGGGTAAACAGATCAAATACTACTATTTAAGACAAGCGTTAGTTCAGTAATTACTATTTCAGCGGTCTTTTATCACTATTACAACTCTGACTACTACATTTATTTAAAAGTACATATTTATTACTACTATCTTAAACATAAAGACTAGTGCTAACAGACAGTGTCTTCGTCCTCATCAGAGTCCTCTACATCAGAATCCATGATTAACGCATTAACATTAACATCGACAAATTCAATGTTCTCTTTGCCTACATCTGGCTCTTCACTAATAAGAAGAGGTCTCATATCATCAGTGACAGCTCTTTTTGTCGACTTTCGTAGCACAGGTCTTATGCTGGACAGATAGGGATCCGATGATACAAGGAGAGCATTGAAAATATCTTCGTTTGTCGCTTTACGGCAAAATTTGCGTGAATGGTGTTCACGAATTTTTCTAAAATCTTTGTTTCTGGCTTCGGTTGCCTCTTCAGATAATTTGCCAATGGGCATAATATTGAAGTGTTTGATAACTTCAGCACCATGCATTAAAAGTTTGTGGACACTCGAAGGCATACGAAGCTCCACGTACATTTCTGCAGTAGTGTGTGCAAAGTCTGCAAACGCGTCAATATTTATAGGCTCCCCACTGGCTACTACACGCAAAAGAGTTGAAAATCTTTGGATCAAACAGGAATCTAATCCTGTGATAGCTGCGGTTTTCGCAGGATCACTAAAAATTTTCCTAGCTGTATTCCCATCATTTGTAGTTCCCGAACCTGAAACAAAACAAAAATTCTTGACTCTGTGCAGAAAAAAAAGACGTAAATGAATAATGTTACTTGAAAAAATGTAGATTTAAAAGATATTTTATATTACCTTGTTTGACGATGTCTACCAGGAGGCCCATTTCATCACGGAACTTCTGCTGTATCATTTGTTTCCTAATCTTCAATGACTCTTTACTGCTTGCATCTCTGGCTTGCCATGTTTTAAAGTCCAGTCTATATGAAATATGGAGAAGGCACTCCATACACCTGATCCAAGCGTGAAGATTAGATAACCCGTACTTGAACATTTCTGTTGAAACCGGTTTTCTGAAAACAAAATGGTAACATTAATAAAAACAATATTAATATTGAAGTACTACAGTGACATTAATTTATTAAATTATTAAAAACTTACTGTGAGATCTTCTCCAATTTATTCATTTCCGAAGGAGTAGCTTTACATATATCACATGTCTGCGATGAGGTATTTGATAGCTGGGAAATGATTTTGCCATCTATCATGGTCATGAGCATCGAGTGCTTTACAACATGGCTTCCCATAATAGAAGGTTGCAGTGCTTCAATCTCAGCCTCAATCAAAGCCTGTTCTTCCACGATGTTTAACTTATTTTCGCTTGAAAACTTAAAATAAATAGGTCTGCAAAACATGGTGGAAGATGGCTTTGGATTCTCCCATACCTTTTCATCGCCACAAACTAAGCGCAAAGGCACAAAAGAACACATAAAAATACTAGAATCGTCTTCGTCTGCCATAGTTTGCTTATACAAACTTTGCCCTGAAGCGCCATCAAAGCCCCACTTGCATATAAGTGTCAACTCTTTGCCATCCAGTGAAGATTCCACACGTAAGGATTTTCCAAGCCTAGCCACGGTTTTGTCCAAAATTGCTTGGAGCTTTACTTTTGCCTCTCTTTCCGTGATGTCTATGTTATCTTTTGGGGGGTAGCAGTCCTTTTTCGCCTCAAGGATAGCAGTATAAGAAGGATACAGTGGTATACCTTCTTCTTTTGCAGAAAATCTTAATGTTATGTACTGCCACTTCGAAATCTTCAATGAGGTAAAAATACCTAAAGCTTTGTCAGCGGAATATATAGGCACAGTTTTCTTTGTATTTAACAATTTCTTTATCTTTGTAGCCACTTCGGGATGCTCCGATACCAGTTTAATGATATCTGCTACATTCTTGTTTTGTGCTTTTAAACCAGTTGCATGAGCAAGGCTTTCAGTGCTATACGTTAGGAGCTCTTCCACTCGCCTTCTCTTCTGTAACGGGCTTAGCTCCACGAATGGTTTTCTCGGCGTCACAACTGAAGTTGATGTTCCAACACTGCACGTCTCCGAAGTGTAGGATGTTGATGCACCCTCATTTACACCAAACTCAGAACTGGAACTTGGTTGCGGCTCTAGCGACACCAAAGAAGTAGTCATTTTTTCTCTTAAGACCTCGGGCCATTTGATGTTCTCTTGCAGCCAGGTCTCATACTTTTTTATATATGTATGTCTCGTGCGATTACACGAGATCCATTTCTTCTTTAGGTTACTCACATAACTCTGACAGAATTGTTTCAATTCTTTCTTTTCATTTTCCGACAATTCAACAGTGTTCTCAAAAGCTTCAAATAAAACACTGGGCTCTGAAAAACTACTGTTGTTTGCCACAAACATGAAAATGTCCAAATTGGTACTAAAACCTTCCATTACAACACAATAAAGAACAAAAGGTAATAAGTTAGCGCGCACAAGTATTGAGAGCTACTGATAAACTTAGAGTCAATTGTCCTGTTTTTATGCAACTACCCTCATTATCGTTCGCTATTCTCTAATTAGTTACCAATATTACAGACAATTGTGATTAGGGTTAATGCTCATGTCATTAGTATCTAATAATATCTTAACCTTAACCACGGTAATTGACAAATGAGTTAGTTCTTGAAATGGCCAAAAAACCTATAAAAACACGTCTTTTTTTAACTATTGTCTTCATTTAGGTCATTAGCAGGCTAAATCTAATTATTATATAAGTAAATCGATCGTTAACGTCATCTATTCAGGGCAAACATTTGAAAAATCACATTTCGAAAATTCAAAACTTCAAAAATTTGCTACGTGTGAAGCGGCGCCTAAAGGTACATGAGTTGTATGCCATCTTGATCGCCGTGTATGGGACTATAGCTCGTGTAAGCACCAGCCTAACAGTTCCATTAAGTTTCGAGAAAACGTACTTTTAGTGTTTTCTCCCATACAAAAAAAAACAAAATATTTTTTTTCTCACGCGTGTTGTGACTTACAGCATCCATACGATAATATGATGTAAAGGGAGGTATACCAGTGCCATTACAATTTTTTTTTTTTTAATTCCTCACAAAAAGTTTCTATGAGTATGGAGCTCGATTTTCAGACCACTGTGCGGCGCGGCGCTTTATTTAACTTTTTTAATTTAATAGAACAAATAAAACAATATTTTACGTGTAATTAAGATTTATTATAATTTTGACGAGACAAATTTAATTGCATCTATCGGTTGCCCGCGACCCTCACGATGTCGTCGGTCCACTTACTGGGAGGCCTGCCTACGCTGCGTCTTCCGGTCCGTAGTCGCCACTCGAGAACTTTTCTTCCCCATCGGTAGTCAGTTCTACGAGCGATGTGGCCTGCCCATTGCCACTTCAACTTGCAAATTTTATGAACTATGTCGGTGACTCTGGTTGGTGAGGAGCTCGTAGCTTAATAAATACAGCCGCACAGGCCGATCTACCGGGTTAAGCTGCGCTTGCCGAGGTTGGTCTGTGTATAGGTGACCATCTGTCATAGCGAGTTTCCTCCGTGTCTCGGAAAGCACGTAAAGCCGTTGGTCCCGGCTGTCATTTGTAGATCTTTGACAGTCGTTACTGTTAGTCAGAAGCTCTAAAGTCTGACAATCAGTCTTACCATGGGGTATGATATTGCCCAGTTACTGGGTTGTGGAAGTCCGACAGACCGTCGCTCCATGTAAAATACTGATATCTAGCTGAATCTGGTTTGACTAGAAGCCAACCCCAATACGAAAGGTTAGGCAGATGATGATGTCGGTGACTATGGTTCTTCGCCGAATATTCATGTTCCGGATTTTATCCCGCAAAGAAACTCCAAGCATAGCTCTTTCCATTGCTCGTTGAGTGACTCTTAGTCTCTCTAAAAGGCCAGCAGTCAAAGACACTGTGGGATCCTCGATGAGAAGATATCGCGTAGCTTCCTAAACGCTCGCGTTCGTGAACAGTTTCGGAGAAATAGCGTCTGCCTGTCTCACGCCTTTCTGCAACTTGGTTTTGGATTGGTTTCGTGCTCTCTTCCTGAAGTCGGATGGACATGATGGCGTTTCTATATTAACACTTCAACACTTCGATATACCTATAGTCGATATGACATTGCTGGAGGGACTGCAATACTGCCCAGGTGGTCTACCATGAACTCTTAAAGCGTGAGTCTTTAGGCTGTGAGAAAGAGATGGCGCTAGACGACTTGTATAGCTCTGTCTCTTTCTCACAGCCTAAACTGGATCGCGTTAAGAGCTCGTGGTGATGGCCCAGGTTTCGATTGAATTGAAGGCTTTTTCATAATCCACGAACGCTAAACATAATGGCCGATTATACTCCTCTGTTTTCTGTATAATCTGGCGGCGCGTGTGTATGTGGTCTATAGTACTAAAACCTTTTCGGAAACCGGCTTGTTCGGGAGGCTGGAAGTCATCAAACCTGCATTCGAGACAGTTCGTAATGACTCTTGAGAACATCTTGTATACACGGCTCAGAAGTGAGATTGGCCTGTAGTTCTTCAAAAAGGGTGTTTTATAAACGTCTACGTCTAGTGCCGCCATTTTGCCATTTATTATCGTGCGTTCGGTTTGGTCAGCGTGTTAGATTAAACTGAACGCCGCCGCCCACTCGGGTTCGGCGTGCCGGCGCCTGGGGTCGGCGGCGGCGGTGCGGTGGGTATCACGGCGGCGGCGGCGCGCCGGCGCGGCGCTCATATCTAGTTCGTACCTATATTGTTTGTGTATTTTATCCTTGTGCCAAAATGTCAGAACTGGCATTCAAAGTCATGTTGAACTTTGAGGGGCTATTGTGATTGTTTATTATTAATCATAAATGTGTTTGAATTAAGTATCTTACAGCTTCCACCAACATCTGTAATCCGTCAAGAGTGTTTGTATTGTATTGTGTTGTGTGTGCTTTGTGGCTAGACCAGCATTGTGAAAATAGGGATGTGACGTTATCGTGTGCTCGACATAGGTATCTAACCTAAATGTGATATTTTATCCAATTAAACAGAAACCGCATCTTTTAAAGACATTTAAACATGATTTTAGTTATCACTGATAAAGCACAAATAGAATGCTACATTTGGTATAGTTGGAAAGCAACTTTTATTTGGTGGGTTATAGCTCTAAGTAGCAACGGGCATTGTCTTTTCAGCCTGCTAGCTTATCGGGAAGTGCCTCAAAATTGAGTTGCAAAAGTCCAACCGGAACGATAAACAAACAAATAAACAAACAAGAAAAGTGAGTGTATAAAAAAGTGGGAAAAAAAGTACTTAAATCGGACTTGTAGTTCCGGAGATATGCGAACACAAACATAATTTACTAAATCAGTCGATGCCTATCCTTACTGTTAAGGAGTTGTACCTTCCATCATCAGTTCAGCTACATGAGAAGATGATTACCATACGCGAGTACTTAAATAACTTTATAAGATTTGCGAAAAACGATGTCTGGGCCCATATCGTGTGAAAATCGGTTCACAAATTGGCAGAGTAATAGCGTAACAAACACACAAAAAAAAACACCGTCGAATCGATAACCTACCTACTCCTTTTTTGAAGTCGGTTAAAAAAAGACTTAACGTGCAAGCGCAAAAGTTATTTTAATAATTATTATAAATATGTACTAAAAATCCACACGACATTTCAAAAATAAATAAATATATACGAATCTTAAAAAACAAAACAAATTTGAACTACCCACAAACTTCACAAAATATCAAACCACCCAACATCATATTTTAGCATTCAGTCGGTGTTTTCACCAGTCCCAAGCCTAAAACAAAACAAATTTGAACTACCCACAAACTTCACAAAATTACAAACCACCCAACATCATTTAGCATTCAGTCGGCGTTTTCACCAGTCCCAAGCCTACATAGCGTGCCATTACACGTAGATACGAAGGATTCAACTTCTTGCGTTTTTGCAACAGGGACTTCAAAAGCCTTTCTGAAGATTCGTTGAAAGGCTTGTTATAATCCGATGCCTGGTAAACAGAAAATGCCATTTATAAGTCAGATTTAAAGGTCTTTGTAGAAAGGAGAACATTCAGGCTCCATACATTTTTGGGCTTTTTCTGAAAGCCAACGAAAAAAATTGCTACCTATAGGTAGTACTAGTAATTTGGAGCAATAGTTACTATGGCACAAAAGTTGTAGGATTGCTCTCGGCCAAGTTATACAAGTTCGAAGATTCGTAATTCTCATACATTTTTAATTTCTGAAAGTGCTGAGAATCACCAAATAATGATAAGTATTGCTAGAACTAGCGACCTCAAGCAATTTAACATAACGCCTGTAATCCCTGAGGGGTTGGGCAGAGGAGTACCGAATAAAAATGAGTAATAATCTGTTTATTTTTTGTGAAAAGTAATAAAAACATTTTAAAATATACAAATCAGCAGGTGGGACCAGCATTGGGAACAGAACCGAGGTTGCCTGTGGTTAGGGGTCTTGGGAGGGGAATCTCCTACCAATACGAGACGTCATCAGCACTGCTGCTTTTTGAATCAACCCTTTTTTGAGGGAAATAAAATCATCAAATCAGTTATCTCGCTCTAGGCTGAGCTGTAGAGACTGTCAGACTCCTGCTGACTAAAAGTCCACCCTCTTCATTCGGTTGCCCTTTGCGTTCCAGATACTAAGATAGTCGACGAGCCGGTACCCACATTTCATTCATACATTTGTTGTTTTCTCAAAGAGCCTCATAGCTTTTGGAACGCGATACTGACGGGTTCACAATTAGCGGTGAGACGGGTTTGCCTCACCGTCCAGTCAACGAGACTCGACTGATACTCGTCCTTGACATCCCGTGGAACTTCAAGGAGCATTTCCGATGTTTGGATCAAAAACAGGATCGAGCCGGGGCTGCCTTCAAGCTATTACTCAACCTTGCGAGGCAAACGCCGCCTTCTGAAGGCTCTACGTGGAAGTGGTACGGTTAAAGCCCCTTTACGGGAACCCTGTGTCTGTCGTTTCCATAAGGAAGCGAACACACAAGCTAATCGCACCAGGGGATCATGGCTATTCGGGTGATCCACTCATACACATAGATGGTGGAGGATCTGCTTCCAGATCACACGTTGGCAATCCGGAAAGGAGGCTGCCTCTTCTTCTGCAGCAGTAATGACAGCGAAGGAAGAGGCAGAACACGCGAAAGAGGACGCCATCGAAATCTCAATCCAGTCGCGTACGGCAAGTAATGTGGAGCTAGTTGTCTTATCAAGGATCAGGCCCAGGACGACAGCATGTCGTGTTCCACGCGCGTCTAAATAAGCTTTCAGTGGCCCTTATGGAGCCAAACGCCTACCGGCTTGCGGGACTATCTCAGCAGGATAGGTACAGTAGCACGGTTGATGATTTTATTACCCGAAAAACGTGGTTGATTCAGAAAGCAGTACTTTTGGTCACGACTCGTATTGTTAGGAAGTTGCTCTCCCAAGAGGCCTACCACAGGCAGCTTCGATTCTGTTCCCGATGCTGGTCCCACCAGCTGATTTGTTTATTTTAAAATGTTTTTATTACTTTTCACAAAAAATAAACAGATTATTATTCATTTTTATTCGGTACTCCTCTGCCCAACCCCTCAGGGATTACAGGCGTTATGTTAAATTGCTAGAGGTCGCTAGTTCTAGCAATACTTATCATTATTTGGTGATTCTCGGCAGTTTCAGAAATTGAAAAATGTATGAAAATTACGAATCTTCAAACTTGTATAACTTGGCCGAGAGCAATCCTACAACTTTTGTGCCATAATAACTATTGCTCCAAATGACTGGTAGGTACTACCCATAGGTACCAATTTTTTTCGTTGGCCGGCACTTTCAGAAAGGGCCCAAAAAAAATGATGTCCTATATACACACAAAGCACACCAAAAACTCCTACAATGAATTCCAATATTATGTAAATCTTTGACAATCGTTACACGTGAATAGAGCTGGAAGGTACGAAAATCAATCTTCCATAATATATTTTTGTTGCCCCTTAGGTACTTTTTTTAAAAATGAAGTCGCTTAAGTACACAAACATCCAAACCAAGAATAACTATTTGTGCGAAAATCGGACCATCGGCATCGGGCAATTGAATCGGAGCGGGAAGTGCTCAATCAACCACAGCACCAGCGGAAGTTACTGAGTCGCAAAAGTCAATCATACGCGGTAACTTTACTGAACAATACCCATACCATGAGTAGTCATTACGATACTCGATCATCGATATCGACCGCGTTTGGCGCTCTCATTGGTTGAGAATACATACAACCTTAGAGCGGGCCAATGAGAGCGCCAAACGCGGTCGATATCGATAACCGAGTATCGTAATGACAACTCATGGTATGGGTACAGTTTCTAGGCTACGTGCGTTACGACGAGATCGTCGTTGAGACAGACATTCACACAGAATACCTAATAGTACCACGTACTCATTCACTAAGCTACTGACAGACGTCTCTGTCAATAGCTACGGATTGGTCAATATCAAACTGTAGTTTCGACACTGGCTCAGAGAATAGTACTGCACTTAGTCTCTGTTGTTGAGTACATACATTACCTAGTTTAGCAATATTTAAGAATAGGTGTCGATACGGTAGACCGTAAAATAGGCATTCGAAAAGTGCAGTAGGTAGAGTTTTATAATTATGTTTTCAACTTCAAACTTTCAACTCGGATAAAAATGGCCTTGTTGAAAAACTTATTTTCTGCATATGCCATAAAACTGTGGTATTGAACAGTCCCAAGTTGCAAGTCCGTAGTCGTAAAACAAAAATAAAAAAAAATATCATACTGTAGTTTTAGCTATCCAGTATAACTCATCCAAAAGATTTTCATAATCCGTGACAGTTTCCGGCAAGTACGTTAATCCTTCGCACTGCTACAGAAAAAAAATATGTTATAGGTAACTTGCGAAACTTTCTTATGAATGAGGCCTGTTTTGGCTCCTCTCCTAAGTACACTTTATTTGCTAGTTACCTGTGAAAGTTTATTGAAATTTTCTCTTTCAATAACTTCAATCTCCATGTCTAATTCAGAAGCTTTAGTAATTCTATTCACTGCGATGCCTTGTAAAATGATTGGTCTGAATCGCACCAAATTCTGCGTATCTTTCTTATTGGCCAATAATAATATCAACAGCGCCTGTGTCGGATTTATCTCTGATATCCAATTCTTCATCTGAAGAAGAAAGAAAATAAGTAATTAGGTACCTACATAAGTACAAAGATAATCGGCATTTATTTGTAAAATTACCTCCACCACTGACGATAAAATCTTCTTCACGGCATTCCCATCAAGTACGCTAGAAAATATGTTTTTCGATCCTAGAATTTGGAAGAAATCGTCTATTGTTGTAATTTTTTTGAGTAAGATGTAAGCCGAGCAACACTTGTCCCCTGGCGATACACACGGTTTTGAATTACATTTTCTGTAAAGCTTACAGAAACCCTTTCTCTTAACTTTATTAAGGGCCGCTTGAGTTCGTTCTTTAATTTGCGATTTTCTTGTTAATGAAATGTTAACATAATTTATGCATTGCAAACTTGTACAATTTTCATTCATTTCATGTTCTTCGTTATTTCTAATTTTGGGAAAACCTTTATAGAGCGAGTCAATGTTCAAGTTGCTAACGGATACTGAGACTTTTTTCTGAACACCAGTCTCATTTGTCAGCGATATATCTATTTCAACATTTTTACCATCGTATTGAAATCTTAACATATCGAGGTAAGTACTTAAATTCTGATTTATTTGCAAATTGTAACTACGCATCATTCTTTCAATCAAATCCACAAAGTTGTTTGGTTTAATGGCTGAAGTTAATTTTTTACTTTTGTTGGTATAAATATCTAAAGCTGTGCAAATTGGCCCATGATTTTGGATACAACTAATATCATGTTGCTCGTTTGTTTGATGTAAAGATGCATCCGAGTGTATGTATTGTGAATGATCAAGTTCCATTATCAGTGGACTCTTTTGACATTTTAACAAATTATTCAATGAATCCACAGGCACAGTTTGCAACAATTCTGCTATCAGACTCTGATCATATTTCATTTCAAAATCAATTGTATTTAAAGTCGGATTAATATACTCTGTATTTGAAAATCTGCCTTCAAGAATCTCTTTAATCTCAGGTGAGAATTTCAAAGCTATGGTACCTCCGACATCACCATTTTCATACCGGGTCAATTCTGTTATTGTAGACAACCAGGGACTGGTTTTTGTAGGACCAATGGCTGAATTTCCCACCGAGCTTGTGATGTTAGCGCTGTTCGAATCAATGATACTGCTTATCATGTGTGGTAAAATACAGCATAACTCAGCAGGCAAAATAGCGTTAAGAATTGTTGTTTTACATTTGTATACTACGGTTTGACTTTCAGTTATTTCAATTGGAGTTAAAGGCAAAGTTTTATTTAAGCTTCTGATGTTTTGATGATCGCCCTTAACTGGTACGCTAACGTCGAATTGTAGCACACTATTTGTCACACAATGTTTCACAGCTATTTGTTTCATGTTAAGCGTTTTAATTTCAAGCATCGGTAGCGTATTATCGAAGCCCGGAATTCTTATAATATCATTCCGGCTTCTGTTATTTATTTCGTCATACATGAGACCTGTTTCACTATTAGAAGTCTGAGTAGAATCAGTAGAATCACGTAACGATCCTGCCTGTACAGAAACTTCTTTCAAATCTGCGGAAAATAGAAATATTATCATTTATTTAGCTATAGACTCGCTGTTGCCACTATTTCGCCTGATTATACCAATATACCTAAATATTTGTTTGTACTCATATTTGATTAGTCTTACGGTCTTACCAGTTTGGTCTGTGTGACGAAAATCCATGCGGTCTTGAGTATAATAAACTCCGCTTCGCACTTTTTTCATAACGTTTTCAATAAAATCACTAGCCCACTTCGCTTTGGCCCAAGAATATTTACAAATTGGAGTCTTCTTGTTTCTGCCTTCAGCCAAAAAAGGCTTCTTCTCAGGCAGATTGTTTTGTACCAAAACCTTATATGGTCTCGGTACATTGTCATTATCAACCGGAATTTTATTTTCAGCTTTGCCAGAGTTTTCATCACAGATAATTATAGGTTTTATTCCATCGCTTTCATAACTTTCATTGTTATCATGAAGATTTGAAGCTTTTTTATATAAGAAGTTCAACATTTTGTCCTTTAACTGAACAATTGATTTCTGCTTTTTAATACATTCTAATGACTTGTAAGTTATTTCTGTTTCAGCTGTTGACTTAATTTTAGCTTTTTTTGTAATTATATCATTATTAGCCTGTTTCTTGTCTTTCCAGGTTGTAGCTTTCTGCTTGTTTGTACCAAACTCTGAGTTGAGTTTCCGTGATTTATTTTTAATGTCACTTGCGGAATTTGAATCTAAAAGACAAGGCTGGCAATTTTTGCTTTGCGTATTATGATTTGCATCTTCAGGTACTGTGGGAGTTGTAGACCAATTCAACATGAATGGCCAAATATGATCATCTAAGCCGTTGAATTGCGGAGGTTCGTAATCATTTACTTTAAAACTTGAACTGACTTGATCTTTTCCTAAAATAACGATTGGAAACTTCATAGTTGAAAGCCTTCGTTTTATTTCAGTTTGAGTTAATTTTGGAATAACGCACGAACTGGGCATCGTGGTCACTAATCGGAGTTTCCGTGGTTGATTATTTAACTCATTAGGTGTAATAATAGTAGTGGTGGCAGTTGAATCGTGGTCTTTATCTAAATGTGCATTATCTGTAAATTTATTGAGAAATAAATAATTTTAATGTATCTAGCATGCTTATACACAAATCAATACAAACAATAAGCTATTGAATATTTATTTACCATGTTTGTTAACTTGTTCATTCATTCTATTGGGTAATTCAGCTTTGCTTGATCTGGTATCAGAGCCTATAAAACTGTCCTGTCTTGGACCCAAGTGTTCTTCACCCGTTTTGTACGGCAGAATATCAGAATTATCGTTAGGTTGTAGAGTGATACCGACTAGAGAATCTTTATTTCCGTTGCTTATATTCGTCGCTACACTCTTACTATTTTGAACAACTCGAGAGTTCAAATTGTTTTTTTTCTTCTTTTTCGTGGGCGTTAACTGTTTAGTATCTTTAGTTCCAGTTTTACCTAATGCTCTTATGTTGTTTCTGGGACTTTTGCACAGATTTATGTTTTTCTGAATCATATTTTTGGCAAGAAAATCATGTGTAAGAAGAAGCCGTTTTTCAAATTCATCGCATGTTTTGCTAAAATCATCTTGGTTGTCAATAACTGTAATACGATCACTACTAGAGGATGGCGATTCAGCTGGAGAGTTTTTATCCAGCTCGTAACTGGATATATACGCAAATTCTTGGGTTCGACAAGTCCCAATCACACTAAAAAAAAATTATTTTTATTATGAAAGTTATTATTAAAATAATATAAACAATCACGAAACTCAGGTATACATTACCGGGATTTCTTGCGATTCGCCCTTTTTGGTAGTTTTTTTTTCACCGGCACAACACTCTCGTCAGACATCGGAGGTGAAGGCCTAAACTGATATCTATTAACATTTCTAAGTACGGCCCAAACATCATTCAAATTATTGGAAGCTGTTTGAATTTTATTGGGAGAAGGTAAAACTTTCTTCTTGTTATACACCCTTCTGCCATCACCATTAAAATTTTTAATCATATCTGTAGAGCTACAGTCCATGTCTAAATTAAGTTGCGAGCAATATTGAGCATCTCGGTCGTAAAACTCATAGTCTTTTTCTCTCACTCGGGTCTTTTTTTTATTTGGTATCTTAGACCGCTTCTTTACTACTTTTCTTCCCTGGTCTTCAGTCTTATCGAAATACTCCGAATCATTCATATCACTCACTGTACATGCATGAGGCACTGGAGTCGGTTCATTTGGAAGGGTTAGCACCGATTTTTTAATTTTCTTAGTAGCTTTTTTAGGAGGTTTCAAGTCATCGGAATTCGTTTTATACAGCTCCATAGCTAATGGGAATGATGAGACAATGTTAGTGTTACAAATGAATCGCTTCTCTGTTAATCTTGAAAACAACTGAACTCTATCCCCAGGTAGATATGGAGACTTGTTATTCTTTTTTGTTTTGCTACATTTACTATTGTCACTTGATACACTGCTTTGTGTTAAACGGCATGAATCTTTAGAGCTTGGAACAGAGCCTGAATATTTTAAAGGAACTTTATCACTGGACATATCCACTGAAGCTATTGCCATGCCTTATGTAATAATGATGGGAATTAAACAAAATCTACTAATCTGAAACAAAGTAGTCACATAATTAACTCTATACGAAAGGTATAATTCTCAGTAGCATTCTACACATTGTGCTTGCTGGGAACGGTCTTGCTCTCGCAGCGCGAGCGGTGAAACCTCGCACTGGTGGCCTACCTCGAGCTCTAACGCGATCTAGTTTACGCTCAGGGAACGAGATGGCGCTAGACGACTTATATAGCTCTGTCTCTTTCCCACAGCCTAAACTGGATCGTGTTAAGAGCTCGTGGTAAGGCCTCTGCACGATTGGACGATTGCAAAGCCGCCTCATCGAAGAGCTCATCGTGATGAGATTTCTAATAGAGTATAGCATAGCAGTGCGTGTGACTGCTGAGCATGAGGTCCTGGGTTCTGATTTATATAGATTAATTTTGAAGCATCTTCAATGAGGACGGAAGTCTTTCCTAAATATGTTTTTGAATACACTTCCTCAAAAAATGCCTCTTATCGCACTACGATTAGGTTCATTTGGTGTATTTCACACTAATATTTTTTCTCATTTTATTAGTACTAGTACAGAAACAACCGGCTTATCCCTATCGAAAAAAAGTCTAAATATAGGTAGGGGAAAGGTGTACGAGATGATCCGTTGAGGCAAGATGATCCTTTGATATTGCAACGAACCCAGTAGCGTCATCTAGTTGTTTTTAATGGTAAAACGTAGTCCCCGATATTCCCCCGCCTCAGTAAAAAGTAGTGGTGTCGAGAGCGACAATTACATTTTTTGAGAAAAAAAACAAATATTCCGTGACTTTGATCTAAGGTAAGGGAGAGTTGAAGTTTATATCTAATTTGTTCTAGGTACTTTATTACTAGGCTGTGGTATTAGTTAGCTTTGAATATTGCTCTATTTTGTTTTTTTATTAGCATGGTAACAGTTGAAAGCACATAGTTTAAGTTATCGAACATTGAATAAAAAAGTTTATGTTGGGGCAAGATGATTATGTTACCGGTGTACAAGATGATCCCCACGGATCTTCTTGTACACCGGTAACAAAACTACTATTACGGGGATATTTTAACCATTTGTATGTTATTATGTTTAAGTTTATATACTTTTGGTTTAAGACTATGCCTCGTAATTATAAAAAAAACTAAACGCGGATTGTGGTCGGAAGACTCCATGATCAAAGCACTGGATGCTGTTAAAAATGGCATGCCATATAGCACAGCAAGTAAACAGTTTGGGTTGCCTGTATTATCACTAAAAACGCGGGCTAAAGTCAAAAATAAGGTGGCTGTCAGTACAATCAAATATAGGTGAAAAAATAAACCCAGATAATGGTTTTATTTAGGTTATTCTCTTCCTGGATCCTGGGATCATCTTGCCCCTACCGCAAGGATCATCTTGGACACCGGGGTGTACAAGATGATCCTTTGACAACGTTTTAAAAATGTGTTTTTTTAATAGAAAAGCATCTAAAAAATTAAAATGTTGAGTATGCCAACAATAAGATAGATAAATTTACTATATATATACGTATTTACATTCGCGCTAAGTAGAATATTATTTGATCTACAAGCAATCTCCCTTAGGGGAATCATCTCGTACACCTTTCCCCTACGTGTTTGCTATCAGTATAGCTGTCTGTTCCCAGAGCAATAACTTTATGAGCAAAATATTTACCACTTTTTAGGGTTCCGTAGCCAAATGGCAAAAAACGGAACCCTTATAGATTCGTCATGTCTGTCTGTCTGTCCGTCCCGTGTCACAGCCCTTTTTGACGAAAGTATAAGAGCTATCCTGTTGAAACTTGGTAAGTAGATGTATTATGTAAACCGCATTAGGATTTTCACATAAAAATAAAACAAAAACCAAATTTGGGTACCCCCCGTACTTAGAATTGAAACTCAAAACATTTTTTTTTCGCCTGACCCATACGTGTGGGGTATCTATATAGGTCTTGAAAAATGATATTGGGGTTACTAACATAATTTTTTTCTAAACTGAACGGTTTGCGCGAGAAACGCTTCCAAAGTGGTAAAATGTGTCCCCCCCCCCCCCTGTAACTTCTAAAATAAGAGAATGATAAAACTAAAAAAAATATATGATGTACATTACCATGTAAACTTCAATTGAAAATTGGTTTGAACGAGATCGAGTAGGTAATTAGTTTTTTTTTAAGCGTCATAAATCGTTTGCGCTAAATCGTGGTACAATTTGGCCAGAACGTCTTGAAACGGAACTAATCTTTTTGTTTGCTGACAACGTTTTAAAATCTTTGATATTTGATATAAACAAAGAACGCAGGTATGTTAGATTTATTATTGTGCCATAAAACTAACGTAATAAGTGAAAAAAAAACATTCAATGTGCTGGTAGCGAGAGCACAGTGGCGACATCCGGTTTTCTACTCTAATTTGCCAAGCTGTACATCGTATGTCATCGACTTGTTTTGCGACTTGTTATGACCGTAGACTTGAAAAGGAGTAAAAATGCAATAGATAACGAGTCGATGACATCCGCAACGGCCTCATCCAATTCCATGATTTTATATACCGACTGTACATTGATTGGGAAAAAAATTACAGACTGGGTTAGATAGGTTGATGTGCTGGCGTCTGTGCAAGATGTACTGATACAGAATACTGCTTGCCTACTTCATCTAACTGCTGGGTGAAGGCCTCTCCCCCGTGATGAAGTTTTGATGATAGAAATGCTTTTAAAACCTTACAGCGGGCAAAATAACTGAAAAAGATAAACAGCCCTTATCATAGACTTAAAACCCCACAACGACCCCACTCAATTAGAGAGGAGTCGAAGGGCGAGTCCTATATTTCTGTTATAGGAGAAAAAAGATAGGTAGTGGCTCTCCTTCTACAGTATGGGCAATTTATCAGTCAGTTGGCTAAGGAAGGCGCAGTCCATCTTTTTATGTACCTACAGGGTCGAAACTTATGGCTACTGAACTTTTAGATAGAGGATTTTTGTCATTTATTTTTTTATTAAATACTTACAGATTTTATCACAAAAATTTCGAGTGTAGAGACCTAAATAAAACCACTCTCTACATGGATCTATACTTATAGTTATAAATTTATTCAAAAGAGAATCAAAGAAATAAAATAAGCCATTGACATTATCTAGATTGACATTTAGTGATTTCGAATACTTCAAAAATTTAAAAAAATAATAAATGGTCGGTTAAGAACCAGTGTTAATTGGACTAAAAAGTTAACTCTTTAGTAAGTTGGGGTGCTAAGACAGGAAACCTCCAAGTGCGCCCGTGGACTGGAGTTCCCTCTCGGATACGTCCGGGGGGAAGACCAGTCTCTTTGCCCGTATGCGAATAGCCTGTCGTGTGGACGCTCCAACGCGTGTCCCTCTGAATAGCAGAGGGCACAGCGGCGGAGCGGGCTTGCGGACGGTGAGTAATGGGTAAGCTCGCCGTCCGACCAAGGACCAAGCCCGGGTCGGTGGTGCGTCGTGTTTCACGCGTCACCGACGGGCCCCCTTATGGGGCCAAATGCCTGCTGGGGTCGCGGAATTTTCTTAATCCAGGATACCGTGGCCCCGGTACATAAAGGGCATCCGAAGGAACACGGGTGGATTTTAGTCAGTAAGAGTCTGACAGTCCCTTAACCGCCCCACCCAGGGCGGGAGGACCTCTCTACATAGTTTGTGGGGAGGACTCATTTGATGATTTTGCCACCCAAAAAAAATAAAAAACTTTAGTAAGTTGGAATAAAGATTTTTTAGTAAAAGACAAGGAGATACAGGAGTTAGTGCTTCTTACTAGAAAAACGATCCCAAATCGGTGACCTTGAAACGAATGAAAGGCACACAGCTCGGGAAATTGTTTCCTTCTAATAGTGTCTCCATGATACAGTATTTTGGGGATAACCCTGTCATTTGGTACGATGAATATTTCTTTCAAGTACTATTGAACTAAACGTTCAATAGTTTTTAATGATTGAGCATTTCTTAATGTGTACTTGGATGATGTTTTTAACAGTATTACGGATTACGTACTTATTTGACAAGAATTTGGGTTGAATATTTGAACTAAAAATGGTAAAATAAAAAGTTTTGAAAAAAAGAAGTAGGTAACCGCCTTCAAAAACCACCACCACAGAATACTTAATAGTACTATAAAAAATCAGCTTCTAAAACGAGAGCAAATATTGCAGAATGGTGCCCGAGTTTGCAAGGGGAAGTTTTGGGGGTTAAGCTCGCCTTTGTGCATACCTACCTTACCTTAGTGAAATATTATTTTAATTTTATTATGTGTATACAATAAAGAATAATGAAGTTTTCTATAGTGACCGACCGAAATTTCGGTTTCGGTTTCGGTTTCAGCCGGTTTCGGCCAAAAAATCTAGTTTCGGCCTTAGTTTCGGTTTCGGCCAAAATATAGCCGAAACTTTCGGCCCCGCCGAAACTCAAGTGTTCGTACATTTTCGTGCGTCGTTCGGTAATATTCGTAGCTAACACGTGCTTGCTCGCTGGCAGGGCCCGGCTCAGTTCGCCGCCGTCCATTTAATCGTGAGTGGAGGTTATGTTTTTGAGTTTACTGCCAAGAGTAAGTCTTGTATTCATGTCATGATAAAATATATTTTTTGTTACGAGTACGTACGTTAATGATTAAAGAACCATATAATGCTATTTTTTTTTTCAACTCAGTAATTTCGTATTGCTGAATATAGTGCGATTGTTGAGATTTCAAATCCAGTGAAACATTGAAAACAATGACTTTTTATAATTTAGAATAGATCATGGCTCAGTAGAAGTTACATAACATAGAAATATGGAAATTTCTTAAAAATCAGTAATTTTCGCAAGTTTGCCTATAGGGCAAATTCTGGGAAGTTGTGATATAGATTATAGATCTATATCATAACTTCCCAGAATTTGATCCTTATTAGCAACACTATCGACTGGTGTAATAATATAAGTTGTGATTTTTTTTCCAAAATCAGCGATTTTCTAAAATCCCCACCCCAGCCGCAGTGGTAGACGCCCACGCGATGCGAGTTCGTTGGCCGATCTCCGGCCACCGTAGGCGCGGGCATGCGGGCAGCGAGTAAAGGGCAACTCGCTGCCCGACCATGGACCATGCCCGGGTCGACGGCGCGTTGTGTCCCACGCGCGCCTCAAAGAGCGTCAGCATAATGACGGGGCCCCCCTCTCAGAGGGCCAAAGCCTGCCGGGGTCGCGGGATTATTTCCTTACCGTGACCCTGGAACATAAAGGGCTATTGAAGGACACCGTGGATTTAGTCAGTAGAAGTCTGACAGTCCCTCCCGCCCTGCCCGGGGTGGGAGGAAAAAAAGTATTAATAAATGTTTAAAAAAAACAGTAAATTTCAGAAAATAATAGAAATTTTAAATGTGTTAAAAAGTTTCGGTTTCGGTTTCGGCCGAAACTGAGAGTAAGGCCGAAAGTTCGGTTTCGGTTTCGGTTTCGGCTGAAAAATCAGTTTCGGTCGGACACTAGTTTTCTATAAGGAAGTTAAATACCTACAGAAAAACGGTAAGAAAAATGTCACATTCATATTTAAGGTGAACGCAGACCTAGCCGCACCGCAGTCTCCGCAGTCCCCGCATTACGAATTCTTTGTATGAAGTTCTATGAAACCTCGCACACTCACCCGCATCGCAGTAGCCGCAGAAGCGGTAAGAAAACGATGACTGCGGGGACTACGGAGACTGCGGTGCGGCTAGGTCTGCGTTCACCTTTACAGTGTAAAGTACAGTAATCTAGCCTAGTCCTTCATAAACATCTTAATGTGGATCCAGACTTGGCGAGGCATGCGCTCCGTACGGCGCACAACGCATGCCTCGCAAGGTGTGTACCTTTATATTCGTGGCGAGGCATGAGCTACGCACGTGGGGGGCTAGCCAACGTATGTCGGCAAATGCTTCAAGATCAAAGTGCCGCAGTGCGAGCATTACATTAGTTGTGGACGTAGCCGCGCATGCACGTTCGAGGCGTGCGCCGCGTACAATATCAACACACGCCTCGACTGCGAAAATGAAACTGCGTTTGTTCGGGCCAAACAGCGCGCAGCGCATGCTCGGGCCGATCCAACCCACACAGCAGCAGTCAAGATGGCGCCTTTGCATCGCGTGCGCGTATCCGCTGCTGCTTTTATAATTATTAATTCAATTATTGAAAAAAAAAAACATTATTTTCGTACAATACAACTGCTTTTCTTATTTCTTTGTCGTTCAAAATGCGCGCGTACATCCGCAGCGAGGCGGACACAACCGTCTAAACGCAACGCACTGCTCGCAATGAGCCGGCCGCCGC
Organism: Agrotis clavis; assembly: GCA_954870645.1. Lineage (NCBI taxonomy): Eukaryota > Metazoa > Arthropoda > Insecta > Lepidoptera > Noctuidae > Agrotis > Agrotis clavis. The sequence goes on from OX940933.1 coordinate 10,772,444, forward strand.
ACACGTACTGTGCGCCATGCGGAGCGCATGCCTCGCAAAGTCTGCGCGCCTACTTGCCTCGCAACAAACATGATCGAGGCGTTTGCTTCGCACGCGCTGGCTCGACCCGAGCATATTATGTTGGTATAATTTGTCAACACGCATGCCTCAAGCAGAGGCATGCGTTGTGCGCCGTGCGGAGCGCATGCCTCGCCAAGTCTGGATCCACATTTATAATAATATAGATACTCACTATAAATCGAAATAAAACTATTCCTCTAATAAGTTCATTAATACGTTTACTTTAAAAACGATTAATCTCAGAAGTCAGTTTATATTGGTCACCCTACAAACGACAACATCAAAGGGTTGCCATTTAAAACATTAAATACACGTCCTAATTTTTCGGGAAACATCATTGGAGTTTTGTGATCTTTTTTTTCATTTTACTTAAAAATATGAGTAACTAAAATACATTACAGAATATAAAAACTACCACAAGCTATAAAAATGTAATATAATTGTAGAAGTATGCATTTAAAAAAAAACTTTAACTCAATAACTATGTAAATGTTGGTAATGTTTTTTATTTTGTGTAAACACTTATCAATGCCAGAAGGAGAAAAAACCCAAGCTGTGTGCCTCTCTTTCTTAAAAAATAAGGCACGGTTTTAACGTCACAAGTTTTCTATCCCTTAATATAATAAATCCATGGTAAAAGGTTTCACATACCCTAGCGCATCACTAATCCAGTAGGGATGTCGATTCTTTCCGAAAACTATCGATTTTTAAATCGATTCGAATCATGACCTTGTGGGACTCCTTTCCACACAAAAAAAGAAAAGAATTACGTTGACAGTAAAAATTTGTGACGTTTTAAAAATTTTTATTATAAATGTAATTAATTAATGTTCACAAAGTTACGCAGTTTTATTGTAAACCTTCTGATCCTCAACAACTGGTGACCCCGACAACTAAAAAATGTCGCAAGCTTCGATAATGTCCACACAATTAGAAGTCTTGACAAAACAGATGGAAAAACTATGCCTAGAAGTCGCCGAGTTACGAGGACGTTCAGCTAATCGCTACAGACGCCCGTTCCGTTCCCGGTCACGGTCACTGTCTCGATCGAGAAAGGGGAACAAGCCTTCAGTCAGACCCGGCGATCCTACGTGGGAGTGCAGATTTCATTATCGCTTCGGTGACAAGGCAAGGCGTTGCGAATCACCCTGCTCTAGAAGGAAGAATGCTCAGCCGTCGTTAAACTAACTCCGACATCGACGGTGGCGGACGTCGGTGTTCCGTGTACTACCAACCGCCTTTGTGTTTTCGATCGCGATACCAGAGAACGTTTTCTTGTGGACACAGGCGCCGATATTTCGGTTTTAGCCGCTACAAGCAAAAGGAAAATGAAAACTGCCAGCGCGTACAGATTATATGCAGCTAACAATTCGCCCATAACAACGTACGGTCAAAAGACGCTCAGATTGAATCTTGGTCTTCGTCGCAGTTTTCTATGGCAGTTCGTCGTTGCTGATGTTAAAACCTCCATACTGGGAGCCGATTTTCTGCGTCATTTCAAACTATTAGTAGATCTTCACAGAAAAAAACTCATCGACAATGTGACGGACTTATCGATCGACGCTTTCGAAACAACGACCGGCGAAGAAACTGTACACGTCATTAGCTCCGATCAAGTTTACTACGAAATTCTGAAACAATATCCAGAGGTTCTTCGTCCAATGTCTCTGAAAGAACCAGCAAAACACGACGTAGTTCATCACATAGAAACAAACGGTATTCCGCTTTTTGCCCGACCCCGCCCACTGCCTCCTGATAAGTACAAAGTTGCAAAAGAGGAGTTTGATAACATGCTAGAGATGGGCATCTGCAGACCTTCTAAGAGCCCATGGGCAAGTCCACTTCATATTGTGAAAAAGAAGGATGGCGGATTACGAGTTTGCGGTGACTATCGTAGGCTAAACGCAGTCACTCTGCCCGATCGGTACCCGATACCTCGTATTCAAGATTTTACTTACCAGCTACGAGACATGAAGATATTTTCGAAACTTGATCTTAAGATGGCACACTACTGGATACCAATGAAAGAAGAAGATGCACAGAAAACAGCAATTATTACACCGTTTGGTCTGTTTGAATTTAAATGTATGACGTTCGGATTACGTAACGCTAGCCAAACGTTCCAAAGATTTATGCATCAAGTACTCCGTGGTTTAAATAACTGCTTTTGCTACATAGACGATATTTTACTCTATTCACAAACTGAAGAGGATCACAAACTTCTCTTACATCAAGTATTGGAACGTCTCAAGAAATACGGCGTCATGTTAAAAGTAGAAAAATGCGAGTTTGGTAAGGAAAAGATCAATTTCCTTGGCTATGAAGTGTCAAGAAACGGTATCAAACCTACAGGAGAACGAACTGAAGTTATTTCAAAGTATCCAAAACCGAACACTGTCGCTGAGTTACGTCGTTTCTTAGGCATGCTTAATTTTTACCGTAGCTGCTTACCCCGCCAAGCCGAATTACAAAATGAACTCAACAAGTTCCTACATAACCGCAAACGCAACGATAAAACGCCAATCGAGTGGAACCCAGCTGCCGAAAAAGCTTTTGAAAGATGCCGTCAAAGCATTTTAGAAGCTACAGAGCTGACACATCCAGTTCCCGGCTGTCCCCTGGCTATAATGACAGACGCATCGAACTACAGTCTTGGTGCTGTACTACAACAGAAAATTGATAACGCATGGAGACCTCTCGCTTATTTCTCAAAGGCGATGAGTATGACACAACAGCGATACAGTGTTTATGATCGCGAATTACTAGCGATATATTCATCTGTGAAGCATTTTCGAACGCTAATAGAAGGAGGCAACGTTACGGTGTTTACAGACCATAAGCCACTTGCCCGTGCATTAATACGCCCGGCAAGCAGCAGTGACACACCGCGTCGAGAGCGACAACTACATTTTATCAGCCAGTTTTGCACCGATATTAAGTATGTGCAAGCAGACAACAACGCCGTAGCCGACGCCCTGTCACGAATAGAAGACATACAATGCCCCAATGTTATCGACTACAATAACTTAGCAAGCGAACAAGCAAATGATCCCGTGCTTAAAGAGTTAAAGAACCAATCTAACTTAAACTTCACTGACGTTACAATGCCTGGAATAAGTCGACCAATTACGTGTGAAACGTCGACTGGGACACCCCGACCATATCTACCGAAAACATATCGTTTTGTTGCATTTAAAGCACAACATGATTTATGTCATCCCGGTATCAGAACAACACGGAAGCAGATGACATCAAAATTCTTTTGGCCAAACATGAACAAAGATGTCAGTAATTGGACCAGAGCGTGCATCGATTGTCAGCGAGCGAAAGTACATCGCCACGTTGTAACTCCATTGAGCGAGTTTCCAGTGTCTGAACGCTTTGAACACATACATATTGATATTGTCGGCCCTCTGCGAATGTCAAATGATTACCGCTACTGCGTGACCATCATAGATCGCTGCACTAAATGGCCTGAAGCAGTCCCGTTGCTTGACATAACAGCCGAAAATGTTGCGAAAGCCTTGTATGACAACTGGATAACTAGATTTGGATGTCCACTGCGTATTTCTACAGATCAAGGTCGTCAATTTGAATCTCAGCTTTTTAGATCACTAATGATGAAATTGGGCATAAATCGTATACGCACTACAGCATATCACCCACAGTCAAATGGGCAGATTGAAAGATGGCATCGAACCTTGAAGGCAGCACTAATGGCAAGAGGTGCCACCAATCGCTGGACAGAGGAACTACCCACTGTGCTATTAGGTCTACGCACAGCTTTACGCAATAATAATCTAAGCCCGGCAATGATGACCTACGGAGCAACACTTCGTCTGCCATCAGATTTCATCACATCTACAGAAACAAACATTAATGAAAGCGACTACGTACGCCGCCTTATGGAAACAATGTCATCGGTCAGAAGCACGCCGCTCTCGAACAGCAATCATAAGTCATTCATTCATAAGGACCTCGCAACGTGCACACATGTTTTTGTAAGGAATGACACTGTTCGATCGCCGCTAACACCACCTTACGATGGACCGTATGAAGTAATCAAGCGCTACGACAAGTTCTTCAAAATTAAATTACCGCTACGTACTTCGGTGATATCGTTAGACAGACTCAAACCGGCTTACATGTTTAACGAGTCATGTCAAGTTGAGGACGACCAAGATCAAGGACCTCCTCAGCCTTACACCACCAGAGCCGGCAGAGCCGTGAAGCCTGTGGTGCGCTTCACTTAAGGGGGGAGTGATGTGGGACTCCTTTCCACACAAAAAAAGAAAAGAATTACGTTGACAGTAAAAATTTGTGACGTTTTAAAAAATTGTATTATAAATGTAATTAATTATTGTTCGCAAAGTTACGCAGTTTTATTGTAAACCTTCTGATCCTCAACAACCTAATAAATCGCTCCACAAAAAATCGATGCCAAAAAGATCGATTTCTGAAAAATCGATATTTTTTTCAAGTTTTTGTGTATTAATGTAATCTCGATCTCTTATTAATAAATCAGGTAATTCTTAAACTTTTTATTAAAGAGAGGTGAAGGAATCCCAACATACAGCCATCTCGCGAGTTTTTGAATAATTAACTCTTTAACCGGCAGGGTACTCTCAATTGATTGTAAATACTTTTTTGGTTTACACCAAAAAATAAATAAAATAAAATCGAATGTCGATTTTCAAGGGTGAAGTATCGATTCACGGAATCGATTCAGTACTACATATCGATTTAAAAGATCGATTTTTTTGGCTCCAAAAATCGATTCTTTGATTAATTGATCTCAGATCGACATCCCTATAATCCAGCTGAATTTGACAGTGTCATCAAGTTTGACATTGCTGCTATTGATTTCAAAATTCCGCTGTTTTGTATTCATATTTGCTGAAATAATTTTCTGTGCAGAAAAGAGAAACGTTAAAAAATGTCAGCATCAGAGAATCAAGAAGAAATAATACAATATGTGCCGTTCATGTCATTTGTGCACCCTTCCTTCTGGCATACGCTCACGGAAATGAAACTCGACGTAGATAAATTAAATGAAACGACGAAGCAGATTTGGGGACGATTTACTCACCGCAGCGATATAGGAACAGTCTTCGAAGTCGATGGGACGTCGTTTAACAAGTAGGTGTCATATTAACTCAGTAATCGTGTCACAACTGTATCGTCCTGCCCACAACCCATTCCACTTGGGGTCGACGACTTGAGGCAACAAGTATTGCTTCAAGTCATATCTCACGTCATCATTTACACTTTTACTTTCATATTATTTATTTTTTCGTTTCTTTGAAGAAGGAATAGCTAGAAATAGTTCTAGCCAGAATTATTAATGTTGTATCTATTGTATTGTAAACCCTTTGCGTTTTTATGCTAAATCCATAAAAACCCACCTATGTCAATAAAAAGTAAATAACTTATTTTCTTCTATTCTACTATTTTCAGAGTGCCAGAGGATGAACAGTTGTACACAAATGTAAAGGGTACAATAATGAACAAGAATACAATTGAAGAATTCAAGCATATTGATAAAGCTGCCTTATTAAGTACAGTTGGGAAAACTATATTGGCTGGACTGAAGGAAAAAATATGGATTACAAAACCCAATACTTTATTGAACTTTATTGTATTATCATTTGCTGTGAGTTGGGATTTGAATTACATTGTTTCAGCTGCTGTCTCTTTAGTCAGTTATTACTTATTTTATTAGATAAAGTTGTCACACATTCCTGTGGGATAATGTCCAGCCAAATATCATGAATAAAATCATTTTTCTTTTTATGGTAGATCTTATAAATTTAATTTAATCTTAATGCACCTATTTGGTGCATTCAATACATATTTTACAAGTTAATCGGTAAAATGTTGTTTATATGATTTATTGAAAAAATAAATAAACTGAAACTCGGTTGAGTCATACATGAATGATATTGATACAACGACGATATAATACTAGACTACGCATTGCACGATCTAACGAACAAAACTATTCTGCCAACTCGCTGAGGTACTACGTAAGCGAGGGAGGCGGGGTACTGCGTTGTGATTGGCTAACTCAAGGTCTGTTCTGTCTCAACGTATGTCTACGGCTCACAGGATTGGTCGAAATGAGACGGATATAAGACTTTTTTGCCTAATGTGTTGGCAGACATCGGTCGCCTGTTATTACGAGTCTAGTATTATATCGTCGTTGTATTGATACCTTTTGTAGATTTTGTTCACTTTTTATTTATTCTACTTTTTCATTTCAGGATCTTAAGAAATTCCATTACTACTACTGGTTTGCATTCCCAGCACCCATGCAGCCAACAGTATACGTAAAAGAGAAAAGTACAAGTATCACAACGCTTTTTGGTCCTGAACAAATTACGGAACTCGCAAAGGGCTATAAATCTCTAGATCTAGAACAAAAATGCTTTTTTGCAGTCACTGATGAAAAAGACTGTATCCGTGTTAAAACATTGTCTAGCATATTAGATCCAAAAGAAAGCTCACTAAAAGATGTTGACTTATCCAGTATGTATTTTGTCTTTAATGATCCAAGTAACGGTAGTAATCCCGGGTGGCCTTTAAGACTATTCCTGGCAGTTTTGCTGGACCATTGTCCGAGTTTGGTTGGAGCTGATATAAAAGTGATTGGGCTTAGATGCAATGCTACTGGTAATATTGAAAGTAGTCAATACTTCACTGTTGCAGCGGCTAAGGTAGTTATTGCATATTTTTATGAATATTTTAAAACAATAGACTAACTTTTGTTCAACAAGATGCCTTGTAATTTTTTTTTAATTTCATTTTGAAAAATTTATCAAATTTTAGGATGTAAAACAGGAACCTTCTGTTGCCAATGTGTGGGTTGGATGGGAAAGAAATGACAAAGGAAACTTTGGACCAAAACTTGCGAACATGTCAGCGTCTTTAGATCCAGTAATGTAAGTTGATACTCAGACAAAGCCAGGTTGAGGTATTGAAAGGAATAGTCATAGTTCATAGTGCAGATAAATAACTACACACATTTTTTTTTTCAGAAACCCAATATTCCATTTTTCCAATTGTCTCAATTTGTACCTAAATGAAATCCATTTATGTAATCATTCCCTGCAAATTTTCAGATTGGCTGATACAGCATCAGATCTAAATATAAAGCTAATGAAATGGCGTCTAGTGCCAGATATAAATGTGGATGTGATGAAGAGTACTAAGTGTTTGTTGCTTGGAGCTGGGACCCTTGGCTGTCACGTTGCTCGAGATTTATTAGTATGACAGCAATTTACAATTATGGTATTTTAGGAGTATGGGGAATGGGATTTAAAGGTTACCGGAGACCGGAAAGACATTGTGTCTTGTGGGTTGCCACCCAACAATTTTTCTACATAATTATATCAGTTTTTGTTAGCATTATAGCTAGATGACACTGTGGTACTTTTCACTGTTTTTAGAGGAGTGGTTATTAAATAATTGATACAGTGGAAAGCGCTTGTGTCATCATATGGGTGGATTAGTAATCCTGCAGTGATGACAGTATCTCTGTATCAGCAGTTACATTACTTGTGCAATTATAAGGTCACCAAATGCACAGGTAACAGCTTAGGGCATGCAGCACAGGATGGAATTTAGGCAAGTGGCAATTGTCTGTGGGGAGATGCCACCACTCATTTTGAGATTTTAGTTGTCATAAGAAAATCCTGGTAATTTCATTTTTCCTCTAAAAAAAAAAAAAATATTGGTGGCACCAAAAAGTGGTTCTAGACAAGTGTGTCTTGTGACTTCATTAAGGGCGTAAGACCTGAATAATATTTACCGTATTTTCTTTACAGGCGTGGGGCTTTCGTCATATAACGTTCATAGACAACGGAAAAGTGTCGTACTCGAATCCAACACGACAGGTTCTATTCAATTTTCACGACTGTCTCAATGGAGGTCGGAAAAAAGCTGAAGCAGCAGCAGATAGCCTGAAGAATATTCTACCAACTGTTGTAAGTAATTACAGGTACTGGCCATAAATATTGCATATTATTCACATTTGGAAATGAAATCGGCTAGGTTCAGCCTCAAAGGATTTTACATACATTTAGAGAGCAATTCCAAGATTTTAGTACAAAAATACAACATGATTCTGTTCTAGACTATAAGACGGCACGGTTGTTGTAGAGGCTGAGCGATCCGCTAATGCGCAGCGGGTCGCGGATTCAATCGCCGCTCAGAACAAATATTTTTATGACTAAAAGTGTGTTTTTATGTGTACCTGTGTTTTAATGTTAGTAAACGCGCCCATGACACAGGAGAAATTAAGTGTGGAGCAATGCTTAAAAAAAAAAGCAACAATTTCCATTCGTTTTTATTTTTAGGTAAGCAACGGTATAGCATCTCACATTCCGATGCCTGGTCATCCAATTGGAGAATCTTTGAAGGACGAAACTATATCCAATATCAAAATTATTACAGAGGCCATCGCTGAACATGATGTTATATTCCTTTTGTTAGATACTAGAGAAGCTCGGTGGCTTCCTACACTTATAGCAGCTCATTATGGAAAGGTATAGCACTCTATTACGTTTCTAAACTTTATTTTTATAAATGAATGTTTGTATGTTCGTCCTATATGCGTTTCTGAACCATTAATCCGATCATGATGAAACTGATGGGATCTTCTGGTAATACCTTCAAAGGTTCCTGTCCAAAAAATCTATATTGCTATGGTGCAGCTACATAATTTAAACATATTACCGACTTTATTCTTGCTGATAAATTCGGCAGAGGTTTTTTAAAACACCTATTTAGCCCGATTAGGCCTTTTACCTGAGAAAAAAATGCGTGATACTTTTCAAGACCTCTCGATTCGCAAGCGACAATTGACGCAACGACGAAGCTAAGGCCTCGGACTCCTAGCTCCTAGTTAGTGGGTAGCGGGGCGGGGCCTTCAAAGTAGCCGACTTGACGGTAGTGGTCGGCTTCTATAAACACTTTGCTGCCGCCACGCAAACCGCTGCGCTGACTTGTCTGAGGCTAAAACTTCACTTAAAATTCAAAATAATTGATTCCCAAAAATTTCAGATAGTAATAAACGCGGCATTAGGTTTCGACAGCTACCTAGTGATGCGACATGGTGTTAGTAGTTCGGGTGCCGAAGAGCCTACATCTGTGAGCACGGCCTGGATCGCTGGCGGAAGTCTCGGGTGCTACTTCTGTAGTGATGTCACTGCGCCCGGTAATGTGAGTGTTATCTAATAAAATTATGAAGATTTGACAGGTTAGCTCGTTATGTTTGCAGTCGTCCAAAGTTTCAGCCCTGGATACATCCGAGAGTTTAAAGGTCATTGGGAAAGTAGAAAGATAGTAAATATAAAATTATATGTAAGACTACGATTATTAAACCTCTGGACTTCTTTGTCTGCTGCGCTGCATGCCGCAGATTCTACCGCCTTACAGACAAATATTTATATGGCCTACCTACTGAAATTTATTCGGAGTTTGGCTGATTGTGTATTTAAAACGATTTTAAACGCACCCACAATACAGGAGAAATTCCTCAAGCAGTCTAAAAAAAAAAACTCCGGTCTTCATCATCTGCCTAACCGGTGGCATCCTTTAATTTTTATCTTTTTCTCTTCTTCCACCTTATCAGGCACTTCAGAATGACTACTACTGGTCTACTTATTTATTTTTGTTTTCATTTCAGTCGTTAAAAGACCGCACTTTGGACCAACAATGTACGGTGACACGGCCGGGTGTAGCGGCCATTGCCGGCGCGTTGGCAGTTGAAATTCTAGTTGGGTTACTACAACATCCACTGAGGTAAGTCCAATTTCTAATCAACTGTTTTTCACGAAAATATAGACGTGCTTTGGGGTACAGCGAGCTAAAGTTGCCGTGGGGCTTAGAATTGCGCTCCCCAAATCATCCCGTGGGTGTCGTAAGAGGCGACAAAGGGACAAACCGGAGGTCGGGCAGCAGCGTCCTCCGTGTACTGCACATCCTAACTGCGATCGCCAACCCGCCTGCCAAGCGTGGCGATTAAGGCAAATTACCCCCACATGACAACCACAGAAACCAGGCCCCCAGTCCCCGGCAGCTCCGCTATCCCTGGCGCGGGTAGCGGTCAAGGTAACGGCGGAGCAGGGGGTGCTAAGAATCTCCGGAAGAGATCCGGCTACCCACCCCCACGACGACTGGCCCTGGTAACACACAACATACGCACATTGAGGACTGACGAAAAGATCTGCGAGCTGGAAGAGGAGCTGAGCAAGTTACACTGGGACATTATGGGGTTATGCGAAGTCCGTAGAGAGGGGGAGGACACCGTAACCCTGAAGTCTGATAACTTGCTCTACTACCGGGAGGGCGACCAACAGTCCCAAGGTGGTGTCGGGTTTCTCGTTCACAAGTCCCTCGTAAACAACATAATAACCATCGACGGTGCTTCGAGCAGGGTGGTATACCTAATACTCAGAATATCCAAAAGATATTCGCTGAAGGTCATTCAGGTATACGCACCGACCTCGTCACACTCCGATGATGAAGTGGAGACTATGTATGAGGACGTAAGTAGGGCCATACATAGCTCCAAAACCCACTTCACTGTTGTTATGGGGGACTTTAACGCAAAGTTGGGTAAGAAAAGCGGTGATGAGTTAAGAGTGGGGCGATTTGGGTATGGGCAACGGAACCCTAGGGGACAGAGGCTGGCCGACTTTCTGGAGAAAGAGGAACTCTTTATGATGAACTCTTTCTTCCAGAAGCCGCCTCACAGGAAATGGACCTGGCTGAGTCCCGATGGTTTCACGAGAAACGAGATAGACTTCTTCATGACCGACAAGAAACGGATATTCAGCGATGTCTCTGTGATCAACAGGGTAAAAACCGGTAGCGATCACCGAATCGTAAGAGGCTCGATGAATATCAATGTTAAACTTGAAAGGTCCAGCCTGATGAAGTCTACGCTCCGACCTACTCGGCCCCATATTCAAAACCCCGAAAGCTTTCAACTCGAGCTCTCTAATCGCTTTGCTTGCCTTGAGAACTTAGTGTCAGTGGACGAGATCAACGACGGGCTAGTGGAAACTGTCCGCACGGTAGGGTCTAAGTTTTTTAGACCCTGTCGTAAAGATAGATCCCAGAAATTGACCGAGCAAACCCTAAACCTCATGGCTGAACGACGTTTGCTACAGTTGCAGTCTTCCGATGACGCGAAGTCATATAGGCAGCTCAATAGACGGATATCTCAGTCCTTGCGACATGATCTGCGTCTCTTTAATACGAATCGTGTTAAAGAGACCATACAGCGAAACCAAGGCTCTAAAGTGTTCGCAAAGGACAAGTCTATTGGACAGAGCCAGATGACAAAGCTGAAACGGGAGGATGGCAGCATAGCGTCGACCAAAGCAGAGGTTTTAGGCGAGATCGAGAGGTTCTATGGACAGTTATACACTTCGGTCGCAAAGCCCGTTGACCGCTTGGTAGGAGATCCAAGAGCCAAGCTGTCCCGACATTATACCGAAGATATCCCGGACATCAGTCTGTACGAGATTAGGATGGCCCTGAAGCAGCTTAAGAACAACAAGGCGCCGGGCGAGGACGGAATCACTTCAGAGCTTCTGAGAGCGGGTGGAACACCGGTACTTAAAGTCCTCCAGAAGCTCTTTAATTCCGTCCTCTTTGAGGGCAAAACGCCTCAAACATGGAGTAGAGGTGAGGTGGTGCTGTTCTTCAAAAAAGGTGATAACAGCCTATTGAAGAACTACAGACCCATCACGCTTCTAAGTCATGTTTATAAGCTGTTTTCAAGGGTTATCACGAACCGTCTCGAACACAGACTTGATGACTTCCAGCCTCCCGAACAAGCCGGTTTCCGAAGAGGCTATAGTACCATAGACCACATCCATACGCTGCGGCAAGTTATACAGAAGACCGAAGAGTATAACTTGCCATTATGCTTAGCGTTTGCGGACTATGAGAAAGCCTTTGATTCGGTGGAAACATGGGCGGTACTTGAGTCACTCCAGCGATGCCGTATTGACTATCGGTACATCGAGGTGTTGAAGTGCTTGTATAATAACGCCACCATGTCGGTCCGAGTACAGGAGCAGAGCACGAAGGCGATTCCATTGAGAAGAGGCGTAAGACAGGGGGACGTTATCTCTCCGAAACTGTTTACTGCCGCAATGGAAGACGCCTTCAAGCTCCTGGAATGGCAAGGACTTGGCGTCAACATCAATGGCGAATACATCACTCACCTTCGGTTTGCCGACGACATCGTAGTCATGGCAAAGTCGATGGAGGAACTCAGCATGATGCTCGATGGCCTCGACCGAGTTTCACAACGGGTGGGCTTAAAAATGAACATGGACAAGACGAAAATTATGTCAAATGCCAATGTTGTGCCCACCCCAGTCTCTGTTGGAAAATCGGTACTCGAAGTTGTTGACTCATATATCTACTTAGGACAAGTAGTCCAGTTAGGTAGGTCCAACTTCGAGAAAGAGTTCAACCGCCGAATCCAACTCGGTTGGGCAGCGTTCGGGAAACTGCACAATGTCTTTTCGTCCGACATACCTCAGTGCCTCAAGACGAAAGTCTTCAACCAATGTGTGTTACCAGTGATGAGTTACGGCACCGAAACGTGGTCTTTCACTATCGGCCTCATCTCAAAGCTCAAAGTCGCTCAACGAGCTATGGAGAGGGCTATGCTCGGTGTTTCTCTACGTGATCGAATCCGAAATGAGGAGATCCGTAGACGAACTTAAGTCACCGATATAGCCCACCGGATTAGCAAGCTGAAGTGGCAATGGGCAGGCCATATTGCTCGCAGAGCGGATGGCCGATGGGGTCGAAAAGTACTAGAGTGGAGACCACGGACCAGCAAGCGCAGCGTAGGACGTCCACCAGCAAGGTGGACAGACGACCTTATAAAGGTCGCCGGAAGACGCTGGATGCAGGTCGCTTCCAACCGGTATAAGTGGAAATCAAAAGGGGAGGCCTATGTTCAGCAGTGGACGTCCTACGGCTGAGATGATGATGATGAGCTATAGCTATCCCATAAGGCAAGCAGACTGTTTGGTAACCTTAAATTGTTTATGCTTGAGATCTCGCTAAGGGATAAAATCTGGAATGAAATCTTACGGCATAAGACCAAAGTTATAGATATTGTCGAAAACTGTAGCAAGGTGAAGTGGCAATGGGTTGGCCATATTTGCCGCAGAACCGAAGGAAAGTTCTCGAATGGAGACCGCGCGTAGGTAAATGTAGGGTAGGACGCCCCCCAGAAAGATGGATCGATAACCTGAAGAAGGTGGCTGGATGGAAAAGCGGAAGATCGTGCGTTGTGGCGCTCCATGGGAGAGGTCTTTGTCCAGCAGTGGACTATAATAGGCTGAAATGATTATATAGCTTTGCTATAACTTGTTACAGGGTAAACGCACCAGCCGTATACAATCTGAACAGCGACACAGAAGATATTCCTCCAGAGTTCCAAGGCGTACTGGGTCCAATACCCCATACTATAAGGGGCTTTCTACACAACTACCAAACTGTCGCTCCTACTTGTGCCAAGTTCAAGCAATGCATTGCCTGCTCCGATGTAGTGATAAATAAATATAGAGAGGAGGATATAGAGTTCCTGCTCAAAGTATTTAATAGTGGGAACTATTTGGAGGAGGTGACTGGTCTTCACGAATTGCATTTGGCGGCAGAGATGACTGATGTAAGTGGAATGGTTTTGAATTATACCGTCACCTTATACAGAACCCAACCCAGTCAGGTTGGATATCGATTTTTCTTTCATAATAGTCCTGGGTCAAAGATTGCTAGGCAGCGGAAATCTAAAGGGGAATAGGTGTATTCCCGTTCGTCCCCTCGACTTCGTCTCCCGAGAGGGACGAACGGGAATTTACAAAAATAATATTATTTAATTTGTTCCCGATCGTCCCAATCCTAATTCAAGAGGGGACGACGACTTATTAATCAAAAAGGTTATTTCCACAACAAAAGTAATTGAATATTAGTTTTTGACGCATTTCAAATGCTTTTAGATAGGATTATTTCGTTTAACGCAATTTCAGCATTTAAAATGCGTGGAAAAACTAATATTCAATTAGTTATATTGCGGAAGTATCCTTTTTGATCATTTTTTTCTAAACTGAACGGTTTGCGCGAGAAACGCTTCCAAAGTGGTAAAATGTTGCCCCCCTCCCTGTAACTTCTAAAATAAGAGAATGATAAAACTAAAAAAATATAATTATGTATATAATATGATGTGGGTGATTCCGACTCGCACTTAGCCGGTTTTTTTTATTATAAGCTCTATACACTGATTTTTTAATCATAATTTTTAGTTATATGGAGAATTTTATTCTTAATTAAAAAAGGGGGACCATCGGGAAAATAAATAACGAATTCCCGTTCGTCCCCCTCGGGGGACGAAGTCGAGGGGACGAACGGGAATACACGGAACAGTCGGGTTTTTTGTTCCCATTTAGACTTATTCGCCATAATACGTGCATAATACCAAATAGAATATTTTACGTATTTGATTCCAATTCATACCGTAATTTTGTTGAAATAGGTTTATATGGCGTGTCAAAATTGTTAATTTGAGTAAACTGTTTGTTTACAGATACTGACATTTTCGGATGAGGATGAAGATGAAGAATAAGATGACATAATTCCAAGATCTTTGTGTATTTTAAAGTTACGCTTTTTGGCATACTTAATTTATAATCTCATGCATTTATAGGTGTTTTAATTAAAAAGCTCATTTATTAAATTAGAAATTTAAAAAATGTTAGGCCGAGACTCCACCAAAGCTGTGCGAGTCGAGACGTGTTTTGAACAACCAATAGAATTGCGTTATTGACACAGCTCTACTCCGCAACCCGTGCCGCAACGCAATTCTATTGGTTGTTCAAAACACGTCTCGACTCGCACAGCTTTGGTGGAGTCTCGGCCTTACTTAAAGGAATGGACTTTTCTTAATATTTCTTGAGCCAAATATAAGCACAAAAAAGCAGCTATAGTTGGTCCCAGTTAAGATGGCAATAGCGGTCATTGACCTTTACCTAATAAGTCCTCGACTCCTCGTATAATGACATAAGATCAGAATTAGCATTTTTCTGTGATTAGTGTTTACTTGTGAGTCTTTAATATAAAAATTATAAAATCTGAGGTATAGGTGAAATGTTTTAACCATTTTGATATCTTATGAATACTTACTTATATACTTACTAATTAATTCGGTATTTTATATAAATGCTAATTCTGAGCATAAGTCATTATACGAGGACTTATTAGGTAAAGGTCAATTACCGCTATTGCCATCTTAACTGGCACCAACTATATAGATGTTGTAAACTACGAATGTTGTAAAAGTGATATTTTATCTTTATTGTCTAAAAAATAAAAAATCAATGGAAACATCTAAAATTCTTATTTTTATTTCTAAAAAATATTACATAAATTATTGCTTGGTCAATGTAAGTCTAATGGCTGGCAGTGACTTGGGAACAGGTAGATGGATTTCCTTGACTGGTTTAGGAGGCTTGATCTTTCTACCGTGTCGGCCTGTCTTCCGTTGCCAAAGACCAGAACGAGGTCTGTTTCCAAGCCATCTGTTGCGCTGTGGGGATCCAATGGGTGTATCACCGTGATCTACGTTTGAAAGGCGACCTGAAAAGTATGTATTGATTAAAATAACATCCATGCTATTTTTTCCGTAATTGTTGTCTGCAATGCAGAGTACTGTTGGGTGTAAGATCACACTCAAGACGTACGTCAAGACGGTACGGCAGAGAGGTTAAATTGGCCGTGTTACAAGGCCGACTCGAAAGTTTATGCGGCCGATTTTGCCGCTCCAAACTTGTGTCTAGACCACCTAAGGATGAATTAGCACACATCAATAACAGAATTTCTAGTCAATTTTTAGTCTATTACTGTCTATTTTGATTGTATGCTCCTCATACTTTTACAATCTCTAGGTGATGCTATAATTCTCACTTTTCAGGTGGATTTATAATGTATACATATTTTTTAATAATTTAAACTTTGTTCTGACAATTAAAAACAATAAAAATAAATATTCAAGTTGATTTGCCAATTTGTGTAGTGTAGTATATATAATTGTGGCAATAAGGGCGTTTACGTACTACGTCCAATCCGAACCCGTGAAAAAATATCACGGACAGAATTAGGATATTGCTTACGCACTACTCCCATCTCTGACAACCAGCAGCATACCCCCCGCCCGCCCCGCTGCCTCTCTGCTCGTACGCAGCTCGGACGCAGTGCGCGAGCGTTCTTATAAATAATACTATGGCTACTTCGGTCCGTCATTTTTTATCCGAAACGGAGATTCTCGGATGACGGAAAGAAATCGGATGACGGAGATCGGATCTAGTGCGTAAACTACCATAGAAATAGTTCTACGGCTACGACGGACCGTATTTTCACGGGTTCGGATCGGACGTAGTGCGTAAACGCCGCCGTAAGTGTGACAAAAATTGATCTTTTGGTCATCTTACCTACAACTGCCATACAATGCTGATTGAAACTGAACAGCCTCTTTGAAGGCATTTGAACTATGATGCGGTCATCTTGTCTTCTCAAAATGGTTCCAAATGTACCTGCAGCATGGATGTAAAGACCGCCTTGACCTGGAAGAGTTAAGTTTTAATTAAATGACTGTGATGAGTGATGATATGGCTATGAAAAAACAATTCATGGGAGGTAGCTTGCAAATCCAGCATAGGGATTTCATCTACTGACTCTTTAAAAACTGATGAAGCAGACATAGAGATAGCCAAAGCCAATCAAGATCATGCATAATGTAGGTACTTTGCTGTGGAATTATATTATTTTCTGATTTTTTCTGTGATGACTGTGCAATTAAATCCAAAATAGGTTTCATTG
Source organism: Agrotis clavis (assembly GCA_954870645.1). Lineage (NCBI taxonomy): Eukaryota > Metazoa > Arthropoda > Insecta > Lepidoptera > Noctuidae > Agrotis > Agrotis clavis. The sequence goes on from OX940933.1 coordinate 10,789,412, forward strand.
TCGTTGTGAGAGTTGTCAATACATATTTTATATTTATATTGTAATATTTTATTTTCCAGAAACATTATTTCTTTAGACTTAAAGGTGATTTTCACTTTCAAAAGTATAATATTGTTGTTCTAAGTGCTTTGCTTACCTGGTTCTTTTTCAATACAATGTACAATAGTTCCACTTGGGAGTGCTCCTAATACATAAGCATCGCCTTCATTTGCTCTCACTAAAATAAAAAACATGGTTTTAAAGACAGTTTTAGTATCAGATCTATTATGGGGTTGGGGTTTATGTAACCTATTGTATGTTTAGGAATTCTAAATTGAAAAAAGCCATAATCTACAACTTTGATGGGTTGGAGAAAATTACATAGGAACTTTCTTTTACAAAATATGTAAGAATCAGAGCAATATAAAGCCCATTTGTTGGAATTACCTGGTATCCTAGGCAACATGCGAGAAGACTTGGTAATATCTCCTGCTTTCATATTCTCTGTAGCCAAAATATATTTGAGTTTGTCACCAACAGCAACTAAAGCTATGTGGGCTGTTCTGCAACCATCTTCCATTACCTGTTTGTAGAAATAATAATTATCATAATATGATTGTATATAATATAATAATAATATATAATATTATTGTATAATATTATTCAACTAGTCCTATTGGAAATCCATGTGGGGGGGAGGTAGTCTATGTTTTGTAGTGGTCGTCCTACAGCTGATGTGATGATGTAGTTTTTATTTTGAATTTGCAAAATGTTGGCACTGTTGCAAGCAGTATAATCATGGATCAATTATTCTTCAAATTTTTTTTTATTGTCACAGATATTGTATTACTGCTAAGTGCATTCAAGGAAAACAACAACTCAATCCATAGAACCAAAGAAATCATTGATATAATTAAAAAAAAAAAAATGCAGATCAATTCAATTACGGTCATTCATTCATGGTCTTATTGCAAATCAGTCAACTAAGATTTATGTAGCTTACAGTAAACTGTCCTCACAGATAGCTAACCTGAATAACTTTCTCTTCCTGTGGTGGCCCCTCTGTAGGGCCATCTCGGATCCAATCTATCCAATGGTACTTGTGTTTGATACCACCACCAATCCCTTTTGCTATTACTCGACCTGTGGAAAATTTAAGGCAAATGAGGCTGTCGCCTAGATTTTTTGAGATTTTTTTATAGTAAATGGAAAGTAGCCAGTTTTTTAAATTTCTTTCTACGAACGTACCGGATACAGGATCTCTACCAGCGAGGTTTGTTACTTCTAGAGGTTTAACAGTATACTCATCAGGGAAATGTACAATTCGCCTGTAACTCTTGCCTAATCCAGGTTTGGGTTTCTCGATGTCGGGTCTACTAGCGAAATTTACTGCAGCCACATGAATAGATCTTCTTGCGATCAAATTAGGAGTGATAACCAAACTGGAAAATAGTCTATTTAACGACATTTTAATTACTTTTTATTCAGTATTGTAATGATAAAATAATAACTGGCTGGAGGCCTAATAACCTCAACAGATGAGAGAGAAAAAATGTCAATGTCAATTTATTGTTGTCGTATGACGTCAAATCAGGTGTTCCCAACAAAAATAAGTGGTGTACATGACATACGATCGGAATGTTTTGAGTTTATTTTATTTATTGAAAAAAAAAAAAAAAATGTAGCAAACTGAAACCAATCCATTGAGTAATACTGGACTTAACTGAATTTTGTCTGATTTACTAATTAAAAAGTCATATTGAGTTTTAACTAATAAGTTAAGGAAATTGCTTGTAAGAGAGTGTCTCACAACTGTTCCCATGGGAGTCAAGTAGACGTTCAAAGAAACATCATCATCTCAAATTGACTCGAGCTGTGACTCGAGCTACAGCTTGACATAAAAATGTAGAAAACCGTAAGGCCCCTCGCCCACGGCGACTTTTTGCAGCGATGCTGTAGCGCGTTTAGCAAACGCGCTACAGCATCGCTTCTAACGCGAGTTAGTCGCATTTGCAACGCGCTACTGCATCGCGATTGTATCGATACAAACGCGCGACCGCGTGGAATGACATCGGTAGAGAGGTCGGAGGGGGGAGGGAGTGTGACTAATGTTGCCTCAACGGCGTCCATCTTGCAACTGTACTGATCCAAGGAATTTTTGCATCGCGACCGAATCGCGTTTGCATCGCGACTGAATCTGGTTCCGTGGGCGAGGGCATACAGCTAGCGACAGCATCGCGTCTGTATCGATGCGACGCGCGTCAGCATCGCGACTGCATCGCTACAAAAAGTCGCCCGTGGGCGAGGGGCCTAAAGCTGCGAACATATTATCGGACGCGTCCGTCAGCCGCGGCTGAGGGACGCGGCTTAGCAGTGTGCACGGTAGTTCGGACGACAGAAGGCCAGACAGAAGGCCAGATTTTGTTCGGACGTCCGAACTCTCAAGGTCACGTCCGCGTCTTACGACCGACAGTTTGCACAGTGTAGTATTAAATGTACTGGCTGGATAATGAATAAGCCGCGTCCCTCAGCCGCGGCTGACGGACGCGTCCGATAATATGTTCGCAGCTTTACGGTTTTCTACATTTTTATGTCAAGCTGTAATTTTAATCTTGTTGCTTGCAGGTACTTGCTGGTGAAGACTGAAGTCATTATTTTTCAGTTCAACGATTGACCTTTCAATCGTGTACACGCTCCTTTAAATTCTAATAAATATTTATTCGTCAGGAAAAAGGCGGGAAATCGTTTGAATAGAAAGGCGCGATTTTTCAGTTTTAAAATCTTTATTTGTTAATTTTGTACAATTTCTTTGTAAAATCTTATTTCAATAGTTAGTTTTAAGTAAATAGTAGTAGTATAAGTGTTAATATATATTCAAGTGGTTTAGAATGGCGAAAAAGAGAAAGAGGAAGGACGGGGAGCCGCCACCGGATCCTCATCAGGTATCAACCGATTCCGACTCAGCGGAATCGGTTGTAACGTGTTCATCTTACAGGGATGTAAATAGAAATAAGGACCCTAAGGAGAAGTACACTATTTATAAGGTAAAGGGTTACAGTCGGAAGTACCCAGAGGAAACAACCAAAAAGGAGCTAGTTGTTTTTTTAAATCACGTCGAAGAAAACCGTTTTTTCACCGACAGGGATCGCATGGCGTTGTCGAAAGGCATACGCGAACACGGCGTTTCAGGCGTCTTACACATGCGATCCATAAATAAATATAAGGTTGGCATCACCTTCGATTTGCCAAATAATGCCAATATGTTTTTAAATAATAATAAAATATTAGATCAGTTGGGTCTTAAGGCTTCCATTCCTGCCGTTGATACAGAGGTAACTGGAGTCCTCACTTCAGTGCCTATAGATATGTCCAATGCAGATATATTTTCGCTAATAGGCAGCTCTAAAAATGTTGTACAGGTCAGGCGCTTTATGCGCAGGGTAAAGAATACTGGCAGTGTAGAATTCGCACCTACACAAGCGGTCGCTGTTACCTTCGCATCCACTATTCTCCCAGCTTATATATACTTGGACTCATGGCGCCACGAGGTGAAAACTTATATTCCACCTGTTAAGCAATGTCTCAAGTGTCTGCGCTATGGTCACATTGCAAAATTTTGTCGCAATATCGAGGTATGCTCAATCTGTACATTAAATCACAATTTTAAGCAATGTCAAGTTGAATCAAAGGATGCTAAGTGTGCAAACTGCAAGGGTGACCACATTGCCATTTCCTCAGTTTGTCCAATAAAGAAACAAAAAATTGAAGAAAATAAAATAAAGTCAAGAAACGCCACATATTCTGATCTTTTCAATGTAAATGCTTTTCCAGCTCTAACTGCAAAAAATTTAGATGTACAAATTAATAACTTAATGAAATCTGATAAATTTATAAATATCTTAGTAGAAGCAATAACCAAAATTGTTAGTAATAAAGATGTCCCTATAAACTCGTCTTCAATTAAAGAGGTCTTAAAAACAACTCTAAGTAACAAAATTCCTTCACCTACATAATGGATTTATCAAATTTAAATATAATGCAATGGAATGCACAAAGCCTCAATAGCAACAAACATATATTTATCAATTTCCTCTATACACACAATATTCATATTGCAATAATTAGTGAAACATGGTTCAAACCTGAACAAAACTTTAAAATTAAAAACTACAATGTTGAAAGAAATGATTGTGGCAACAAACACAATGGAGTTGCCATTATTATTCATAGAAGTATTAATTACACTAAAATTAACACTTATTTTGACAATTCATTACAAAATATCTGTGTAAAAGTTCTAATTAATAATAAGGAAATAAGTATAGTCAGCTTTTACAGTCCTTCAATTTCTATTCCAGCTTTCAATAAAGATAATTTTGATTCATTAGTCAAGTCTATTCCTGGTCCTTTTATATTTGCTGGGGACTTTAATGCTCATCACACATCTTGGGGTTGTGGTTCAGACTCTTCACGTGGTCGAAATATTTTAGAGGTCATTGACGAAAATAATTTAATTCTTCTTAACAATGGTCAGGCAACAACAGTTGGCTCTTTAACATGGCGTGCGAACGCATTAGACTTGTCTTTGGTTTCTCCATCATTGGCACTTAATTGTGAATGGCACATCCATGATAGTCCTCTTGGTAGTAGTTACCACATTCCTGCAATTATAAAAGTAATAATGAATAATAGTCAAAACGATTCTTGTAGAGATTGTTCTAATGCTGAACATTTGCCTGTCTATCCGAATTACAAAATGGTGGATTGGCAAATGTTTTGTAATAAGGTGGATGAGTTATTAGTTGATTTTGAAACAGATAACATTTGTCCTCTTGATTTATATTGTAACTTCTGTACAATTTTACGCACAGCTGCTGCAAATTCCATTCCAAATTGCAATGTCAATATGAATACCAGCAATCGTTCCTGTTCCACTAATAGGAGTAAAAGACCTTCCCTTCCTTGGTGGAATCAAAAATGTACAGAGGCTGTATCAAATTTCAAAACAGCTTACATTGATTTTAAAAATAATCCATCAGAAGAAACATATATACATTTTAAAAGACTTCGTGCACTTAAAAAATTAATTATAAAAACTGAACGACAAAAAAGTTGGTTTTCTCTATGTGAAACTTTCAACAGATGCACGCCAATATCTATTATATGGAATTTCATGCGTAAATATAACAAAACGTTTAATTTCAATATCCATGAAAACGACGCCTGGATTTTAGATTTTTTGAAGAAATATTCACCAGATTTTGTATCTAATGACCCAAGACCCTTATTTAATAATACAACCAAATCCAACCATAGTTTTCTGCTTGATCCTTTTACAATTAGTGAATTAATATCCGCCATTTCATCCCGAAGAGACACTACTTATGGTCTTGATGGCATGCCATACATACTATTTAAAAAACTTAGCATTACTGGTTTAAAAATATTCCTGAAAGTCCTGAATTTGCTATGGGAAAATAATATCATACCCCAAGACTGGAAAGTAGATTGCCTTGTACCAATTTTAAAACCCGACAAACTCAAATCCTGTCCTGATTCTTATCGTCCCATAGCACTTACTTCTTGTGTTGGTAAACTATTCGAACAATTGTTGAAGCAGCGTTTAGAGTTTTATGTTGAAAAACATCATATTCTACCTTCTAATCAATTTGGTTTCCGTAGAAATCGGTCGGCTAGAGAAAGTGTCTGTCAATTGCAACTTGATATACATTATGCTTTATTGGCCAATGAGAATTTGGTCGGAGTTTTCTTTGATGTCGCTGGAGCTTTTAATAGCGTAAATGTAGATATTTTATGTCATGAATTATTACAAATAGGGATTTGTGAAAAATTTATAAATTGGGTCAGAAACTTTTTGTGCAACAGAGAAGTATTCGTCAAATTTAATAGACATCTATACGGTCCAAGAGTTTCATCAAAAGGAGTTTGTCAAGGAGGTATATTATCACCTTTATTATTTATATTGTATATTCGTAGATTAAATTTAATTTTAGGGTCTCAGGTTAAAAATTTACAATTTGCAGATGATTTAGTAATTTATGCTTCTGGAGCCAATTTATCGCAGGTTGTTCAAATAGTCAATGACGCCCTCTCAAATCTGTACAAATTTTTCTCTTATCTTGACCTTAATGTCAATCCATCCAAGTCTAAAGTGGTTGTATTTGGTAAACAGTCTCATAATATGCCCCTTGTGCAATATAACAATTGTGCATTGTCTATTTCACAAGAAGTCAAATTTTTAGGAGTTCTATTTTCCCATAATTTAACATGGAACAATTACACTAAACATATTATCAGTAAAGCAAACAAAGCTTACAATATATTAAAATCGTTAGCCGGTTCATACTGGGGTGCAGACCCAAAAATTTTGCTACTGCTGTACAAATCTTTAGTTCGTAGTCATTTTGAATATGGTTTTTATTGTTTTGCTGCAGATACTAAAATTGTAAATAGTCTAGATGTTCTGCAAAATAAATGTTTGCGTGTTATCACTGGGGCATTCAGAAGTACTCCTATAAATGCAATGCAGGTTGAATGTAATGTTCCACCATTAAAAATTCGATTTCATTACCTGAAAGAAAGATTTATATTGAAACTTTATAGCGTATCCAATAATAGTCTTTTAGTTAATCTGTTGCATTCAAATCCCAGTTTAGGTATGAAACCATTTTATATGTTAGAAGACCTTCATAATTTTATAAATTTTATTAAAAATACAAATATATATCAATCGCAACACATTCTGCCTTGTTATCAAGGAACATTTGCTGCAAAATTTCCAGAAATAAATATAATTATAAAAAACAAAAAGGACCTCTCTTCAAAGGAGGAAGTTAATGCAGTATTGTCAAAGTGGCCAGATTATAAATTCGTGTACACAGATGGCTCGAAAAATGATAAAGCAGTGTCTTTCGCTCTTTATGAGCCAATCTCAAACATAGGAATAGGTCGAAAAATTGACAAAAATGCTAGTATTTTTACAGCTGAAGCTGTTGCTATTTTGAGCGCTTTAAAACATATTAAAAATTGCAATTCAGGTCACAGCAGGTGGTTTGTAGTAAGTGATAGCATGAGTGTATTAAAAAATCTGGCAAATAACAAACTACATGCTAACACTAATTACATCATTTACCTGATAAAAGATTTATGGACAGAATTGTCTTTTTCTAATATTGAAGTTGGTTTTGTTTGGGTACCTTCACACATTGGTGTTACAGGAAATGAAAAGGCAGATTATCTGGCCAAAAAGATTGTGGATCTAGAGGAATTGATTCCAAACACTGATATGAGTGTGTCCATACCACATACAGACGCAGTTAGTCTTATAAGACAGCGTATGTATCAGGCGTGGGGGAGACACTCATACCAGTCCACACAGGTAGAAAATAAAGGCATGTGGTTTGCTACTTTGGATGTACAAATAAACTCCTTACCTTGGTTTTGCAAGAATAACAAGTTTATAAGTAGAAAATTTTATTCATTTATTTGTCGTATGCGTTTTGGTCACTGTCGTCTAAATTATCATCTTTATCGTCTTAAAATGGTTAACTCGCCTTATTGTGAGTATTGTCAATTGGGAAAAGTCCAATCTTTACATCACATCTTCTTTGAGTGTTCGTCTTTCAACATTCAGCGCCTTGTGTTGTCAGATGAACTTTTGAAAATTTATAAAAAACCTGATATGGTCCCGCAATGCATTCAGGAGCTACTGAAGAATGCCTCAACCTATATATATTTGTACAAATTTATATTAGAAACTGTAAATGCAATTTAGGTTATGCTTTTATATATTTTAAGCATTTGTATTATACTTTATTTATATCTTCTAAACTGTTTATGTACATATTTCTGTTTGGTTTTGTAGGTTATTTTGAGAGATAGTTAAATTTTAATTTGACATTATACTTGTTCAAGTCATGTTTGACTTAACAACGACGTACACTTATCTTGGATTTGACAAAAACTAAAGATTAAAACGGACATGAATAATATTACATTAAATTGACTTATTACGAAAGACGATTTTAAAAAATACTTAAAAACTATGAGTAAACATTACGAAAGACAATATTAAATAAATATATCACGGAAGAAAATATTGAGACGAAAGACTAGGCAATAAGGTTGAATGACCATAGCCTTCCCATCAGGGTAAAAAAAAAAAAAAAAAAAAAAAAAATAAATATTTATTCGTTTAGAATCTAGATGTCATTTTTCTTTTATGTGTATTTTTATTTTTATTACAAGTAAAAACATGTTAATGAAGTTTTAATACATTAGGCCATGCATCTAACACAATAATATTGTATTATCATGGTCTGTGAGATGTTTTTTCGACTGAGAATAATTATTCACATGTGTCACTTTTTCAACATTTATAATTTCCGAACTAAAATGTCAGTGTCAGTGTCATCAGTTCCATTATTGTCGCACAAGTTTTAACTCATGTTGTGCAATTTAAATTGTGATTTAGGCAATAATTTCTATAGTTTTCGTACTCAAAATTGTAAGTAGATTCCAGTGGCATCATTCTACAGGAGCAACTAACAAGTGTGTGTTAAAAAATTCAAAATGCGACTCGTGGATTCATCAAAACTTTTAGAACTTCAAAACAAACCTACAAATATTCGAAATATTTGCATCGTGGCGCACGTGGACCATGGCAAGACTACTTTGGCGGATTGTCTGATATCTAGCAATGGGATAATATCGCAGAGGATGTCGGGGAAGCTGCGGTATATGGACAGTAGGCCGGATGAGCAGGAACGAGGTATTACTATGAAAAGTAGTAGTATATCGCTTTACCACTGTGTGGAGCAGCTGGAGTACCTTGTGAACCTGATAGACTCTCCGGGACATATCGATTTTTCCAGTGAAGTGTCTACTGCAGTCAGACTTTGTGATGGAGCCATTGTTGTTGTGAGTACATTTTGTTTACATATTAGACTTTTATAAGATTTGTACATATAATAATCGTTTATTAACTAAATAATACAGTGCTGTGTCAATTCGAACTATGATCAAATATTTACTTTTAACCAAGTAAAATATTTTTGTAAAAATCTAAACATACTGCCTTTTTCATTATAGTGGTATAGTTTTAAGTACCTCGGTAAATTAATCTAATCAGCTGTTTTTATCTCAGTCTTACCTAAGTAATAATTATATACCTATTTAATTAATAACTGATTAAAATTTCACAATATTATCTTATTTATAATTTTTGTATATAATACCCAACATCTATTGAGTTAACCATAAAATTATATTACGATTATATACACACATTACAATTCATATTGCGTACAATTTTAGTTTTAGTCAATATTTTGTAGCCTTCTTTTATGAGCCTAAAACAAACTTCTCATTACAGGTTGACGTAGTAGAAGGAGTATGTCCTCAAACAAGGCTGGTACTCAAACAGGCATACTCAGAGAATATCCGTGCGGTGTTAGTACTTAACAAAATAGACCGACTCATATTGGACATGCAGCTAACACCACTGGATGCTTATGTACATTTGATGCAATTGCTGGAGCAGGTTAATGCGGTTATGGCAGAGCTGTTCACTACTGAAGTTTTTGAAAATGAGGAATCTTCAATGGAAAAACAGGTATATAAATTGGGTCCATATTGGCTCACCTAAAGTTGTTTACCCGAAATTGTTCTTCCTAACGATTTGTAATCCGAATGATCACTCTTCCTAAAATTTTTTATCCTAAAGTTTTTATTCATACTTTTTGTAGTGCTACCGGCGATGTTCATAACACTCATTTTTCCGAAAATTGTTATCAATAATATCGTTACTGTAAATATATTGAAACTCCTACTGTTTTATATCATAACGTTTTTATCCCTAAACGTTATTACGGTGATATTTTTATTTATTCATTTTACTGGATTTAGTCAAACTAAATCCAGTAAAATGTCGACAATTTAGTCAAACTAAATAAAGTAAAATGTCGAGAAAACTCGACGGAGCACCGCTTCGCGGTGCTCCTACTTCTGGGTGGTTAAAAAAAAAATAACCACGAAGGGGATGGCGGGGTCTTTCAGACCCCGCCATCCCCTTCTAACCTAACCTGTCCAAGTCGGGGTGCCCCCAGTCGTTTTTGGTCAGAATGTCGTGTTGGGGTCACTATGAAAAAAATACTGGCGACAAATTTCCAGGTTGCGCTCGCCGGCCGCTGCCGCGGTACCGCTCGCTTTGCTCGTTCGACTCGCGAGTAGCTGGTCACAGTTCTAACCTAACCTAACGTATGGATATCTTTTCAGGTACACACCGCTTTAAATAAAATTAAAGAAGACGCTTTAACTAATAAAAAAAAAACAATTCATATAATTAGTGAGTGCGAAGCAAGTACTTCCTCAAGTATACATGCTAATATGCCAACAAAATAAAAATAAATCTAAACAAAAAAGATATGACTTTGAATAATAGTGTAAAAGAAGGTTATGTTGAGAAAATATAGGAAAACAAATAATAGTATAGTAGATGCTTATTGCTACCGACATTATGAAGTCGAATGATTCGGAATTACGAATATTAGTGACAGTGCAATTAGGAGCTGTGATCATTAGGATTAAAAATGTTAGGAATACAATTTTCGGGTTTCCGATGATCGGAGTTTAAATTTTAGGTGAACTTTGGCGCGCCCATATAAATTTCTTCTCTGAATTCTAATTTTTTTTACCATGGCATATCATATTATCCAGTTACTGGGTTGTGGAGGTCGGATAGGCAGTCGCTCCATGTAAAAAACTGACATTCAGTTGCATCTGGTTTGACTGGAAGGCAACCCCAATGTAGTTAGTAAACTGCTAGGCAGATGATGATTATTTCCAATTAGATTCATACAAGATTTGACTGCCTTTGAACTTTTGTCTCTTAAAACTTTTACAAACTATGCTAGTAACTTTCTCTTTAGATTTTACTTTTATTTGGTTGGTCTAACTTAGCCAAATGAAATGAGTTTTATCCAGCAGAAAACAACATTGAAAACCTCAGAAAAAGCATTTTTCTAGCATTAATAGGAAAGCATTTTTGTTTTGTTTGGTTTCTGCACAAAAATGTATGTGTATCTTCTATAGGTAGTTTCAAGACTGGCTTATTGTACCCACCCACAATACAGGAGAAATTACAAAGTGGGGGACAAAAGTTATATAAGAAATTGTACTTAATTTCACAATTAATAAATTTTTCCAGGAAAAAAAAGAACAGCTCAATAAAGAAGACAATAATTTCTATGATTGGACCTCTGCTATGGACGATGCCGATGACTCCAACCTTTATTTTGCACCTGAACATGGGAATGTGGTGTTTGCCAGTGCAGCTGATGGATGGGGCTTCACTATTCATACATTTGCTAAATTATTCTCTGATAAGCTTGGTGAGTATCAGCACAGAAGGAGAGGAAACAGAAATAATAAATATAAATCTAACAAAGTGAACATTAAAAAGAGGATTCAAAAGACAGTAGCATTTTTTTATAGGATATTGTATAAAAAAAATGGTGCTGTCTTTTGAATCCTCTTTTGAAATTAAAGCTCAGCTTTAATATCAAAGCTAAAAATTTATCAGTAAGAAAATTTGACCACATGCTGGACTTGAGCCTTTTGGATATGTACTCCAGACACTTGGCACTTGGACAAACTAAGATTGACCAGATCAAATCTTTCATTTTATTTGTTAAACGTCTTGGTTTCTTTCCGCAACAAGCTTACGAATCGCGAATACACAGAACATTAGGAATTTCTTTCGTGTCTATTTCAGGTGTAAAAGAAGAAATTCTAAGGAAAGTACTTTGGGGAGACTTTTACTTAAACACTAAAACAAAACGTTTCATGAAAGGAGCTCAAGAAAAGGCAAAGAAACCTCTTTTCGTCCAAGTCATATTAGACAATCTATGGAATGTATATGAAACAATAGCCATAAGAAATGAAAAGGAAAAGGTCCCAGTTATTTGTGAAAAACTTGGTATAAAGTTAACAACAAGAGATTTAAGGCATACAGATTCTCGAGTTCAATTGCAATCACTCATGGTTCAGTGGCTCCCTCTCTCAAGCACAGTCCTCAACATGGTCTGCGAAAAACTACCATCTCCCAAAGAAATCCTACCAGAAAAGGTAGAAAAATTAATGTGCTCAAGAATACGCGACTTTGATTCATTCTTTCCTGAAACGCAGAAACTGAAGGAAGACTTTTTAGCCTGTGATAGTAGTGATGATAGACCAATAATTATTTTTATATCCAAAATGTATAATGTTGATAAGAGTATATTGCCCGAGAATAAGCCTAAGGTTTTGACGGCTGAAGAAATGGCATTGAGAAGGGAAAAAGCGAGACAGCTGCGTGAAAAGAAAGAGAACAATGTCATTGAAGAGACTCCAGAAGAGAATAAAGAAGAATCTGAAGTAGAGAAAGCAGTTGAAGAAGATGACCAGCCAGTATTTATAGCTTTTGCTAGAATATTTAGTGGGAAAGTAAAGAAAGGGGACAAAGTTTATGTTTTAGGCCCCAAACATGATCCTTCCAAAATACTTAGTAAAGATTTTAAAGTAGATCCTAGTAAGAAATTAAAGGACTTGCAAAGTGATGAGCATATAACATACACAGAGTAAGTATATCTTTACGTATTTGTTAGTTAAACTTAAGAATTGCTTGAATGATGCTTCTTCAAAATTGTTTACTATTAGTTTCTACATGAAGTTACCAATTAGTGAGGCCATTCGTTTTTTTGTGAGTGTGAAAGCAAATGTTTAATAATATTTTTTTATTATTTCCAGGATCAAATCCTTGTATATTCTAATGGGACGAGAATTAGAAATTATTGACGAAGCAATAGCAGGGAATATCATTGGTGAGACATTTATATTTTTGCATTTAAATTGTGAAACGCATGTCTGGATGCCGTAATTGCGACGAAGTTTTTTAAAGAAACCAATCATCAAATGTTTAAAATTTACGTTGTTTTTATTAACGTTTTTAAGCTAAAGTACATCAAATTGCGTCACAGCCTTTATTCGAAAAGACTCTCGCTGATGGTGGCGCGTGTGTCGGATCATTTAGTTCCCTTCAAAATGGTTGAGCTGAATGGTGCTGATATATGCGTCATGTTCGTGAACGGGCGCTGTCAGTTGGGACTGGTCATCCCTTAGCTGCCATGGTCTATTTTAATTATTTATAACTTTATTTTCGAATTGTCTTGTTTATATTTTCTATGGACACTAATAACTTGCCACATCGTTCTCACATAATGTACCATCTGATGATGAATGATGTAACAAAAGATCTGTAATAGTTTTGGCGATTGAAAAAGAGTGTCCATGGAGTTTCTTGCTCATTCTTCTCCATAGAGATCTACTCCTTGGAATGAGCACCTACGGTACTTTCACAGTTTTTATGTCTTGTGACTGGGACTGTAGCACCATAACTTTTTAATGTTTAATATCATTTTTATTTGTCTATGACAATTCATAAGTGCCTGTAACTGGCCTACTTGAAATAAATGCTTTGATTTTGATTTTTGACTTTCGCGTTTCGTGTTACGTGATGATTGTAGTGTACTCGGACTACTAATGTATTATGCTGCTCACATGCCTGCACTATTATATTATGTCCACGGCCGATGGTTAATCACCGGTGAGATTGGTCCGTGTGACCGAAAATTGTCAGGACTATATTCTATCATCTACCAGCTTTTCTTATATTTCTTGCGATGAGATTGTTTTACCAGAGTAATAAAACCTCTAGCTATCTTCTTTCTCATGTCTTTGACTACTTCCACTTGCGAAATATGCAAAGAAACTTGATCCTTATAACATAGGACATAAAAATGTAATTGATAAAATAATGTACCTACTGTTGAAATTGGAAAAATACTTACATTTTCTTTTTATTCCAGGTATTGGTGGTTTAGAAGAACATGTACTTAGAACAGCGACATTATCTAGTACAATAGCGTGTCCTGCGTTCAGTGAGATGCAGTACTCAGTAGTACCAATATTGAGGGTAGCTTTAGAACCTACCTATCCTTCTCAACTACCTCAGTTAGTCAAAGGTATCGAAAACAATCCCATTTCGAATTCAACTTTATTTCAAATCAGAATAAGATGTAGTTTGCTTTGATACAATAACGTGTAATGTTGCAGGTTTGAAATTGCTCAATCAAGCAGATTCTTGCGTGCAAGTACTACTACAAGAAACTGGTGAACATGTTTTAGTTACTGCTGGTAAAGTGCATTTAGAGAGATGTCTAGAAGATTTGAAGTAAGTATATTTTCCAAATATAGTAAAAATCTATAGAAATAAGTATACAATACCCAATTATTGTTCTTCTTTCTAGAAACCACTACGCAAAAATAGAAATTTCAGTATCAGAACCAATTGTTCCATTCAGGGAAACGATAGTGGAGCCACCAAAAATAGACATGGCGAACGAAGAAATAGACTCTCAAAACGTTATAGACAAGACCGTAGACAAAGACATAGACCCAGTTATAACAGTTTATTCAAATAATAAACAAAGTAGAATAAAGATCAGAGCGAAACCAATACCGAACGAGATAACAGCACTACTAGACAGATCAACAGATTTACTCAAAGTGATCTCCCAACACATTAAAACACAACAAGGTCTATACAAAAATGATAATCTAGAAAGTAAACTAGAAGAACTACAAATAAACGGTACAAAAAACAAACTATCCGATCGTATGATAAAACTTATCCAAACATTCAAAGACGAACTCCAAACTATCTGCGAAAAACTCGGTCCCGAATGGAAGGATGTTGTCAAACAAATATGGTCCGTAGGTCCAAGGAATTGTGGTCCAAATTTACTGCTCAATCAAACTGAAGATTATAGAACAAAATACTTGCATCATGAGCAAGAAATAAAAGAAGATCCGCGGTTTGAATATGAGAGCAGTTTTGTGAATGGGTTCCAGTTGGCGTCGTTAGCTGGGCCATTGTGTGATGAGCCAATGATGGGCGTTGCGTTTTGTGTTGAGGAATGGTCTTTAGATAAATCGGCTGGAGATGACATGTTACATTTTGGACCACTGTCAGGTACGAACTCATGACTTATCTACTTATTTAAATACTCATTGACCACCTTGTTGGTCTAGTGATGGAAAGCGAAGTGTGAAGGTGTTATAGGGTTGTTCCATTAGTGATATCTCAATAGCAGCTTTAGAGTGTAATTTTATTTAATTTGCAATATGTGGATGACCAAGATACACTTTTGCCTATCATTGGACAGGTGACGGTATGGAATAATACCACCTGTGTCTAGATAGTGAGCTAAAGGGTCTATCTTCAATTTTGAGGCATGTGTTGAGGATAATGACGCCCGATATTTTTACTACTAGTGCAACCATTCATTGACAAAAAACAAAAATGTAAATTATTTTAATAACATCTAACTTAAATGTAATTAAAATAATTTATATTTTTGTTTTTTGTTAGTGGATGGTTGCACTAGGAGTAAAAGTATCGGGCGTCATTATCCTCAATACATGCCTTAAAATTGAAGATTGACCCTAAAATCCTTATTAAGATATACCCACAAGGTGTCAGGGTGGGATTGCAACAGAGCAGACTTGGAAATTTTCTAAGAAAGTTCTAGTAGCTTCTAACGTGTATATCAAATGCAGGTCAAATCATGTCAGCAGTGAAGGATGGCTGCCGGAAAGCATTCCAGGCGCAACCTCAACGTCTGATGGCAGCCATGTACACCTGCGATATTGTCGTCGACCAGAAAGTATTAGGTAAGTCTTCATATTTTACACGGAACTTTTCTATGCCAATATGAACTTTATTACAGGACGATAAAGGCTGGACAAGAACAGCTGTTATTTGATGATGTTAAATAAAGGAAGGGTACTACGAGCCCAGCTTTTTGGTACGCTAAAATGAACTTTAAAAGGGTTGATAAAATTTGAAATTCATAATCAACGGTGGGTAAATGAAAAAGTATGAAAAATCCGTTAAATTTATTTTCCGTAATTACAAATATTGTAATTTTTACATCTAATATTTACAATTCATTACGCTAAGTATAAATATGGTTCTTAAATAAATATATTTATCGTTAAACTAAACATACTTATGTAACTATAAATGCACTGAAATGTTACACAAAAAAACCATTGAAAACTTATCACATATCTTTTGTGTACAATAAAAAAAATGTTTTACGTTTTAATTATTATTATGTAATCACCGTCTATTGGTGGGGAAAAATAATTATTTTATTTTGAAATTATAATAATCCAAAACTTAATAACTAATAGTCATGGTTATTTCTATTTCTGGCAAATTGTTATGCTAATTAATACCGAGAAATATATTAATTGTTTTGAATTAAATAAATAATAGAAATCATCTACTTTCGAAACAGAATTGTTCTATAAATTTTTCGTGATGGGTGAAACAAGTCTTTAGCATTATTAGCCTTGTGATATTTTAGTTCAATTGATTAATGATCATGGATTTACTGAATTTACTAACTTCTTTTTAGGTGGTTATTGTCGTCACCAGTTTTTAGTAGATCACAAATCTATGCCCAAGTTACACAACATCCCCACCGTCGTATCTCCACGTTGTCGTCGTGGTGGGGCTTACAAACTAAGAGGGATACACCGGGGAAAGGCGCGCCGCCTGGAGGATCGAGCAGTTAGCTCGAGCTTTCAGGCGGCGCGGGCCCAGTCGTCTGAGACTGGGTCAGGGGGGGAAATGTTCACTTCCGGTACGCGTCTAGTCTATAGACGTAACCGTGAAGTGAACCGGGGAGGGAAATTCGGGGATAGGGTTTAGAGGAACTCACCTCTATAAAAAAGTGAACAAATATGGACAAAAAGTTGCTGCAACAATTATTACCCCAGGCGGGTACCAGCTGCTCCGCAGCTGGAGAATCCCGCTCCGGACACGTCCGGGCTGCCCCACCGTATTCTGGGGGGGGCAACAACCACTTTTATCCGTTCTCTCCGGCAGTCGCCGCAAAGAGCCAGGGAGGCTCACGTGCCCGTGAGGAGGAGTCACTGGACTTGTCCAGTACGTCCGACTCACCGGCACCGAACACCGAGCGGGCACAGAGTGCCGCTCCAAAAAAGAAGGGGGCGATGGTGCTCGAGTCGGATTCCGACTCGGCATCAGACGCCGTGAGCTTCCAGAGCTTAGGCTCTGGAAGCACGACAAAGAGGGACGAAGGGAGCGCCGACAACAGGAGGAAGGAGTTCCTCAAGCGCTCCCGGGACAACGTCTCATCATCCGAGGAGGAGACCGCCTCAAGCCGTAAAATCCCCACCAGTGTGCGGGGTAACGGCCGAGGCGGGACGTGCGGTAGAGGGCGGGAAGCTGAGCCCTCCCTAGAAAAATTGGTGGAGAACGCCATCCGCACCATTAAGGCCAAGCCTGGCAGGCCCGGTAAGAAGGCCACAAAGGACTTGGCCATAAGTAAGGCCACGGCCACTATAATGGCGGCGGTGTCGGGCGGCATCGGACGGCCTCCGCCCGCATCAAGCCCATCGGACGAAGTGTCCCAAATGCGGGAGGAGCTCGCCAAGCTCACGGCGGCAATGGAGGCTCTCCGTAAGGAGAACCTCCAGCTGAAAGCGGAGCTGGCCGGACTGAGGAGAGGGCGAAGCCGAGAGGAGGTCCCGCAGGCGCGGACACCGGCGCAGGCGCAAACGCGGCAGAAAGAGCCGCCGGCGAAGCCCGCACCGATAGACGACAGCAGTAACGCTGTCCTAAATCTGGTGCGGCAGGAGCTAGCGGCCTTCAACCAGCGCTTTACAGCGCTGGAGAACCGCGTCTTGCGCCCCCCGCTCGCTTCCTCCTACGCGGCCGTAGCGGCTTCCGCGCCGCCCAGGCCAGCCCCGGAGAGGCGGGCCACGGCGAATGCGGCGAATGCGAAGCCGACACCGCCCAAACAGGCCACGGCGAGAGCGGCTCCGGCGGCGGCGGCACCGGCTGGAGCGAAGGCGGCCCCGCAGAAGTCGGGGAAGAAAAAGGGTGTTCCGGCGGCGGCGGCGAGTCAGCCGTCCCAACATGTCCCGCCTACGCAGCCCTCGCGTCCTCCCCCAACCGATGCCGAATGGCAGGTGGCGGGAGAGAGCAGGGCCGCGAAAAAACAAAGGCGGCGACAGCGAAGACGGCAGCGCAAGCGAACCGTCGCGGCGAAACTCCGCGCCCCCAAGACCGCGGCTGTAGTAATAACTCTGCAGCCGGACGCGGTGAAAAGGGGCGTGACGTACCGCGATGTGTTCGCGAAGGCGAAGGAGGCGGTGAACCTCCGGGAGTTGGGAATCGACGGGGGCCTCCGGGTGCAAGTCACCGCGACGGGGGCCAGGCTGCTGTCGATTCCCGGCGCCTCCAGTGGTCCGACCGCTGACGCTCTGGCCGAACGGCTAAGAGCGTCCTTAGATGCGGAGGAGGCTCGGGTGTCCAGGCCCGTAAAGCGCGCAGATCTGCGCATAATGGGCCTGGACGACTCGATCACGGAGGGGGACGTGGTGGCCGCCGTCGCCAGGGTTGGGGAATGCCCTGGCGACCAGATCAAGGCTGGCACCCTTCGCCCGGACTTCGCGGGGCTGCTGTCGGTGACGGTGAGCTGCCCCGTGTCCGCGGCGAAAAAGATTGGGGAGGGCCGAAGGCTCTTGGTCGGCTGGGTGTCCGCGCAGGTGAAACTGCTGGAACCCAGGCCTCTGAGGTGCTTCCGCTGCCAAGTGGGTAACCACACGGCATGCAAGTGCACCTCGGAGGTGGACCGCAGCGGCGATTGCTTCCGCTGCGGTCGGCCCGGTCATAAGGCCGGCTCATGCAACGCCCCGCCGCACTGCTTCCTATGTGCGGCGGCTGGCAAGCCGGCCGATCACCGGGCAGGGGGCAAGTCCTGCGCCCCGCCCGCCAAGACCAAGAGCAGAGGTAGGCCCTCTGCCGCCGCTGTCCCCGCTACTGCCGCCGCCGCCGCAGCTCCTGCTGCCGCTGCCGCCGCCGCCACCGCCGCCGCCGCCGCCGTCGCCGCCGCCGCCGCCGTGGCCACGCCCTCGAGGAGGGCCCTGGAGGAGGCCTCAATGGATTCAGATTAATGTCTCCATTGCGCTTCCTCCAGGCGAACATCAACCACTGCGCCGCTGCTCAGGATCTCTTGCTCCAGAGCATGGCGCAGTGGTTGATCAACGTCGCCGTGGTCGCCGAGCCGTATTTTGTCCTGCCCAGGAATGACTGGGTAGCGGACCTGGACGGCTCGGTGACCCTAATTTCGTCGGCCGCCGCTGGTACCCCGCCCCTCGATCGTGTAGAGAGAGGGCACGGGATTGTCGCAGCCCGGTTCGGAGAGATCGCCGTGGTAGGCGTTTACTTCTCCCCGAACCGATCTATCGCCGAGTTCCACGACTCCCTAGAGGAGCTGGGAGACATCGTCGTCGCCCTCGGTTCCCTCCCCGCGCTTGTCCTGGGGGACTTCAATGCCAAAAGTCCGGCTTGGGGTTCCCGGAACACGGACTACTCGCGGGGCAGGAAGCTCGAGCGCTGGGCCCGTGCGCATGGCCTGGTGATCGAGAACCGGGGTTCCGTCCCCACGTGCGTGCGGTACACGGGCGAGTCGGTGGTGGACCTTACGTTCGCCACCCCCAGCCTGTCGCCGCGCGTCACTGGTTGGCGCGTTGTGGAGGAGGTGGAGACCTATTCCGACCACCGGTATATCCGGTTCGACGTCTCTACCCAGACCTCAGACGCGCCGGTTTCAAGTGGGCGGAACCTAAGTGGTCCGCGATGGGCGCTGAAGCAGCTGGACCGGGAGCTATTCCTGGAAGCCTCGATCGTGCAGGCCTGGGTGTCACCACCGGACAGGCCTGCCGACATTGACGACGAGGCTCAGTGGTTCCGGGAGGCCATGTCGGAGATCTGCGACGTGGCCATGCCCCGGGTCCGGCAAGGACGCGCCCGGCGTCAGCTGTACTGGTGGTCAAGCGAGTTAGCAGCGCTGCGCGAAGCGTGCGTTGCTGCGCGCCGCCGGTACACCAGATTCCGCAGGCGCCGCACCCGACCTCCGGATGCGGCGACTGTAGAGGCAGAGCTACATGAGGGCTACAGGGCAGCGAAGACCGCCCTCCGCGACGCGATCTGGCGGGCCAAGGAATTGGCCCGCGAGGAGATGCTGGGGACTCTGGACGGGGACCCATGGGGCCGCCCCTACAAGTGGGTGAGAGAAAAGCTCCGCCCCTGGGCTCCCCCGTTGACGCAGAGTCTCCGGCCTCAGTTCGTGGAGGACGTGGTGAGCGCCCTGTTCCCTTCGCGAGGGGACCATGCTCCCCCGCCCATGGCTCCGTCTCCGACGGAATCTGAGGAGGAAGCTGACGCAAACGCGGACCACAGCGACGACGATGTCTACGACGCTCCAGAGGTGACCGAGGTAGACCTGAGAGTGGCGGTACAACGGCTCAAAGCCAAAAATACTGCCCCAGGACCCGACGGCCTGCCAGGAAAAGCCTGGGTCCTGGCCTTCGGGACTCTCGGGCCTCGACTAGGGGGGCTCTTAAGCGCGTGCCTGGAGAGGGGCCGGTTCCCGCTTCCTTGGAAGACGGGGAAACTGGTCCTGATCCAGAAGTCCGGGCGCCCTGCGGACTCTCCGTCCGCATTCCGGCCCATTGTGCTGCTCGACGAGGTGGGCAAGCTCTTTGAGAGAGTAATTGCAGACCGCCTCGCCGGGCACCTGAATCGAGTGGGCCCGAACCTGTCGGAGAGCCAGTTTGGCTTCCGCAGGGGGCGCTCGACGGTGGACGCAATCATGCGCGTGAGAGCCCTCACGACGGGGGATGCAGTGGCCCGGGGCAGGGTCGTCTTGGCGGTGTCTCTGGACATCACCAATGCCTTCAACACCCTGCCCTGGAGTTGCATCAGGGAGGCACTCCGGTATCACCGGGTGCCGACCTACCTCCGCCGAATAGTCGAGGACTACCTGACGGACAGAGCCGTCATCTACCCCGGTCACCGGGGAGAGTGGAACCGGCGAGAAATGTCGTGCGGTGTTCCACAGGGTTCGGTCCTGGGACCGCCCTTGTGGAACATCGGATACGACTGGGTGCTGCGCAGCGACCTCCCTGACGGCGTCAGCGTAATTTGTTACGCTGACGACACGCTCGTCCTTGCACAGGGAGAGTCGCACCAGGCGGCGGCCGACGTGGCGACGGAAGCGGTCGCGACAGTCGTTCAGAGGATCCGGCGGTTGGGACTCGACGTGGCGCTGCACAAGACGGAGGCCATGTGTTTTCATGGCAGCCGTAACGTGCCACAGTCGAGTTACAGCATTACGGTGGAAGGAGTTCCAATCGGCGTCAAGAGGACGATGAAGTACCTGGGACTCGTCCTCGACAGCCGGTGGAACTTCAAGGAGCATTTCTTGAGTTTGGCCCCAAAGCTGAACCGTGCAGCAGCCGCCCTCAGGCGACTCCTGCCCAATCTCAGCGGGCCAAACGCTTCCTGCCGTAGGCTGTACGCTGGTGTCGTGCGGTCCATGGCCCTCTACGGGGCCCCTGTGTGGGCCCTGAGCATCCGGACGCGACCACAGAAGCTGGTCGCATGCCAGAGGGTCATGGCTATCCGAATGATCCGGGGATACCGCACGATTGCCGGCGAATCGGCCAACCTGCTTGCCGGATTGCTGCCTTGGGATCTGGAGGCGACTGCCCTCCAGCGCGTCTATGAGTGGCGCGTGGAGGCGCAGCGCCGGGGCGTGACCCCGCTGCCTCGCGAAGTCGAGGCGCGGCGCGAAGACCTCCGGCGCGATCTCAGGGCAGTATGGAAGGAACGACTGTCGCGACCGACGGCCGGGCACGCCGCAATTGCGGCGGTAAGACCCCTCTTTGAGGAGTGGCTGGAGAGAAGTCATGGCGTCCTGACCTACCGCTTGACGCAGGTCCTCACCGGACACGGAAGTTTCGGGAGGTACCTGTGTCTGATGCGAAAGGAGGAGACGCCTGGGTGTCACCACTGCGAAGATCGCCCGGAGGACACGGTGGAGCATACGGTGCAAGACTGCCCAGCTTGGGCGGAGCACCGACGTGTCCTCACGGCTGCGATAGGCGGAGACCTCTCGCGCCCGGCATTGGTTGCGGCCATGCTGCGGGGCGAGACGGAGTGGGAAGCGGTCAGCTCCTTCTGCGAGGCAGTAATGCTCGTAAAGGAGGAGGCAGGCCGCGAGCGAGAGAGGACAGCGTCCTCCCTCCGCCCCAGCCGCAGTGGTAGGCGCCCACGGCGACGGACGTCGCTTGATGATCTCCGGCCACCGTAGGCGCGGGCATGCGGGCAGCGAGTAAAGGGCAACTCGCTGCCCGACCAAGGACCATGCCCGGGTCGACGGCGCGTTGTGTCCCACGCGCGCCTCAAAGAGCGTCAGCATAATGACGGGGCCCCCCTCTCAGAGGGCCAAAGCCTGCCGGGGTCACGGGATTATTCCCTTACCGTAACCCCGGAACTTAACAGGCTATGAAGGACACCGTGGATTTTAGTCAGTAGAAGTCTGACAGTCCCTCCCGCCCTGCCCGGGGTTGGAGGACTCATTTGATGATTTTACCACGCTAAAAAAAAAAAAAAAAAAAAAAGTTACACAACATGTATGATTATTTTATGGTACCATACTTCGAACCATTCAAATTATACTTCGCAAGTGCGGATACTTTAAAGCTTATGAATTTAGAAAATAATGTATTAGTTTAAGGTGATTGCTTCGATGTAGCCCGCGAAATTCAAATTTTTTTACGTTTTTTGCAATTTGCAGGCCAGTGACATGTTGTAACTTTATAAATATTTGTGTTGCGCAAATAACAAGTATAATTTTAAGTATAAAAAATATCAAAAAACTCGCTCCATCAGCTCTCACATAGAAAAGGTGCATCGTAGTTAGATTTCGGAGATTTTAACATGATGCACCTTTTCTATGTGAGAGCTGATGGAGCGAGTTTTTTGATATTTTTTATATTTAAAATTATACTTGTTATTTGCGCAACACAAATATTTATAAAGTTACAACATGTCACTGGCCTGCAAATTGCAAAAAACGTAAAAAAATTTGAATTTGGCTGGTTGGAGCATCCCCCTTAAGTAATTTAATGGCTAAGGCTAACAACATTTTCACCCCATACATAACAGCTTCACTATTATATTTCAATAAATAAAATTATTGTTAATTATTCTAGTAAATGCAGTTGTACTGAGTATTTCATAGGCATCCAAAATTAAATTTCACCACACTAAACAATCACGTTTAGAATGGGAAAGTTAGTAAGCAAGTATTAACTAAAAATTCGGATAAATAAGCGAAAAAGCGTTTCGAAATTAATTATGTTTCAAGTATAAGTTGAATTCAAAGAGGCGGAACCGATTAATATAAAGCCTCCATGAAGCCAACAAACTTTTTTCTACTCTAAATTCAAAAGAGGTTAAATTCTAGTTGATCCAGTGTAATGACCTTGCTAGTTCGATAACTTTGTACCATGGGAAAGGGGGGTATTCTGATGTCGATCGCCTGGTCCTCGCGATTCGGGATCTCCGGTTGTAGTAGGGATCTGTATAGCTGTGTGTGTGATATCTGTTGTATACGGGTTTGTTGTCGGGGTAAGCGTGGGATTGAGAATAGTCCACTTTGTAGGCGCTTGTAGTGCTCTGGACAGTTAGACCGGTGTATCTGTTTTTGTTATAGGCTGTAAAAAGAAACAATAATATTATTAAGTAACTGAAATTGAATAAATGGAAAGGAGAACATTCAGGCTCCATACATTTTTGGGCCTTTTCTGAAACCCGGCCAACGAAAAAAATTGGTACCTATAGGTAGTACCAGTCATTTGGAGCAATAGTTACTATGGCACAAAAGTTGTAGGATTGCTCTCGGCCAAGTTATAAAAGTTCGAAAATTCGTAATTCTCATACATTTTTTAACTTTTGAAACTGCCGAGAATCACCAAATAATGCTAAGTATTGCTAGAACAAGCGACCTCAAGCAATTTGACATAACGCCTGTAATGCCTGAGGGGTTGGGCAGAGGAGTACCGATTAAAAATGAATAATAATCTGTTTATTTTTTGTGAAAAGTAATACAAAACATTTTAAAGTATACAAATCTGCTGGTGGGACCAGCATCGGGAACAGAACCAAGGTTGCCTGTGGTTAGGGGTCTTGGGAGAGGAATCTCCTAACAATAAGAGACGTGATTAGCACTGCTGATTTTTGAATCAACCCTTTTTAGGGGGAAATAAAATCATCAAATGAGTTATCTCGCTCTGGGCTGAGCTGTAGAGACTGTCAGACTCATCATCAGCCTATAATGTTCCCACTGCTGGGACACAGGCCTCCTCTCTTTGTGAGAGGGAGTGGGCCATAATCCACCACGCGGGCCCAGTGCGGGTTGGCAGATGTCACATGTCTTCCAATTTTTTGGTTCTAGGACATGCCGGTTTCCTCACGATGTTTTCCTTCACCGTTTTGAGAGCAGTGGTGATGAAATAAATTACACAAAGTAATGCGCCTGGCGGGGTTCGAACCCACGACCTACAACTCGTAAGCCGGGACCGATACCACTAGGCCACCACTGCTCTATACTGGGCCACCACTGGTCTATGTATCTACTGTCAGACTTCTGCTGACTAAAAGCCCACCCTCTTCATTCGGTTGCCCTTTGCGTTCCAGATACTAAGATAGTCGACGAGCCGGTACCTACATTTCATTCATACATTAATTGTTGTTTCTCAAAGAGCCTCATAGCTTTTGGAACGCGATACTTTCGGGTCCACAATTAGCGGTGAGACGGGTTTGCCTCATCGTCCAGTCAACGAGACTCGACTGATACTCGTCCTTGACATCCCGTGGAACTTCAAGGAGCATTTCCGACGTTTGGAACAAAAACAGGATCGAGCCGGGGCTGCCTTCAAGCTGTTACCCAACCTTTCGAGGCAAACGCCGCTTTTTGAAGGCTCTACGTGGGAGTGGTACGGTTATAGTCCCTCTACGGGAACCCTGTGTCTGTCGTTTCCATAAGGAAGCGAACAGACAAGCTAATCGCACCAGGGAATCATGGCTATTCGGGTGATCCACTCATACACATGAAGCTGGAGGATCCCGTTCCAGATCACACGTTGGCAATCCGGAAAGGAGGCTGCCTCTTCTTCTGCAGCAGTAATGACAGCGAAGGAAGAGGCAGAACACGCGAAAGAGGACGCCCTCGAAATCTCAATCCAGTCGCGTACGGCAAATAATGCGGAGCTAGTTGTCTTATCAAGGATCAGGCCCAGGACGACAGCATGTCGTGTTCCACGCGCGTCTAAATAAGCTTTCAGTGGCCCTTATGGAGCCAAACGCCTACCGGCTTGCGGGACTATCTCAGCAGGATAGGTACCGTAGCACGGTTGATGATTTTATTACCCGAAAAACGTGGTTGATTCAGAAAGCAGTACTTTTGGTCACGACTCGTATTGTTAGGAGGTTGCTCTCTCAAGAGGCCTATCACAGACAGCTTCGATTCTGTTCCCGATGCTGGTCCCACCAGCTGATTTGTATATTTTAAAATGTTTTTATTATTTTCACAAAAAATAAACAGATTATTATTCATTTTAATTCGGTACACCTCTGCCCGGGTTGGGCAGAGGTGTTCAGGGATTACAGGCGTTATGTTTAATTGCTTGAGGTCGCTAGTTCTAGCAATACTTAGCATTATTTGGTGATTCTCGGCACTTTCAGAAATTAAAAAAATGTATGAAAATTACGAATCTTCGAACTTGTATAACTTGGCCGAGAGCAATCCTACAACTTTTGTGCCATAATAACTATTGCTCCAAATGACTAGTACTACCCATAGGTACCAATTTTTTTCGTTGGCCCGGCACTTTTAGAAAAGGCCCAAAAAAAATGATGTCCTTTGAAACTGAAAAGAATTGATAGGAAGAGTAGAGTACTCACCGGAATGGTAAGCAGTGGTGGGTCGTACACACATCATTCCGTACACCCTGATGCCAGGCACAGATGCGTACGTTGGCTGGTCGTGGGACATCGGCCCTTCTGTAATTTGAAACAATGAGAAACATTAATAAACCAATCCTATGTTTCGTAGTGTTCTTATTCCGACTTCTAGTTCCAGTGAAATACCAATCAAATTCATTTTTACGTTAAATTCACTATCAGTAAATTTTTACCGACTGGTAGCAGATAGAAAACTTGCTAAGTAGAATCAGATTAAAATTACCTTAAGAATTACCATACAATATTCTTGGACCTTACGCCTGTTTCATTGGTCATGATTATACTTATTTGGTTGACTGTAAACACTTTACAAAACAGTAATGTACTGCATACAATGAACACGAACTGTCATCAAACATGGAATGTAAGTTTCCTTATATCGTTGCCGCAACCATGTAGGTAACAGTATCTGATAATAGAAATTCTTATCCAAATATAATGGACAATAAGAATCTCAATTGGAAATGTACCTAAGACTGTCCCTTGTGGCACACTGTGCGGAAATCTAACGCTTGAAGTGACAATGATCAGAAATTCTTACGTAAATGTATTTAATACCAAGTAATTCTATTCAAACCACATTTATCCACAGCCAAGCGGAACCTAGCATTACGCGGTACCAATTTACTACCTAGTTAGCTTTTTCAATTGCCTTAGTACGATTACTAAACTTGGAGTCTTTAATCAAGTTCGATACATCAGTAGGTATTATGTGCAATTAACAGTAATTTAACACCAGAGCGTAAATAGTTGCAAATAATAAATATGGTTTACCTAATATATGATCTTCGGGACACCGGCAGATGACCAAGTAGTGTGACTTGCCGGTTCTGATATTTTGTAGCGCCAATAAAGACCAGTCCCTAGGCGCTCGACACTCCCGCATCTCTGATACCGCCTCGCAAGTCTTCACCAGAGTCACGGCTTTGCTTGCAAACTGGAACACAAATTGTGCAAGTATTAGTAAGTAGGTATTTCTACATGTAGGTATTATACATAGAATTTGTCGAAGTAGATGCTTGAGAAGAACTCGGCTTTCTTATTTTTATAAACATTATTTTATAATATCAGTCATAAATCTAAAGCATTTTCCTTAGAATTTGTTGCGATTGTTGATGATAACGATAGCTCAGAACTTTATAGTAAGTAAAACGAGCGTGACCATAACAATATTCAATTAATTGGATCATCGGTTTATATACCAAACTAGAATACTTCAATTAGAACTGGCACGCGACGCTTTGTATCAAGTAAATCTTAGCACACACTTGCATGAACAAGAAGTTGCATTTCCAGACTCTCGTTTTTACGTATAGCATTATTTTCAGTGACCTCGAATCGTCAATGACACAATACGAGAACTAATGTGTGCTACATATCTTTGTAACCAGCGTTTGATTTGGCAAAATCCAATTCTCTGGCAACCAACATGCCAATTCTTCGACAAAAAGTGACTGCGGGTACCTATACGTAGAATGAATTCAGTGTGTCAAATCCAATTATGTTGGAGCGTTACCTTTTTTTTCGAGTCAGTGGTGAGGCGTGTAGTATGCAGGTCATCAGCGTTGAGACTGGCGGAGCACGGGTCTCGGTACCGAGCAGGGCACGCGCACAGTGGCTGCGTATAGTTCAGACGCACGTAGACCGCGTTGCATACCTGTAACGTTACCGCCATATGAAGCTAACGAACCAACATACTGTATAGCGGACGGTCTCCGTGCCAGACGTGTGGGACTTCATTCTTTACCATTGATATTCATTCATCACATGTCTTACATAGACTTGGAATGCCATAATAACAAACATGGATGGACTGATCTTGGCTTGCTTAACTAACTAGCATGTAATTATACTGTTAATGAGTCCATCAAGTAAATCATCTGGCTGGCGGTACTTGATATAAAGTATATTTTTCTTGGAAATTTTCTCTCGTTGTTATAAATAAAATTGCTGTTAAGATTTATGTACCAGCATCAAATATTTGATTGATTATATTTTAAAACGGTAGTTTTCTCTGGCGTTGCACTGTATTTAGAACAAAAGCACATTCGATTCGCATCCATCCTGAGCGTAGATAATACTAGGAAGTTGGGAAACCTTACCCTATTATCTTCGCTCTTGTGTCAAAAGATTTCGCTATTACTGAACTCGTCTAGCCCATCGATTAGTCATAGTGTTTGCAAGCTTTTCATTTGTTTCAGTTCCGGTACTTTCTTTAGAACAAAAGCGTCAATTACCTGTTGAATAGCGCATTCAGGCAACAAATAGATGTGCTGATTGTGAGGATAGTAGTGGTACTTTGTCGGCTTGGCCAACACTGAAGTCGACCCGGCAGGTAGAGGCACCGTCTGGAATCAATGATTAAAGATGATTTATGAATCTTCTACATCCATTAAAAGAAATAGAACAATCATCAATGGAATGCAATTTGTCAATGAGGCTATTTTCGCAAGCAACAAGAATGTAGTGTAACAATTTATGTATCCGTTGAAAGTGCGTCAATTTATCCGAGTTGTCATTAGTTATAGTAACAATGATGGGAAATCGCTCGAGCTTGGTCTCGGATCGCGAACCACAATCTCATTCATCCCCGTTTGTCTCGCCGAGGGTTTCTGTGTCAACGCTCTGTGTGTGTATATAACTTATTCGTTGCTTATTTCGCTTGCCGGCTTTACGAAGACGTCTTGTTTTGTGAAGTATTTCTTACGTTCTAAGCAAGGATTCCGCCAAATTATGTAGCGGCTGGAAATTTTGAAACTTAGTGTTGGTATACGAAAGGAATGATTCGTGCGCGTTGGTTCTTACTCATAACAATGCTTCACGGTCATGTACCCTGCGATTTGCCGATTACTTCGTCACGTTTGTTGCTGGATCAGGTTAATAAACCTGTTAAATGACGATTATCCTTTGTGGTTTTTTTCACAAAGACCATTTCGTTTTACTTTTTGCGCCTTTAATTTAATTTTGGACATAAACTTGTTAGCTACGGAACTTATGCATTTAAAAAGAAATCGTTTTTGTTTGTCGTTTCTTTCTTTGTAAATTAACGAGGTATTTTCGATAAGATCTAAATCTGAAATGTTAGTACAAATGTAAAAGTTATAGTTATCGTAACACATCGTATCGAAGCGTGCGGCGGGCATGCAGTGGCATCGTCCGCGAACAATTACAATGTCCACCTGCTGAGAGATCCAATTTGGATTGCTATCAACATAAGCTGGTCGACGTACTTACTTACCTGACCTACTAACCCGTATATATTGACATCCGAACAACTCACAACAAAGAGCTTTTTGTGTGCACAACCGGTGATCGTGTTTGTTACAATAATTTTCCTTTTACTTTACACAAAAGAGCTAATGGTATAATGGATTCAGTTCAATTTTTGTAAGTAACAAATCGTTATCAATGATTTTATTTTATAGTGTTCAACTCATTTTCGTATTCGTTGTGGTATATAAAATGTAATCGCAATCAAATTGCGATATATTGGTAGATAAAATAAAATCAGATGCAGGCATAACTAACTCAAATTGTGGAGAACCTTTAACGAATCTTCGATTTTGTTTACTGTATGTTTTCTCACGATAAAATTAAAAAGTTAAATATTAAATGTTTTCATATGTCTTCTGTTATAAATATAATATATTCAATGTTAAACACGTATTTACAATCAACTCTTGTAGCTATTAGTAGAACTTTTGGTTAGTGTTGGCTCATAAACGATCAAATGTTAATATACATCTCATTTCAAAGAAAATGAGTGACAATCACAACCAGATAAGACTGAATATAATCACGATCACCAATCTGCTCAACCGCAGTTCTCACATAATAAATCTGTTTCAATGCAAACTTACAAAAGGAGTAATTCTTTTGAGCATCCATTGTGTAACAACTTTCTTTTTTGTCGTCTCCTCGGAGAATACTCATAATTGCATTAACATTAAATAATACTTATACCGCCCGTGCTCCCAATTGACCTTCACGATTGTGCTCATAATAGAAATGTTTTATTACTAATACAACTCGCAAATTTTTGTTCTTATATTAATCGTAACAAACTTTCACTTCTTTCCGTAAATTGAGTGTTCGTTGTGATTAACTCTTGCTTTTCAGATTCGATTATTTCCTAAACGAAAATGAGTTAACTCTGGACGTGTATCTACTGTATCTGCTTTTCTTTTATGATTTCACTTTGTTTTACGCGTAACTATTTCACTGTTAATTAATTTTGTATTGAAATGCTCACCATGATTAAACACAGCACTTGCCGCAAAACGCGATTGAGTCGGATAGTCATTGTGTCGGATGTTATCGTCGGTAGAGTTACTGCTCTTTTTGACTGTCAGTACCGTACTGATTCTGTGTTCGATAACAGGGTACCGCGGTCGAGATGACTCAGGAGAGGGTTACCGCGCCAGGCTAGACCCTCGAACTGGCATTTTTTCTACGAAAATAGCACCGGACGTCACGTTCAAGTTGAATGATCTAAATTGTCTCAACGGTTTTGGGATGGGCTTCACCTGTCATGCGTTGCCTTTTTATTAAATTTTTTACGCATTTGTGCATTTTGTTTTTTGGTTTCAATTTGTTAAGAGTTTTTATTGTTTTTTTTTTTTTTAACTATTGGAATATTCACATTACACGATTTTGGCTATTTTTATTTGTTTTCACTCTATGTAGGTATTTCACTGTACTTGAACTTTCTTGCGGTAATGTTTGTAATAATTTTGCTCATTGAATATTTTGAAGTTCGTAAGTACCGCAATTTAAGGTCAACTCGGCCAAGTTCAACAAAAAAGTTGAATAATATTACAACCCGTTACGTAGGGCTATAAGGTCAACTGTAGGGCAGTGGTGTTCACACGACATGTTTGCCATAAGAGCAAATCTCCGGTTCGCGATCTTGACATGATCCCGCCATCGCATCGTGACGTCACTGATCGCGATAACTGAAGGTTGTTAAACTATCAGAATGGACTGTTCAGTTCTTGGTCATCATTTTAGTTGGAACTGTTGTTGTAGTTTGTTGAGTTGTATTCTTTCGTATCAACTTCAACTGTTTTGACTGACTGTCTAGAATGAGCCTGATAAGTAGTTGAATGACAAGAATGTAATCAGAAAGTTTTATTCAAATGTTACTCATTCGCTTCGTCTAAAATTGCAGGTGTTATCCTACTTATATTATAAACCTTGAAAGTTTGTTTGAATGGATGGATGTTTGTAACTCTTTTGCGCAAAAACTACTGAACGGATTTGGATAAAAGGTTTAAAACCTAGATTAACATTTAAGATAGATTTTATGCCGATTTTATCTTCCTGTGGGACATTTTTTTTTGTTGTAGCTAGCGAAGCCGCTGGCAGCAGCTAGTGAAATATTTGCCAGACATTAGAGACGTAGCCAACTTTAAGAATGCAAAGCCTTTTGGATTAAAACTGGCTCTAAGACCTTATTTCATTCTTTTTTAAGTTATCACTACATAGTATAAAACAAAGTTGCTTTCTCTGTCCCTATGTCCCTTTGTATGCTTAAATCTTTGAAACTGCGCAACGGATTTTGATGCGGTTTTTTTTAATAGATAGAGTGATTCAAGAGGAAGGTTTATATGTATAATAACATCCATTAAATAGTGGTGAAGTACTGTTATTTTTGAGGTTTCTAATGTGATGTCGTAAATAATTACATTTTTTCCGCTTACATTGCAAACGCAGGCTGAATCCTACGAGTTTTATCAAAATAATGTACCTACTTAGTATTGTACACATTGAAAAGGTCTACAGAAAAGTCCGTTCACAGTTTTTCTGTAGTGTATTTAGTATCAGCATTGCACCCGTGCGAAGCCGGGGCGGGTCGCTAGTATCATATAAAGAAGACTGACATTTTAATAGAAGCTCTGCTAACTTCATTATTGTGTCTGTGCGAATGAAGTTTAATTTATCTTAATGTTGAAAAATGAATAAACTGCTTCAGGCATTATGTAGATTACTATTAACAGATCGTTCACTTGACTTTAAGTAAAGAAAAAAGTTGCGATTACTTTATAAATAAAATTATAATTGACTGCTTCATTGGTTTAGTAGTCGCAAGTGCAGCTCTTGACTATGAGGTCCCAGTTTCGATTCCCAAGTCGGGCAAAGTATTGTTGGGTTTTTCCATTAAACTCAGTAGCACAAAGTCTGGATTTGTGCCTGTTTGATGGAAATAAGCTCGCTGTTTATGCATGTGACTCAAAAATAACTGACGTTACATAGTACCATTAGGTACACCTCTTATAAACTCTTCACCGGTAATCCCCACAGACGTGATTTTATGATATAAAACTTATTTATTTTGAGGCCTTTTTCTTTCTCAAGATATTATAATAATCAGTCTACCTCTTATGTTCTGAACAACGTCGGTAATACTTCCTTATTACTGCGTGCAATGCGCCTAGCTTTAACCGTAACTTCTCCTGTAATTACCAATTATAATCATATTAAAAGGGTATTTTACAAAATAATTATCGAGTAAGAGCCTTCAAAGTACCGTTATTTCTTTGAACAGGGTAGCTCTAATAATCTAGTAATTTGATTAAACACTTTATCTCCATTTGAGACCGACATACAATAATCACTGGATCACAGTCTTAATGTGCCCTAGAATTTCTTTGACAGCCATTCACACATTCTAAGAGCAATTAATTGAAGTGAAATTCCAATCAACGTGCAATAGAAATACATAGAAAGTCGGCCTTTTCATGTGTTATTAATTAATTCACAGTACAAATGACCTAACGTCAATAGCAGATCAATATGATACAATGTGGGTTTATTCAATACGTATAGCGCGATGACTAAATCTTGATACTATTTGAAAGATTTTTTTTACGTATTTTTAAATGTTAGTCTTGTTTTTTTTGTTGAAATCAATCAATAAAAAATAATGTTACATACTTTTAAATTATATCACAAATATATTAAAAAATATATTGAAGTCCAGAATGGTTTTTTTAAAACTCCAACCGAAAACGTCTGTAAACTCAGTTGTCTTTGAATTTGAATCGCAGTTATTC
The DNA here is from genome assembly GCA_954870645.1 of Agrotis clavis. Classification (NCBI taxonomy): domain Eukaryota; kingdom Metazoa; phylum Arthropoda; class Insecta; order Lepidoptera; family Noctuidae; genus Agrotis; species Agrotis clavis. The sequence goes on from OX940933.1 coordinate 10,822,478, forward strand.
AAAGACTAATGTAACTTCAAATAGGAACATTCTATAGTAAAGATAATTGTTACCTGAAGTGACAAATACACACTTAATTTCTATGCTCAAGTAGATCAAGATTTGTCCTTCAAACGAGAATTGCAGAGCAAAAAATGAATCAAGAATGTATTTTATGATTCAATAAAAGGCGTAAGTTATGAGTGCTAAGGCGTCTCTGATATATGCTGCGATGCTTTCTGAACATATAAATAGTGGTCAACTGATTATTTCGTAGTCCATTTTATTTTTAAAGAATATTAAACTAAACAGAAAGAAGTATAGAGGTGGGCACAATGTCTTTGCCATACACCATGCACCAGGAAAGTGTATAAGGGTAGTTGTACAGAGGAACTGAACAATTTTCTTCATGGGGCCAATATCGAAATCCCAAAAAATAAACAGTCTCGTTTTTCATAAAAAAAACTTTAATACCTATTGGACCTAAAGAATCTCAACTTAAATTTTTATTAATAAAGTATTTTAGATAAATCTAGATAATATTTTATCCTCAACATATACGGTATCAATGCTCAAAATCTTAATTAAGCTCTAAATTCGATTATAAACTCCAATAAAAACAAACATAAATAGATTATTGAGGTTTTAAATGACTTTATAACGTGCCTGCTCAGTTATCTAAAACGATCAAGTGCGCACGGTCGCACATTAGTCGCACGCAAGCTGCGTTCGTTGGCCGCGACCAACCTCAATACAGGTTCAGGGTTATGTTACATAACCAACGCGTAATTACTTCCGACTTTATCCTGATTTATTTGCATAAAGCAATCGATGTATGGGAACACAATCGATAGCATCGTTTTATGCAAAATTTGATTTAGTAGCAACCGCCATCAATGGTGCGAAACAATATGCATAATATAGTTAGTTCTTTGTGTGAATCTCAAGGAAATGCATATGGTAATACAATGCAGGAAGAGGGAAAAACTTCATTAGGCTGACATAATATCTACGTCCGCATAAAAACTGGTTCTCACGCGCGCACTGCTCGTTAAATATAGTACGCTCTCTTTGTGTGTCTACATTGTTTTTAGATACTAATACATGATACACGCATTATCATCTCGCGCTTTTCTTGCGATCGCGGCTGTAATGATCGTGTTTGATCGTAATTCAGGCAATTTAGTGATCGCACTCTGAGTAAACTAAGCGATAAATACAGTTTTTCACGTACTTTAGCAAAATACTTCCATCTTCGTAATGGATGAGCTTAGTGTTAAGTGCAGGGCTTTGTCAGACCCTAGACAGCCGACCGCCCTTAGAACCGTAGCGGATGCTATCAGTGGATTTTGCAGGCCCATCCATCTGATTGGATATGTCGATCGCTTCTTTAGACACCCACGAGTATAAAATGTAATGGCTTATTCTTTGCTGTGAAAAAACTACTACATACAATTTCTGGACCTTTCCTTTGATGTCATATAATATTAAGTAACCACCTAGCTAATAAGGGAAGAATAAAAGAAAAACAAAACCTGTTGCTTTGACCTCAATTAACATTGGATATGGGAAGAAAGATGATGATTATGTTGGCTTATTACCTACCTACCTTTTATTGCCAACATGTTGAAACAATTAATAGATATGAACTCTGTTTTAAAACTGTACTTCTGCATAAAAATCTGCAAGTCCAACAAGAACGATTTACATAAAAGCTCATAAAAGCGCAACCTGTCATCGTTATCAATGAAACCTTTCCTGTACAGCAATCATAAACTTGAACTTACCAAGGTACAGTTGCACCCACTCTTACGCAGGATAACGGTATAGTTATTCAATACTTCGTTACGGACTGATTCGAGTGGCCTTCGGGGATATGAAGAACTTTATAGTGGACAGTAATGGGACGGTGGACGGTTAAGGAAAGATTTAATGAGAGATTGTGCAATTAGGTGTGTGTTGAATGAATCGTGGTTACAGTATCGCATAAAAATTTTAAATTCTATGTCGCACGGCCTTAAATGGGAGTAACGTGGCCATCTATGTTTTTTTTTCAAAACAATTGAATACGTAACCGTCATTCTCCAAAAGAACGATGCAATGCAACATTCATTTCCAGGATAAAATGAGTGACTGAAATTAATATTCCATGTCAATTACAATCGAGATAGATTAATAATTTCCAGTGTTCACTCGTCAGCAGAAACTTACTGAAAAAACTCGAAACAGACCTATAACTGAGCGTAAGAGTGAAGAGTGGCCTAGCTCTGTATGGAGCGAAGCGAGTATCGGAATTCACAGACTTTAAGATGGGGTTACAAAACTTTAATAAAAAATAAGTTAAAAATAACTAAAACCCGACTGCGAAAAAAAACGCGCACTGAAAAGTATAAAACAAGAACAATACTTATTCATTTGACCGATATTGTGCTAGCCGTGGTCCTGTGCCACGTACTTAATGAAGATTGTGTGAAACAACCGCAAGTGGCACACGACCCTCCTTTTGGCTTTCCCTAGTCGGGTAAAAATAGCCGATATTGCAAAAAACTTATAAAAGGACTTCGTCATAAAAGACTTTCAGAGGAAAGGAATTCCATTCTCAGTTAAACATCCCGTAAATATAGAGTACATAAAACCAGTTCTAACAGCCTATCATTTGCTGGCACAAGATACCAAATAAGTCGTGTCCAATAATAATTAAAAACCATAAAAAGATAGCAGACACACTGGTACTTATTAAAGATTACTCATAATTATACACACGTTCGGTTGACAATTTAATTAGCGGTCCTTTATATTTATTCATTCATTCATTCATTCATTCAGTATTAAATTAATGATGGGCTACGATAGGAAAGGAACCTGCTACAATTATGTAACTGCTGTAACTGGATGATTGTCTACGGACGACCTCCCCAATCTGTCAAAATTCTTTAATAGATTTTCAACTTTATCACAAAAGTAGAAGGTTCATGTTCGATTGGATTTAATTTCTGGTATAGTTTGACATGCTGAGTCTGTACAATCCGCAAAGTCGGCGTTTAAATAGTTATGTTTCAAAAAAGGAATATAAACGAAAGAAAAACAAATATAATATGCCTAAATTGCCAACATCAAAAAGTAGTTTAGTAAAGTCTTTTGACAAAGTTTTTTGTATTTCTTATGGATTCGTATTTCTCCCCTGTAGGCCTACTTAAAAAAATGACCCTGTATACAATGTGTCCGGTTTTGGCGTGTACAAACTCAAAGAAGAAGTAACTTCCTCAATTCTGTAAAAAAAAAAACTATTTAAGGGGTCGGAACCTAACCTCCTCCCGAATGGAAGCCATTTTTTTTCTTTTTAATAATTTTATTAACAGTATTGATCAAGCTACCTCACCTTTAAGTTTGTACTGACCGAAGCCACATTATAAAATTATACTATACATGTTGTTGCATTAAAATCAAGTATTTAATATTTTTACGAGGAGTAAGGATATCCTTACCGCAGCGGATATACACCGTGACTTTTTAGTCGTCTTACAACGGCAGCCCAGTTCATGTATCCAATGACTAGTACACGTTTATAATTAAAAAATAGGTATATAAGAGATTTGAAAAATTTAAAAATTAAATTCTCATTCGTTATTATGACGCAAGGCGTAGTTAGAAACACCCTTGTCTCATCAAATGGAGATGGAATGATCTGCCCGACTATTGCGCTGGGTAGGTATTCTCTACACCTTGATACGTAAACATTTTAACAGGTTGTTTCATATTTCTAATTTACTAATTTATTAATAATAGAAATTATTACTAAGGATTTAAAAAAAAAAAAAAACCTTGCCTAAAGGTATTTTAGGTCAGATACATTAAGTGGACCACTTTTGTAAGACGACTAAAAAGTCACGGTGTATAAAGAGTATTCTCGAAGTTATAATCTATATTTATTCAAAGTTTATGGATCTTGAAACACTTTAAATTGAAAACATACTCAGTAGTAAATTTCGCTGTTAATATTATGAACGTGTGGGTTGCAATGCCGGAATTGTATAACGGATTAGGAGTACAGAGCATCCGAGGTTTCCTTAATTGGATTTGTGTATGGAAAAGGGACTATAAAGCCTTTACGACTGAGGAAGTTAGCATGTGCTAACTCATGTAAAGCAAAGCCAAACATATGTTTGCCTAGTAACAACCTTTCTTCTTCCTTTCTTGGCTTTTCTTTTTTTCTAGAGTACTGTCTTTTCGAGTCAATGGTAAAGGTAAATTTTATTATTATGTTCAGTTGAACCCGCTTTTAGCCGTTGCTTGCGGCTCCGCTCGCTCCCACCCCTATAACCGTCTCTAGGGTCTCATATGAACCAATAGAAATCGGTTCAACCGTTTTTACGAGGAAACAGAACATATATACCTACAAACATACTCACTTTTGCATTAATAATATTAGTAATAAGGTGCTCAAGTATTCTTGAGCACCTTACTAATATTATTAATGCTTAGGGTAATCCCTAAGCATGAATATTTTCACCTTTAATGTTCTCATAACACAGTAGCTCATGCTTACTTTCGTTCCGACACGATTAAATATGTAGTCCACGCTCATATTTACTGGCATCATAAATCTCAATATTATACTCATAAACGTACTCGTACTACGGATTACTCGTAGGTAATTCGTAGCACTTTTTTCGTAGTACATTACTACGCGACTTTCTCCATAAGTACCCTCTGTGCTACGTGCCTCCTCGTATAAAAGGCATTTTGTAGCTTAAGGCCAACGGGTCTTAGAATGACCTTACGATCTTTAGCCATCCTTAATCGCTGATTTATTTCCGCATCTGTCCCATAAATCTTACGGTTTAGATTGCGCTAACAGAGGTACAATGGCAAGCTATGGCTTTACGCTCATTACAGCACAGAAAATATTGTTTTAAAACCCTGTTGAACAAGCGGGATTTTTAGGTAATAATTCTTCCTTATAATGTTCTGCAATATAGCTTTATTAGTGTTGGACACCATAAGCAATTTAATATTAATCATTTTTGTATTAAGCTCGTATTATGCTAATAGGCTTAAGTTATGCATGTTTCTTGAACGTGTGGGCTTTGCACAGTAAGTAATTAGTGTGATACATTATAATTAAAATAAATATGATGAAGTCTCGTGTTATAATAGAAGCAGGTTTTGTTCTCGTACTCGTAGCACGTCTATCGAAATGTGTTAAGAATATGCGTAGGTTTCAACCCTGAGTGTATTAAAATAAATAATGGTTTAGTATTCTAATAAAACTAAATATTGTCGTTATTACTTTAAAATGATACCTACTTTTAACTTATATAAAGTTACTACCTTATGAATTTCGGACATAATATGGCGGCTACACCCTTGTGTATTTCGGACATAATGCCATGAAAACCTACCACCGCAATAAAGTATCCTATGTTTCAGGTCCATCTGTGCAAAATATTTCATCCAAATCCCATCAACCAAGAATGCATAAAGTTTCAACATTTATAATATCAGTAATAGAATAAGTAAAAATATATCAGGCTTAAACATTTCAAACTAAGAAATAAAACTTAAATTCCTGCAAGGTAACGTGATACTCTTTTAAACCGCTTAACCGACAAAAGCCTTGTAACATTGTAAGCTCAAAGTAAAAATCCTAGTTCCCCTTTTCACATACATACATTTGCAAACAGGCTTTACCTGGTTTCTTTGTAGCTAAACCCCGGGTCTATGATGACAAGTGGAATATCCACGTTCCGCCGACTGATATCCGATGGAGATTAGACAGCATTTCTCGCTTATTGACAATGAATTATTTATCGGTTATACAATTTTAATAGGCTCGCTATTTCAGTACTTGCCGGGTGTTAAGATTATACTTGTAAGAAGCCTTCCTATACGATGAAATCATTGAGACACAATCATATTTAGCAAATTGTTGTAGCGACAAAGCTTTAAAAAAAAAAAAGGTTGCACTCCAGGAGTGCCGGTAGAAGTGAAAACTTTTTTGTTACTATGTTTTATTTTAAAACTGGAGTAGTACAGATATGAAATTAACTAATTTGAATGACGTCTTACTCATTTTCGATCAGGGTCACGTGACCCTGACGCGAGTTTTAAATTTTTTACCCATTACAGAAAAAGTGTACAACGCCGCTAAAGAAGTTTTCACTTCAAAAATCGGTTGTCTGTAAAGTCGGTTTACTGACGATAGTTGAACGTGACAACGTCATAAGAAAAAACTGCACTTACGTTGCTATAAACAATTGACACCACATTCACATGGAACGCCTCAGAGCGAGGTAACGCCGCATGACGTCATGTTTTTTCGTGAGTGCAGCCGGCTCCATCGAATTATAATACGTTGTCACGTCAAAAATCTGGTATTCGGTACATTTTGACCTAAAAGGTTACTTTTAGCGATTCACCTGGTTTTTGTAGTAACCAACGAAAAAATATCCGGTCTAGAATCATAGTAAAAGTTTGTGTCACGACATCCCTTGCAATGAGTATGCACTGATTTTGAAATCCAAATAAAATCTAGGTATCCAAGCAATTCCTATAAAAAATGTTTCGATCAACCTCGTTATATTTTTTGGCACATATAAAAACGCAGTTTTATCTCAAACAAGTTATTGTACATGCTTTTTGTACTTTCCGCCATTTTGGACCACCTGAGGCGTGGCCACAAGTTTCTGTGACTCTGTGTACATTTGGTATAACCGAGAGATCACGAACGTGCAGACAAAGCGATCTTCAACTGTTATTTTTTGTCTATATCGCCCCAATATGAAAACAGAATTCGGCAGGATATTTTTATTGCTACAGCATTTTTTCACGTTCAACATTTTTGTCGTTTTCATTCAAAACTGGTTTCAGCTTCAATAAGGCAGAATTCTCATACTAAAGAGTTCAACGCGTTGCCACTATTTATGTCTCACCTAAACGTGTTTGTGTAACTGGCTTTATAATTTATGCCGTTTGACATAACGTGTACGTAATTTAATCATGTTCTTTCGAGTTATAATGAAAGCATTTATGTATGCAAATGTAACAATTAATTGGCTGTTTGAAAATGTTATGAAGTATCTTTGAAAGGTAGAATAAAACTTTTACGATATTTTTTCATTGCAATAACATCTCCCTTTTATGATTATTTTATTGCAAAAGGTATATTCTCTAACGAAGTAAAACGACTTTAACATGCAAGTCATTGGATTCGTAGAAATTACAAAATGACGGAGAAACAGGAAAATAGCCAAGTTGCATGGCAGTAGATATGGTTTTAATGTTAGTTCCTTCCCGGATGTGCATAAGGAACCTTTTCCTATTCACATTTATAACCATTGACAGCAAGAAGATTGACTACCTTCGAATAGACGCATCTCTTCCTGCTACTGATTTAAGGGTTGCTCCCAGTAGACAGACAGCGCCATCTATCGTAAAACAGATCAGATCTTTGTTTCCTGGATTAAGTTACTGTTACCGTAACTCAATTGCTTTACGATTTTATCGCATAGCCCGATATCGCTGATAAATCTATGTGATAGACAATGGAATGGAACAAGTAAATTCAATACTAGTAGTTGTGGTTTTCTGGGTTCAAATCCCGCCAAATGTTTGACTTTCCGGGGTCGCGGGATTATTTCCTTACCGTGACCCCGGAACATAACAGGCTACTGAAGGACACCGTGGATTTTAGTCAGTACAAGTCTGACAGTCCCTCCCGCCCTGCCCGGGGTGGGAGGACTCATTTGATGATTTTACCACGTTAAAAAAAAATGTTTGACTTTGTGTAATTTAAATCATCACCACTGTTTTTAAGACTGTGAAGAAATCAGCGCATTTCAGAACAAAATAAATCGAAGACACGTGAAATATCCTCTTTTTTTCGTGGTTAAATTACCAAAATAATCCTCTCTCCCGTCCTGGGTAGATCGGAAGGGACTGTCAGCGTACTGACTAAGAGCCACGGTGTTTGTGTTTCAATAGCCCTTTACGTTCCAGCATCACGGTAACTTGTTCGGCAGTCCCGCCACTCGTTAAATCTCCGGGCCTGCTTGTCGAATTCGACTTTTGTCTTAGCATTGAGAATAGTATCAATTGATGATGCATAAACTATTAAACATGTTAACGTCAATTTAAATTAACTAACAAAACTCCGCAATCTGTGATAGGTATTAACACCTACAAACGATAAAACAAACAAAAAGAATGCCATTTGATTTGAATTTGTAAACAGATACCTCTAATTTAGACATAAACACAGGTAAATGTCTACCAAGCACATAATTTGCACACATATGAGCAAGTAGCGTGTCTATAAGAAGCAAAACTAAGCTCGACTGATGTAATCATCATAAAATTATATCGGTAACTGGACACCTGATTACAGACGCTTGCTTACCGGTAACATACTTGTTACCTGTAGCAATTCCAGTATCTTGGCGTTTGATAAAAATATTATGGTATGATAAAAATATTTCTTCTATACTTGCTTGACAAGTAATATAAAATAGTCTAGTGTTTTTGATTGCTGATCAGAATTTGTCGCATTTGGGCTCAGAGAAAATTTCCCGGAATAGTTTCTTGCTTAAATCTTTTTGATCTAAATATAGACCAAAGGTGGATTACGGCTTCCCTCTCACAACTAGAAAGACTGTTCCAGAAGTGAGAAAATTATAGATTTATGTTGATGATGATACCACCATTGCGAAATTATCTTACTAGGTCGCAAAAAAAAAATTTCAAAAAGTTTTGAAACCTTCTTTCAAAACGGGGAATTCCCTCCCGTCCTTATATAGAATCGATAAAGATTGATTTGTAATGGGTCTTGGTTATATTTAATAGACATATTCAATTCCAATACATTTTGTAGGCACACTATCCCTACACAACAAGAATTTTAAAGCCGTGTTCACGATACCAACATGCTAGGTAAAGTCCAATCTAGTTTATATCTAAACATTATTCGAGTAAGCCTTTGGTTAAATTGTTGTAAAATAAAATAAATGTCCTTATAATGTCAATTGGGATTAGGTTCAGTACCTCGTTCTTATGCTAGGTCGATTATATGGCTATGTTTGTGATCAGCATATTATTTGAGATAGCAGGCTTGATTTATAAAAGCTTTTTGAGGGTTTAAAAACCGGCCAAGTGCGTGTCGGGCCAATACAGTGTAGGGTTCCGTAGTTGCCCGTCAAAATGAATTGCTGAACTTAATTTTAAAAAGAAGAATTTTCAAAATCGGTCCAGGCGTCTTTGAGAAATCGGGGAAAATACATTAAAAAAAAAGATTTCGACGAATTGAGAACCTCCTCCTTTTTTTGAATTTAGTTAAAAATAGTTGACAATAAAAACCTACCTATCCCCAAAACATACCCACCTATTAAAGCTGTAAAAATAAAGTTGACAAACTTAAATTTGCAGTTGAAGAACATGTTCTCCGATACATTTTGTTTAGGAAAATATGTTATCCAAGTACGTTTTATAAGTTGGTCGACTATTACTCATAAACTTGTAAAGCCTACTTAGTCATGATAATTTTCTTTTAAACTTCGTTATATATACTACTATTGCAAATTTTTTCACACCCCCAAACATAACCGTTTAGCTGGTAGAGACGGGGACACTCGAGTCTTGCAAAAATTGGCACTTTAAAGCTTAATATTTCACAAACGAATCTTTTTATCAAAAAATTGTAAATAGAAACTATCAATATTTTTAAAGGCCTATTTAATGATACCCCACACTAAAGGGTACGCGAGAAAAAAAAAAACATACCCACTTTACGTGTACAGGAGCGTACCCTAAAAAAAATATTTTACGAGATTTTATTTTACCACTTTTTCGGCACATAAATCCGTATATTTACACCAAATTACAGCTTTCTAGTACTGGGCGTTTCTGAGCTAAGCTGCGGACAGACGGACGGATGGACGGACGGACATGGCGAAACTATAAGGGTTCCTTGTTGACTACGGAACCCGAAAAATCATCAAATTAATCCCCCCTCCCTAAGTCGAGCAGAAGGGACTGTCAGTCTCTTCTGACATAAAACCACCCTGTTCCTTCACATGCCTTTTACATATGTTCCAGGGCTACGGTCAAACGGTTGTCTTTAAAACAGTCTCGCGAACCCGGGATTTATGATGACCCGAGTATAAAATCAATTTACAGGTAATTTCTGCAAAAGATTATTCAATTTTGTCTAGTTCTACTAGTTAAACTCGTGAACAAAAAAATCCATCTTATTTCTGGGAAAAAAAGAATTCAAATTCTCAAGTTCAGGTCTCATTCGCCTCTGTCTCAATTTTCATTATAATTGGACCAGAAGTTTAGGCACCAAGACTTCAAGTATAGACACACTTATTCCTATTGTTAAGGACCTGTAGCATGTCGTCATGAGTCACCCACTGAAACAATATTGGAACCAAATGCAAGACCATAAATGGAGGAAACAATAAATCCTATTGATGGCCCTTAAAGTTTCAATTATCCCTATAAGGAAAAGGCCGCATGAAATAAAGAGTCAATACATTGGAACTGGTTAAATGGGTGATCCTATTTTAATACAATATCTTTTGTCACATAATGCTGAATATTTTTCTTTGCAATGACTGGACTCAATCAGTACTAATACGGACTTACTGACTCCATGCATAAATTCATTGCGGAAATGATGGCAGAGACAATAATCAAAAGAGCAATCGAATTTTAAATGAAATTAAGTAGTGAGGTGGACTCCATACATAAAATACTCAACGCTTTGTTGACTCTAAGTGGCACGAAATTCAAATCGAAAAATTCCAATAATATTAAAACAAATTTTGTTTATTTATTTATTTAAATTCAAATCGAAAAATTCCAATAATATTAAAATAAATTTTGTTGCAGTAATAAATAGAAAACAAACCCTAGACAGCCTACGCGGTACGCACACTTGCACTGGTTCCACAAACAAAATGGAAGTTTATGGCAATCTAAACAGTATAAACCGACGCAGTAAATCTCCCACTGCGGAGGCCCTGGACCATACCATAGATAACATAGTTAACCATACTTTGAATAGTCCAGTAAATCTACAGGCACACCGATTAGCATTACTTTAGTACGATATTATTGTCAGCAAAATATTTATCGTTTTAATTAGCATAATTTCCGCATTCGCTTCCGATAGAATAATCTTTACTAACGGTATTAATGTTAGACTACTATTAAACATCGGTTATCTTTTAATGATGATTATTTAGAATCCTTGAACCGGATTGATTGGAGTTGAGGAAGAAGAATTAGATGCAGCTCAAAGACGGAAGACATTTGTAACTCAATTCGATGGCGTATCTCTGAATAAAAATAAAAGTCAAATACTCTGTAGGTACACCCTCTTAAATCTATCAACGTCAACGTCGAATCAGAATGTCCGGAAGATCAATAATTCTTGTCTATCACACAACTTAGCTTAATTGCAAATTGCCCTTCAATCAGCCTCCAATAAACTCTCTAAACATGTTATCTTATAAACAAATAACCAAGAAAGTCTTGCAATCATTAACTCGCTCAAGATCAGCAGTAACTAAGGCGACAGGAGTGATGTATCGATGCATCAGAACATCGATCGTCACCATCAAGCATAGCCACAAATGTCGTGACGTTCAGGAAACTAGAGATACACAGTTCTGAGATCCCAAGCTACGTCCCCCCGATCGAGTTACAGATTGCCGTGTTGCCGTCTCCAAGGGAATTTGTTACCGCCCTCTCAAGTAGCTGGATCACTTTAACAAGCACCAAACAAGGCGTGAAAACTAAAATAAATTACTATTTCGAGGTGTGCCCCTCCAATGGCAAATTAATGGCCTCCGCTTCCAGTCAAGTAGATAAGGATGTGTGGCCACTTTATATTCTTAGAGGTTGAGGCGTGAATGCAAATAATTTATAAGAGACCAATAGTATTGAAATGGCTCGTTAGATTCAGAATTGTTCTCGTTGTAATGAAAAAGCTGAGTTATAAACTGGTCCAATTCAACATTTGTAAGCTTTCATCCACAAATTGCTACTAGAATGTTAATAAGGAAAAACGGTCTACAAATAACCAACTAAATGCACTATTTAGAGTTTACTCGTTTAATATGTTGTCCTTATTTAAATAAACGTTACACGTACGTACAAGTCAACGCGTAGGCCGCAAGATAAGTGAGAGAACGACGGTTGGGCGAAGCGAAAGATTTGACTTGTACGATAGGAGCCCTACCCACGCTGGTCCGCGACACAACCGCCACGCCTCGCCAGCCCTTTAATAAGATAAATTGAATTTATCGCGTATTAAATCTACTATTACCGCATGGTTCATGCGTGGTCCACTCATATTATGCCCTTGAGATACGGCTTGCGCTAAATGCACATAGATTTTCCTAAGATTGCGAACCGATATTCCCAGCGCAGGCGCACGAGCATCCTCGCCATTAAACCGACACATAATAACGAGGCTCTCTCTAAAACTTTAAAATCCATATTTCCTAATAAAGTTTCCTTACGCGATAAATTTATCCGCATTGACGTTACAAACGCTTACTTTCCTTATAAAGCGCTCACGAAAGTTGGAGAAATTCGCTTGAATTGTTTTGTTAAATAGAACAATGCGAACCATTGAAAACGAGTGGGTAAAGATTTACATCTGAACGAGAGGTAGTGGTCTTCATTGTGTGCGGGTTCCCAGCGGCCTCCAGGACGAACGCGGAGACACGACAATATTCTATGCGATATCGAGTATCGATGCAGCCGCATCTACGAGTATGTATGCAAAGGCACGCGCGGTGTACAGGGAACCGATATCCCGATAAGGCGGTACCGATCGTACATTACGCTTATCCAGGCGCTGTTGGTGCGCCTAGCGTGTATACATTTTACTCAGCATCTTCCTATGTAATGAATGCCTCGCCGACACGTAATTGGCTAGTGCAACCCTGCTAGAACTAGTAAACGGTCCTATTTGCCTATGCGGATAAATGCGCGTGCACGCTACCGGACGAACGGCAAGAATGTTGCGCTGCATCCAAAACAATGCTCACGATTCTACATTTTGAAATATCTGATAGATATTAGATGGCTCGGTAACGACTTCCAAGTTTGCAGTTATTGCCTTTTTGCTTTCAGTGTTCTGTAGTTTTGCAAAAACCGAGTACAATACCTCTCCAGCAAGAAATCCATTATATCCATAAACAAGGCTACTTCGGACCAACTTATTTTTTGTGTCCATCTAATCTAGCTGTCCATGCCATGTATCTGTTGCTCGGTCCGGGAAATGTACACAAAAGCTGGTCCCGTTTGGCGAGTGCTTGCGGTAATCGCTGTCGGTATCAGTCTCCGTTGCGATCATCGCTCAATTAATCTCTTTTTCTGTCGAATCCATTGTCTTCCCTCTTTATCAGTCTTACATGCAGTTTGTGTGTCATATTAACGGTGAGCGTGATGCAACTCTTCGTGTGACAACGTCGGAACATTTTTTGCAGAGCGTTCGATCATCGTTGTAATTGGATTTTGTGTTGGTTACCGTTTGAACTCTGAACATTCCGTAATAAGCGGCGCCAAGCTCTAACTAATGGTTGATGTTCGAAAATACTGTGGAGAATTACGGCTGCTATTTTCGTATTTTGCCGGTGTCATGGCTCGTGCTCTTTTGCTTTTTGTCACTGTTTATCGCAGCAACCAGTTCGCCGAAGCATTTAGTTTTGTTTTCAAATAATGGCCTCTTCTCGTACTTTAGCTAAGGTAAGTTTCTTGCATTCGAGCCCAATAATGGTCGTATATCACCTCACGTGTTGTTAGAAAGTATTTTAAGGCAGACTCGTAACTTTGCTTCCATTATTTATGTGCTGCATAAATTTTACGTTTATGGCATTCCAATATAATTGCACTATTATCAAAAACAGTGGTAATAAAATATTTCTAACATTGTATTGGGCTTTCACTTTCTCAACGAAATCTTAAGCTAGCTTTAGGTTTCTACTATGTATGTAATAGGAGTATTGTTGCACCTGAAGTTTCTCAGAGATAAACAACATAGTCTTGAAAGTCTTGTGTAACTCTTACACGAAGAATAGCCGTTGTTAGTTGTGTTCCGTCGTTTGGAATAACGGTCATTAGTTGATTCTTCCGCTAACTTGGATACTAAGTGTGAAACTTGTTCTGTGCGTATGCGTAATAGCCGATCGGGCGTATCAGGACCCTGCACGCATATACGTCGTAAATAACCTATTGAAGTCTTGCACAGCGAAACACAGATACCATCGTTTCACGCCTGATAAAATCGTTTAGTGAATATCTCAATTATAAAATTGTTGCATTTTTTAGATAAATACTCTTTGGTACTTGGAGCAGCTGTTGCCGCATTATTAATATAATGTTCAGTTCAAATAATATACCCATTCATAACATATGGAACTTCGATTACGTTATGATAATTTTAATGGCTCTAATGTTTGCTTCTAAATTAATGATTCGTTTTGTTTTCCACGACGTTATTTGTAGAAAGTTCAGTACTGTCAATATATTAAATTGGCGAAGCGTTCTGATCACGATTAGACCCGGCGCTCACAGGCCAATCCCTCGATGCAATAAGAAACCGACTTTAATTTCTATCGTGACAGGCCGCGCTATTCCCCTCTTATTAATTGATTAGATCGCTTACATTGCTTAGTTTAAACCAATTGTTAATAACAATCTCTAACGTATCGTTGCCTTTATTTGTTTGTATGATTTCTAGAAGCGATCACGTTTTATTATAATTTCCTGCTATAGTTCTGTTTTCATCGATGTTTCCTGGTTGTATATCTTATCTTGCCCCGGAGTCATTGAATGGAATATTAAAACCAGTAGCAGATTGGCTACGGCTGATTTTGTATTAGATTATGTTTTCCATAGAGTAAGCGGTCGTGACTCTAGGTTGTATATCGTTTTTCCTTGTCGGCTGTATTAGGTGTGCTGTAACATGCCAGTAATGGATGCCAATAAAAAGTTCAGTCTGTGACGTCTATTGATAACTTGAGTGAAATATGGGTAGCATCAGTTTATTGTTGATGTTTTTGTTGTTAACAGCTTACACTTTTACTAGATTTTACTCATGGTTCGTTTTACCTCCACAGATAAAAATAGCACATTCCTGTTCGTCAACCCTTTTCTTCGATGTCAAAACGAGTGACGTTCGGTGAAGATAAGCATTAATTTTTCCGATCAATCGAACAAATCTGCTTTGATTCAAGAACTGGTACAGCCAGTTCCTTATCTATAGAGATATTGCAAGTTTCTAGTTCGATACAAAGGGATTGCCGACCTTCGCTACCCTTAGGGAGACCAGGTTTGGGTAACATTATCAATTCACAGATGGATGTTGCCACCCATCCACTTAAAATAATAACCAAGTCGATATCCATGAAAAGATATCGTGAGACGTGAATCCCACGGCTTAGCTGTAGGTACGGCAATATAAAGTGCAAATTCTTGTACTTAATGCCACCATAACACTTTTGCAATAGGGAGGAAACTATTACCGGTATCCGTTATTCTACTGTTGGATCATATTAAGTACAATAACGTAACAGTTTTATGTCTTCTAATGGCGATATTAATAATAACTGGTGCTGTCGCAGATCGGTAAATATAGGCGTCATAAATGAGACTTGGTTTGCAGGCCTTACAAATTACTATCGCCTCAGGTGGTTCTACGTGTTGGAGTATTTCAATGAGCAGTCTTTATACTGTATCATTATGTATTATAAAACTGTTCCTGATTTGCTCTCAGCTATCTGTACGTTCCGGCTATTATCTTAAACGGTTGTAGTCGTTTTGTGGTTTTCGCACTTGAAGCTGTTTTGCTGTATTAGTTCTATGATTTCAAAACAGGTAGCTTTGCTATCCCTAGGGTTGTTAGAGCAACAAACAAGTTGTTTTGTGGTGAAGTTGCGTCTACAAATTATGTGGAAAAAACAATGAGTGTTTGTACGTGTGAATAAACAAAAAGCAAGCTGGCGTCCATGTAGTCATTACGCCTACACTTCGTGACATCAACTCGAGAATAAAGTCCGCAGTCTCCTTTTTCCCATGCAATTTAATTGCAACAATTTGATGCGCAATGTTTTCACCTGTTCACTTACTGCACTTTTTTTATATATGTGGTTCGTTTAAGCACACCATAAATAAAATGCAGTGTAACGTGGTTGACGTTAAATACTCTCTCAAAGAGAGTAAGGGCATCATTAAATAAAATGGTATTAATCAGAGGCATCACTTGAGAACAAACTGATACTCGTACATTAAAGAAATCTCATTCCATTTATCAAAGTTGACCTCGGTCAGCTTTTCAAAACGTGCGCTTGAAATATTTACACTTCATAATGATGAGATAATAGGAAAGTTGTAGCCAAAGAAGGTAATAGATCAGTCGGGCGTTTGTTGTTCATGCTCGTGGATGTACAGCTTCATGTAAAACATGATCGGTCCTAGAACGACGCACAATAAATCCTATCATACTGCCGTCATTATTGTGATTTATTATTTCATCGTTTCCGTAGACCACGACTATGGACCTGCGCAGCTTTTCCTTACAATTTCTAGGCTCGTGCTTAGAGTTAACAGAGTCTAGGAAATTGCCCTTTCGCCGGCAATCATTGCGGCTGGCTAATGCGGCGCCGCCTGTTCAAATAACACAGCAGTGGCTTCCGCCTGGCTAAGAGAAATATTTATTTTGAGAAAATTGATAGCTGTGTGCAGTCACTATAGTCATTAACAGACCATGCGAACCGCTGCTCATTTAATTCCTTTGCTGAATTTTCACTATAATCTTCTGTACCTGCTTAAATCTTTGTTAAAATGTGGCGCCTACATGCTTTTCGCCGTATCTATTATTAGCAAACACCTGTATTAAATTATAGTGTACTGGAACATAAGTTCTTATTACGTATTCTATATCTCTGGGAACAGCATGTTGTCTAGATTGTTGTCATGTTTTTGTTAGTTGCGTGTCTGCGCGGCACGCCGTTGATCGCAACGTGCGGAGAGCAGATAATGAATGTTCCACATTTTGTTGCACATTCGCGTCCACGAGTTTTATTTAGAACTTGTCGACGTTTTCTCAAGTTTTTATTCCACTGTCCCTAACCGACAATTATTTCGCGTGTATCAATTACAACTTAATTAAAGCGATTTGCATAGTTAAATAGAAAGTCGCAACTATAAACATTCCCTTAACGTTAGCTTTCCATTTTGTCCCTTTCAAAGAAACTCTTGTTGCACGTAGTGGAACGTCGTTCTGGGAACAAGTTTTACCTTTAAAAACTCTTTGGTTGGTGACTACGTTTAACCTACTTGCCTAACGTTTTCATGACGCATCGGAATTTTGTACTACATTTGAATAATCGGCCTTCACCGTCTCCTTTGACAAGAAGTTCTGGAAAAACTGTTCATGTCTTCAAAGAGCGATGCGACGAGAAAAAAGTAATCGTTTGTGACACGGTCGCAGTCGTGACTTCTTGATTTTGTACGTTATAAAGGAAATTAATTTCAAGTTTGAATCCATTCATGTATTCAGTTTGTTATCTTTCATGTTATGTATTCTTAGAAACTCGGTAGTAAAGTATTTATGAATCTACGTACTGTTTTTATTACAGAAGTTTTTTGTCAATATCCAATAATTCTTAGTAGATTTATTTTTGTTGTTTTTGAACAGGTAATGTGCTTTTACGAAACTGGAATTTAGAGATGAACTAGTGCGCTCAGCTTACATTCCATCCAAAGAATTCCATCTATACTTAAGCACACGAACGCGCTATACTAACCGCGCATAAAACCTGCCATCAAAGGCGCCAAGCTCAGTGCGACCCCATACCATGATTGTGCACTCACACTTGATGCCAATGTTTCGCAACTAGAAATCGTTCGATCACGATCTCTAATATGTGAATTTTTTTGACACAAAAAACCTTTTATATAATAAGTTTTTGATCCAAAAATAGACAATCTGCGTCTCTAATATACCAACTGAAATTCATTTCTAAAGTTCCCAAAGTTTTAACATCAACAATATGTAAATTATCCCGATAATAAGGAATGAAATGGATATAACAAAATTCTATTGATAGCGACATTCGCTTCTACTTTTCTTGTTTTTTTTTGGACAAATTTTTAGTCGCAGCGGCTCCATTCAATATTATTATTTGTAAATCGCCAGCTAAATGATTAAGGTAGTTCCGTTTGAGTGTACAGTTTTGTTTGGTCGGCGGGTGTGACAACAAAGGCGGGTGTTACAATAAGCGTTAGCGCCGAAATTGAAAGTGAGCCGACAAGTGCGCGTGCGTGCGTCGTCCGAGAGCAACACAACAATCATAAAAGAATAAATAAGTCAGAAGTGTAAGACCGTACGAAATTACACACGCACGAATTCGTTGTTATACGTAATCGAGTTACTTATTCCTTTGCAAAAGATTTTAATTGAATGACCTCATAGAAAATACGTGCACCTGAGCGTCTAGTAAAAGCAGCAACTAGAAACTGGCAACAATGCACATTCAAGTTTATTACTGGAAAGAAAACACGCAAATGCGAGTTGTTCTCTTGTTAAGAAGTTCTAAGCAGCTTTCTTGCGATGAAGTGTTAAGATAAGGCTTTGTATGACAAGCCGGCTCTTTGAAGAGACGTTCATTCATTATAGAGGCTTACGTGAGTTTGCGATAATGATGCGTAACTACGCACAGCCCTATATGTCTCTGACAACTAGTTTATTCTAGGAATGTGTCGATTAGACTACTGACCGCACTTCTTTATGACATGTCCACATGAAGAACGTCTGTCATAGACAAGATGAAGATATTCGAAACGGAAATAAATGACCGTGATGTGTTTGATTTAAAGATGCGTCCGCTTGAACCATTTTTATTTATGAATCATAGATCTTTAAGATTTAGTAACATCTAAACAAAAAAGAATTAAAAACTCCGTTTCCCATGTCGTGTACAGAGGAAATACTAATTAGCACAAGACTTGATAAAGATCTTACGACTATAAGCTTGGATTAAATAGTCTGATGAGAAAAAATAGCTGCAGGCAGTAGGCGCGTTAGGTCTTTGAGTACAAAAAACTTGTTAACGGTGACGTTCAACAAAAAAATAATAAAAAATAAAAGCCGACTGATGTATTACTGTAAACACCTAATAAAATGGTGTGACAAAAAGTACGAAATTCCATCCGCTTTATAACCTCACGCAGTTCTTTCCTTTAATTTACTTTTCAAATCCGTAGGCCATATCAATAAACGATAAATTGAATTTAATTTAATAAATAAACAATATAGACGTGTAAGAAGCCGCAAAACATAAAAAGAAGAAAGGCCATAGAGAAAGGGCCACCAAAAAGGTTAAATTCTTTTTACATTACCACAATACGTTACAGATTGTCTATGGAATTTGATTATTCATACGATTTCACCTATAATTTCGTGTCTAAATTATAGACTTGAATCAATTTCAGGCCTAACATTATATTCTTTCTTTTATTTTGTTTTGGTGTAGAGATTTTATTTAGAACAATTCATTCTTTGTGGTTGCTTTTGAAGCAAATCTGCATTTATTGAATAATTCTACTGTTTCATGATCACAGGTAACAAAAATGTCAATAACACACGCACAGAAGTAAAAAGCAATAAAAGATACACACAAGCGGCACCTTTGGTTAAATCATAATGGGCTATTAATCTTTCAAATGCATTTCCTACATCCATAATAAAGCTCTTACAGCTATTATCCGTCCATTCATCGTCATTAAACGTGTTTACACGAACGTTTAGGATTAAGCTCTCATAAAACCTCGCCATTTCAATTTCACACACGATTCATTACTTCGAAAAGCTGATGTGATGTGAAGTTTTGTTCGTTTTTGAACAGAAGTGGGCACGCGACTGCCAATCGAACTTTCTTCCGCGCTCCGACAAATTGCTTTATAATGATAGCTAATTGATGATCGTTTTAGGATGATTTGTCCGGTTTCTTGCTTCTATTTTTACAAAACGATGATTGAGAAATGATTCATCAGTGTTAATTCACTAATTCAAAACTTTTTTTTTTGTGAGATTAGATTTAACATGCGATAAACAGATTATACAAATTGAAGATTAAAGATAAAGACTTAGAATCAATGATAATCATGACACTACTAATAAATCTGTTACGTCTAAGAGAAAAACACATTAACATTTCATCTCAGTACAACGATGGAGGTCTATTAAGACAAATGGTAATGGATTCCAATCGAAAACTCTTTGTTAGAAAGTTATTTCGACGATAGCGTGTAGATAAACACTTCTAAATAATAGTGACGCTTCCGGGTTTCAATTTAACATTCCTCATTCAGTTTTATAGGCAAGACATCTGATCGCAATGTAGTCAACAATAATAACACTCATTATCCTCTATTTGATCGCTTCTATCAATTACTACTCGTTAAATGAATCTAAATTGCCCACTTCGTAAGAAACGTTTGAATCCAATTCTATTTGTCATTCAATTTCGCCAATTATATTATTCACTGAGAATAGTACTCGTGAACTTTAGAAAGTTGTAATTAACTAATAATGCCTCCAACAGAAACTATTGTTACTGTATGAATCGTCAAATCTAAATTTTCAATTTCGTTACTATCAAAATCAAAAACTGATATTTCTAATGTCTTCTCCATCTAAGAATGCGTCTAATGTGAAATCGTCGTTATCCCTTTATATAATAGTGAGTGAAACTGATTGCTCATTGTGAGTGGAGTTATTACCGTCACTGGAACTTGTGGGAACTCGTTAGGAGCTACCCCGAGCACTGAACCCTTGCACCCGTTTTTCTGCGCAAGTCTTGTGTGACTGCTTTTTGTCTCTATTAATTTTACTACAACACTCCATCTTTGTAAGCTGTCGCGGCGTATTGCGTTTTATTAACAACTCCGTCACTTGTTTTTGCGCTAGTACTCGCAAAATTGGCATTCAAGGGGCTCTAAAAACGTCAACCAAGACACGATGTCCGAACTTTTGGGTGAACTCTCCCTAATATTTTCATGAGTTTTGACAACATGATATCATGAGAACTGTTTTACTATGTTGTCCAAAACCCCTAATTTGGCTTATATCCATAACTGATAAGAGGTAGATGACGTCCGAAAATTCAGCCGAAACTAAGGATGCTTAGATAGTAATATCCCAGAGTCTTTGTGAGCGTTTATGAATAAACAAGTGGAATTCTCGACCTCCAACTTGATTCATATTTACAAGATCTTCGATCTGTATCAGTGTTCAATTGAAGTTGATGATCGTTGACCTACCGTCTTGTGCTCACCTCTGCTACCCTTCGGAAGCAATACGTCTTACGTTGTAGATTACAATCTAAGTGAAAGGCTGTTATTTTGAATCTCAGATACATTTACTAGAAATGGCCGATTTCTGTCCAAGATACGTGTATGCTATTTATTAGCGGGAATATTTCTCTTCAGATAAGTATCGTTTTCAATTGGTTTTAAGTTTTGACAGATACTGTCATAGAAGAGATATAGAAATGCTTGATTGCTCGCCCCTACGTAGTCGTAACCGTACAATTTTGGCACAACAATAAGACCACTGTTTCAAATTCATAATCGACAACAAAGATCTAAAGTAATAATCTGACTCATTTCAATTTTATATTTTCGGTACTTACATTAGATCTAAATAAATTCACAGATCTTGAAAATAATGTTCGCAGTAATTAAAGAATGCCACGGTACGTAATTTCAACTGTAGAAAATCAAAATTACTTGCGTTACTGGTTCATTGATTTCTTCGATTTACAACACTTTTTAAATAATTTGCCTTATACAAATTAGCATTTCTTGGTTTTGCGAAAACAAATAGTAGCAATTAAAATTCTACGTAATTGAATTAGCAGGTGCATTCCATAGGATTTAATTAACGTTTTATTTTTAATCGATAATGGCTTTACCTTGTTAATAAGGGTTGCGTAACCAGGTTTTAAAAGATTTTTCAATGGAATGGTTTGTAATGAGAAATCCGATTCATAGTAGTAGATAAGTAGATAGCTGAGTGGAGTCAACCAACCAATAAAATTAACTTCTGTTATGTATCGGATAAAAAAGGTGTTCATACAGAATCCGTACTCTTACCAATTTACCGGTATATTAGCGCCGGTTACCCGGTCTGTAATTATCATCGGGTTACCGTTGGTCCACTCGGATTTCAATTGGTGATCGTGTCACTTTTACCTTTGGTAAATTTCCAAGAAAGAAAATATTTTTATTGACACATGCCGTAAGTACACACAAAATATTAAAAAGTAATAAAAAATATAAATCTAAACAATAATGTTGAGCTAGGTTTTAAATCATGGGAAAACTATTATTTTGTGTGACTGTAAACATTTTTCTCTTCATTCGCAAATCGCGAAGTAATAAAAAACTTAAAATAGCGTTATTTTCCAAAGTGGTGGGCAATTTTGTCTATTCTAAAAAATCCAAAAATAAAATTGAATTGTAAAGTAATTTTCAACTGTTTATCTAAACAATAAATCTAGATCAAAGTAATACTAATGACCTAGAAAACCATGTCCTACAAGACTAGGCAGCTAATCTGAGTATTATTTTACTTTTTGCCGTGAAACTGTCCACTTTAAACAATGCGGCCTCATCGATACCGCAAACACCTTTTTGCGGACTTTCTTATTTTATTTAGAGTTATTGTCGCAACTAAAATCTTAGTTTCTTTTTAACGATTATTTTGTAAGTAAGAAAAATAAAAGAAAAGTGAGCTAAAGTTACTATCAATGTAAAAACTTATCGCTCTAGCAACGCGTTCGAACCTCTTAACGTCAACTTAATGAAACGCCACTACAACATAAATGTATGTCTATCATAAGTTTATTACTCGCAGTGATTGAGTTTAAATCAAGCAAATAGAACGTGCAAAGCCGAGCAAAATGCTAAGAAAGTAATAAACATATCAAGAAACAAATTAGTTTCATTCCAAATCAAATTATCAGGCCTCACAATAAATTCTGCGTAATTGGCAATGTAAACGTAGAAACTGTACGTCAGTGAGGAAAGTCCCTCATTGGCAATTCAATCTGGAGCAATCTTTATTCGAACATATGTCAGTAGGGTGAGGTTCCCACATCCATATTTATGACAACTGGCGTTTACCTGCGGGTTTTCCCGAATATTATCCCAAGGGATAATATCGGGATCGCGAAAAAGCTAATCTAGGTTATAAACTATATGCTCACCAAACATTTTGTAGGTTCAACAGTTTTTGGGTGACAGAAATTCACACATCCATCGTCGTTTTCATTAAATTTAATTTAGCGGTCAAACTATTAGCAGTAAAATAGAAAAAACTATTTCTAACTCTTGTTTTGCCTTAGTTGAGATAAAAATTTCTATATGTAGTATGACAGAACCAGAGATTGAGAACGACCATAATTCTGTTCATTATACAAATATTCGTTGATAAATCCATCTACATTCAAAAAATTTCGATTACATACAGATGTAAATTGCAAGTCAGGTACGAAAAGTATCCTGTCATCAAATCAGCATCGGCTCTCATCCCATGGTTGTTACCTGGTAATTTTCTACGTGCCATGCATCATATTCGCGGGTTAATCGTAGGTTGCTTGTTTCCAACATAGTATGTAGGTTGCAGCACATTGTAGGTCAATGGAACGCGGCACGCGCTGCGCTTTCCTGCAGTTGTCTTATGCAGATGAGAATTATTTATTAACCCCGTGTTGTTTAGTTGCCATATTATTTGCTGCTTTACGATGTTGACAATTCGGTAATTCTTTAAGACTTTTGGGTACCAAAAGTGATAGTTTTGCACTTGCTAAATCTTTTGTATCTTGGATTTTGTACGAAATTTGCATCTGTTCTTCTCAATCTACATGTTTATCTTTTTAGTATATATTTGCTTACTTATCTCCGTATATCCTAATGCTATGAAATAAGGCTATAATTGAAAAGAAAATTTACAACATAATTAAAAAAATGTCGTAAAGATTTCTCTCGACAGGAATTTTTCAATATTCATTACCTCAGTTTTACTGTTGTCGATTCAATTAAATCATTTATGCGTATAGTGAAATCTAGATAAAGATGTGTTATAAATCTTAATAACACTTCAGCATAATAATAATTTATTTTTAACGCAGATCTTAAAGTTTTACTTTAAAAGACTTCTCCGAAGTTATACATATAAAGTTTGAACAATGCGAATGGTAGAAGAATCTGAACCGAATCCAATTGTACACTTCCGTTCCCAGACATTTCTAGACCAATCGAAGAAACAATAAAAGGAAAGCTTGTAATTATCGGCTCTGTTGCCCATTACACGTCGGTGCAATTTCTTCCGAAAACAAGGGGCGTTAGTCAACCAAATCGTGCCTATATCAAAAAGATGATTTGTTCAATAGCCTACTTGCATTCAACCGCCAATGCCTTTGCAATTCATTGAAGCGATTTAGCTACGTTTACACGTTCCCGATAAGCATCTACGTGTATTGTTTTCTCATTTAGTAAACTTTGAATCATTACGTTGAAGGCAATCCAATTTGCTATCGAATGATCGCTTGAACGATTTACTTTCTTCTTGTTCAGCTTTAATCTGATATCCGAGATACTTATCGCCGGTAATCACTTCAAAAATGTTGGCTTGTTGACCCTTACGGTGTTATAGCGGTAATGTTATTGTTTATCACGATGTAGGTAAAGGTCGGGTAATACGAGTGCATCAGTAATTTGACTAATGTTTTTTGGAGCTTGAAATTGTTTCCTTTCCTAAATATTTTGTATCAACTAACCAATACTATTAGTAAAAACTATTACGGTTCACTTGACATAGGCACAGCGGAGGTACCTGTTAGCACATCTAGGTCAGTTTTTGTTCTCCGTTTTCACTATCCAAACAAACGTTGATCTACGTCACTTTCGTCATGAGCACAAACATCTTCTTGTTTAATTATCTGCGAAGCAAAAATGTCATTTCGGTCATGTAATATTTGGAACAATTGTGCATTTCTCATGAGTAAATTTCGCTTTTAAGTGTTGTAATGTTTAATTTTATCGTTGTTGTTTGTAGATTTGTTTTTATGGCAGTCAATGAAAGTGTTTCTATTACGTTTTTCTTTATTCATGAGGTGTTATGTTTTTGTTTCTCTCATTGTTATCGCGTAAAGTATGAATTAAAGTAGTGGTTACAAATTTCGCACATCATTTTGCCGTTTCTTCTTATGTTTGTAACGTTGCGTGGCTTAGTTGGGCGTGACGCACCGTTTTGTCGGCTGCTCTTGCCGATACGGTCTACATGCGCTTGAGCATCCGTCGACTAACCCCTGGTTTCGGCTTCAAGTTTTCTTCTTCCATGGGGAAAGCTATCGATTTCTTGTCTGTAATATTATATCAGTTCTTCACACTTTCTTTTACCTACATGCATTGACTTAGTGTTTAACTACATATTATTATGTAGTTAATTCATTGCCTTTAAAGCGTGTAACCACACATGTGTGAAAGCGTTGATTTACAACAATTATAAAAGCTAATTAGGTATTACATCACTGTGGTTTTTGTTCGTGAATATTCTTTTATATTTTTATGTATAAATTCTGTTTAAGTTTTTCAGTGCTGTTCCCACGAGCTATTGACTATTCAATTGTGAATGAATATCGTGGAACGCTCTTACATCAATAATAATTATTCAAATTGTATGTGTAATACATGCTGATGGAACCTTTCTTTTTTTTCCATGATGATTACAAATTACTTTGTTATCAAGATTGTGTTCTTAAATAACTTGTATAATTTGTTGTTTCGGCAATTATTTTAAGTGCTTCCGGATAATTCGCACAGTATAATGCAAAAGGCGTAACACGTTTTGATTTCATAATCCAAACAAATGCTTTAGTTCCTTTACATGATAAAGATTTTCTCTACGAACAATAGTTAGACGAAGCTTAGAAAACATATAGGAGTTGGCTGTCGTTAACAAAATATATTGAGCAGCGTGCAATTTGTAAGCTAGAAAATCATAAAACTTAAAATATCGCAAAATTAGATTATATTATAGTACTAGCTGTTGTCAGCGGCTTCACCCGCTACAACTCGAAAATTATCCCACGGGATCATAAAATCGGGATAAAAACTATCCTATATGTTAATCCAGGTTATAAACTATTTGTGTACCAAATTATAGCCAAATCCGTTCAGTGGTTTTCGCGTGAATGAGTAACAAACATACCCACATACACATACACACATCCTCACAAACTTTCGCATTTATAATATTAGTAGGATAAACTAATCTTACTGCTCCATCTGATTCTATTTTAATAACTGTAAACTCAGACGACGCGTCGTAGTTAATGTCACCTCGACCCCACGTTCCAATATTAATAAATTCAACTTTATCGAGTTCATTTTCTTTCGTAACAATAGTTACGTCTTTGGATTAAGCGGTACTCAAAACGGTATTACAGTTACCGATGCAATTGAAACGTTCACCGAAGTGGGATCTTCGGGCACGACCACAGCCCAGTTCTGAGTGAAATGCAAGGTCGGGAACCGCTCAGTTATTGTGTTTATAAACTTTTTGTCATGCATCTCACCGAGTTGTATTGTTACAAACAACTGAATGCTCCATTGAGACAGATATGCCGTGCGATACTCGACTCGGAAACGCTTCTTTTTTCATAATCTTCCGTGATGGTTGACGTCGAAAGCCCCACTTATTCTGACGCAAATATGTGTTGCAGCTGCGATTAACCACGATATGCATCAGTATGTAACGCTAATTAGATTCTTGTTAATATTCATCTTTCATTGCCGTCAATAATAAATTCTGTTCACAACACTGAATATTTGCTCTTGGGAAATCATAGCCGTTAGTGAATTGTGACGCTTGTTCTTTGCTTCACTGAATTTCCCTAGGGTTTTAAGTGTACTTTAAGTTCGAATGCCTGTCAATATCTTGACAGCGGGCTGCACGGTTCACGCCGACGACTTTGCGAAGTGGCTGTGGTTTGCTTTAAATCCGAAGTGGAAATGAGCGAGCAGTTAGTGTCCGTATTCCCTCCTGGCTGAAACCGCAAATCGTCGAGGGGAGACGGCTCTTATAGTCGCATTTTGTAATAGCTCTGAGTTTCCGCAGTGGATGGTTGATGTCCTCACCTGTCGCATGCCGTTAGAACTTTACGAATAACTTTGTTGTCCGATATTCAGGTTGATATACGAATTTGAGCAGTGGGTATTGCTCAAATTCGTATACTTACAAAATAGTTTTGAGAAGGGCCTGGTTCAAAGTAAGCGTATTGCAGCGACTATAGTATCTCATATTGTCGTAAAGCACACCTTCCATAGCTTGGTGTTTGCTTTCCTTATTAGGACATTTAGCAGACTTTAAATACCCATTGTATGTAAATTCTAAGTAAACATCGTTGTTGAGCTACTACATTTCCAAATCAGATTGTTTACTTTAAATGATAGTTATTTGGTAGTACCTATTGGACAGGTTTATCTATCCTCTAAATTCTTAATGTTTCGCTTCAATCGCTTTAAAGGAATATTAACTTTATAATATCTTTATTACTGAGTTCTTTGTGTCTATAAATAAATGCATTAGCAGTTTAATTAATTTCTATAAAGATATACATATTATCTACATGTCTAACATAACTTCTATCTCAATTAGTTTCACATCAACTTCCAAGTTTTACGTTCCTTTAATTCTAAAAGGAATGGATTCATTATTTTAACAGGAAGTGTTTACGGCGGATATTAATAAAGTTTATTCCGCAGATTAAGTTCTAAGTTAGAACTTGATTGCTTCAATTCATTATGTTACAGTTAGTTTACTTTATTGCGCAAAACGCTTGCAATTCTTTTGAGTTTGATTAATTTAAGGTGTGATTGCACTTACGATTGTGTTGATCCTTTGAATTTATCGTGAATCATGAATCGATGTCTTTGTCAACAAGCTAATATGTGGTATTTGGTTCTCTGCATCACCGTAAGGTAGACTGGAAGAAACTGAATGTCCGCCTTTGTACTGTTTTTATACAGGTGCATAAACTTCCTGCGTTTGTCTTTATTGCCTCGGTACAAAATGATTCTTCCCAGTCTGCCAACGAGAATTATAAACTCCTCTTTCTCTTTCTTTCTCATACCATTCCTCACGCAATCTTTTCATCTTTTCTTGGTATTTCTCTCCTTTTTTATATCTCCATGCTGTCCTTCTGGTGGGCAACGGCCTCCCCCACGTACCTTCCAAGAGCTCTTATACTGTGTATCCTCGAACCAGCCCTCATGGTACGTGTCCAGGTTATTTCTCTCCTATATTATTTACATTTCTGGGTGTCATCATCATCATCATCTCAGCCTATAATGTTCCCACTGCTGGGACACAGGCCTCCTCTCTGTGAGAGGGAGCGGGCCACAATCCACCACGCGGGCCCAGTGCGGATTGGTGGATGTCACACGTCGTCGAATTTGATGGTTCTAAGACATGCCGGTTTCCTCACGATGTTTTCCTTCACCGTTTTGAGAGCAGTGGTGATGAAATAAATTACACAAAGTAATGTGCCAGGCTGGGTTCGAACCTACGACCTACAACTCTTAAGTCGAGGCCGATACCACTGGGCCACCACTGCTCAAATTATATTAATTACTAGCTTCTGCCAGCGACTTCGTACGCGGATCCTGTTGTTTATGCCAGTGGCAACGGGGTCGTCAAAATCGAAGATCTGAAACGTCTGATGTCGAATTCATAGAGCCTGGGACGGGAAACCAATGGGATGCGCATGACGATTCCAGACGTTCCAGTTTTCTTACAAAAGCAAGT
The DNA here is from genome assembly GCA_954870645.1 of Agrotis clavis. NCBI lineage: Eukaryota > Metazoa > Arthropoda > Insecta > Lepidoptera > Noctuidae > Agrotis > Agrotis clavis. The sequence goes on from OX940933.1 coordinate 10,851,345, forward strand.
CAACAGGAAATGCCCATCAGACTAAACAACTCTTGCTAAGACGTCATTCACTTATATGTTATAGTGTAGCTGGGCTGTTGGAGTTCCACATCAGGTGTTCCAGATCTTCAATTTTTATACGACAACGGGGAGTACTCATCAGGCTGAACAACTCTTGCTAAGACTTCATTACTGTATATGTTATAGTGTAGCTGGGCTCTTGGAGTTCCACATCAGGTGTTCCATATCTTCAAATTTATTCTCTCAGCAGAAAACGCTCATCACTTGGAACAATTTTTGCTATGGCGCTATTTTTGTATCTCTTATAGTTTAGCTGATCTATTGCAGTTCTGCATCAGGTGTTCAAGTTTCCAAGACAAATTATAGCCTATATGTTGCCCAGACTTAATAGCTACATAAAAAAAAAAAACAATCAAATCCGTCCAGTAGTACCGAAGATTAGCGTGCATGGAGTAACTTCTCCCGTTTTCCTAACATTTCCCTTCACTGCTCTGCTCCTATTGATTGTAGCGTGATGAAAAGTATCCTATAACCAGCCCAGGAGTATGAAAAATAATTGTACCAAGTTTCGTCAAAATCCGTCAAGTAGTTTTTGTTTCTATAACGGTTATACAGACAGACAGACAGACAGACAGACAGACAGACAGACAGACAATAATTTTACTGATTGCATTTTTGGCATCAGTATCGATCCCTTATCACCCCCTGATAGTTATTTTGGAAATATATTTCATGTACAGAATCGACCTCTCTACAGATTTATTATAAGTATAGATTTCTGGGTGTAAGAGTGCGCAATTGACTTGAAACGGGTATTTTTTAGGAAGTTTTCAAAACCATTTTAAAAGGACTCATCCGTACGTACGACTGGTCTATGAATAAATAAAAAATACCGCAAAAATTGCGAATACAATTATTTCAAATGCCATAAAAGTTCCTTAACGTAACAACTTGAATGCAAGCAGTTCCGTCTAGTTGCTAACATATTCCCCATACCGCCTGTTAGTGTAACAACCAGATTTATATGGAGTTGATTTAACCGCCCATGTCGTTCTCAAGTCTTCAGTACTGACGTAGATTTATGATGCAACTGATTGGAAATTCGCCACAACTGACTGTCAATATTGTGCATTGAAGAATATGTTAAAAGCTTTGGGATTGCGTTGTGAATGGGTTGTTATGTCCTGTTAAAGCGATGTTAAAATTCTTGCTTTTCTTATTTACTTTGAGCTGAATGCGCTTCGATAGAAAAGCTTATAGAAGAAAATAAACGCTTTTATATATACTCGTATATCTTTGGTTTTGACTTACGATGAAAAAGTATTACAATGATTGCATCATGTATTGTGTAAGCGGTGCTGATCTTTAATTCTAAAACTGATATCAAACGATTACAATTAAGTTGTGTCCATAAGACATTGTCATTTATTCAGCAATAAGGTCAAGAGCCGAATTGATTATGACTTCCCAAGTCAATACATGGAAAAACATTTTAATATAGAAACTAAGGAAGAGTTTATCATCACCCTATAGCACATGAAATCCCTCACTTTAGTGTTAATTAATGTACCCGTTGGTGATAACCATAGTTTGCCTGAATGAGCAAGCAATTCACATCTCCGTTTTATAGACAGTAAATACATAATTCACCTACCGATTGAATATAATATCGTTCCTATCATTTTCCTATCTGAGGTCACTATAAAAAGTCACCAGTGCCGATGATTGGTTTGTATAATTTCACGGTACCGCGCGAACTACGTCTAACGGACTCCTCTCTCGGATTACTATAACCCCGTGACATAGTTACATCGGATACTTCCTCAAATTGATTCTAGACTGGCTAATCTAGCGTGCCCTTAGGTCTGAGAGTGACCCGACTGACTGGAAAATGATTGGTGAACTTTACCAGTCACGTTCATATAACAATATTAACCTTAACTGACTTCTCTTCACGAAAACTTTCGCTTTGAACTGGATTGATACAAACGAAAACCATTAATTTATCTATCCTACTAGCGAACCCGCAAACGTTGTTTTGCCATATAAATTAAAAAAAATAGATAGTAGCCGATTCTCAGACCTCCTGAATATATATACCAAATTTCATAAAAATAGGTCAAGCCGTTTCAGAGGAGTACGGTAACTAACATTGTGACACGGAAATTTTATATATAAGATAAGCAAGTGCATGAAATAGTTATGATACATCACGAAAGTTTGGTAATATCTCTCGTACGACAGTCAATTTTTCTCCCTCATAGAGTTATGGCCATAGGTTCTGTGGCACCTATTAAACCTCCTTTTTCATACGGGTTTTCTTCACGTTTCATCCTCATTAGCACCAAGCTTCTAAATTCCTGACACGCGAGCAAGATTACCATGTTTCACTACTGTATGACCTTCACAACCTTCGGAAACTGGGTTTTCCCATTATGATGATATCAGGAAACCAATGGATGTGGCTACCTTCTCAATAGATATCATCTGACGCCTAACATATAGGGTGGTCTAACCGAAGCGAAAGGCTAGGAATAGTTCCAGCTATAATACATAAAATAAAACGTAATAAACTTGAATGTTTCTTCGTGTTTGAACAGAGGCTTTCTTGGAATATTTCTCCAGTTTCGTGATCATGTCTAAGTTCTCGTGACTGTAAAAGCTTGTAGCGTCTAGATTAAAATGTTTCTGCGCAGATAAACATTATTGTTACGGCGACATTGTCCCACTTATTGTATAAGGCTGTAAATGCACTAAGCGGTTTGTTTCCGACATTCTCAAGTGTACGTGAATCTTGTCAGCGCCTCTCGTTGATGAGTACGAGTAACAATACGTTGCGACTGCTAAGCTACGTGCTAGCAGTCGGGACGCATAGTGTGGGGTCTGCCTAAGCGTTTTCAATAAAGTCATTTTCTCAATGTACATAATGAAATAGTCATATCATTCCCTTCCAGTTTCAACGGGCTGTATTTAGAACCATATTACTGAGATCTAGTTCTTAAAGGTCAGACATTGAGTCATTAATTAAACCCTGGTCATTATAGTGCTCTAAATTAAACTCGACAGTAAAGCTTACGGTTTCTCCTCGTATTAATGTAGGTAATAACTACAGTTAACCAACAAACACACATACATTTAATATGTCGTTAAATGTTAAATTGAAGGTTAATTTTCTCTACGTGTTTCAGGATTTATTAATTGGTCAAATCGTGTTAATGACATTTTGTGATGACTCAAATTTTTGAAGACACTTTTGCTTCAACAAGTATTTTTTTTAAGTAGTAATTATTTTTTGATGAGTAATTATGTTTCTATAAGCAATTCAAAAAAGAAGACACCGCATACTAGGAATGTCTCGTGTATAGTGGGCGCGTCAACAAATATTTAAATTCAAAACTGCGCCAACCGTGCCTTCAAATATGAAATATGCACAGAACATGTCTTTAGTGGCAGTACGCTTCTAATAGGTCATTATATTGAAGGACCTAATCGTGCATAACCTGTGATTCTACATAAATTGTCCCTTCGTAAATGGCTGTCTTGGCGGGTAGAACTTAAATATGATGTAGTACTTTACAGTCGGAACTTGAGTAGGTATAAATAGTCTATTATATAGACTAGAGTTAGCGCCTATTTGCATGATGCTTTTATAAATGGGTTTTATATAAATATGGTCTATTAGGGCTATCTATGGGGTATCGTATTCCTCAGTTAAAGTGTTGTGGAGGTCAGGCTGTCGTGCATGTAAAATCCAGGTATTCTTTAAGATTGGAAGCCGAAGCGATTGCAAAACTAAAAGCTGATGTTGGAAATTAACACTACTTGCCAAACTATAAAGGGTCCATTTTACTATTTACTCTACGTATGCACTATTTGTACGGTACTTCAAGAATTACCCTGCTAATTGCGAAACATTGGTACTGCAGTCGTCAAGTGATACTCATACGCTCGCGGTTCGTGACTAGCGCATTAACAGTGCTGACCCGAGGCGCTTCTCACGCCATTGACTCCTTTCTGGGTTGAAAACCTACTGCAGTACTGCCTACCATCGGTAACTGTGCTTGCGATGCACTTCCTACAAAATAAAATGACCTGTCAAATGCCCATCGTTTTTCACTCAAGCCGTCGCCCGCTGAAGGCGACAACGGAGTAATGAACTGCAAATAATTTTCTTGCCATTTATGGACTTAATTCTTCTAGATTTATTACCTTCATGCCCATATTATTTGTATACCGTTCCTTGTCGTGAATGTATCTTGGGAGCAAATGTCGAAACATAATAAAACTAGTTTACAAAGTACGCTTGAGTACTGGCTGTTAATAAATTGGAATCTGATTAACACTTTAATAGCCCAAGACTTCGCTTGCAATACGATTATGTGAACAGATATTTACGTCGCTGTAAAAGTCTATGGTTAGTCTGGGTTTGCTTCCGTCATAATATTTGAAGTACAACCTCGACTGTTGGACATTATCACCCATTTTCCACGAATCATTGAGGTTTGAATTCGCTTGCGGTGAGACTGACAAAGCCGATCAATCTCTATAGAAAGCTGTATTGTACTAAGGTCGTAACGTTCCGTGAAGTTTCCGTGAAAGAACCACAATAGATAGATTCTTTAGGGCACAGCCACACGATCGATTCTGGTCGAATAACAGTTTGTTTGAGGTCAAAAATGTGTTGGCTTTAATACCAACTACCAAGTGATACTTAACAGCAAATGGGAATGAAGGTCGTTTTTCCTTAAAAATATCTTTGATAACAAAAAACCTAAACTGGACGTCTACGTTAGCTTGGAACGTGAGTGATCTTCAATTATTTTGTCATGTTGGCATGATTTGAGCTTTCGATCTCTCTTTCGTTCAATGTGTGGAATTTGGAAGGTCATCCTCAAAAGCTCACTTTTTACAATGACGTCAGCAATTTGTAAGTGGCTACCGTACGAGAGCACGTCGTGCAAGATTTGACAGCATCATAACAGAGAGGCTAAATGACAGACAAAGGCGACAATCTGGAATGAACGGTACTTTCGATATTAAATTAGAACAAGATCTTCCTTTTTTAAGCGTGTCGCGTAACTTATTTCACCGTATCGGAGGGGACACAGCTAATTCCATCTGTCTTAAGTTTTTTACTAAAGTTTCAATTAAATCGACGACGTGTTTCCGGTTCGTCGATCATTCGTGCTACAACGCCTTTTCTTGCCCGGGGCCCTTCGCCTATACAATATGGACCCAAATTGCCCATCGATGATCTCTCAACGGCTATTGTGCGGCCTCCGTGGAATTTGTATCTAACGGGAGATATCTTGCACTCGACTGTGGCATAAATGTGCGTGAGGTGCATTTCGCTATGCCGTCAACTTATGGCTCGAGTACAGATGCTCTTAAATCTTAGAACTGGCCACCCAATCGAACGCCGTCAAATCGACACAAAAGGTTAAGTCAGATATCCAGGAAGTTAGGCTGATACCGCTTTCTAGCCTACCCTTAAATGGTTCAGATAAGAGTCGTGTTTTATTACGGCATATCTTTTCTAAAAAGGAACATTAGTAACTGTTCTCCGGTAAGCATAAAACATGTTACGGTGACGGTTTGTGTACGTGATTGACATAAATTGCGAATAGTTTCTCATGTCGATGTCGCCTCGAAGATACTAATACACACGACCTGAAATGTGTCGAACGGTAACTAATTTAATCATGATGTCGGACTTTGAAATCCTAGATCTCATTGCCAGGTCGGGAAAATTGTAATTTGATAATTATGGTTGAAAAACTGAGGTAGAAAACACAGGTAACGTTATTTTAATGGAGCTTCATAAATGGAAATCAGTTCATACACAGGTATTTAATGTACACATAAATACTGTTATGATAAATAAATATTTTAAAAAGTACATCTCAGCCTAATTCATGCAGCAATGTTATGTTCCCACTCACCTAGTAACACAAAATGATAAGTGCAATCAACATAAATTCTACTCGCTGAGGATCCGACAGACAGATTGCACTCTCGAATTCATAATCACTCAAATCGTCAACGATAATTAACGTCTCGTCAGAACAGTCATTACTACGTGGTGAGGAAGAATATCTTTATTGACAGCTCAAAAGCGAGCACAAAGGCCACGAGAAAGCCACCATTGTAGCCAACCACATCGATGACTTACACAATGCTACTGACGACGCCTAATAACCCATCTGCGACTTTACAACCAGCAACTCATTTAGGAAAATGAAAAGTCCGTTTCAATGATCTCAACTCTCCCTTATTCTTGTTAGGTTTGAGGTTGCTCGTGTACAATAGCGGGTAAGGTTATCAGACCGGATGATGAGGCCTTCAGATTCTATTGCTTTCACCCATTACGTCGCCTTTTGTGTGTGCCTTTGTGTCTTCGAGCTGTCGATAAGTTGTTACGTAATCGTGTACTAATTGGTTACAAATTCATCTTTCATCCGTAATAAGGGAGTCGAGTGGTCGCTTGTTGAACTTTCTCCCCCTTGTAAGGCTTTAATAACGCTCGGGTTCTCGCTAGGATAGTTTGAACCCGGGCTTAATTACGATTGGTCGTGGCTGTTGCTAACGCTTTTTTGCCGACTACGGTCAGAGAATTTAAACGAAAGGGTAAAGCATCTATTTTCATAGCTATGCGTATAGCGTATTGTACTGTTTTTTTTTTGGAATTTACATAGAAAATACGAAAACATGCATCGCATGTTAGCGATTGCCTCGTAAATCTTACTGCATCTTCTTTGAGTCACGAAACTAAATTGCTTTAAAATTCATCAACTTCCGCACACGGTTTAATTTGTTAACCAAATTAACAGTTCTTTGACCGTGACAATTATTTAAATTTTTTAGCTTAATCGAGAAAATGAATAAGTTTTAAATTGCTCGTCGCGAATGTTGTCATTTTGTACAATTTGCGACGGCCGCGGCCGATAAATACCAGCGGCATCTCGTCTGTCAACTGACATCAGCATAGGTAGCGGCGTACTTTAAGCGATGCCTCAGATAAATTGACTAGCTGCAATTTTCTTTATGATGTATATTTTGAACAGTTTCATGCTTTTGATAAATCGCGCTCGATGACGGACACTCATCATTAATTCACCCACGCTGCATAAAAGTAATTCGAGCACAATTAACCGAATATCTTCATACAAACTCATATTCTTGATTTATTGTATTTATTTTCCGTCAAGCATTGTCCATTAGAATCTAACGATCGTTACCGTTGGCCCGGTGGGTGATTGACCTCATTTTAAGGAGTAGTACCTTAAAAGGGACCCATTAGTTCGAAGACATGGGAGTAGACACAATTGTCCATATAAGTTTGATATTGTCGAATTTGGAATACGGAAGAGGTCTTTGCTGAAACATCTTATACTACGGGTCGTTTAACTGATTTAAATTTCATTCAGGGTATTTATATGGAGGCAGAATGCTTTATAGAGCACCTTGTCGTATTCGATATGCGAACGTTGTATTTCACGTAACATAAACGTTTGAGACAGGAAGCAATTGAACGCATCCTATCGGCATATGCAAAACGTTACAAATTATTCCGCAACAACAATTTTCTACACGCATCTCTATATCACGGAACGTCGACTGTTGACTGTTTGGGAGGAAACTTATACTCGATCCACGTTTTACTGGACAGTTAAGAAATCACATCGGATTAGATTAATCTAAGGGGCGTAGATCCCTCGCTGCGTGAGCGGCGAACGGAGAAAGGCTTCCCGGAGTCTCCCTGATTTGTCTATCCCAACTGTTCAGATAGTGGCGTGCTGATGTAACCCTAGCTGTTCATCGTTGTCTACAATAAATAGCAGAAGTCCTTTAAAGGCTTTGTCGGTGAAATGCTTGAAGAAAGCGAAGATATCTAGCATGTTAGTATTCCACTCGCAGAACTAAAGTAGGAAGTTGGAAATACGTAATTCAAGAAGCTTGCGGATGCAAGTGAATCTCAATCTCATGAATGATCGTGAACTTGACCGACTTTTAAGTAAACAAACGCTTAGTAGTCCGAGTCACTTGGCGGCACGAGCCATGAAGATTTCGCTTGCAAACGTGGGCTGCATACTCAATCGGCGCGTTAAAGTGATTCGCGAACAACCTTTGCATTCGTTCCGCAATGCAACACACTGGCATGATTAAAGTTTGACCCGCGTCGAAGCAGGGAAATTCTGTCCGCTGATACATACGTGCCTGACCAAATGTAGGTTGAAACTTTCGTCCGCTTGCAGTCATTCCAACCGCAATCCAAACAAGAGCAGCGGTCACGTTTCCAAGATCGCCACCAATGTCTGCCGCGCCGGATCATTTATACCGATCCGTATTAACAATGTGCGGCGAAAGAAACCGACTCGTTGTATAATTGTTAATCTATTCTGATTTCGCACTCTTGTCGGTTATTATAACTATTCCAATGACAGCTTCCCACGTCCGTATGTTCCAAATACTGCTAATGAAGTTTTCTCCTGAATCGGCTATCACTCACAGTGCCTTCATTAATTTTGTAGCTTTGATAAATAACCGTAGGTCGAATCAAAATGCATGCCTACCGCCGTAATGCATAGTGCTAATGATAATACAGCCAGTTCGTATAACAGTCCCGAGTCATTCCATCAGAAGTGATATCGCCATACTAGATTACAAGTTACAGTTACAGACGTTAGTGAGAGGTTTCCATTTAAGTACATTGTATCTACTATCCGCTTTTTACTAGTGTAGATCTCGCCATTTATCGCCGATGCTATCATTAAACACTCGAAACGAAAAGTGAACTTGTTATTTAACGCCTTTGTGTTTGATTTGGAGGTGTTTTACTTTCTAAATTTACGTGTAGGTGAATTAATGATGCTTTTATTATTTTTTTGTGTTAACGGACTATCGGTACTATCCAGTGTTTTGTGTCATTGAAATAAGAACTAGCTAAACTAGGGTAAAAGATGAGATTAAGTCCAGTTTGTCATTGTTGTCCGACCAACCAAGGTGGATTGGTCGGGGAAAAGAAAAAAGTGCATACCGCTAGTTGACACAGTGCTTTATTGAACACAATTCCGTTGACTGGTAGGCAACGGTAGGCCTTACCGAGATGTAGATGGCGACGAGTGAACGGGACAGATTAATGCTAATAGTTGACATAATCTTAGCTCGGCGCGTCGCTTCCAGGGGCAGTGGTATGGATGCGTTTACAGCTTTGCAATAAATTATAGCGAATAAATGGAAGGTGGAAATACGAGGTTGTTGCTTGCGTATTTTTAATTTGTGAGTGTTGTCTTGATTTCTAAGATAAGAATGATGGCCCTATATTAATACTAAATGAATCGAACACACTTCGCACAGTTTAAAAAATAATCTACTATTCGTATAACTAACAATACTTCTTTCTAATTTAAATAATTAGCATTATTTAACGATTCCTACAGATAACACGGCGAGCCTTCATGTCGGCTGTCAAGTTAACTCCAATAAGACCAGTAGCTTAACATTCTCTTCTAATTAAAATCGATCTGACATCACATCTTCAGATAAAATCTATATTAGTTTGTTTTATCAATTAAGTGAATTATGTATACGGTAAAAGTGGTGTTTTCTCGGCGTATTTCTTTTGGTTTAATACTTCAAGCATTTGACGATGCTTATGATCTCTTATGAGCAATTTCTAAAGAATTTGTTTTACAAGCTGGTTTTGTAAAAACGAGTTGTTGCCACTACATCCTTCTTTAAAACAATTCACATCTCCCCAAAAAAATATTGACCTCTCCTGATCTTTCTTAGAGATCAGATATATCGTTTCTAGCTTGTCAGTGGGTCTGTTCCATCTGTGGCGAGGTCTTTCGTAACAACTGAAATCCATGTTAGTCGGGGTGTCCCGCTTCTTTTTGGTCCTGAGTCAAACTGTAGCACTTTTTTTGTCATGTTTCCATCAGGTCTTCTTGCCCTGTATCCTAAGTAGGTTTATTTTAATCTAAATTGAAAGCTCTAAATGCAATTGTCTTTCGTTATTAATACTATGAGCAACATAACATCAACGGTATTCATATGATTACGATTCCGAGATCATCTGTTATTGCAACTGTAACCTTCCTCTCGATTACGAATACGGCTTGCTCGCCTTCTAAGTAGCAGATGGGTTCTGTTTTTACATCCCACAGAAGCTTATATAAATCTTACTATATACCACTGCCGTAATTAATCTTGACTGGACCAGTGCCTTCACTTTTTCCTATTTGTGTGTGAATCAAACCGTTTTTGAAGTGAAAACTTCTTTAGCGGCGTTGTACACTTTTTCTGTAATGGGTAAAAAATTTAAAACTCGCGTCAGGGTCACGTGACCCTGATCGAAAATGAGTAAGACGTCATTCAAATTAGTTAATTTCATATCTGTACTACTCCAGTTTTAAAATAAAACATAGTAACAAAAAAGTTTTCACTTCTACCGGCACTCCTGGAGTGCAACCTTTTTTTTTTGCATCGACGAGAAGGAATGTGTGGACATCGGACATGAGACATTCATCAATCGCTTTCCGTTAATCGGTTACCTGTTAAACAAGTTCAGTTATTTGTAATGTGTGATCAACTGTGATTATAGTTGTTAAATAGAAACTTTAAATTGAATCGCGGCACTTTTAATTTGTTCTTGTATGTTTGATCAATTTAGATTCGTTTTATTGGTGTTAGTTTAATGTCTAGTGACAGCCAAGACTCGGTATCATGTTGTCTCTCTGTACCACATTTCCTTTTTGTAAGGCCCTTCGTACACAACGCGACTCTGATACCTTACGACTTCGTATCCATTGACATGGGACTGTGTACGAACCTCTAAGGATTTGTATTGTGATAGTCGCCTGGACACCACAGTCATATCGGAGACTTACGATGAAACTATGTTGACTATTTCGGGCCACAAAATATAAGTTGTTCTTAGTTACCGGCTCATCAAATACCACACTAATTGTAATGGTAATTTTTGATAAATAAACTTTTTAGTAATAGATGTATAGCTACAAAACGTATGCATATATTTCTTAACGCAAACAACTATTTACATAGAAATATTTTAAAATACTACAAATAGCTCGTTACCAAGAGAGTTCTTATATTACACTACACATAATACTACAGTATTACTTGCAAGTACTTGTCAGAAAATTGCACTTCATTCTCAACAGTGTCTGTCCACTCGTGTAGGCTTGAGAGCTGCGCTTGTGCATCTACTGGGACAGTGTTTGCACTGACTGCTCGTTTAGACACGGTTCAAGTGTCAAGTCGTTCACTTTGTCAGTAGTGTGTTTGCTTGATGGTTTTAGCATGATGTATGTATGTATGAGCTTGGTGTTGTGGTAGAGTAAGTTAGAGACCAGGTTATGATAAAACATATTTGTTTGTTGAGATATTTTGGGATAGCTGCATTTCATTGTTTGTGTTTTCACTCAAAAATAATGTTAATGCTGTTAGAAACTAAGTTGTGTTTCCTTTTCCCTTATTAACAGACTTTAAATTCATTTTGTGTCGTCCTAAGCGATGGTTATCTGCAAAAGGGCCGTAAATCAAAATACTACGCATACGCAATTATCATCGTCAGTCAAGCCGTCTCTTAGCAGATTATTATTCATAGTAGTAAATATTAATTAATTTAGATCCTACTGCCTTCAATTAGAATTTATAGTTCTATAACCAAGTCGTTCAGATTTAATTGACATTTCATTAGGTCTCAAAGCAATTTAGCGTCGGATACGCTTTAAAGCACAAAGTATGCTAATAGAGCTAGAACTTGTAAAGCGTCAAGCGGTTTTCTTCAGCTGCCTCGCAAGATTTGCGGTAGAATGTTACACACAGCTGATAAACATTCCCCCACTGAATTCAATAAGGTTCCAAATGACGGTCATTCAAACATTTCAAACTGTTTGAGTCAATACTGCTAGTGCCGTTTGCACGACAGTTTATTTGGTCGATCGTGCACGTACTCGTAGATGCAAGTCTAAACAATTTTACACTTCGAGCCAAATTGTCGACCGAATATCGGTCGTGGTCAAAACATATTTATTTTGTAGTTAACTTATGTGGAACATGTTTGAAATTCCTATAAGGTCTCCCGAGGTATGTATCTTTTCGATTAGTCACGGTGGATTTTGTAGGGCAAAGATTTTAACCTACTTGTTTAAACTGTCGATTGAACGGTGGACCCAACTTCCCTTCTATACCTTTTCGCACATGTATTAATGCACTTTCTTTTTTTCTTTTATGGTTGTTGATTGTCATAAAAAACTAATATAGAGGCCACATTCTTGTATTAAATTAACTGTTATCAGAATAAAATTTTGGTGGAATGAACTCAATTTGCATGATTGACACATTACAATGCGACAAAGTGTCAATCTGGGTTTGTTTAACATTCAATCGTTTGTAAAATGATCTAGAAGGCTAATTCTTATTATTCATAGCTTTTTATTCGGTTTTATGACTTTGACAAGGTATGCCTAAAACTTGGTTCACCTCTGTCGAAGCGAGTCGCGGCAAATCGCTTCACGGAGACTCGAGGCATTTGTGAGCAATTTCTTCTGTATTGGCATTTCTGCAGTCGCAACATGCGGTTCTCTTAAGTTTGTAAGCCGTGGCCAAGGTTATAGAGGATTCATAATATTATGATGCACTGGTCTTGTTCTTATTAGAAGCAATTCAACCTGTTCATTCATGGAGACATGATACTTTTCTGGTTTAACATGAAGTGTCTGCAGTCTGATAGCGGTGTCAAGAAAACCAGCTTTTCCCGATATGGCGACGACGACGGCGCCAAAGCACGGGTCTGACATAACTTAGGTAAAAATGTTGCAATCTTTTTCCAACTACCGTATACCTTCTGTATCCAGAATTTAGTGCCAATGACTTTATAATATCTAACTTGATTTAAAAAGGTTTCTGTGGAGTTTCTTGCTCATTCTTCTTTGTATAGGTTCTATACGCTTTAGAATAAACAACTTCAGCCCTGACATAGTTATTATGCCTTCTAATTCAAATGAGCCCTAGATGGAGAGAGAAAGGGACTATCTGGCTCTTATTGACAAAAAAACACCCTGTTCCTACACATTCCCTTTGCGATCCAAGGTCGTAATGACCTTTAAGAAAGTCCCGCGATCAGCTTTTTGGCTGTTTTTAGTTTTAACTAGCTTCTGCCAGCGACTTCGTACGCGGATCCTGTTGCTTATGCCAGCGACAATGGGGTCGTCAAAATCAAAGATCTGAAACGTCTGATGTCGAATTCTTAGAGCCTGGGGACGGGAAAACAACGGGGCGCGCATGACGATTCCAGACGTTCCAGATCTTTCATTTTTGTAAGTCAACAGGAAATGCCCATCAGACTAAACAACTCTTGCTAAGACGTCATTCTTATATATGTTATAGTGTAGCTGGGCTCTTGGAGTTCCACATCAGGTGTTCCAGATCTTCAGTTTTTATACGACAACAGGGAGTGATCAGGCTGAACAACTCTTGCTAAGACCGTTGTATATTTTGACTATACATTGGGGCTAATTAAAGTCCAAGTACATAATAAAATTATTTAATTTAAAATCGTGCGTACAGTTATAACGTCGGTAGCGGAGTGTCACCGTTAATAAAAAATTCAAAGGAACAGCAGATTGCGTTAACGCCTGATAAAATTACATTAGCAAGTAGTCGCTGATCAATGTGATGTAGTTTTCTACAACCGTGAGGCTGTAAGCCGCAACATATTCCCGGCTGTTGAAAGGTTCCTTTCAACTGTTTAATTCCTCAGCAGTTGGCAGCGGCGATAGGCGGGTGAATGGGCGACGAACGCAACCCCGAGACGTTTTGATTTCGGCGACTCGCGCAACTCCATCTGGTCCAGGGAACAGCCGAAGAACTCGACCAAGGCGCCAGCTTAGTGGGGGCGTATTATCTTCTGCCAATAGTACCATATCACCCACGTTGAGCTGAGCATTTCCTTTGCGCCATTTTGTTCGCTGCTGCAGCTCCGACAGATACTCTTTCTGCCACCTCTGCCAGAAATGCTGCCTCATTGTTTCTAGGCGTTTGTATCTGTTGTGCTGGTTGCTATCTTTCTCTTCCAGGGCTGGTAAGGGCAGCGCATTTAGCGGACGGCCAATGATGAAGTGCCCTGGGGATAAGGAGAGGAGGTCGTTAGGACTAGAGGACAAAGGGCACAAGGGACGGCTGTTGAGAATCGCCTCCACTTGTGCAAACAAAGTTATGATTTCCTCGAAAGTGAGATTACTATTGCCAATGACCCGTTTGATGTGATACTTAGCCGATTTTACGCCGGCTTCCCAAATGCCGCCGAAGTGAGGAGCGTAAGATGGTATAAAATTGAACTTAATACCCTGTTGACTTGCAAAATCAGAAATTGGTTCTGCGTTTTGCTTGAGATAATCACCTAACTCCTTCGCGGCAGCGACAAAATTACGACCGTTGTCACAAAATATTTCCGATGGTTTTCCTCTGCGTGCAACGAACCTTCTGAGAGTCATCACAAATGCATCTTTAGTTAAATCACTGACTGCCTCCAAGTGAATACATTTGTAACGTAGACACACAAAAAGGCACATATAACACTTAATTAAGCGACTTCCACGTCCTTTACGATTAAGTATAAAGAATGGTCCAGCAAAGTCTAAACCAACGGACGAAAATGGAAAATCTGCATTCACTCGCTGTGAAGGTAAGTCACCCATTTTAGGGCACAGCGTTCTGCCGCTTAAGCGCCTACATCGCACGCAATTGTTAGCTGTCCGCCTGGCAAGATGTTTACCATTGACAGGCCAGACTGTTTCTCTTACTGTTGCTAACAGCAATTGCGGGCCTGCATGTAAGTTCACAAGATGCTCTTTAGCAAAATATAATTTAGTTAATTTGTGCGCAGCGTGCAGAAGAATTGGGTGTCTTTTTTCAAAACTACATGCGGACGCATTTATTCGTCCACCAACACGAATTAAATTATCCTTATCTAAGAACGGAGACAACGACAATATTTTACTTCGGGCCGGTAGTTGTTTACCTTTTGTGAGTAAATCGTACTCAGTAGGAAAAGACTCACGCTGAGCGATGGCGCATAATAAATGAAATGATTCCAACAGCTCATCAGCCGTAAGTATACCTACACGTTTGGCATTCGGATGTTTCATATTATATATGAATCTACGACAGTGTGCAGTCACGTTTCGAAGTTTATCGAATGATGAAAAATTATTAAAATCTATTAAATTACTATTATCAATTGATGACGTGAGTGCCTTTAATTCAGGTAAATCAGTCACTGTGCATTCTTTTAGCACTGGCCATTTAAATTCATTTTCATTTAAAAAACTAGGGCCTGACCACCATAACTGCATGGATAGCAAATTTTTTGCATCCACTCCCCTGGATATTAAATCTGCAGGGTTCATTGCAGTGGGCACATAACGCCACGATGACGCTTGAGTAAGTTCAACTATTTCACAAACACGATTTGCTACAAACATTTTTAATTTTGTTGGGTCACCTTTTATCCAACTTAGCACGACACTGGAATCACACCAGTGCACCAACCTTCCCGGCTTGCACCGAAGTGAATCCATAACAGATTTACAAAGCTTAGCGGCCAATAGTGCGGCACATAATTCAAGACGTGGTATTGTCGTCGGTTTTATAGGCGATACCTTTGACTTAGCACATAACAGTTTGATGGTGCTATCGCCATTACAATTTACTGATTTTAAGTAGATACACGCACCATAAGCACATTGAGACGCATCACTGAACGAGTGTAATTCTATACGTTCAGGGTTGTCGCATAGCACTAACCTAGGAATCTGAAATTTAGGGAAGTATTCTAGATTTTCTGTGAATTTTAACCAATCGTCCTGCAAGTCCTTTGTAACCGGTTCGTCCCAATCTAATTTTTGTTGCCACATCTTTTGTAGCATGATTTTAGGCTGAATTATAACCGGACTCAGTAATCCTAAAGGATCGAAAATTTTAAATGAATTTGACATAACAAACCGTTTTGTGATAGTTGCTTGTTTATCAAGTGTAAAGTTTTTAATTGGAAAAAATAGAGTATCACTGGATGGCTTCCACCCAAGACCAAGAGTGCTTGAAGATTCACTAATAGTTAAACTGTCTTGATTTAAATTAAGATTTTCAAAAATTGATGGATTATTACTTTTATATTTTCTTAAATTAAAACAGCCTTTCTTTAACGCTTCGGAAACACTTTTTTGAATGTATCGTAAATCCTGTGCGTTATCAGCTCCTGTTATTAGGTCATCTACGTAGAAATCCTTTTGTATTATGCATTTAATCATGTCATCATTTTGTTCCTCACCCAGTTGCCATAGGCAACGTGTGCTTAGATAACTAGCGCTTGCGGTGCCATAAGTGAGTGTATTTAAGTCGTACGCTTTAATAGGTTGAGACTCGTTCTCTCGCCATAAAATACGCTGTAGACAGCGATCTTCTTCAGCCACGAGGACCTGCCGGTACATTTTCTCCACGTCCCCAGTTAAGAGGAACTTGTACTGTCTTGCACGGACCAAAATAGCAAAGAGAGAGTCTTGAAGGGTCGGGCCTACCATTAAAATATCGTTTAGAGCATAACCGGATGTGGAAGCTGCGGACCCATCAAAAACAACCCGCAATTTAGTAGACTCACTCTCTTGTTTTAACACCGCATGATGACACAAATAATACGAAGGGCCTAGCTTCTCTTTTGCTAAGGAAAGATGTCCTAATTTGGCATATTCGTTTATAAATTCTACATATTCAGATTTTAATAGTGGATTTTTCCTAAAACGTTTTTCTAAATAATACAACCGCCTTTTAGCTAAGTTATAAGTATCTCCCAGGCAGTCTGGAGTGTCCTTTAGTGGTAGGTTTACACAAAATCTGCCCGTGATTTCCCTACGAGTGTGAGCGACGAAATGTTTTTCGCACATTTTTTCATCTTCACTCATTATAGGTTTTATGGGAACCTCTTCTAATTCCCAGAATTTGTTTAATGATTTTTCGAAATCATTTTGATTTGTCACAATGACTTTGTTACAATAAATTTTATTTTTATTAGTAACACTTGAACTTATAGGTCCGGATATTATCCAGCCTAGCTGCGTATTTATCAGCTTTGGATTTTGTGGGCCAAGGGAACGTTGTTCGTCACCAAGGATGTCCCAAAATAGATCAACGCCGATCAAGACGTCTACTGGTGCAGGCTGACCGAACTTTGGATCAGCTAGCACAATGTTTTTCGGCAAATACAACGATTGAATATTGACCGGATACTTCGGTATTAAACCGGTTAATTCTTTTAAAATTAGACAGTGACATTTTGCACTGTATTTATGATCTAAAGATTTAATCTGCACATTGCAACTTTCGGCTATGTGAGAAGAAACAGCATTACCAATTCCTATGACCTTTAGCGAGTCAATAGGTATTGATCTTATTGAAAGCCTATCCTTTAAAGCTTTAGAAATAAACGATGATTGGCTACCACAATCAAGCAGCGCTCTAACCTTCTCCTTTTGTTGGGTTCTTGGATTAGAGACTTCAATCATAGCCGTTGATAACAGCGTTTGACTTGAGTTTCGTCTTGAGAAACTCGAAATTGTTTCACAACTATTATTATTGTGTTCGTCTACCGCTACAAGTTTATTTACATCAGGGCATGCAGCAGGACGGTGCAGTAAACTATGGTGCCTTTTATTACACTCACGACACGGTCCCATGCGACATGCTCCTACTTGATGTCCCTGCCTGAGGCAATTGGGGCAAAGTTTATATTTATTAACCTCTTGCATCCTTTCGTCTATCCCCTTTGATTTAAAAGTAGGACAATCATAAATTCTGTGATTATCGTTGCAAATTACACATAAATAGGCGTTGGAATTGTTGTTATTACCATTTTTAGCATTATTCGATTTAGAATTAGAAGCAGCAAATGATTTTGTATGAGCAATATTTTTACTAGGATGTTTTTGGGTCACTGAGTTGTTACCACTACTCGCCACTGGTACATTTCGTTTGGGCGTGTTACTATCTTGTTTGTTGCGATTTAATGATTCCAAAACATCCGCACGGTCTGATAAGAACTTATAGAACTGTTCTAATGTTGGGTTTTCTTCGTTTATATGCTTAATATATTCTTCCCATTTTACAGCCGTATTATTATCTAACTTTTCCGTTAAAATAAAAATAAGCAGACCATCCCATGCGTCCGTGGGTTGTCCTAAACTGGCCAAAGCACGTAAGTTTTTACTGACATGGTCAACTAAAAATCTCAAGGACTTCTCTGATTCTCGTGTAAGCTGCTTAACATTCAGTAGTGAATTATAATGGTGATTAATTAGAACTCTTTTATTGTCATAACGATTACAAAGTAATTTCCACGCTTCCGAGTAATTTGCGGTGGATACCTCCAGGTTTGAAATAATTCTCGCGGCATCACCTTCCAGATACGACGTGAGATAATGAAACTTCTGAATTGATGTTATATGTTCATTTCTATGTATCAAACTCTCAAAAGTGTCACGGAACCCTAACCATCGAAAATATGAACCGTCGAATTTGGCTATTTGGATTTGAGGTAATTTAACGCCAGCCACTTGATGATCCGAACAACAAGAATTATCATGTACGGAACCACGTCTATGTTCACATTCGATCTTTGAAAATTTATCAACTAATGTTTTCGCGGTAGCAATGTTGACAATAATGTCGCACTCGATACTTTCGCGTTCATCGATTTCAGCTGACAAATTATCCGAATTTAAGACCTCGATCTCATTTTGCAAGTCATCAGTCTTAACCGACAATGCCTCGAATTTAGCAAGCTTTAACTGTAACTCAGTTATTTGAATAGTATTTAGCTCAGTGAGCTTTGAAATGCTACTCAAATAGTTCTTAAATTTTGTTATTTGCCCTTTTACGGACGATCTTTTAACAATTAAATCCTTCAAACGACATTTATCTACCGATTCGTTAGGCATTGTGATCACACACGTATAAAGTACCAAGTTCAATAAAGGATCGCAACTTTAGATGCGATATAAAATAATTAAAAAGTAAACAAAATGGCTCACGCTCCTTTATTCGACGGCACCTGGTGTCCGAAAACCGGTTACGCTCGCACAGCTGATTGCAGGCAGCGAGGCAATACACTCGGCTCGGGCGGCGTAGATAAGGATCTGAAATTATCGGCGTTACAAAATAAGTATTTATTACCGAATTATGACAAAGAGACGCTAGGGACCTTTGGACCCGACCGACGGTTACGATTTCTTAATAAAAACGCGTCGGTACCTAGATATAATACTGCTACTTCTTGAAATCCTATATTTTAAACGATTTAGTATAAGACTAATATTATAGTTGTAGCAATAAATAACGTACGGGTCAGTGACTTGTAAGAAATAAAGCTAATTTTTAACAAAGAAAATATTTTCACCTTGTAGGTAGGTTGACGAAGAATATAAAATGATGATGCAATTTTTCCTTAAACTCTTTTAAATCCTTGATTTGCACAAATGGATTCGACTTTCAAAAGCTAGGAATGATATTTATAGGACTTTGGATCGGATTGGTGGGAAGATCAAGGAAAATAGGAAGGACAGGGCACTTATCTGATTTTGCAGAAGTCCGATGCGCGATGTGTTCTTTTGCTGAATCACTGGTCGCTGCAGCCTGAACTCGTAGATGATTCTGGCTGCACCTTCGATCTTGAACCCCTTCTTCAATCTTCAATCACCACCACAGAAGCCCGCATTCGTTGGCCGGCAATGCGTTGGCGAAGTTTTTGATCCAGTTTTCTGGCTACTTTTTCTTCTTATTTTCTTTGTATTTCTTCGTATTTTAGTATTTTTGCATTGTATTTCCCCTCATGGGCCACCACTATGTATATTTTGACTATACATTGGGGCTAATTAAAGTCCAAGTACATAATAAAATTATTTAATTTAAAATCGTGCGTACAGTTATAACGTCGGTAGCGGAGTGTCACCGTTAATAAAAAATTCAAAGGAACAGCAGATTGCGTTAACGCCTGATAAAATTACATTAGCAAGTAGTCGCTGATCAATGTGATGTAGTTTTCTACAACCGTGAGGCTGTAAGCCGCAACAACCGTCATTACTGTATATGTAATAGTGTAGCTGGGCTCTTGGAGTTCCACATCAGGTGTTCCATATCTTCAAATTTATTTTCTCAGCAGAAAATGCTCATCACGCGGAACAATTTTTGCTATGGCGCTATTTTTGTACCTCTTATAGTTTAGCTGATCTATTGCAGTTCTGCATCAGGTGTTCAAGTTTCCAAGATAAATTATAGCCTATATGTTGCCCAGACTTAATAGCTATACAACAAAAAAAAACAATCAAATCCGTCCAGAAGTTCTGAAGATTAGCGTGTATGGAGTAACTTCTCCCGTTTTCCTAAGATTTCCCTTCACTGCTCTGCTCCTATTGATTGTAGCGTGATGAAAAGTATACTATAACCAGCGCAGGAGTATGAAAAATAATTGTACCAAGTTTCGTCAAAATCCGTCAAGTAGTTTTTGTTTCTATAACGGTTATACAGACAGACAGACAGACAGACAGACAATAATTTTATTAATTGCATTTTTGGCATCAGTATCGATCCCTAATCACCCCCTGATAGTTATTTTGGAAATATATTTCATGTACAGAATTGACCTCTCTACAGATTTATTATAAGTATAGATTATTACAAAAGATACTGCAACTGGTCTACTTAAAATAAATTCTATTTAGAAAACAACACAAGGCGCGTGCCACATAGAAAAGACGTAAGACGAGGACGCGTTGCGGACCTGCGAAAATGTATGAGAGTCGCGTCCACGCCCCGTCTTGTGTGTTTTACGTCGCGACGCTTCTACACATTTTGTATGAAAGAGACGCCGAAGAGACATATGTCTCCGCTCCGTCTGCGTCTTACGTCTTTTCTATGTGGCCCGCGCCCAAGAAGGAAAAAAAGTTATAAAAATCTAGATAATCAAGTGATTATCCAAGACCATACCGAGATCCTAAGCAAAACTGAAGTTAATTGGACTAATAAGTATGTCTGCTTATTTCCACGCACATTATACTATTTCCGTACTAAGGGCGCTTCGGTCATGCACGATCATAATATTATAATAGTTGCAATTAGCTTTTCAAGTAAACTTGAGGTTTTGAGGCTTAAGGAAATTAATTATAATTGTTATTCGCTGTTCCTTCGTCTGCAGTAAATTAGCTATGGTTTGTCTATAATACTCGTAATTGCTCTGCGTACTTTCCTTATCAGCGTTCATGCTAAATCGTGACTATTTTAAAATTAATGTTTCTTATGGACTTTGTTTAGCCAATTCTATAACATTGTTTTTTTTTTTTAATTCGATTCCATGTAATTATTTTCTGTTCTTTCTTTTTTTTATGCTGTTTCTCGTTTAAAGGAGTTGTGACCAGGTCTAATCTGGGATTTTCTGAATGCCATCCACCAATATGTCAATTGCTCAGCGAACACTTCTTTTCCATTTTATTAAAAAACAAATGGGTACATCCAGAAGTCAAGTAAAAGCACCATTACAACTCACTTAATTATCATTAACATACTCATATGCACCCGTTTAAAGGATGTAAACAGTCTTAGCAAGCAGTCCTCCCGTTATTTGATCAAATGACTACTAACATACAATGTTTCAGCGGATGCATCTTGCTAACAGGACTCTTCCGTTAGTGACGACAAATCGAGACGCAATGAATACTTACATTATTTAATAGCACCCATGAATTAATTACTATGTTGTGGGCGGAGACATATCGCAGCTAAAGTATCTTCTGGTAAACCGTAGTTGGTTTCGCCTTTCGCTATCGTGATTTGGATAGTGTTATTTGCAACTTTATTCAGTTCACAAAGTTATTTGTTGTTTCTGATTCGAATCCGGTTCGTAGGACCACAAACTATGTTGTTTAAAAGCTAACTTTCTTGTTCTGTATTGAATAGACTATCAGATTTTTAGACTGAAAACCTGCCAAAAGCGACACAGATGAAAAATGATAAATGATAAAAGTGAATTACAGATCGGTTCTATCTCATGGGGTAAAAATTGCGAATAAAAAAAATGCTGTAGCTGATAATGGGATCGATTTACTTTGAAAACAAGTTTGCGAAATGCTGTGATTACCAAGATTATAACATTGCCACCCTTATGAAATTATATCTATTTTTATCTGCGAAGCAAGATAGACATGTCAGGCAAGCTATAATTATCCATATCATGACTAATAAACGGTTGCGGACTGGATGTATCTCAGCAACGAGTAAACATTAGTTCCGGCAGTCAATCGTATCTCTTCATAATGCAAGCAAAAATTGAATCAAAGTAGATTTGCAACCGATTTTGCAAAGCCTTAACACATGTTACATCAAAACAACGAGCCGTAGGACGTTATATTATAATGTTTAAGGCTTGGAGAAATTCTTTCTGCGTAGGTGAATTCTTTGGGGAGAAAAGCGAAACTTATTTATAATGTATACTATTTATATATGTAAGTGGTCCTAAGGTCCAAAAAAGAAGGAAAGAGAAACGTGATGCCACTTTGGGTTTTAATATACATGAAGGTTTTCCATCTGAACACCATAGTTGGGAATCTAGTATAATTTTTTTTTTCTCTTTATTTTTAAGGGACTTATATCCTCTATGGCATGGCAGCCCCATCGTACCAATCTAGTATCATATTTGATTGACTAAATCAGGATTTCAAATAACCAATTTAAAGTTCGAAAGCCTCATTCATAATTAACTGTTTCTGGTACTTATGTTAAATTATAATTTAATATAACACTATTCTGAATCCCGCAAAACCCTGCAAATTTTAGTCCAAATCCAAATACATTTTAATTCATTCATTTATTTAAATGAATTCACTATTAACTATGCAGAAAATCATTTATTAAAATTTATACACGTGTCATAAATTAAGTTAACACCTATCTTTACATGTGAAGGCCAACGTATACATTTGGTGAGTCCATAAAAAAATAACAAATTGACTGCTTTGAAGAAAAAGTAAAACAAGTCGTGAAAGATAAGATCTGTGCTTGGAAGGCACGTGTTTGCCCAATTAAAGTTTTACCGTCAAATGCACCACATATTTGGCTTAATTAATTTTGTGACACTTGCTTATCTTTCTTGTTGCACCTTGGAATACCGGTATCTTTTAGTATAGTAACGTTTCGTGGATTCTGGTCAATTAGCTCTCAATTCTTTTAACGTTTAATGGTTAATCAGACCTGCAGAAATTCGCTCGTATACAAGGTGAAGTTGAAATATCTGAAAATGGACCTTACCTCACAATACATTATGAAAAGTTTTACTGAAAAATAATACTGAAATGTTTTTTTTTATTAATTTGTCCTTTAGTAGGACTGTTTGCTATCAAAACATGCATATTCACCATAATAATCTGAGCACTATTGTAGCAGAAGAATCAGTGTTATACGAAAACTATATGCTGACCTGAAGAAACTGTTGGCATTTTTGAGAATCCGTTGTCAAGTTTGAGAATCCGTTGTCAAGTTTGAGACACTGTTGACATGTTTAAGACACTGTTGACATGTTTGAGGCGCTCTCGACATTTTCAAGATTCTGTTGTCATTTTTGAGAAAAAAAATCAACATGTTTGAGAAATTTTCGACATATTTGAGAAACTGAGGATAAGCTTGATGCTTAAGCTTGATTCTCGAAAGTAGTAGAGTATGATGATATTCATACTTTATCTTCCAATTACTCTTGTAATGTATAAACCAATGAAGCATGAGAATAATTATGGACTCACCGTTTATCCCAAGATGCCACACGTCCAAGTATTTAACTGAAGGCGATGAAAGAATATCTATTAAGTTATTATCTGCTCGCAAGTGGAAATTATCAACTGTAGTGTGTATTGGACTATCTGACAAGTAGGCTGATATTGGTACCTAATAGTAATAACATAGAATTTCTGAGTATTGACAGTTGCATGCTTGCTGAAATGGATAGGGACAACAAATTTAAAAATATTCTTGAAATGACTAGCTTTTGCTAATGAAATACCAGGATAAACGATATCCTACGTGTTTTTGACTAAGAAACCTCCATCCATTCATTCAAACAACCAAACTTACATATTTGTAATCTTAGTTTGATGAAACATTGATAAAGTATCTGTCTGCGTTACTATTGAAAAAGGCATTGTTTATTAAAAACATCTGAATTACTGCTACGAGTATATGTGCTCGTTTAGTCAAAAGAATGATCTTTATCATTAGCCTAGCAAATAACTAGGCTTCTAAAAAACATTAACCAAATTAAAATTATGAAAAAAAACCCACAAATTCTTCCATGAAATTGTAATTTCCCTAGAAAGTCTACAATTATGAGTAACCCAGTAACCTTGGGGTTACCATAATTGAGTCATGTGCCTTCAACTACATTAGGCACATAAACCACTATGTACCGTGCCTACCCATTATACGAAACGATCTATCTTCGAGATAGTGGAACTTTTGCGGTAACCCCTGATAACGGTTACGTGCAAATATTCGTGGATTTAACTTTGTAACTTGAAAAGTAGGATAAGTGGCTCGTACTTATGTGTTAATAGTCTCAAGTAAGTCTAGCAAGGTACTTTAGAATGTTCCAGACAAAAATGTAGTTTTAGATGGTCAATTAACAAGTCGTGAAAACTAAATGAAAATGTTTGTTTTTATGAATAGGTCGTTAGCTATAATAACTGTTTTGAATAATTCACACGGCTTATCAAAATAATAACTGTATCGTTTCCTATTTCAGCACCGTTAAAACAATTCACTGAAATATGTGAATTGATGCTGTTAGTGTAATTCATAGTTGACAATGTAGTTAAACATAAATCACACACTAGGTCACGGCACTGGCAAAACTAAAGAGCATTAAAAAAAAACAGTTCAGGCTCTGAAGTATACCGTAAGATTTAATATTGCGGGACTGTCTCTTCAGGTAACCGTGACCCTGGAACTTACAGGGCTATTGAAGGATCACTGTGGATCGCAGTATAAGTCTGACAGTTCCTCCCGTCCCGCCCTGGGTGGGAGGACTCATTTGATGATTCTACCACGATAAAAAAGGAACTTTAATATTTTAGCTTTTAAAAGCCTCAGCAATAAAAAAAAACCTCTGTAATATTATCATCATCTCAGCCATAGGACGTCCACTGCTGAACATAGGCCTACCCTTTAGATCTCCACATATACCGGTTAGAAGCCATCTGCATCCAACGTCTTCCGGTGACCTTTATAAAAAGCAATATGATAAAAAAGGTTTTTTTGAGTTTATTTGTAGGAAATAATGTCTGGGATTACTGAAACGATTTAGAAAGCTACATTTTTCTTTAGTGAAATAGACTTTATTTTATTTAAAATTTCAGTTGTGTGAAGCTAGAGCGTGTTGCTATTAATATGATATTACACTGTCCCACAGCTGGGCAAACGCCTCTTCTTTAACAGAGAAGATATAAGAATTGATCGCCACACTTGCTCCAGACAGGCTGGCGATTTGTTACTTTTATTGTCTGATTGGAAACGTTCTTCACGATGTTTTTCTTCACAGTATGAAATAATATTACAATAGGAAAATAATAGTAGGATGGTCCCCTTTCCAAGATATATATGCGCCTGAGCATATCACACAACTCAAGTCCTCTAACATTTGCATTGTACATCCGTATTTCACCGCGGGAGGTCCTTACTTTACTTAGGGTCGTGATGTTTGATATGAAAACTATTGTATACAAAACATATGCGACGGGAAAGCTCATAAAATGTACTGAAATGTGTAGAAACTCGTGTCTTTGAAAGCAAGTATTTATTGTACTGTGGACTTAGTAAAGCATTGTTTTACTCGTTAGAACGGGTAATGGTACGAGTTATTTGCCAATTGTGGAGTTCGACTGTGGTGTATAAAAAGAACAGTGTAAACATAACTAATTATTGCCAAGTTATCATACAATGAAGAAACTTGTCGAAACTAAACCATATGAGTAAAAAGAGCAACTTCATAACTATGTTTTGCCCAAGGCTGTGCTTACCCCATTTCTATAGCCTATAACTGTCTCTAGAGTCCTGTCTAACTCAAAAGTTCATAGATATAGGTGTAAAAGCGAAACAAACAAAGAAGCTCACTGTCTTTATAATTTTAATTAGGAAAATGTCTAATAAAACAGTCATGTATAAAATAAATCACTCAATCAACACTTCAATAATTTAATTACCATCAAGATAACCAACGCAGCAAATACAAGATAGCCTACAGATATTCCAAACCGGTTTCAAATCAATCCAAATCACTGAATGACTGATCATCAACAGTAGCTTCCGTTTAATAGCAAGTTCCATCTCTTATCCACAACCGGATTAAGGAAGCCATTGCGATGATATAACACGCATTTAATAGGTATAAAACATTAGTTGGATTACGGTAAATAATGATACGGACCGGTCTGTGTCGTCAACCGTCTACCAGTTCCGATCAGACCATGGTCAGCCTAGACCAGACCCAATCATATCACTGTAATTGATCCAGTGACTGGCTTCCGTCATCGGGAAGCATGTATTTAATCACTTCTTAGCGTTAATGGGTTATTAGTCTGTATTGAAAAGCTGTATTACTTTGAAAATGGGAAGTTTGTGATAAAATCATCGTTTTAAGTGTGTCTTCTTGCACTGGTACAGTTGGAACGTCTGTGCTATTAATTAGCACGTCTCCTGCAAGTGTGGAAACTTTACCGTTATCTTTCAGAGTTTCCTCTCAAGGTTTATGATTTTCTAAGGTGCATTGCATTGTTGACACTATTTTCAATAAAAATTCCGTGTCACAATGTTAGTTACCGTACTCCTCCGAAACGGCTCTACCGATTTTTACCAAATTTTATATGCGTATTCAGTAGGTCTGAGGATCGGCTACTATCTATTTTTTTTTAATTTATATGGCAAAACAACGTTTGCGGGGTCAGCTAGTATGCATGAAAATATCAGACTATTCCATGAAAAAGTAATACTATACATTAATTTTGACATAGTTGCCAGTAAACAAATCAAATCTTAACATAACAAAAGCTCTCGCGGGACTGTCTAAGCTGGTTACCGTGGCCCGGGAACGCAAGAGCAACAGGGTGCAGGGTGTGAAGGTGGAGTTTTAGTCAGTAAGAATCTGAACTTCCGCTCCGCCCAGGGTTCAGAACTCATTTGATGACCAAAAAGAGAACGATCATAATACTAAACGTTATAGCTATACAGCTATAACGTTCAAAACGAAGTTCAGAAAAGTAAATACGTCTAGATCCAAGCACGAAAATACAACTCCATCAATCATTCTCGAAGTGAAGCGATTACGGAATAAATCAGGAAGATGAACTGTAGCATCTGCCGGTGTCATAACAAAATGCAAAGTATTCATGATTATAGCAGTACTTGACATATCTTGCGGTCTACTCAAGCCCACGTTCATCGGACATTTACGGTCACATGTAAAAGACAGCAAGGAAGCAAAATATCATGATATGTATAAACATTCATAAAAGAAAATCATAGCAGTAGACATTTGATATGCGCATAAAAGACCA
This sequence comes from Agrotis clavis, assembly GCA_954870645.1. Lineage (NCBI taxonomy): Eukaryota > Metazoa > Arthropoda > Insecta > Lepidoptera > Noctuidae > Agrotis > Agrotis clavis. The sequence goes on from OX940933.1 coordinate 10,879,007, forward strand.
AAGAATTTACTCGCATAAATTTATACGCGTTTAAAATCGTCAGTACTGCAATTCTGGAGTTCTCACATTTTCGTTTCAGGTAGCGGATTTTTTAATAAAAGAATGTGTTAAATTGTGTGAGAATAAAAACAACTTCGAAGTTATGTTACATAGTGTAAGAGAATATAAGTTGTACAAAGTTATTTTTATAGTATTAAGTGAAGATGCTTTTGTTGTAAATAAAATAATTAAAGCTGCAGACCGTTCTGCTTTCTTGGTCTTAGTTAACATCAATAGTAAAGAGTAAGTAGTAGAAGTGAATTTTCGTTTGTCAAGCTCTTGAACTGAAAGAAATAAAACTCATCGGAGTTAATGAAGAACTACATTTTAATTAAGATCCAAAAAGCTAGCGATTCAATTTGCTATGCCGCTTTGTCAGATTTTAACAGTCACTCCAAAGGTAATTATCTATGTGCTATCACGGATTTAAACTGATTTAATTTAAAAAGAAATTGCCGCAACAAACAAAATTCATTTGTATTGTTCCAAATTTTCCAATGACAAGAAAATCAATTCGGGTTACCAAAACATGTGTTAATAAAATCGTCGATCTAATCTCATCTCGATTTAATTTCACTTTCGATTATCTTTTAATGAACGAAGAGGTCAGTAGTGCTAGTAAACTTTCGCCCGAGGCTTCTAATATAATAGTTTGTTTATTATGTATGTAAACATGAATTCGTCATATTCTTACGTCAGTGGTTTGTTACAATTTTTATTCATTGATGACTTCTTTTATTTCAGGTATGTTTCAAAACGTGGTGCTGCCAGTAAGTCTTTTCTCTTCTTTAGTATTGATTTCATACTGATCTGTATGATGCTGTTGTAGATACCGAAAGCTGATGTACTTAGCTTTTGTCTTCATGTTATTTGTTACTATTACATATTTGTGTAATTAGTCATGTTTTTTTCCCTCTAAATCGTCTTTATTCTTTTTCTTGGTTATACTCGTGGTCTACCTAAGCATCATCATTAGAACTACTGTTGTTTTAGTACTTGTATATATCACGATCTTTGATTGCACGATTAGATAGCCATCTATCCAATAAATTAATTTCATTAGTGCTATGAGCACTTTTAAGAGTAATTAGCCTTAATTCAAGATGATCTGCATGTCTTCAATCAATGTCAATGTCTTAAATAACATAAATTGTATCGAATAAGTCAACATAAAGATTAAGATGAATAATTATTTATCTCTTCATCTAAACTTGTAAAGATTTAAGCGCTCTCTCAGATTTATCTTACAATTTGAACTATTTACTTTGCCATTTGCAACGAAGCACAAAAAACCACTTCATTCTTCAAAGCGTCTGTGAACACAGACATTGCTCTCTTTGCCTTACAATAGACTCTTATTTCCCATGAATATAAAAATCATATCGATACTGAGGTCAAATACAGAGCATTGAATTCATCATTACAGCACTCAATTTGATTTGCCTCATTGCTTTCACTGAAGCTATTTTGTGCTTTACTATTCTATTGTTAGAAAGCTAACCTAACATGCGCTTTTGCTTTTGAACTTAATTTCTTGTTCACTTCACACTTCACACATTCTGTGAACGTTGACAATTCGCTCAGTGCTCTGAATGCATGCGTAATTATTCGCGGCTTACTGAGAGTGAAAATCATTTCTACAAACACTGACCATCCATTTAACACACTTATTTTTGCTTTCTACTGTTAAAAGTAGTATAATAATTGTAACGGATCTGTGGGAAAATTGATTAGTGCAAAGTTATTATTTTCTCGAGCAAATTCCGCAACCGATCTCATTGAATCTGTTTTGTTACAGTTTGCTTCATTAATTCCTATGTAAATAGAGGACAAAATTTAATTTCACTTAAGAAATTGTGAACTTAATCACCTGTCAATCAATCGATGGACCATAATGACCTTCGAATCTAGTTCAATCAATCTGTTTAGCTACTGCACAATAAGTATCACATACAAAACGATCACTTTAGTCATTGTGTTCAAATATCCGTGAAATAGTTATCACACGTTCTTTTGTAGTATTACTATAACTTTTTATGATACGTTTAAACGTTGTGGCTTCTTGAATGATCAATAGGTGGCCTGCAGAGTTTGTGTGCTCACTGTCACCGATAACACAATTGTTGACTTGAAGTAAAACGCGTGTCATAAATAATTCATTGCTCACTCGAACTAATTTACAATCGTCATAACATTCGATTACGGAAACGTGAAGAAACATATTAGCTTTTAATGTAACCGTTCGATTAAAGAAATTAACGCGTAATGCCTATCAGTGAAAATGAGTCCGGCACATGTTCATGTTTGCAATCGAATTGTTATCGACAGTACATACAAGAAAACAATTTTGTACACTTTCTACGATTATTTTCTTGTTAGCTTCGCTTTCTTGGTGGCCACTATTTATTTTATAACTTCTGATGATGGGGATGTTTCGGTAGGTGCTGCTAATGTAAAAGAAACAGTTGTCATTTAAACAAATACTGGTTTTTGCACGAAACAGAAATGCGCAGAGTAAGCGTGGCCATTTATTTTGGGGTAAAACATGATGAAGCTTAATGATCAGGAAAATAAGTGATATTTTAAATGACTTAGTTGTTGTATACGTGCAATATAATAATTCGAGGTATTGGATTCTTTCACTTTAACCTCTTGCGGTTTTAAACTTAATCGTGGTTAAAACACTTCAGTGTTAATGAAGATGTTTGCTTAATCTCTATTAATCCGATTTAATCCAGACTTTCTAACTCCATCACCTGCTATCTGAACTGTCAATATATCAGTAGCCGTTTACAAACGAAGCAAGGATAATACGGTTAATGCAACGGACTTAACGCGATTTCGTACTTAACTGTCCGATTCGTAAACGGTTTATCTAAGGCAAGTCTCGCGTGTGGAATTCGCGTGATAAGTGTATCGGATAAACGCATTATACGCCGTCAATCGTGACGCGAATTGCCACCTGTAATTGGCTCCAACGAATCGGTTATGTCATTTTCGACGCACTCCGCTCCCGGTCTAAAGACATAATTCTTCTTAAAAATAAATTCATAAGCGGTCATAGCCCTGAACTGATAAAGAGCAATGGATTATAAGCACGATTTTCTTGACAGGTGTGATGTTCGTGACAGTACTAAGAACTCGTTCGAAATTTTTTGACATCGAAAAGTAACTGTAATATTATCAAGTGCAACTACGGCGCTTTAGAGAAATTAATGTTAGGATTTGGTTAATTATAGGTAAGTTTTTTTTTTAATTTGCTTCCACCATGTCCTTCTTTGTCATCTTTTCCAGTGCCACCTCGAACTGTATGCAACTAAATCTCGTAATATGTGAAAAACTTTGCAAGTCTTACGGATCAAACATGTATAAACCAACCGTTTTAAAGTACAGTTGGCCTTAAACCATCTTCCTCTTAGCGGTATCTCTTACATTAAATCACGCAAATCCTTCTTTATTATCGTGTACAGTTTTCCACGTAAATTATTAAACATCTCTTTATATTCATTTATTTATAGACATGCGTGTTTAAACACCACAATTCACTTGATGTTTGTCCGACATTTTACGCTGCAAAATTACCAGGAGATAATAAGTTGTTGGTATCACAGTATAACGGGTTTAATGCATCATTATCTAAACCAAACAAACAGTTACGTGAGACACTTTATGCAATAACAGATGGCCTTGAAAGAATCATCGGACTGAATGTCGGTCACATACGAACGACCGACGCACAAATTACGACACATCTCAGAAACCTGTATTTACCATTTTCTTCTCAACAACATCCAAAGCTTCTTTTACCACCCTACAATTAAAATGAAGTCATCCTTTATCGTAAAGTACTACATCGTTTTTCTTACCCTTCAATTTATGTCTATAATTTGCACTTCCATAAGAATGCGTTTGAAGTGTATTTTTACTTGGCGTCATGTCGGCAATACCTTATTACAGAACTATTTGTTTTATTTCTCGAACTTTTAGTATTTCACTCGGCCTTATTTAGATCTACTATTATGCTGATCACAGTAGTTTAATAGCCTGAATTTTTTAAATTAAAACTTTAGTGCTGTTATAAAGTGATAAAGTCGACGTCCAGAAATGGACTTAATGGTTTATTATGCAATTTATTTTGCCGTCATGAATTTTCCGTACGTTTCAACGAAGGTACAATACTATGGCCAACTGAGAAGCTAACCTTTCGCCAACTTAGATATCTAAACAACCCTTGCAGGATGTCGTGACTGCGCGTCGATGCACTCCTATGCATATTTATGTACACGCTTCAATCTTGGCCAGAGAAAATAATGATGTACAAAAACTGGGAAAGGATATCATTAGTCAGTCGGATGCAGCAAGCGGCCATACAATAATGTGGTCAGAAATGATATCGGTAATCGGATCGCATCGATGTAGCTCACTCGATATTCCGAAGTACTCTCACTCTATTAAAGCGCAATGTGTCACGGCTACTCTTTTAATGCAATTTTCTTTATTTTACACTTATCCGCACATTTATTTCACTCTTAATGTAGAACAAACATTGATTACTAGAAATAGTTCATCCATCAAATCACAGTCGTTGGTAGCGAATGTTTCCTCTCTTGAATTTCACTTCCGATTGATGCGAAGGTATATGTGTTTTACATCGTGATTGCAATTGTTAGCAGACGATTCTCTTATTTTTATTGCCTAAATTGAATTACCATTCACAATTGCTGAGTATTCAGTCGAATGTTGTGCAATACATGGTTTAATCGTAGGAATGTCGGGCAAGAAAGTCGGAAACTATCTCTGTAATCAAATTTGAAACAAGCATGTAGCAAAAGAAAACAAAGATTCGATGCGTTCTAAATTATTTATGTAACAATGACATGATTACATAAGTCGGAGACGAAATGTTGGATTATTTAGCAGAAAATACATTTTGCCACGGTAAAAATCATAGAAATGTAGACAATTTTAAATCAATCTGTCTTGCTGATGTTTATTTGCCGATTGTGTTATTATGTTCATGTTTTTCGTACTATGAACGGCTGACTGTAAATCAGTTGAACGACGAGACACAAATTATTTTACTAGCGATTGGAGCGTCATATTTTTTGCATAGTTCATCTCAACTAAACCATTATCATCTCTACATAAGATGAAACTCCTATTATATAATGATTCTTTCACGGTTCCTAATGCTTAAAACATTTGGTGAACATCATCATGTCATAATCTATATACTCCAGAGCCCATTCAACAAAAACGTTTTCTCTCATGAAACACTCTCGACTAAGCGCAATTTATGTTTACGAGTATTCCAATCCAACCTAGTTCCCTTTTCACAGTTCCTAAGGTACTGTCTACTGCCCCTTTCTCTTCAGATCCGTCTATACTTTCTACAAGTAAATGCGTACTGATTAATTAGCCACGATTAGTAACATCGATACCTTTTTGATGATTCATTTCACTCGCGAAAGTGAGATTTGTTTGGTTTCGTCTCGTTTTGCTCTGAATTAAACAGGTAATTTATGAGTTAGTTACGTTTTGTTCGGTGAAAATTTTATCTTTGACCGATCGTGCGTGTCAGAGTGCTAAGCTTGTGTTCCGACTAAATCATCAGCATTAATCTCTGGCCTTTTGTCTGTTCCTTTTACTTTTCTAATGTCTTTATTTACCAAAGTATTTAATCACTTGAGAAATTATATCCATTCTAACAGCTCTAATTCAGTAATTCCGTGCTTTCCATTGTTTGAATTCAACCAGCGAACTCAGAATTGAACAATACCTGATTTCAGCGTCATTTAAAACGTGGTCCATTAGATAACTGTATATTTTAAAGAAACGTGCCTCTGCTCAGGTTCTTTCCATGGGGCCTACCGTATCTTCGCGAATAATCTTCCTAGTTCAACAAACACGGACTATGAAATATAATAACTCTACTCTTCATGGAATTCTAAACGACCTTAATAAAGCCGGCTCAAAGACCTTTCCCAACATTAAATTCTTTCACCGTGTGTATCTGCATCACAATAGGCTTATGTATATAGTGATTAGTTTGTATGACTTACTAAGTATATCACTGAAGTAATCTTAGACAATTTACCTGCTTGACTTTAATCAGTAGTGTGTTTTAATGTTGGTTAGTTGCTTTTTGTGATTGTGTTAAGTAGTGCAAACTGCAAAATCATAAATTGGTTCACAACGTCACAGACAAATTAATTAATGTTGATTGGAATAATTTTCTATTATTTCTATTTCCTATTAGTATTAGAAACAAATGTGTAATGTACTCTATCGGTATGTAAAAAAGGCAACTTTATGTTAGATGACTGAATAGTTGCCAAATGCGTGTCAGAGTGCTAAGCTTGTGTTCCGACTAATTCATCAGCATTAATCTCTGTCCTTTTGTCTGTTCCTTTTACTTTTCTAATGTCTTCATTTACCAAAGTATTTAATCACTTGAGACATTACTTCAATGATTCTGTGCTTTCCATTATGTGAATCTTCTTCCCATCAAATGATGACATTTAAGTCCTCGATTAGGTACTTCACACTGATGCCATAGATAGGCATATCATTGAAGCTAGTACAAGCCCTAGTTCCCTCACCCTACGAAAGGATAGCATTATAGTTAGAATAAGTTTAGGTAACCATAAAAGTTTAATGAAGTAAATTCCTCTTCCCAATTAAAATCTTCCTGTAAGTGCTGCACTGGAGTATTAAAAAGCTAACGATGTTGCAGCGCCGGCTGATAGTCGCGTTTATTATGGATAAACGACACTAAAATGCAAATAGCTGAACGTCAAGCGGCGCAAGCGCTTCGTATCCGTGAGTCCGTTAGATTTGCCCGGTGGCGCCTAACAACGGTGAACTTAAAACCCAACCTTAATGCCTTCATGAAAAGGGATTTTAGTATCTTTATTATTCCCTTCTTCGTTATTCGCCTTTCTTCTTTAAAATTGTAATCGTGAAATGTTAACAGCTTTCAAAAATATATGTAGGTAATTCTCCACCAGTAATTGTTTTGCCTTTCTATCCACCTGGTGCGCACTTTACTCATCAATTTGCAGTTCTATCAAATGCTAAACATCATTTGTAAGTGAGTCAATAGCTGCACATCACATTATCCATAATATTTTACTTTCGAATAACAAAATTGTTAACTAAATTAACGTTACTAATACGATGCAATTTCTATTCTGAATGGCTTTTGTTATTCACTAGGAAATCATAATTCATAATGAAGTAAAAGCAAAAGGGTAAAGCTATATCATAGGCAAGAAATGAAGGGGTATTATGTGGTCTCGGATAAATTCTGAAAAGCGATTAGCAGCTTACGTACAATTCATCAACAAGACGCATTAGAAAATGTTCATTCATTACCGATGATGGATCAGACCGTGTAGCAGTGAAAGTTCACATTGTGTCTCCGGAGTGTCCAAAGTTTTGTTTCTATCCAAAATTTGTGGGCTTCCTCCACAGTTAGAACAGACCACAAAGTCGCTAATGATAGGAAAGTACCGCCACAATATGATTTTGGACACTTTTTGTGCATTGTCTGAGACTTTTCGAAGTTTCCGAATCTAAGTGCTTTCTCTATTAACTTTTTTATATTTCCATATCGGCAAAAACGTTATTGGACGTGAGTTTCTATTTGCTTTGTATTGTCACACTAATTTTCATGTCAATATTTATACAACTTAATTTTTAATATTGATGCTGTAACTGCAAAAAAGTGTTTATTATGAATTCTCGTAGGTTCTTTATTTTACATCGGGAAAAAAACTGATCGAATATTAAAAATGGCGCTGTAATTTATCATCCAAGTGTCCCTTATTGCAGAAATTTAATTTTTCTCATGTCTAGTGCTAGCATTTTTTGCCGAATCTCTGGTTGTAGCAAATGACTGAAAATACTTGAAATAACTCAATAATTGCTTCGTTTCTTGTTTCATATTAACTTAATGGAGTCCATTGTTTTAGTTTTTGTTCAATAATAACTTGATGAGTTTTATGCAAAATTATTTTTTTCAGTATCGGGTGTGGTTGGACATTTGTGGATAATGTTTTGTAGAATCTATTATGCAACAATTATATTTCTTTTGAAGAGAATTTTTCATAGGTGATGGACTGTAATTATTAAAACTTGTATGCTTACTTCATGGCAAAACACATAGTTAAAACTTACTTGATGTATTTTAATGCAAGCGTCATGGTGAAAACAACTTTCTTATCCGAAAATGAAATAGTATTGTGATTAGTGACAATGTTTTCTCCGTTTGCATATACATGTAAGTTAAGTTTTGACTGAACTCTAACTCTGCTTACTATCGCAGTAGCTTGGTAACCAAACAATTTAGTGGTTTATGAATTCTAACCGTTCTTGTTATTTTAACACCAGTGAAGTCGGAGGGCAATACACTTTTATAAGAAACGTTGAGTACATAGGATTATAAAATTAATGTCTAGTTTCTATAAATAAGAAGCTATTTCTAGATTATGTGCGTACGATAAATTATTAATTATGTATGTTGGCGTATTTTAAACCACATTGCTCGCGTTTTTAGGTTCATTATCAACAATTCTACTTGTTTATGCTTAATTTAGTACTTCGTGATGCGTTCCTTAGGTACTGTAATTAAGACCCAATGTTCATCAAATAAATGCACCTACTTTCCTTGCAAAGCATACATTATTATCTTACTCCGAAGTATTACTTAGCATTTCATTCGAGCGATGATTGGTGGGAATGAATTAAACGTTCATTATTAACCATTACTGTGCAATAGAAACTGTCTAATCACTAACAACGTGTAATAATTTAGTTTACATATGGTCACAGGGCGTAACACAATGTGTTCTTGCTATCTTTTTTACAATCGTAATGCACTTCATCGGGTTTCTAGGAAATAAATAATTCATAGCAATTTGCACGGCTAATGTGAGAACATGCTTAGAGCTGGTGAATGCACAGCAACCTTTCTCTAAGGGCTCATTAGCTCGAATTTATGTGTCTCCCATCTCCATCTAGCGTGCAAGCTATATCGGAAAGAGCTCTTGTGTCACGTACTTTACACCTATCGAGTGCTAGTGCTACGAATATTTATGTATCGATTGGCTTTACTTCGCTTATAGAAATTTACGATCTCTTCGAGAAAATAAGGCGGCGACACAAACTAGGAAAGTTGTAGCTATTAGACTGTGAACAATTTAGAAAAAAAGAGAATAGTATTAAATCACTGACCTCTTTCTTGGTCTGTTCGTTGATCTTAACGTGGGTCTGTTGAGGCTTGTCACGGAGCGGCAGGTATCCCTCGCGGCTGTCGGCTGGCTCGGTGCTGTCCGTCGGCGTGGTGGACTCCACAGTACCCGTACTCCCGGTACCAGCGTCCGTAGACCTGGTCTCGTCAGCCGTGCTCAGCGTCGGAGCCGTTTCTTTCGGACCATCAGCCGTAGTCCCTGCTGTACCAAAATCAGACACAGTTTCCGTGCTGTCGCTGTTCAGCGTAGTTTCCGTGTCTTGAACCGTAGGCGTCTCCGTAGTTCGCACAACCGGCCGAATCGTGTAGTGTTTGGTCGGCGGCTTGTACGTGGTCACGGTCGCGTCTTTCGTAGTCGAGGCTGGAGCCTCGGTTTTAGTTTGCGTAGTTTTTACCTCGGCCGTTGTAGACGCGATAGGCCTACGGGTGGACTTTTTCGTTTTAGGCGGCATCGTAGCGGTTGGGTTTGTCACGGGTGCGGTTGACTTGGTTTTAGTGGATATTTTTTTCGCGTATGTAGTAGAGCGTTCCTCAATAGTGGTAGGTGCGGGAGTGTTTTCGACAGTATGTGTTGTGGTTTCAGGAGGTCGTCGGTCAGCGGGTGGGTCAAGATTGGATTGTTTAGGGGTACGGGATGGTGGGAAGAAATAATCCATAATTGAGGGTGATCTGTTTCGGTTTGAAGGTAGCCATGCCCAGGGGTTAAAGTCTATGAGTCGGGGTCGCGGCGGGTCATTGGCGGCGACGATAGTTGCGAGGGCGGCGAGCGCAAAGACTACGATCAACGAACGATTCATGGCGCGTCGTGCGCGTGCGGCCGCGACGACGTTTCAAGCGGGACTGCGCGCGCGCCGTCGCTGAAGAGAACCCGCCACCGTTCACCTAGTTCATTCCGCCCTACGGACAACGCAGCAGATGCAGCCGCTGTAGTTCCTGTTCAATTTTCTTTTTCTATGAGAGTATCTTCGCTTTATGTGAAGGTGATTACGTAATGGCTAATTATAGAAATAAGTGGTTGCTGGGGTGGTTATTTTAAGTACCATTTCTGAAATTGCTGTTTGTTTATAACTTTAACACACCTACCTCTTTTATGGAAATGTTAATTACAAAATCACACATGCATGTCTTGCAAGATATTAAATGGCATAAAAGAGGTCTGTTTTGGACTGCACATCGATAGCACGAATGGTGTTGAATATTAAAACCTTTGACTTCAATAACAAAAGCACATTTATTGGAAACTTTCATAGGAAAGTTGTTAAACCAGATCTTCAATGAAAGACATTGCAAGTCTATATGAAAGCTTTGAGATACCTAAATCCTCATAACTTCATAATACTTAACTAAGAATGTATGAATATACATTATCGACTACCTAAGTTATGAGGTAAAGTTTATTAGAATCTATGTACAGAGAATAACTGGGCAGAAAGTAATTAATTAAAATACGACCTAATAAATTCCGTAACGAAGATATAGCACGAAGATGCTAACTTAATAGACTAATTAATCTTTGTACCACGTGTACTGTACAGCCAATATATTTTGCCGTTACATTAGATGCAGCATGCGGTATCATAATCAAGCAAATGAAGTCAAAATTAGAATCAAATTTTCGCGTATACGGGATGAATTTTTCACTGAACTTGAATGGCCAAATCTGAAATTGTATATTGGAATAGAGGAAAATATTCAAAAAAGATCTTGGACAAGGTGTTGATTTGAAACAAAAATGTGTCACTGGACTATTGACTTATAATAGGAATAGCAAGGATTATACTCGTATTCGTTGATTTCGAAAAAAAGACGTATACACTTTCTACATCATTCGATAGTATTGCTAATAAGTATCAAATTCTGGTAATAATAAAACATGGCAAACTCTTTTTAGCAAAATACTTTTGACTTTTCTTCCATTACCGACCTGTATGAATTCAATGATGCAGTTTTATTTTTATGAAAACTGGGCTCCACGCTGTATTTTTTGCTATTCCTGACAATTTCAGTTTTGAGCCGAAAACCGACTTGAAGACTTCCCCCTGTATTTTCCCTGTGGTTTATCAATATGGCACCCAGTCCCGTTAACCAATCAGAAGCGTTGAAATTCACTTTGGGTACAGCGATGCACGTCTGTCCCCTGAATTTGTATCAAAAATGCTTCACCGCAAACCGTGTAATGCTCGCTTGAGGTCGTTCTGTACGCTCCATTTAATATCCAATATTGTTTGGTCTTCCAGCTTAGCCAGCCAATCTGCTTTTAAGGTCAGCGGTCAATTCTCTAGTGAGTCTGGGTTACGGCGCGGTGTAGACTTTAAAAGTGGTACAAAAAACCGTAGGCTCAAACATTTCGATAACAAATTTTGCAGGCTTTATTGAATTCTAGTCACAGCTCGATGGTCCCATTTATCGTCGTTTTCCAAAGCAATTATTGAGACAGTCAGAAATCGCAGTAAAGATGTCATTAGTTTTCACAAACGCCTCTTTTAACAAGCAAGGTAAATTCGCATGCACCCAAGCATTAATCAGTCAATAACAGAATGCGCTGCGGAATCTTTAATAGCTTCATACAATACCGTCTAAGCTATGCCGATGAATAAAGATAATAATACCAAGACTTAGAGAGGGTTATATGGAAAATTTACACAAATGCCTCGTAAATAACTCGCAAGCAATAAAGATCCTTCTAACGATCTTTATCTATGGATCGTCAGCTAACGTTCTTTGCACCGGTATCGAGGACTTGATATTCAAATAAGCTTTTCGCACACTTTCATAGACTCATTTTTAGTGCTATCTCACACATTCTAGAATAGTATCACTTAGTAAGTCATCTAGATAATTGAAAGAATAAACAGAGGATCTAAATCTAACAGTACATTTAGCCTATTGTTTAATGGTTTATTTCTATGGGAAACGTTCTTGTGTAAGATAGATCTACCTTTCATTAGTTCAGAAGCTTAGTAATTGAAGCACAAGTCGATGTAACATGCGGATCAGATTGATAAACACGAACGGTAAAAAAGTGCGTGAACTTGTATTTACTGTGTGATACTGGCGAATCGATTGTGCAACACGTCTTAGAAATGGTCAATATTATATTTTTTCGACCATAGATAATGCTTAAGATGATATCTGTATTGAAGGTCATCGCTCTCAGGCCCTAACCGCGGGTTGGCAAATTCTTTTTTCTTCTTTTCAATATTTATTGCTAGTAGCCATCATCCAGAGTCCTTTCTTCGTTAAATCATCTGTCTCAATAACTATTTGCCTTTTTATTATCTTTCCTGCTTTTCTATTACCCAATTCCTATCGTCTTTCTGCCCTTAACTCTTAACGGCTTGGTGTAGTGTTAATCTCCATCATCTCGGTATTTAGTTTCTGCCTTCTCACTCTATTCATTCATCTTTTCTCATGTCATACCTGCCCTTAAAATAACGGCTGGATCTTGCCCACATTTCTATCAACATCTCTGTGTTTACTTTCTTCCATACCATATCACCTTTCACACTATCCATCCATCTATATCTTGATCTGCCTCTTTTCGCATAGCTCATCATATTCGTTACTTCCTCCTACTCTTATCCCAAATGGCAGTATATTTATCTTGCGTACATCTGTATCAGGCATCGTCCTCTCATCATTATCATAACACTTTTCACATTATCCATCCATCTTCATCTTCCCATTGGCGTGCTAACGTGTGAAATGTTTTCCCGTAAACTTGGCCTCTTTTTTTAAAGTAAATAAAATACTAAATTAGGCGAAGATACCAAATAAAAAACGGTATATCTTGACGTCTATCAGTAAAAACAAACTAACGATTTAATCCAACCGTAGTATAAAAAAGCAAAAGTATCACAAATTCTTTGCTAATTTATTTACTTTTCTCTGAATTGACAGCCATTTCTTGATCAACTCTCGCTTCGGACGTATTGTCATCTAGTTTGATGCTTTACTACAAGAAAAGCATCAAATTCGAATGCACATTATTTTGTATTGGAGAATCCACTACACAATTATGTAATTTTTTAAATTTTAGTTCGATCTGCCATTTTTACACTTTGTATCATTGCCATAGCCCATATCGAGGATAGATGTACAGGATATCATGTAAGTAGTGTTATAAGAATCTCACCCTTTGCAGCTACTACTTTGTTTTTTCCTTTCTAAATTTATTAGCATGTGCCTTATAAACAGCTATCTTATAATCTTTGCTCATAAAATCGTCTCATTAGCGCCAGGCCTTGCTTCAGCCTACTTTTATTGTTACTGTAGTTTTACGATAACTGCAAAAAGACGCTGTTTTCTTTCCACCTTTTAGTGATGATCCAATTAATCGAAGGTTTTCTTGTTTCTTCTTATTCTGTGATTTTTTCATTGAGGCTTAATAGTCTAAGATAACCGTTGGTTTCTTTAATAACTTTCACGCAAACTCAGAGAGAGCCAAGATCCCGAAAATTTGCATCGTCAGACGTACTAATTGGTCAAAATATTATTAAGATATCAAAGATATTATTATTACTATCAGCAATGTTAAATAACTAAAGTTTTATCTCTACGATTTATGTAAATCTTAATTCATACTAATAAATTATAGTTTGACCAGTCCAAGTGTCAAAGCTCATCTATAAACACTGTCGTTAATATAACCCGACATTTAATATCTCTGCCTTGCGGATATTAGAACCAACCACAATAACTCAGTAAATACTTATAAAATAAACAAGCGTTTAGAAACCAGACGTCACAACTCAAAAACAAAAGCTAGTGATCAAAATTACATAAAAGAAGATAATGCCATGTCTAAAATGACAGATTGCACAATTAATGTCAGTGGCGACCGTGGCAAGTAGTGACTTATTTACCCGGCAGTCGCTCCACTTGCGACGGATAAACGCGGTTAACGGAATTTGTCGTTTTCACCGGACACCGACGTTAACTATCATCCGAATCCGGAACACAAACGCAACAAAATATGCGTGAAAATGTTGTATAAACAGACGCCTTTTTATTACCCTGTTTGTAAACTTACCGTTTCGCACATGCTTTCCGTGCAGCACACTTTTATTTCACGCCATTTTAACCCCTGCTTCTTACACAATTTGAACGACATTTGTGTGCACGTTTTGGGCAATCTACTGGCGTTTCGGATCGGAAGTTTAAAATTCGCATCAAGCTTTAGTATTAGCATTGGAAACGTGTGTAGCGTACGAATGTTAAGACGATGCATCAAGAGTTCCTTGTTCACCTGTAGCATAAATGAGGTTTATGTGCTAGAATTTAGAGAGACTATGAATAAGTGTGTACTGTTAATATCATTAACAAATGTGCTTATGTAAATAAGAAGTCGATTACGCGGTAATGAACAGTATCGTAGCTTGAAGATTTAACAATATATTTCAGAACACTTTACAAATTGAAACGAAATCTTTGCCCATTCCTCAGCAATCAGCATATCAAAAGTAATGACTCAGAAAGAAAGTAAAACATACGGAGATAACTCAATAAAGATTACTGTAGTGGGTATATCAGTCATATAAATCGTATCGTCCGATCAGCTTGCAAAAAGACCACCTTTAGATAGCGTACACTTTCAGTAGCAAGAAAGTACTTAAGATTACTGGGGCGCCAGCATTCCGCCAACTAAGTGCGTTATAATATTCTACCAATAATGAAAGTTTTAAACAAATACTATTACTTAGCAAAGTGTTCTATATTTTCATGGTTAATGTTTAAATTGGAAAATGAGGAAGTGATTTGGTAGACAATCGTATTGAAAGCTGGGTCAGTGGTTGCCATTAAATAGTCGTGATTTGCTCAATCAATTATCGCTATTCAGAAATGCATTTTTGTGTCAGTGGGTAAAACTGTAATGGCTAACAAGGCAGAGTAATACAATAGATTGTTCTATGGGCAAGATTCTCACCCGACGCGCAAATTGCGCTGGATAATAGTAGCTTTTGAGCAGTCTTTAAGTGGACTAGTTCGGATTGTCTCTCAGGTGTTAGTGTGTTAATTTGCTTGATGTAATAATGATAAGTGAGTGATGGTAATCAGTGGCCTGTCAATGTTGGAGATGTTGTGCTGAGTTTTTACTATGGCTAGTAGGAAAAGCTTGGAATTGCAGGTGTAGAATTTGTTTTTTTAAATGATCATGATCCTGACTTACCAGTTTTGGATCGTTGCGGTCATGTTCTTTTGGCTTACGTTACGAAGTTCAACGGTTTTCTGCTTTTGGGGTGGTAAGAAGATTAACGAGCAGCTTTACGGGTTAGCTACATTTGTCTAAAACTAGTTTTACAAGACTGGCCTGTAAAGGCAAGACTGTTGGACTGAGAAAATATGTCATTGACTAATTTAATCAGCGAGCAAGTCTATATAGCTTTTCCGGCGTTACTAAGCACGGATATCCGGATGCAATACGACAGACCACTCCCGTTCCGTATTTTTACCGCGGTAGTATCCTGCCAGACGTGTTACAAAGAAAGTTGTATGTTATAAGAAAAACAGTTTCGTTCCGCTTTCCGTACTTGAAAAGTATTTCCCTACGAATAATTATTTGTTAGATAAATCTAACAATATGGAAGTAGCTGTTAAGTTGTTGGAAAATATACAAAAAATTTAGCTGTCGATGCGCTATGTGGTCGACGAAATTACATCGTACTTTTTTTATGTACTACGGAGGCATCGTTCAATCTTTTTGATAAAAAGAAAATACGGTAGAAGGAAAAGTATTTTTTGTAAACAATAAACGGAGAGCACTTAAATAATGCACACAAAAAGGGATCGACTAGTTGAATGGAAATATTGTGTCACATCATAAAAACGTTAAATCAGCATCAACAGAATAGTATAAGCTGACGAATTTGTCAATATGTAAGGCAGATGACTGTGTGATGTGGCTCAGTTGGGAGAGGTCTATGTCCAGCAGTGAACTGAGATTGGTTAATTGATCCGAAGTGGAGCAGGCTACCAACATTATAGCAGGCGGGCTCAGTGGTAACAGCCCCGACTTACGATTAGTGAGTCGTGTGTTGGAACGTGTTTGAAAACATCGTGAGGAACCCGGCAACCAAATATATAAAAACAAATGACATCTACCAACCGACATTGTACCCACGTGATGGATTACTACAACCCACTCCCTCTCACAGTAAAGAGGTCTATTTTTTTTTTTTACGTGGCAAAATCATCAAATGAGTCCTCCAACCCCGGGCAGGGCGGGAGGGACTGTCAGACCCGTACTGACTAAAATCCACGGTGTCCCTCGGTAGCCCTTTGTGTGCCGGACTGTGGCCCTCTAAAGGGGGGCCCCGTCACTATGCTGACGCTCCTTGAGGCGCGCGTGGGACACAACGCGCCGTCGACCCGGGCATGGTCCATGGTCGGGCAGCGAGTTGCCCTTTACTCGCCGCCCGCATGCCCGCGCCTACGGTGGCCGGAGATCGTCCCGCGACATCCGTCGCCGTGGGCGTCTACCACTGCGTCTCGGGCGGAGGGAGGACGGTATCCTCTCCCTCAAGCGGCCCACCTCCTCCTTCGCAAGCATGACTGCTTCGCAGAAGGAGGCGACCGTCTCCCACTCCGTCTCGCCCCGCAGCATGGCCGCAACCAATGCCGGGCGCGAGAGGTCTCCGCCTATCGCCGCAGTGAGGACACGGCGGTGCTCCGCCCAAGCTGGGCAGTCCTGCACCGTATGCTCCACCGTGTCCTCCGGGCGATCCTCGCAGTGGTGACACCCGGGCGTTTCCTCCTTTTTTATCATGCACAGGTACCTCCCGAAGCTGCCATGTCCGGTGAGGACCTGTGTCATGCGGTAGGTGAGGACGCCGTGGGACCTATCCAGCCACTCCTCAAAGAGGGGTCTTACAGCCGCGATTGCGGCTAGCCCGACAGTAAAGAGGTCTGTGTCCCATCAATAGGAACATTATACTTCTAAATGCCAAACTGTATGTTCAGAACTTACAGATACAAACCATACAGATTTATATATATGAGAATCTTCTTATACAAACCCGGTTAAAGCGCTTTGCATGACTTAATCCTTACCTGAAGAGTTACAAGCACACACACTTAAGACCTCAACTTCGCTAAATACTTAACTTACATCCGTCGCCTTACTGCAGAAACGAAAGAGAAAATAGAATATATAAACGGCTTATCTCCTTCGTAAATTGCGGACACGGGGCGTTAAATAACAGATTTCTCTCAGCTTAGGGCTTGGGCACACGAACATAATTTTGGCCGATTATCAGGAATGTCAATTTCACCGCCTCGTTGTCTTAGGGCCGCTTAACTGGCCCTCTGTGGTCACTTTGTTTACCTGTTACGATTACCACTTATTTCTTCTTGGTTCTAATTGTACCTACCTGCCAAACTTGTCAAACGGTAATGATTTCATTCAACAACAGACAGACTGGTGTTTTACTTAAAAACAAAGATACAAATATTGACTACAAATATTTTTAAAAGAGTAACCATGGTGTTTCTTGCCGGTTCTTCTTCAAGGAAATCACCAACCCGAACCGTGCCAATTTTTTTCTTCGACATTTTATAAGTGCCCATTGAGGCCCATGTAAAATAAAATATTTTGATTTGATTTGACTTTAATATTCTGTTACCACTTTTTCATCACTAAAACATAGGGAGCTTGTTTTGTTTTTGGGTATTGCCTTATATGTAATTTTGATGATTCAAAAATGCTGATTCTAAGCCTACATTTAGATTAGTTTACACAGCACATAATTATCATTCATGCTGGTTTGATACGAGCTAGAAAACAATTAAATCGGTACTAAAAATAAAAAAGATAACTAATTGGTTTAGTATTCGCTACACGTAAGGCGCTACAGTTGTTTTGATAAATGCGTATGATATAACGGTTACGCTTGAAAACTGTGGGGTAAGGGCAGATGTGTAGGTTCATCCACCTTGAAGTTGGATTGTTATACATTGAGCTGTTACTATAATTAATAAGTAGGTATTTAATTTTCCCACTGCTAGGACATTTATGAAAAGTAGAGATTATTGTAAATCATCACGCGATTCTTGCCAATGACTGTCACATGTTTTCGAACATTTGATTCGTTTCTTTGTACCTACTTACTTTTTTTTTTCATAAAAAAACAAAATGTAATCTCGAAATGGAAATCTCAGTTTCGCCCTTCATCATTTTACCTGATCTAAAAGTATGTGGTTCCGGGTCTGGACGTTTGTGTATGTTAGTTTATATGTTTTTAAACGCACCCACGATACAGGAGAAATTCCTAGTGTGGGCAACATTAAAAAAAAACATTTAACCCATCAACAACATTTCATCGCCAACCTAGCCTTAGAACTCTAAAGCCATGCATTAACAACGTGTCAAATCTTGCGCACGACCACTATGTTTAAACCAGGGACCGAAAACCTTTATAAATTACGGTACAGGTATTGAAGAATTTCGGTTATTTTTCAGACTTAGGTTACCGCTATCTGGGTAACCAGACCGAAGAAAAATGTAACCTCTATTCAGGTTACCGTTTTAATACCGGTTTCCTAAGGATGACCTTGATTACGAGAAAAAACCTTTAATGAGGTTACCGTTTTAATACCGGTTACCTAAAAATCGCTCCTCCCACCGAATAATATCGTAATGTGATATAACGATACTTTGCGTTTTATTGCATATTCATCATGTAGGTACTCTCTTACACTTTGTCAATTTTTTTCGCATTTTTCCTATGAGTACATTACAATTTTGTATTTTTATAATAACCATAGCCCTAATATTCCGTTACAGATTTATTGTACTTATTTACGTGAATAATATCGCTTCAAGTGATTACGGATAGCACTGATAATAAGAATTTCAATATGTTACGATAACGATATTGTTCGAGTAAAAACAGCAAAATCGTTTTAATTATAGTAAAGTTTTTCCCACGTTTTTATAAACTCACTTTTCTTGTTTGTTTATTTGTTTGTTTGTCGTTCCAGTTGGACTTTTGCAACTCAATTTTTTAGCAATACTACTCCTGTAGAGATTTTATTTCAAAAAACACATTAATATGGCAATGCTGGTTACTATTTATTAATGTATTAAAAAAAAATAGCAATTACTTTTGCAATAGTTACAATACGGCCGACGTAACTTGGCGAGTCCGAACTTCGCGCAGAAGGTTGCGCAATAACCTTTTTTAGGAACCAAATGGCGACGTGCGGGAGCGGTGGTCTAGGCTAGAGATTGACCTTATGTTAATACAATCGACCCTTTATCGATTAAACATCGTAATCCATAAGTTTCATTTAGAATTTATTGATTTTTGTTTATGTAATATATGAAACGAAACAAGATTTACAAATGAATGAGATTTCGACTTTAGTATAAAAATAAACTAAAAAAAATAGTATTTTCTTAGTTGAAAGTCATGAATAACTTATATATCAGTTATCTATTCATGACTACTTGAGTAACAACTGTTTGAGAAATTTAAAAACTCTTTATATAATTGAAAATAAATATATTATTGAAACTTAATTTCGATCGATTTGAAGAAAATCGATAAAATAACACTCTCAGAACACGCGTATTGGACATCCCTTTTTCATTACTTCGTAAAGCTTCGTGCGTATTCGGCAATGCTCGGTACACGATATTGTCTCGGTCACACGTTAGCGTCGGTGTCGTGTTGTTGTCGCTATCTCTGTCTTGAGCGCAGTCGGTTACAAAAGTTTTCGTTGTTACTGTTAAGTTTTATTGGTATTTTTAAATTTTCTGTAATAGTGTTTAAGATTGTTGTTACTGTTATTAAGTTTTATTAGTATTGTTAAGGTGTTTGTTTAGTGTTTAAGATCGTTTTGTGCGTTATTTGCAAGTGTCAGTTGGCACTACACAGTACAATAAACCAGTATAATAAAATGACACTAACAGTTTTCTTCACTATTGTACATGCGCTAAAGTTCGCAGAGCCTATGTTCAGACTCGCCAAGATACGACGGCCGTATTGTAACCTAGGTGATCTACACTCAATCTACGATTGCTGTATTATCTATTAACGCGAGAATAAAGAAAGGGATATAATAATATCGAGTATGTGGCATAGATATGTGGCGCGCCGCCGTCGCCGTGAATTCGGTCGGTGCGCCGCCGCCGAAAGAACCGCGCGGCGCGCCGCCGCGACGAGTCGCAACTTGCTTTCTCGCTCGCACGCGCGCCCTGATGGCATTCGGCGTTTGTTCGCTCTAGAGCTACACTCACTACGTAGCTTATGCCACACACGTTAGTGCCTTTTTACACGTTCCGGTTGCCGGGTAGCCGACGGCGCAGTGTATGGCACGTGTGAACAGGGACTTACAGTATACTTGCGGTAATCCAGACTTGCGCAAGTATACTGAAACGTGTGTGGGAAGATACTTGCACCTAAGGGACGACACAACGACGTCAAGTCAATCGAATTGCATCATTATTTCTTAGTGGCAAGGTTGATTTTCAGTTGTGGTTGGAATCGATCAAATCGCGTCACATCACGCCATAGTTAAAGTCCTTAACATGGTCACTGTCCTATGTTTGTGCAAGTCTCGATTTGTACAAGTATACTGGTACGTGTATAGTCGGCTCTACACATTCAAGTGTATAAATTACCGGCCAAACCCGATTTCAGGATAAACTAGTCTGACCTAGGCAAAACTAGTTCTTCCTTCACAAGAGAAATCAACGGAGCCCCGCTTAGCAGGGCTCCTACTTCTGGGCATCGTCAACTTTGTCTTAGTCATTCGTGACCCTAGACTAGGGTCAACGGGCTCGCCGTAAGATCCCTCTTTGAGGAGTGGCTGGATAAGTCCCACGGCGTCCTCACCTACCGCTTGACGCAGGTCCTCACCGGACAGTGGACACGGATGCTTCGGGAGGTACCTGTGTCGGATAAGGAGGGATGAAACGTCTGGGTGTCACCACTGCGAGGGCCGCCCGGAGGACACGGTGGAGCATATAATGCAGGACTGCCCCGCTTGGGCAGAGCACCCCCGTGTCCTGGCGCAGACGATAGGCGACGACCTCGACATTGATCGCCGCCATTCTGCGGGGTGAGACAGAGTGGGAAGCAGTCGCCTCATTCTGCGAAGCAGTCATGCTCGCGAAGGAGGAAGCGAGACCCTCGAGGGAGAACCCTCGCGCACGGCGCCGTGATAGACGCCCACGGCGTCGGACGTCGCAGGACGACCTCCGGCTACCGTAGGCGCGGGCATGCGGGTGGCGAGTAATGGGAGACTCGCTGTCCTACCATGGACCATGTCCGGGTCGACGGCTCGTTGTGCTCCACGCGCGCCTCAAAGAGCGTCAGCACAATGACGGGGCCTCCCATTTAGAGGGCCAAAGCCAGCCGGGGTCATGGGACACACTTATACCGCGACTTCGGTACACAAAGGGCTTCTGAAGGACACCGTGGATTTTAGTCAGTACAAGTCTGACAGTCCCTCCCGCCCTGCCCTGGATAGGAGGACTCATTTGATGATTTTACCACGATAAAAAAAAAAACTAGGGTCAAGAGCAAACCCATTTCACATAAAAAAATAGATAGTGCTTTGATTAAAAACTCTGTCTCGCATCTTAAAATACTGAAACAATTATTGTTTTTAGTAAACGTAATCGCTAATTATAGAAGACTAAAATTGTAATTAACAAATACTTTTCTTTATAAAACTTTTTTGGTACCTAACAAAAACATGATTTTCTTCATTTTTCTTCTTAAGAAATCTTTCCCTAATAAGAAAAACTAAGACACTCGGCCGGACGCGACGCGCCGCCGCCGTGAAAATATACAGGCCACGCCGCCGCCGTGGAATTGGCCATCGGCGCTCATATCTAGTATGTGTGGCATACCACCCCCAACGGACATTGGCCCTGGTAACACACAACATTCGCACACTGAGGACCGATGAGAAGATTATCGAGCTGGATTATCAATTCTTCGAGCAAAATGCAATGAAATCCGAAGAGAGGGTCAGGATACGATAGTTCTAGATTCCGGCAACATGCTCTTCTACCGGGAAGGAGACCTAAATCCCAGGGTGGTGTTGGATTTCCCGTCCGCGGGTCTCTCATCAACAACGTTATGAAAGTCGACAGTGTGTCGAGTAGGGTAGCATACCTTATACTCAGAATTATCAACTGGTATTCGTTAAAGGTCATACAGGTCATAGGCACCGACCTCGATGATAAAGTAGAGGCATTGGATGAGGAGATATCCGAGGCCATACATACCTCTGAAACATACTTCACCGTTGTTATGGGGGACTTCAACGCGAACGGCGCACGGAATGGCGATAAGTTGAGAGTGGGGCCATTTGGGTATGGGCAGTGAGGGGCCAGCGACTGGTCGACTTCATGGAAAGGAAGAACTTCATTTAATGAACTCCTACTTCCAGAAGCGGCCATCCAGGAGGTAGATGTGGATGAGCCTCGATGGTACTATCAGAAATGAGATCGACTTCATCATGACGACCAAGAAGCGAATATTCAGTGATGTCTCTGTGATCCCCAAGGTAAAAACCGGTAGCGATCACCGAATTGTCAGAGGCACATTGAATATTAATGTGAAGCTTGAAAGGTCTCGTCTCGTAAAGTCTTCGCTCCGACATAGTCCTGCCCACATCCAGAACCCCGAAGACTTTCAACTGGAACTGCACAATCGTTTCCAGTGCCTAACCGAATGCGAAACTGTGAATGAGATTAACAGTGGGTTGGTGGAAACTGTTCAAGCTGTGGGATTCAAATTCTTTAAGACCCCTCACCGCAATAAGTCTCAAAAGCTCTCGAACGGAACCATCAAGTTGATGCAAGACCGGATCGAGATGAGGCTGCAATCTTCAGCTGAAATGTTGGAATATGGTAAACTCAATAGACGAATCTCTTAATCAATGCGGCGTGATCTGCGTGCCTATAGGGTGGCATGGATCAAAGAGGTGATCGAGCGGAACCAGGGCTCAAAAGTCTTATCTCTATTAGGCAAAGTCAAATGACGAAGCTGAAGATTAATGACGGCAGCATCATTTCGACGAAACCTGAGATCCTAAGAGAGCTTGAGAGGTTTTAGGGACAGTTATACACATCAACACCCAGTGTCGTTACAGCTCGAGACGCAAGAGCTAAATTGACTCGACACTGCACTGAGGATATCCCGGACATCAGCCTGTATGAGATTAGAATGGCTCTTAAACAGCTCTAGAATCACAACTGAACTTCTGAGAGCGGGTGGAAAACCGGTTCTTTTAGTTTTCCAGAAGTTATTTAATTCCGTCGTATTCGAAGGTACTACACCAGAAGTATGCCACGGGAGTGTGGTTGTTTTCAAAAAGGGTGACAACACCTTGTTGAAGAACTACAGGCCAATCTCATTTCTGAGCCGAAAAGTTTCGAAAAGGTTTTAGTACCATAGACCACATACACCGTCAGATTATACAGAAGACAGAGGAGTATAATCGGCCATTATATTTAGCGTTTGAGAACTATGGAAAAGCCTTCGATTTAATCGAAACCTGGGCAGTATTGCACGTTCTCCAACGATGTCATTTCGACTATAGGTGTATCGAAGTGTTGAGGTGTTTGTATAGAAACGCCACCATGTTTTTCCGACTTCAGGAAGAGAGCAATTGCAGAAAGGCGTGAGACAGGGAGACGTTATTTCTCCGAAATGTTCAAGACCGCGTTGAACGGACTCGGCATCAACAGCAATGGCGAATACATCTGTCACCTTCGTTTTACCGATGATTATAGTCATCATGGCAGAATTGTTGGAGCACCTCAATGCTATGCTCAGCGACCTCAGTATCGTCTTCCAACGGGTCGGCCTTAAAATGAACGAAAATCATGTCGAACGTCCATGTGGCACCCGTACCGGTTTTTGTTGGGAATGATATACTCTCGAAGTTGTAGACCGTTATACTTACCTTGGACAGATTCTTCAGTTAGGTAGGTCCAACTTCGTTCTCGAAGTTGAACCTACCTAACTGACCTCTTTCTAGAGGTCGAAGAAGAATCCAACTCGGATGGGCAGCGTTTGGGAAGCTACGTGATATCTTCTCATCGAGAATGCCACAGTGTCTCAAGACAAGGATGTTTAACCAGTGTATGTTGCCAGTGATTACGTAGGGGTCTGAAACGTGGTCTTGCACTGCTGGCCTTTTAGAGGCTCGGAGTTTCTTTGCGGGATAAAAATCCGGAACATGGATATTCGGCGAAGAGCCAGAGTCACCCACGTAGCTCATACAATTTACAAGTTGATGTGGCAATGGGCAGGCCACATCGCTCATTGAACTGACAATCGATGGAGAACAAAAGTTCTCGAGTGGCGACCACGGACCGGAAGACGCAGCGTAGGCAGGCCTCCCACTGGGTAGGCCGACGACATCGTGAGGGTCGCGGGCAACCGATGGATGCAAGTAGCGAATTGTCGTTTGGCGTGGCGGTCTAAGGGGGAGGCCTATGTTCAACAGTGGACGTCTTTCGGCTGATGATGATGATGATGAGTGTTCTTTTATCAGAAAGCCATAGTTTTATTGAAAGTTATATTTCTAATAATGGATATTACTTAACAGGCAATTGAAGAATAAAATAGTACTCAAACAATAATTTAAATTATAATAATTAATTATATATTATATAAGGTGCTTTATTAATATCTGCCAGGGCTTTATTGGGGGGTAGTATTGTGTTTATAGATTACAATAGTGAAGAAATTTCGTACCCCGGAACAGACAATTCAATTTGAGACAGTAAACAAGTTAAATTAACATTGGCTCTACTCTGCATAACGTGGTTCACAAAATACGCGCGATGTGTCGCTTCGTCAATGAAAACAACTGCTATCTCTTTCTATCTGTTCTGAGAATGAAAACTGAAATCAGCTGACTAGATTTGTATTTTTATTATACGTATTTTTTTTGTATGAAAAAAAAAATGACAAATAATCAATTAATTATCTTTACTATTGTAATCTATAAACGCAATACTATCTCCCATTGCAGCCGTGGCAGATAATAATAAAGCACCTTATATAGGCGAAAATCCCAGTTACAATCTATTACAGTTTATGTTTGGATGTCATTGTTTAACGAATAACATTGTAATATAGGTACTATTATTGTGCACGCTGTCTTTTTGTTTTTACGCGAATGATATCGTTATGTTTTGTTGCGAAATAATGTTTTTCTAACGTATCCAGTAAAATATATTTTCTTTAATAACTTGGTCCTAATAAAATAAAAATGTAAAACTTTTATTTAGAATGATTCTATAAAAAAAAAAATATACATGTCGAATTGAGAACCTCCTCCTTTTTTTTCGTCGGTTAAAAAATAACTTTCATTTGATGATATATAAATCATTCTCTTAGGTTGGATAATTTTTACAATAAAAACAAAAAAACACTGTTTTATTTTTCCTGTAAAATTTGAATTTATCGATTACGATATTATTCGGTGGGGGGTGCAAAATTACCTTGATTACGAGAAAGAAAATCGCAATGCCAATTTGGCATTAGAAAATAGTAAACATTACCAAGAAAGTCTGTACCAGTGCTGTACGCCATACTACCTCATACTACCTCAAATGGCTTAGCAGAATCCTTTGATACGTCGAAAATACTGCAGCATTAATTTTGAAATAAATATATGGTAAAGTTGAGGATTAATGTTAGGTCTTATGTTTGGCGACCTCACCTTTAATAAAAAAAACTAAATTGAAATCGCTTCATTCGTTCGGGCTCTATGGTGCCACAGACAGACAGACAGACAGACACGTCAAACTTATAACACCCCTCTTTTTCCGCCGGGGATTAAAAACAACATGTTGGCCACAATGACGATGACGACGGCATAATTATAGAGTAATACTGAGTTATACATACATATTATCAAACTGAATGAAAGACGCGTTGCGCGTGCCGCGTGCTGTGCCAGCCAGGGCCGTGATTGGTCGGCGTTCGCCTAAGTTCGTGTGTCGGCCCGACTTTTTGTCACACACACAGGCGATGCGCGCCCTTTGACTATTGCCGACGGCACGTGTAAGATAGGGGTAATTTTTATTTCGGTAACCGGTATTAATACTGGTTAAGTATTCACTTTAATAATAAAGGTAACCTTTAAAATTACCTGTAAAAGAAAAAAAGGTTGTTACCGAAAAAATACCCGTATTGTTGATACCGGTTTCGGTCCCTGGTTTAAACCCACTATGTCATTCACATTTGCATGCCGATTCGCGAGTGTACGTACCTAAGAGAAACTGTTTAATGCTAATTGTACCCAGTAACTAGGTACCCTATAAAATAGGTTATTGTAACGTTAGTAACCTAACATCCTTTGAGTAAATATGCACTATTGTTATCTGATGTTGACATTACTTCCACGTTTATGTTGGTCCTTTAGCGGTCATGACATGTGTTCAATATTGATGGAGATTGTGGCAAGTGAATGGGGTTTAGATGATATGAAAGTTAAGGAAAACATTTGTACTTTTTATGCAGAAAAACTTATGATCCAAGGAGCCCTTTGTACAGCTATAAGACGGCAAAATGAAATATAAGTTGGAATCTTCGTCGTGAATAAAAATATTTAGGGCGAGCTTCACCAATGAACAGTACATACTGCTTTCAAGAGCAGTCAGTCTCTTAATAAAACGTGCTTTACCCTCGAACACATCTTTGCTTACTACCAGGCGATGAAGTAGTCGAATGCGAGCCTAGCCTTTGACTAATTAAAATAAATAGCCATAACATGTTCATCATCATCATCTCAGCCATAGGACGTCCACTGCTGAACATAGGCCTCCCTTTTTGATCTCCACAGATACCGGTTGGAAGCGACCTGCATCCAGCGTCTTCCGGCGACCTTTATAAGGTCGTCTGTCCACCTTGCTGGTGGACGTCCTACGCTGCGCTTGCTAGTCCGTGGTCTCCACTCTAGTCAACGACGATATAATACTAGACAACGCATTGCACGATCTAACGAACAAAACTATTCTGCCAACTCGCTGAGGTACTACGTAAGCGAGGGGGGCGGGGTACTGCGTTGTGATTGGCTAACTCAAGGTCTGTTCTGTCTCAACGTATGTTTACGGCTCACAGGATTGGTCGAAATGAGACGGATATAAGACTTTTTTGCCTAATGTGTTGGCAGACATCGGTCGCCTGTTATTAGGAGTCTAGTATTATATCGTCGTTGACTCTAGTACTTTTCGACCCCATCGGCCATCTGCTCTGCGAGCAATATGGCCTGCCCATTGCCACTTCAGCTTGCTAATCCGGTGGGCTATATCGGTGACTTTAGTTCGTCTACGGATCTCCTCATTTCGGATTCGATCACGTAGAGAAACACCTAGCATAGCCCTCTCCATAGCTCGTTGAGCGACTTTGAGCTTTGAGATGAGGCCGATAGTGAAAGACCACGTTTCGGTGCCGTAACTCATCACTGGTAACACACATTGGTTGAAGACTTGACATGACATGACATGTTGATAGTGTTGAACTGTTGAGTTCCAATAGCGAAATCAATTCTCAGCCCTGTACCTATGTGGCTCCTACACGTATGACCAAGTTTTTACTACTACTCCTTCAATTATTGAACTCAAATATTGTAACACCTATTAAACTTTAACTGTGAGATGACTATTAATTATTTTTAAACGCATTAATGCATGCCACGCGCATCGAGATGATTTTTGTAAAAGAAAAATTCAGATTGCAAGTGGGATTCGAACCCGCGTCTTCTGGTTAATGCGTCTGGAGTACCTATCCAGAAGACGCGGATTCGAATCCCACTTGCAATCTGAAATTTTCTTTCCTCAAAAATCATCTTTGTGAGATGACTGTTGCGATGTCTAATGTCTATATCGGCTGCAACCGCAAGCCTATTCTATCTTTAATCAAGGCTTTAGCCAGAAAACTGACAATTTAGAACCAATTACAAGAAAGCTTAAGAGACAAATTCACAGCCTTTATAGCGCACGCAATGTTGTCAAAATCAATTAAGTAGTGGAACACACCACTGCTCCCGTTTACACTGTTCCAGTAGCGGTAAGCTCTCACGTTACACTCAATTCATGCTATCTCTTATCAAATCTCCTGTGAAAATATCTCTCGCCACTTACTGTGGAACTAAAGATTTAGGTTTACACTCGTAAGTGCTGTGCTTGGGCGTTGGTGGAATGCTCAAAAGTCATGCAGTAGTTTTCAATTACCAGAGCCTCTACCATAAGTTGTCATTACGATACTCGATCATCGATATCGACCGCGTTTGGCGCTCTCATTGGTTGAGAGTTCATACAACCTTGGAGCGGGCCAATGAGACCGCCAAACGCGGTCGATATCGACACGAACAAGATATCGATGATCGAGTATCGTAATGACAGCTCATGGTATGGGTACAGGTTACTCTTTCAAATCACTGTACACAATAGGAATGGTAAATGACTAAAACATAATAAAACTAAACTCTTACACAGAATCCAAAAAATTAAAATTGAATTTATAGATTTAGCAAAGAATTGTACACATAATTACGTTGTTTGTTAATAATTAAAATAACCAACAGAAAGACGATGTACGAAAACAACATTTTATTTCATGTGTCCAGTTTTGAGTATTTTGATTGGCCATACGACCTTGCGTTATTTTTTAACCGACTTTTAAAAAAGGAAGTCACTCAATTCTACAGTAAAATAATCACGGTAAAGAGTGGCTTATTTATACTAATTTGATCTCTTATTCCAAACCGGGAGCTCAGCTACTGCCATATAAATCGCAACTTTTCACACTGCCATATAACATTCGCAGATGATCTGTGTTCACTGAGAACTTCCTGCTATTACTTAGATGCACTAAATTCCCACACGGGTCCATTCTCATCACAATAATCAATGGCCACGGGGACTAACTGAACATAATGATGCGAGCCATAGCTTAATGGTGCGAACATAGAAAACACTTTTATTTTATTCCTGGTCAGGTACGGATTAGGCTTTACAAGAAAAGTGTACGGATGATTGTGTTGGAGGTTATTTAATTAAGTTCTTTTTTTACTTGGTTCTAAAGTTGGATCTCGACATGACTTGTATTCATAGATCCGGGTCGCAGGACCAAAATTATAAATGCCAGCAAGTGTAATAGAGCCTTCCATTGCATGGTAACTATTTCCTCTGTTTACAGTTAGCTTCCAAATTATTTTAAATTTATGTTTGAAGCCTGTCATCGAAATAACAATACAAAGAAATGGATTCTTGACGTGGACTATACATGACTTTGTTGACTTGATGAGTTGGATTACAAAATTATGCTACCTAAGTCCATACCTGTAGGTTATTGAAGTCATTATCAAGGAGTTGTCCGTAATTGATGTTTAATGATTTATTTTTGTACTTGCAAGTTACCGCGAATCAGCCGAGATTGACGTTAGATTGTTTGTGTAAAACACATCCATTGATGTGAAAATAAATGGGGATGGCAACTCAAAGCTAATCGTAGATGGCGCTGCGATAGTTGGTCCCCACGTCTACCTTGTACAAAAAAACAAACAAGATTATTTGTTATAAAAATTGAGTATAAATACAAAACAAATATGGAAAATTATTCGTCCATGCAAGTACTATATACTAAAAGAAGAATTAAGACGCCGCGGCGCATCTACAAGAGAAAAAAAGTGATTTAATTGAGTGGTTATACATTTGATTTTACCGTAATAAATCCACAATTACTTGTAGTTGAGGTTTCAATTTTTGAGTTTAGGTATGTTTTACCTGTCCTCTCCTTTATCAAGAATATAATGCTGCTTTTGACTTTCTATTTTGATAAAATATCATAATGTTTTAAGTCAGTAATTTTAACCTTTTTTTCTATTTAGATTCGAGAAATATCACAATATATTTAATTTCTTAACACCACAACTATTACAAAACTCGTTCCAGGTGATAATTCTTCGATTTTCGAGCGATGCAATACTGGTACATAACCTCCAAAAGAAAAGTAGATATTATTTTGAAAAGTGTATTCCATCATTTTTACAGCTTATTACACAACATCTAGTCATTTTACATCAATAAATGTTTTTTTTTCTGAAAATTCCTTTGATTTTACAGTTCTTTGGGGACCAAACTGTCATTTTCACTTTGACACTTGCCTTCCCCATTGCGTAACTTTAACAGGTAACCATTGGATACGGTTACGTAGAAGACTTAATAAAAGCTTAAAGATTTCGGGGAAAGGCTTTTCAGATGAGTAGCGAATTTGTCACCGCTATTCTGATAGAAGCATATAACTATTAGATTGCAAGTGGGATCCGAACCCGCGTCTTCTGGATAGGTACTCCAGACGCCTTATTTTTTGAGGTAATTTTTCTTACCTCAAAAAATCATCTTTACGATGCGCATCGCATGCGTTAATGCGTTTAAAATAATTAATATGCATATAACTATTGCTTGTTGATAAGGTAAAAGCCTGTCATGTTGTTTCAATAGTTCAGAAACCCTGACAACAGGCCACCACCGAATAACTGAGTAATACCGGTGTTACTCAGTTACTGAGTTGTGTTGTGAATATAAAGTAGGCCTATATTCAACTGAATATGATTAAGCTGACCCAAACAAAGGCAGTAAGGGTGATAACGATGATGATGCTCTTGTATAGATAATCCTCATTATGTTGTTGTTTGTTGTTGTTTGTTGTTGTTGTTGTTTCCCTTTTAATACATCAATGAAAGTCTACAAGAATCCTTAAATTGAAAACAACACTTTCCCTGTCATAGCCATAAAAAACAATCCAAATAGATTGACACGATAAAATTTGCATGCTGAGTCTGTTGCAAGAGTGAAAATTGATTGTACGCCGTATAAATAAGCGGTGGAACGCGGTCGGTGTGACAGACAGCCAGCCCGTGGGACCTTGCCGACCTAATAACACGAATTGTGCGAGTGTCAACGTTGTAAATAGAGAGAAGTTGAATTTGCAACTAATGATAGGTCTGGAGTCAAGAGTTTTGTGAAATTGTGAGTTAATGAAATGACATTTGTTCCCGTCGAACTTAAAGGGGATAGTCAAAATGACATTATGTCAGCAGTAATAATGATGGAAAGTGAAATATGTATAGGATTGACATAAGCTTCCAAACCTACGGACCGAAAATACTCGATGTAACAGCCCGTGGGATCTTGTCGAATTAATAACACGAATTGTGCGAGTAACATCGTTGTAAATGGATTGAAGTTGAATTTGCAACTAATGATGGGTTCAGATTCAAGAGTTTTGTGAAATTGTGAGGTAACTTAATTGACGTTTAGTACTTTAGAAGGCAAGAGGCCTAGGCAAGGTGACATTTCATGAGCATTTGTAAAATGGTCCAAAATGAACTGAATTTTTAGCTTCAAGACTTTTAGTGTAATGAATTAATGTAATTGACATCTGGCTCTTTGAAATGGTGCCTTCGATAGAAAGATGTCAAAAAAAAAACCGGCCAAGTGCGTGTCGGGCCACGCACAGTGTAGGGTTCCGTAGTTGCCTATCAAAATACTTATGCGAACTAATTAAACTGATTCGCTGAATTTAATTTTAAAAAGAAGAATTTTCAAAATCGGTCCAGGCGTCTTTGAGAAATCGGGGAAAATACATAAAAAAAAGATTAGGACGAATTGAGAACCTCCTCCTTTTTTCGAAGTTAGTTAAAAATAGTTGACAATAAAAACCTACCTATCCCCAAAACATACCCACCTAATATAGCTGTAAAAATAAAGTTGACAAACTTACATTTGCAGTTGAAGAACAAGTTCTGCGATACATTTTGTTTAGGAAAATATATTGTCCAAGTACGTTTTATAAGTTGGTCGACTATTACTCGTAAACTTGTAAAGCCTACTTAGTCATGATAATTTTCCTTAAAATTTCGTTATATATACTACTATTGTGAATTTTTTCACACCCCCAAACATAACCGTTTAGCTGGTAGAGGGGGGGGACACTCGAGTCGAGCAAAAATTAGCACTTTAAAGCTTAATATTTCACAAACGAATCTTTTTATCAAAAAATTGTTAATGAAAACTATCAATATTTTTTAAAGACCTATTTAATGATACCCCACACTAAGGGGTACGCGAGAAAAAAAAAAACATCCCCACTTTACGTGTACAGGAGGTACCCTAAAAAAAAATATTTTACGAGATTTTATTTTACCACTTTTTCGGCACAACAAATCCGTATATTCACACCAAATTACAGCTTTCTAGTCATTACTAGAAAGCTGTAATTCGAATTCGGCGCCTCTGAGCTAAGCTGCGGACAGACGGACGGACGGACGGACGGACATGGCGAAACTATAAGGGTTCCTTGTTGACTACGGAACCCTAAAAATTAATAAGATTTACAAAATGATAAACAGTTTTTTTCTGAAAACTGTTACTGAGATACTCATTGGAGATACTAAAGAAAGTAGTCTTATGCCTTTTTGTTGGTACCCAATTCTTTTAATACATTCAAAGCTAAATCGTTCATGTAAATTGCTTTCATAATAATAGGCTAAAATCTAAAACCATTTCCATACGTAATAACTAATAACAAATAATATAATTAACGCACCACCAACGTTTCTAAAGAAACAGGAGTTCGTTCCCGCCAGTCCATTCACATTCACATCAGCGCTCTACCGAGGCGTCATTAAAACGCGCCGTTCTAACCAACCATTCGCTCTTGATGGAAAAACTTCAGTTCCTGACTCGAGAATACTCGGGATGACGCTACAAAACGAAATAGATTCACGGGTGGTCGCTCTTAATGATTGCCAGCCACTAGGATACGTACAGTCAACTCCCGAGATTAAGGGCTATGCTCAGCGAAGCCGCCGGCAGTAAGTGTCGGGTTTGCTCCTCAACTCCGCCATGGTTCCTTGTAAATCCTAAATTATAGAAGACGTAAACTTCTCACAAACCGAATCAATTTACTTTGTGATTTATTGGGCGAAATGTTACGTTGTACGCTTTGATAAATCTATCGTCTCATAAAGACGTCTTGGTTAATTGAAATGCAAAGCTGTCTCCAATTAGGCGGTTGCATAGTTCAGGACGTTGAAACATCCGGTTACACGAATAGTCGGTAGGTTTTTCTTTGTCCAAATTCATATTTCATGCAGAAATAGTGGCTATAATATTAAGTCAAAAAATAGTACAGTTTTCAAAACTCCAATCAATTCCTGTCTTACAAAGTGTCTATGAAAGATAGACAGACAGACACACCAATGATCCTATAAGATTCCCTGATTGGTCTAGTGGTTACAAGCGCAACTCCCGTTTCAAGCCCAACATGAGTTCCTGGGTTCAATTACCAAGTGAGCCATGTGTTATTGGAGTTTTCCATCAGGTTTTCACAGCAGTGGCCAGTCTAAAATTGTGTCCAGATGATGGCAATTCTCTTAAATATGGCTGACAAAATCTGGGCTACAGCTCGTGCATTTATTCCTACACTGAACATGTTCATTCAAGTGCACAACAGAACAGCGTTTGCAACTAAGTAACAGAGCATTGTTGGATAATTAAAGGCGTTCGCTTGAACCTCGGGCACCTTTGAACCTGTATCATTGAACCGTTGTCCTGATTTGTCTAATGGCAGTCTCTCTCGTGAAAATGCTTGTCCCATACATGGCACAAATCTTAAATCGTAGACCGTTAAGTATGTCTTACCTCTTTACCTGCCGAGGTCGCGGGACTGTTTTCTCCGGTAACCGTGGGCCCGCAACGTAAAGGGCTATTGAAGGACACCGTGGATTTTAGTCAGTACAAGTCTGACAGTCCCTCCCGTCCTGCCCTGTGTGGGAGGACTAGTTGATGATTTTAATACGTAAAAAATAAACCCTTAGGTTTATAAAATGTTTAATGCAGACAAAATGTTGGTCTGCGGTTACAGACGCACTGAATCTCAATAACTATCTAGGCAGAAAATAATTTACGTCCGGCTCTGCTATTAGTGATAATTTTCTGTACGCTGCAGTTGATGAAAAAACAATGCAAGTTTTGCAAAAAAATCTTTCATATTATTATTAATGTCTCTTTATATGAAAAAATTCTTACCATAATAAGATAAGTAAATACTAGAATCTGTGTTGAAGTTTATGTACATTTTATGAATCGACGGTTAAATGGTGATCGCATAAGTAACAGTCAAAGCCACATTGTTCAGGAGAGAAGTAGTTTAGAATTGTAGAACAATTTTTTGACTTTGACCGCAGTCTTATATGTACTAGGGCATGCCAAAAAGTCATTATATAGAAGTGTAATCAGAACTAATTTTCGATCGAAATGTCGCGTATTATGCTTAACTATCAATATAACGAAGTCTTTGTGTACTGTATTTACATAAAATGGCTATGAACCTAACATCTTTCCTGCAAGTTCATTTAAGGCAACTGCGCGATACCGTTTCTTATATTACCTGAAACACTGTTAAAGCTGGTACGATATCTTCGGAAAAGTTATTCGCGTGTACAGTCAATGTTCATCGTGTTCACTTATTTATGTTATGTCTCTAAATGTGCACTAAAGGTTCACGACTTCAGTTTGTCCTCTTATTTGTGTAGCTGACATTACTTTGGTCACGAGTAGAGTTATTCGCTATTCAATTACTCTGTGCAATAAGACGTATGGTAGTATGCTGTGGCTGAATTAAGGGCGTGTACTACAAAGATAATAATGTTCTAGAAAGCTGTCTGGATGTAATTAGGTCCGTTTGTAATTAGCTTTTTACAAAGTGAATTTGTTTTCAGTCGTCATAAAAGCCTGCGGAAAATTCATGGTACTATATTTTTTGCGTATGGCGACCGGACTCTACCATCGCATACTGGTCACATGTGGTGGATTAAAGCCCAATCAATCTATTATTTGTGTGTGTCCAAGTGCCTGTTTGGAGCGCCACCTCAAATCGGCCACCTGAGGAAGAATGTAGCCGCTGACGCCCGGTCGACCCAAAAAGAACTGGGGAGACCAATGGGGAGACCTTGATTCGTAGAGGGCGATGACTGGTTCGATGTTGATTATATCATAATAAACATTCTATCGTCTCTTTTTGGATATTCATCTATTTCTTATGAAACAGGCTTAATTACAAACCCGGAAAACCGTAATGCGGTTGTATTGTTGGAATTCCTAAACACAGTTTTGCGAGGCTCCCTGTGGAGATATACCTTGAGCTAAGATCGTGTCTTCGTTTATACAATTCTAATCCTTAGTTACTGAAGTATAAAGATGATTGTGATTTCAGCTATGAGAAACTACCTATAAATATAATACCAATATCCCGAATTATTGAACTGTTGTAGAGTTCAATTCAAGGCAACTTAATCTCTAACTGTACTGATTCAACGATTGTTATATGAACAATTTCAAATATTCGGAGAAAGAATCACTAAAATCTACCGGATTTTAAAGAAATTAAACTCTGTATTAATTATGGTTTTGCACATAAATATATGTTTTTGGTGTTGATGCCTCATAAGAACGATCGCTCTAAAGAAATACGTCTAAATGCCGACTTTTTATACCAGTATTTTCTAGCTATTCTTAAAGGACCACAAAATGCTACAAAATAGCTTGCAGCCGCACTAAATATCATAATCTTCGCATCGAAGATAGGTAATCCCGAAGCCGCAACCAGCAATCGAGAAAAATTAAATCATAAATGTGGAAAAAGAAGAAAGAAAAGAGATTAGTGATAAGTACTTAATATGGTGTACGAAGGCACTTAGTAATACCACAACTTTGTTGCAACTTTCACGGCAAAACAGGTATTTAATAACGTAACTTTTATGGCGAAATGATGGAGTCATACAAAATACACACGAAACTGACCACGGTTGATGCATTTCACTTTCAACAAAACACTCCAGTCGTGACAGTAATTGAATGAAAATTGATTGTGTGAGTAAAAAATTCGATTAGTCTCTTAGACCCAAATTGCTAAGCTTTTACTGTGCGAAGGATTATGAAAAAGTTGTCAATACACCGCGAATAGCTCAATTCTCGCCTTAAGTGCTTACCTACTGACCCCAAGCTGTAATCTCATTACATTTAATGCCATCGTCCAGAACATAAAACGGTACTAATATAAAGTTGACTAGCAGCAGTGTAGTGTATCTTAAAATGAAATCTAAAATAGACTCAAAATAGTATGTCGTTGTCAATCCGTGCAAGGCGTAAGAATCAATTACATACATTCAATTTCTACGGTGTACATTGCCATAATGTTGTACTAGGCGAGGAAAATTGCAAATGGCTGCTACTTGGGCCCAATCATAATTAATGTAACAGGCCTCAAAACGTTTAAATATTGAAAATCTTATCTGACTGCGAGGTAACATAACATCGTATTAGATGTTTGTTATAAAACTTATGCCCGTTCTCACTGACACTCAGGCACACCTGAATTGAAGCGTCCTATTCGATTTTGAACTCATGATTCAGTACTGAGACTTGAAATTCCAACACTGATAATATCATGTCTTATTTTTGGAGTCCCTACAAATCGGGCGTAGACGGATTTTTTTAGGAATTGCAATCAACACATGAGTCGTCCCGCCCTGAGTGGACAAAAAGGGACTGTACGACACGTAATGGCTAAATCTCACCGTGTTCCTTAAATTGCCCATCACGTTACTGGGTCACCTGCCCTGACAGTCTCGCGACCCTGGAATAGACGGCTTAAACTAATAGAACAGCAACATACTCGTACTAGCCAACACCGCAGAGGTTGACCTACTAAATTATTTGCTAAGGTTCCAAGTATTTCTGAGTTGGTTCCATAGTACCAGTTGGTCATACTCGTGACTAACTTTCACTCCCTGGATATTTGCCAGTGAATTCAAAATCAGGTATACCTCTGAGTAGGAGCAAAAATTTTCTCCTCTTCAATTACCTTACATAAACACGAAAATTTTCCTTTTCTAATTAATAAACCGTTGAACTGTATGGAAATAAATCTCTCGTGACCAGCAGTGTTATGCAAGTTAAAGAAAGGGCTCTAATTCGTCACTGCTCGCTTCAAAGACGAAATGTCAATTTAGAAACTTCAAGAAAAGAAAACTAATTGAATTAAATTGCCATTTATCATTTGCATGCTGATTGGTCGACTTGAATAGAGGAGGTTCTCAATTGGATGCCTGTCTATATGTACTTTTTATGTATGTAAACTGATTACACACCGGTGAACGTGACCGATTTCCAAATTTATTTTTTAAGAATGAAAAGAGAATACTCTAGAATTAGACTGGGTCCCATTTGATCGCAATTGATTTTAAGTTTCCATCAGGTTTTCTGTTAGGACTACAGTAAAAACTAGAACTTTTTGGATAAACTAGAAGTATGTTTAAAGAAAGTATTGTTATGTTAGATAGACCATGTTCCACGCGCGCCTCAAGGAGCGTCAGCATAATGACGGGGCCCTCCTATAGAGGGCCACAGTCCTGCCGGGGTTGCGGGACATACGTATACCGCGACTCCGGTACACAAAGGGCTACCGCAGGACACCGTGGATTTTAGTCAGTACAAGTCTGACAGTCCCTCCCGCCCTGCCCGGGGTGGGAGGACTCATTTGATGATTTTAAGACAAAAAAAAAAGATAGACCAAGTCTTACGAACTGAAAATGTGACTGAACTGCTGAATTTCACAGAATAACAACTTGTCAAACTGATTATTACATGAGTTCTAATCGTATTCAGGAGCGTCAGCATAATGACGGGGCCCTCCTATAGA
Organism: Agrotis clavis; assembly: GCA_954870645.1. NCBI lineage: Eukaryota > Metazoa > Arthropoda > Insecta > Lepidoptera > Noctuidae > Agrotis > Agrotis clavis. The sequence continues at coordinate 10,917,044 of OX940933.1, forward strand.
GGGCCACAGTCCTGCCGGGGTTGCGGGACATACGTATACCGCGACTCCGGTACACAAAGGGCTACCGCAGGACACCGTGGATTTTAGTCAGTACAAGTCTGACAGTCCCTCCCGCCCTGCCCGGGGTGGGAGGACTCATTTGATGATTTTAAGACAAAAAAAAAAGATAGACCAAGTCTTACGAACTGAAAATGTGACTGAACTGCTGAATTTCACAGAATAACAACTTGTCAAACTGATTATTACATGAGTTCTAATCGTATTCTAATCCCTATAATTTATTTTGCCTCCTCTATTATTCAGATAATTATACTAAAACCATTAAATATGATTGTGTTATTATTTTCTTGGAATTAAACAGATTAAAAACCATTATGCGATGGGGACAAACGTTGTTAAGGCGCAACCATTTGGAAAAACTATTACTTTTTGTGCCCTTCATTACTGTAACCAACTTTATATATTTAAGGCAAGTCCTAATATTGAATGCGTTTTTACACGTTAAATAAAAAACTCATTTATATTGTGAATTAGTGGAATAAGGCGTCCTTTTTCTCGAGCCATTTGTTACGTTATTATATCGTAATTTCTGATTAGTTACACTCTATGGTGCTGGCCTATTCGGTGAGACATCTTATCTTGACTAGCCCAGTCGATTAACTGTACTCCTCAGGTATTATAGCCGCCATTTTTAGGTTATTTCCCACCGTTGGGCGAATAAAATAAGTTGTAATGCAACTGGAGAGGAAAACTCTGACACGATGCGGCCGGTGACCTAGTCGAGTTGTTAAACGGTATATCACAATTCATAAATCATGATTCTGCGTGAGGACAAGGTTTACTATACTTACTTATTTTGACATTTTCCCGCTGTCAAAGTGCCTCCTTTTTAGTGGTTTTGTAGAATGTACTGTGTTTGCTACAGAAATACTATTTTACGTAAATAACCTTAGTTTTTTTGTACATTCGACTTGAGCAGATTCTGACATGAGCACAAATGTATGAGTAAGCTGAATATAATTTTAACACAAAAACCCCTTAAGAGGTTTTCCTAAAAGAAAAATTAAGATTGCATTCATAAAGAAAATAAAAGTGGATTGAAATACATATGTACAAAGTAAACATTTCTATCTTATTTTTTATACTTTTATATTGTAAGTGAGCGCTGTCTCAAGACATTCTATAATGTTTTACCCATAGACGCGTAATTTTAGCCAACACGTACAACAGTTCTCCAAGCTATTTATTCGCTTAAGATAAACTATTTCGTGACCAGATAGTTTGACGCTATAAAAAACCATGATTGGATCTTTATTAGCAAAATGTGTGTCGATTCTGTTGTCGATTAATACGTAATTCAAAGAAAATTTCTGTGTAAAGTGCCGTTTTCGTAAAAAGGTGACTAATCTGTCATAGTCACGTTTCTGATTGCGAAATGATAACAGAATGACGATCCGTAGTTTTTCGTCAAAAATATAATAAAGAATACCGTTGTAGGAAAAGACAGATATTGTTCTAAGCAGGGTAATGTACAAGCCTCTTTGGTGAAGTAGTCGCAAGTGCCAAGACTATGCTAGATAATGAGTAGATTTTCAAGCATTTGAAAAAGTTTTTAGTAAGTGTTTTTTTAATAGCAGCTTGGGCAGGACGTGCACATAATTATGATGATAATAGTTGTTCCCCTTTTACTTGGTTGTGAAATGTGGTACTTCCGAATCTTCCAACGATTGCAGCTAGTTTTAATTTTCCTGTTTTCTATTTTCGCCATTAAAAAAAGTTACCTATCGTCCATCGGTTTATTGGCTGCGTATGAGTAATGTGTTTATTTGTAGGATTACCGCTCATAACTCTTGTTCACACGCGATAATGTCACAGATCATTAACTTATTGCTATACGTAAAACATGCGGCGCGGACGCATTTCACAATCTCGAGAATTTGTTTATTGCTGTCGTCTGTAGAGATTTCCATGTTTTACGATTTTTTTCTTGATTATGTAAATAAAGCTTTAGTGCCAAACCGGAATCGTGACGATAGAGGATCTATTCGAATAAAAAAACCTCTTTGAACTTCATAGGTTTTTTGGAAGGACTGGAGGTATTTATAGGTTCACTTCTTCCTAACACTCGCGTGTTTATTACATGTAATAAACAATAACAGTACAGTCTTTCTTTTACAATATAATATCACGATATACTTGAAGGACTGTTGTAATGTCTAATACTGCTAACCCACAAATAAAAACCTTTCAATTCAGAGAATCAATTAACATCAGAATTATATAATTACTATATGCCAGATTCCGTAATATTCCCAGAATAAGTATCCCATAATCCCCCTATAGTATAGTATGGAACACTATCCAATTGCGTGCCCTCGTTACTACCAACTCGTTCGCTGCGTACGCGCATCCCGCTTGGACGTACCTAATTGTTCGCAAATTGGTGCTTAATAATGATGAAAATCTCGCCGCTGCACCGTCACGTCTGTTGCCAGGGCCGTATTTCCTATTAGGCACTCTGAGCATGAGCCTAGGGCCCCGCAATACTTGGGGTCCCGAGTTCTTCTAAACATAAAAACAGGCGTTTCCAAAAAAATATCTACACCCGGGGGTCGGTGTTAGAATTTCCGAGCTCGCTATATTCGTAATTTTTAGAAAATCATACATAATGTACTTATTAACATCAAAAGAAAACCTAACGTATCCGAGCGGTTTGATAGTGAATTAGGTAGCACGCTTTTGAATCCTAAATGGGCCCTATAATCCTAAGACGCATCAACATCACCAGCTGGCAGACGTCCACTTACTGTTGAACAAAGGCCTCCCCATAGACCGCCACAACCAACGCCAATCCTCCATATTTTATGCATCCTTCTAGAGAACTTACCAACCCAATTGGTTTTCAGATTTACGAGCGATGTGGCCTGCCCATTGCCACTTAAGCTTGCAAATATATTTTTCTCGATGATATGGTTGTCACTAAGTGAACAATGCCCTTAGCACGAGTTTTCAGTATTTGAGACGTAAAGTAAACTGGTACTTATAAGAAAATTTCAAATTGTCAATTTTCAAGGAAGAAATTAGTTCCTTCTTCGCACACCAGAGGCGCTGTTCTATTCTTTCATACAAGAAACGCTGTAAATACTGGAAAGACGCTGTAAAGTAAAAGAGTGAAAAGTCGTGCTAAGGGTACAGGGCCCGAAATAGGTAACAGGCGGCTCTGTCTGCACTTGCATGTTGCATGGTTGCATGTCAATGATCCCGTATCCGAAGTATCTCGGAACAAAAAACGTAGCGATTGCGTATTTCAGCACATGTTTTGCACGTCAATATGTTTTATTGCGCTTGCATTGCGCGCAATCGCGCATGTTGATATCACCGATCGATTGTTATTTACTGACTTTGTGATGCTGCTTCTTAGTTGGCTAGCGTGAATGATAAAGTATTCTTTAAAATTCAGTATTCTATGTAGGCTTTGCACCTTTAGCAGGAGAAAATATTGTGATAATATGAAAGTTAGTTATTGAATTAGTCTACTAGATGCATTTCAGTCACTCCGCTTACACAGGGTCACTAGAGGTAAGGATAAAATCAAATGTCAATAAAAAAAAGTTGTATTAGCGAAAGTAGACCACATACTAGAGAAACTTCTCCAAGGCATAGAGATTCTTTTGAGGTACTCGTATAATCACTGGGAATTTATATATATATATTTTTAATGTATTATCATTTTGCGTAATTATAAGAAACTAATTTAATTCTACATCATCATCAGCATATCTTTCCGGCGGACCGTGGAGAGAGATACTGCCATAATGATTACCTACGCTTAGCAAGGAAATTAGTAACCGCAATCTGAAATTATAAACTAATCTAAGTCTGACTACAAAGACCAAAGATTAGATAAATGCTTGATTATAAAATAAAACAAAGATCTTTCACAAGTGATAAAACAAGAATAAAATTGATATCGAAACATTTATTCATTTTCTTTCAATAATTTAACTTATTGTATACCTATACATAATAAAACAAAAAAGGAAGACATACCACATCGCAGGTATCATTTTACAAACACCAACATTCTAACATATTTACATAGATACAGCGTTATTAAAACTTCTAGAAGTTTGCTATACAAAACTCTAGTTAGAGGAAACTATCGCCAATAATAATTATTAAACATTTTGTCACTGGTATTAATCCATCCATCCATACATGCTTCATTAAAACTATACATTTATTTGTTTTAGCAAAAAACAATGTTTCATCTATTAGTGATGTGCATTAGCAAATATTAAAACTGGTATCAGTCGATACTAAAACACAATACTATTAGTTATTTAAAATGTAATTTAAAACTTACAACCTTAAGATATGGCTATCAAATAACTCGTTTTCGTATAACAAAAATTATTATCATACAATTTGTTAACATAAACAAAACAATGAAAATAACGTTGCCTTCTTGACTGGAATGGAAGACTCGGAACAAACGCAACAAACTACGTAAGTATGGCAAGTAAATAATTAAAATATGAAAAATAATAATTTAAACTAAACGTTTGGAATGATTTGACTTACACTAAAATTATTTACACGATTATAACAGAAACAGTGTGTAATACAAAGTACTTAAATAAGATATTTACAGTATCTGTATCACTTAAATATCGTTGTACATTACAAATTACAATAAAATTAAAAGCTTAATCTTTTGATCGTTTATTTGATCGTGTCACATGGACTAGCGTACGAACAGGCGATCGCAATCGATATCGATATCGGTGTCCGAGACCATGAACAGACATCACTGTCCTTTTAAACAAATTATTTAACAAATTAGTCATTCTTTTTAAACCAAACATGCTTAACACTTTTGTACTAAACAGGTAATGAGCAAAGCAAACTTCGTTGTGTGCTCTGGGAAGCTGTGGAGCGCGTTCAATGTACAGTTTTAAGTACATTTCCAGCTGAATCACACAATATTGAGGGTTGCTGTTGGTTGTTGATTCAATCTTTATCTCCCACGAATCTGTAGGCGTCGGGGGGAGGTTCGGGCATGCAGTAACCGTGGTAGGTGCGGATGTCCTCAGCTGCGTACGTGATGCCGGCCAGGACGCCCGTCTCCGTGTGATGCCTGGGGCACGTGTGACCTCGTGGACATTGGCAGATGGTGTTGGCGTTCACTTCGTCGATTTGTTCGTGTCGTCGCCTCGCACTGAACAATTTGCATGGCTCCTTTCTTGAACAACGTAATCTCTGTAAAAGAAGACAAAGCAAATTGTAGTAAAAAGCAGGCAAAATGTTCGTGTGAATACATAACAAACTTAAATAAATTCAGAAGCTATTAGTAAAATAAATTCAAATGATCGTTTGGTAATTTTGGAACTACCTATTTCAAATTAAGTTTTGCTAACTGTACAACTAAAGAACTACTACCGCCACCTAACGTCAATACTTCGAACTAAAAACGAAAGCTAAACTCCAAAGTCAACTTACGCTTTGCGGCGAGCACGCGAACTGGTATTGGTTCCCCTGTTCCCCGCTAGGTGTCGTGTACGGCAGCTTCTTCAATAGATACGTCACGGAGAGCTTCGGACAGTGACAGTTGACGATCTGCTGCGTCGCATTGCTGTCAGGAAACGAGTAGATGATCCAGGCTGCATCCTTGAAGTACTTGCACTTTGGTAAACGTTTGACAGGTTCACATGTCTTGTAGAGCGTCGTTTTATCCGCTAGCGTGTGGTTGTCATCACTCGTGAGGTCACTGTAATAAGAAAAGTTGCTAATTAGACGATGTTAATTTGTTTAACAGAACATTCATCAGATTTGAAAATGATAGGATAGTCTCTGGTATTCGACGAATTTGAGCCCGTTAGAGGCGGTTTCGCGAAACCAAACTATAGACGCCAATGACTCAGGGATAATTATATTTTATGCTAGACTTAATTCTGAGTAAATTGGAATTCCTTTGCAGACTCGTCACCCTACAGATTTGATATCAAAACGAGATTAGAAAGTAGATGAGATAAACCAATAGATAAACACATTCATCTATTCGAGCAGCAGCATTCCATCGCAAATCTGCGGATTTATTTTGGATAATCCATTGAAGCGTAGAGATAGTTTTTTTTGTAGATTTTTTATTAAATCTAAGCTCATTGAAAAACGACGCACTTTACGCCACAAAGCCAGAAAAAAATCTAAACAACTTATAGCCGAAGATACTAATAATACGAGCGATGTAGCTAAACTAATGCTCAAAAAGTAAAGACATTTAAATAACGACCTCGAGCGCCATCCATTCACTATAATTTGATCTTTAAAAGGGATACCCTGTCAAAGGTAGGAATAATAATCAGGCATCATTTGAATATAATCTGCTTTTTGATAGGGTCAATAAGAAGATAATATAATCGTTTTGCAATTGACAATGTCCCTCAAAACTCAAATAAGGAGGAAAAGATTATGAAGCGAAAGGGAATTTTATCTGAAACGGTGTTTAGAATGTACAAATTTAATTTTGTTCAGCATCAGAAAAGCGTAGATTCTATCTGAGTCGATTGCATGCCAATGAACAAAAAACATCGAGGTTGCAGAGCTAAGTGTAGCCTACAACAAACTTAATCCGAAGTAAAATTCAAACAAAATAGTAGTAAAGGAAGTCGACGCACGTGGACACAATATAAAAAAAGTTAAACTAAGCGTAGACGAAATAAATAATAGTCTTACGTGGGATGTCCCAAATATTGACCATGACAACAATACTGACCTAGAGCACGGTCTATGTCCCAAACAGCGACACTTCCTCTCAATCCAGGGCTGCGTCGCATCGTAGAGGTCTACTTTACTGCAGACTTGTCTCGGCCTGCAGTCGGGAAGGTCGTCTTCTGAACCCTGGAATAGAAGAAAAAATAAATGAATATTGTGAAAGGATGGGGATTCACTCCATTAAAAAGAAGTGAATTTCTCTACCAGCGTCTATGTTTCCGATCGCATAATAACTTAATCTTTTTAAAGCTAGAGTGGCTACTTCTGGGCTACAGTCAGAAGAAAGCCGTATTTAATAAAAAGTATAAAAAGATGCTAATATTGTTCTAAATTAGATTTTACTTTAATTGCTCATTAGGACATCTAAAAAAGGAAGGTATGAAATTCTAAAAGCAGTCGTGATTATTAAACTTTGCCCCACACTAGGAATTTCTCCTGTATCGTGGGTGCGTTTACAAACATAGAAACTGGCATACACAAACACCCAGACCCGGAACAACCACTTGCAGATCGTACAATATCAATTGTCAATACAATGAAAGCTTTACTAAACCATTAAGTTTAAAAATGGTTTAACATAACAACCATTTTCTCTAACAAGTCCATAACGCAAAACCAGGCATAACCAAACACAATAACACACAAACATGACCCAATCATTTCACCAGCGTGTGTACAACGTTCGGTATGCATGGAACCCATCAAAATTCGCGTGCATAGTTTACCATTCAAGTCGCGTCGCGTACTAAATCAATCGGTACATTCGTACAATTCGACACGTGCAATAATACGAAAATTCTAAAGGAATCAATCATCGCCACAAAAGAAGTTGGCGTGGGAAAACATGGAAGGTGTTCCAGGGCACCTGCTCAGGGCACATAATGAAAAAGATGAACGAGTCCAAATCGATGTTAATCATAAGGTTCCGTATAGGAATCACAATATGAACATGTGCTCTGGTCCTTTTAGTTTTTTGCTCCCAAAAGGACCATCGGTCGTACTTCCGACCGGAAGACGTGCCATTCGGCAACCTGTTAGCTGTGGGAACATTTTTTCTGCGAAGACTTGCAGGGCTGCTGCTCACAGCTGTAATTAAGCTATTATTGCCCGTAATAAATTATTATGTTTAATTGGAAACGGTCGACATCCGATGGATGACTTTAATTTCCTTTGCTTTTTGTTTAAGTACGGTTTAGTGCTAAAGGGCAATTAACGATGATGTTATTGATAATTTTATGCGAGTTGCCGTCTGTAATTCAGTAAATAATGATGTTTTTAAATTGTAAATTGTAAAACAACTATTGTACTCATGAGTCATAATAACTTGGAAGTACGAAGATATTCTGGATTCTAAATTTGTTCAATAGGTTTCTTATTACAAAAACGAAAAGTAGTATTTTTAAAATACTAGCAATAGTTTTAAATAAATTTATAGCAAATCGAACAAAGCTAAACCTCCGTCCGTTCTATTTAAATTCCTGCCAGAACTGCGACAGCCCTGTTCACGCATAGGTGTGAAAAAAAGTGCCCATGTATACGTATTTTTTTTTCGTTGTTCCGGATATGCTTCCCGTTTCTTGTGTATTGCGATAGATTTCGCGGAAACGGCCTCAGTTGGCATCTCCTAAACACCGGAAACAGCCCTTTTGTGTAACAAACAAAAAGTACAACGCATAGACACAATGTATGGGTTGTTGACTTACTTCGTCAAGAGTTTGCCTTTATTTAACGGAGTCTTGCTCTCGGCCTGAATGCTAATGCCGATTGTAAGAAAATTACATTTCGGACGCACCTTATTGAATTCCTAATAAGGCTGACAAAAAATTACAATAGTACGCACTACGTTGTACCATACAGTTTTATTAATGTTGTGAGTTTCAAGAAAAGAGGATGTTTTGAAAGACAGTTACGCGATTATCGGTAAGTGGTCGCATGTCGCTGATGTATTCGAGAATACACGATCAGCAATCACAAATTATACAAAAGAATAGCCATTTATAATGCCCGGGGAATCGTCCGATGTCATTCTAGATTTTTTGGAAAGACAGCCAGCGCTCAAGGCGATAGTATCAAAGGACGTATTGCTTTGGTCCTTTTCTTGAGTCAAAATTAGCGAGAGTTACTTCTCATATAAATTCTAACTCTCACCCTTTATTCTTAAGGTTTCAAATGGTAGAAAAGTTTCTTTGAATGGTGGGGGTCTACTGTAAACGATGAGCGGCAAACGCCTTTGGTTCTTCTGGTTGCTTAGCTATAGTATGGTCATGTTCAGCGCCTGAGCTAAATTCTACTAACCTTCAGCTTAATCAAAGATCAACCGTTTCTCGCAGCTTTTGTCAATCTAACTTGGATCAACTTGCGTATCCAATTGTGGCCTTCTCCAAGCTAGCGTTATGATAAAAACTGGCAAAATTAAAAATAAATCAGTTCTTCATACCGGAAAGCAAGTATTTAACTGAGCTTTGCTCTCCCGTTATAGGCAAAAAGGGGATGTCTCACAAATTTCAACGTTTGAACCCTAACAATGCGATACTCTAGCTCGCTGGTAACCTTACCACTGCCTAAGTCCCTTAGCGGGAGTGAGGCGCGCGGGCCGGGGGGCGCGGCATCCGGTCCATCGAACAGGTGGCGCGCGCGCCGCGCCCACACTAATAAAATAATTTGTTACCACCGACCTTCCACAACCTTCTCCGTATACCTGGCCCTTTCTAACGTGGGAGTTGCGTATAGTCCTGTCTTGCTCAAACAGTTTGAGATGCTGGGTGCTGAAGGATATTGCAAAAGCTAAGGGCTATTTTTTGGCAAGCAAATAAAAAGCTAATTATAAAATTAGTTTCAATTATTAATCATTATGATTGAGCCTTTCATTTTTTAATTGCTTATAAGTAAAGCAATCAGCAACAAACGCAAGAGTCATAATAATTAGGTTCAGATACCAAGTAAGTAACATACGAATAAATCGTAATAGTTTTTGTGTGATCTCTGTTGATTTTAATGTCAATTTATTTGCATACGAAATAGAACCCCATGATATAATTTGGTCAATTCATTCAGAATCAGAGCCCTATAGAATCGAATACATAATATTTTCGAGGCGATGTTCGTCAATTTATTTATTTTCATTCAAAATTAGGGGAGGCGGTCGCATAATCTTTGCTAGAGGGACAAAATTATATAAACAGGTTAATGGTGTCCATTGATAAATAATTCATGGGTTATTTGAATTTAATAAGCCATGCCTTCTTCGGTTATTTAACGTATACGTATTCTTACCTTTTTTTTTTTTTTTAGCGTGGTAAAATCATCAAATGAGTCCTCCAACCCCGGGCAGGGCGGGAGGGACTGTCAGACTTCTACTGACTAAAATCCACGGTGTCCTTCAATAGCCCTTTCTGTTCCGGGGTCACGGTATGGAAATAATCCCGCGACCCACGTATTCTTACCTTGGGATTATATTTAAAGTTCTAAAGACCCACAAAAAATTAATTAATCGCGACTCTTTTACAAATCCATTTTCTTAGTAGCCCATAATGTTCCTGTCAAGTTTTGCCACTAAAATATCACGTTACAGCTAAAATTATTGGCCCAAGCAAAAAAAAAAAAAAATTGAAACCACAAACCCTAATCAAGTCCGACTTCCACCTGCTATAATTTAAGATATCCGTTGAAATTGCTCCCGAAACCGTGGCTTTAACATTAATATCTTCTCGTATAATTACACGTCCGAAACACCAGTGTATATTCAATAAATTATAAATAACGATTTGTTAGCCGCCGGCTACCGGTCCGGATGCTGGCTGGAGTGCCGGAGTGCCGGAGAGCTGGGCCATTCCGGGAACACAAACACAGGTAGCCGAGATATTACTAATCCGAGTAATTGCTCCATAGCCGACGGTCACACGTTATTTATTACCTTCGTAATTAGTGTTTTGCCTGTAGCTAAGGCTATTAGCGAACGGCTAAAGTGTATAGATCGTTAGATATGAATTAATTTGTAATTTTAGTTTGCTGAATCGATCTTATCGGTCGATTTTTAGCTTATATTTCGATTCTGGTTGATACACTCGTAAATATTTCCAGAGTTTCAGATCTCTAAAGCCTCTACTTTTATTTTTTCAATTAGTAGAAAAGTAGTGATAATAAATATATCCAAGCTTTCAATAAAGAATAAAGTCGTAAAAACAAAGAGCCTATAAAAACTAAATTAAATTGCCAAAATCGTTTTATTGAGCAATAAATTGTAGGTATTTAACCAACACTTACAACCCAAATATTTATATTAACCACTTTAATTTTACTACACTCTATAAATTAGGTAAACGCGCAATTAAAAGCATAATTATTCATAGGCCGTGAGTTTTCGTAGCCGAGGCACAAACCTGCGTTTAAAAGACATCAACGGCGACAAAGGCTCACGTATCAGTAATGTTAGCATGTACCTACTCGTATATATGATGTAGTATCAATGAATGAACGCACGCGCCTCTAATCGTCAATGTTCTTGTCAGTGATACACACATTGTCATACATATGTGTCCAATGACACCGGCAGTTATGAAACAACTTGTATAATGATCATACGTTATTATGCCTACGCGAATGTAAACAGTTTTATTTTATCGGCGACTTGTGGTTAATAGAATTGGAAACGATTATGACTGTACTACTGCGTGTTTTGCGTAGTTTTTGTGTAGTGTGAAATCCAGAAGTTGTGGGTCATAACATAACAAATCCATATTCGTCATAAAATTAAGAATCGCTTGTTCCACCATACATGCGGCTTGACATTTCAAAGAACGTAATTTTCAATGGGATTCTCCTCCATTTCAATAACTGAATGATAACCCTCCGATTCCACAGACAATTTAGCTCAAGGGGAGCATCAAATAAAGAGTACTGAAAAGCAACTCTCGAACGAACTTCCTCAAATTACAACTACAACACACATCCGCAACGGTTGCATCATTTGGAAACGTCTTAAGCGCCCACATGAGGTGTGTACTTGCGACGTTTTGGTCCGGAGGTGTTGGTATAATGTCTAAGCATACAGGCGTCCCCATTGTGGGCCAGGGCATCCGGAGCGGTCCATTGACGGCACACGTGGTCGCCCCTTGAGACGGAAGCCGGGCCCAGTTCGTCTTCCACGGTAATCCCGCTTGAGTGTCGCCTACTTGAGTCTTGTGTTGGACTTGAGGGGGCATTGTCTGAAGACCTTCGGTTTTTAGGGCACGGAGAAATCTACTTTTTTTTTTTTTTTTTTGTACCGGTATATCTCTAATTGTTAAGATATCGAGGATGAATCCAAATGGGATTTCGGTGGTCGCTCTTAATTATGTTACGCATGCTACAAATTCAATGTCCAAATCATTTTTATTTAAACATTGAAATTTTGAGACTCTGCATCATCTACACCTATAATTACACTAATTTTATTAACTTTCTTCGTCTCAATGCTCCCGAATAAAACCAGCGCCCATCAAAAAACTTGAATCTAAACAAAAACTGACAAGATTCGATCCGTGTTTATTTTTTGAGCCGCGGTGAGGGTGTTTAGTGTTTTTGTGGCGTAACGCAGGTGTCTCGGGTTCTCCTCTGAAGCTTATTGGCCTTTTTTCTTTAATATTCTCTAGAGCTGAGTGTACAGGGCTGCTTAAGACAGGTCTTGATTTTGTTCCTTGATTTCTTTGAAATTTTTCATGTTTGTGAATTTTGTGATTCTTGTCAGTATTCTCAAGAACAATGTTACTGATATATTATTATGGCTGTGTGTAATGTGTATTAAATGAGAGCTTTAGCTTTATCTTGAACATTTATTATATTTCACTGGGCTTAATACGCTCTTTATTGCAAATAAATAATTATTTCACCTTCTAAGGACACATTATAATTATAAAGAGATGGCTACAAATCTACAACGCCAGTATTAAGCTTTCCCAACATTGTATCCCGGCTTTACCCGCGTCCCGGCGAGGTCATTTTTTACCATCGCTTTTCTTTGTTGACGCGTGTCCCACTGTCACGCTTTTTGTCCGCCCCAGCCGTGGCGAAGCGTAAATTATCTCATTATTTCTATTGATTTTATTTTTCTTTAAATCCGGCTTGTGGGATGACTTTATTTTACTTCTTATTGTAACATAAGTTCTTTTTAAAGTTTATCTTGTCCAAACACTTACAACATTTTTTATCCTTTTTTATCGATTTCCATGGTTAACACATTTACATCCTTATCACACTGATACTTAATTTCTACTTCATACAGTTCGTTTTTATAATTTGCTAAAAAGTGTTCATAGTCTTCAAATTCTTCGATCTAAATTCAATACGTACGGTGTTGCAGTTTGCATTGTAATTTTATTTAAATATCGTTACGTGCATAAGTTTTATCGTGAATAAACTTGAGCTTTATTCCCGTTACGTCCGCTTGATCGCATGCTTTCCTGTGTCCTTTGCATTAAACAGAGACCTTGATAGAGGATGCGTTATATTTGTTGCTAGGATTAATTTTCTTTCATTTAAGAAATTGCAAGACGCGTGAATCTAGTTTAAAGCGCATTTCACACAGAGAGCGGGCGCGGGTCGGGCGCGGGTCGGGCGCGTTTCGGTGTACGGGCACGACCCGCCCCGCGCCCGACCCGCGCACGCTTTCAGTGTGAAGTCTTCCATTTAAATACAAAGAACTAGACCCGCCGTACTCCCGCGCCCGACCCGCGCCCGCTCTCTGTGTGAAATGCGCTTTAATGTCACAAACGTCGTAGCTATACATTTTTTTTAATATCTGCTGTATTTAAATATCCTTGTATAATTATTTTATTTTTTGAACTAAGAGATTCTTACTCTTTTTAGACTTTATTCCCTTTTTTTTTTTTTTTAGCGTGGTAAAATCATCAAATGAGTCCTCCAACCCCGGGCAGGGCGGGAGGGACTGTCAGACTTCTACTGACTAAAATCCACGGTGTCCTTCAATAGCCCTTTCTGTTCCAGGGTCACGGTAAGGAAATAATCCCGCGACCCCGGCAGGCTTTGGCCCTCTGAGAGGGGGGCCCCGTCATTATGCTGACGCTCTTTGAGGCGCGCGTGGGACACAACGCGCCGTCGACCCGGGCATGGTCCTTGGTCGGGCAGCGAGTTGCCCTTTACTCGCTGCCCGCATGCCCGCGCCTACGGTGGCCGGAGATCATCTAGCGACGTCCGTCGCCGTGGGCGTCTACTACCGCGGATGGGGCGGAGGGAGGACTCTGTCCTCTCTCGCTCGCGGCCCGCCTCCTCCTTCACGAGCATTACTGCCTCGCAGAAGGAGGCGACCGCTTCCCACTCCGTCTCGCCCCGCAGCATGGCCGCGACCAATGCTGGGCGCGAGAGGTCTCCGCCTATCGCAGCCGTGAGGACACGTCGGTGCTCTGCCCAAGCTGGGCAGTCTTGCACCGTATGCTCCACCGTGTCCTCCGGGCGATCTTCGCAGTGGTGACACCCAGGCGTCTCCTCCTTTCGCATCAGACACAGGTACCTCCCGAAACTTCCGTGTCCGGTGAGGACCTGCGTCAAGCGGTAGGTCAGGACGCCATGACTTCTCGCCAGCCACTCCTCAAAGAGGGGTCTTACCGCCGCAATTGCGGCGTGCCCGGCCTTCGGTCGCGACAGTCGTTCCTTCCATACTGCCCTGAGATCGCGCCGGAGCTCTTCCCGCCGCGCCTCGACTTCACGAGGCAGCGGGGTCACGCCCCGGCGCTGCGCCTCCACGCGCCACTCATAGACGCGCTGGAGGGCAGTCGCCTCCAGATCCCAGGGCAGAGACTTTATTCCCTAAGGTAAATCGTTGAATATAGTTATTTGCTAGATCATTAAGGATTGTGTTATTAACATCAGCTATACTGGCGACGTCATTGACACTCATCGTTTAATTATGCTAAAGCAATGTGTTTTCATTTACATAAATGTTTTCATTTAGCTTTATAGTTTTCTCTAGCGATGCATCCGATACCGATACCGATATATCGGCGATACTGCAGGTTAGCCGATATATGGGTATTGACGATATTTTTATGACCGATTCAACGATACTTTTTAATTTAAAAATATAGTGTAAACGAGCGTGTTTCTCGTGTATTTCGATGCACAAACGAGGCACGAACTATGCCAGGGGAATCCTTTGCCAAACAGACTTGTGAAATCGCCTTTCTCCGAAAAAATTAAAATTACTATGTTTTATCAGAAATCTCATTAATGTTAATTTTAATTGCTAAAATGTGTCATTATCTAATAACAACCAATGTCATTCCTTTTTATATAATATTAAAAAAAAAACTGACTCGTGATTTATTTATTTTACCTTAATTTTTTATTCACAACATGCGTATCGGTATCGGTATCGCCGATATTTTTATAAGAGTATCGGTATCCGTATCGTATCGGCGAAAAGGCCTCATATTTATTCCTCGTCAGTTCAGTACTTGGTGTTATATTTAAAGAAACCAGAGTCACTCAAAGAAATTCTTATAAATAATTAAGTCGTTGCTTTAGTGAAGAATTTGGCATTAGGTATCAAAATATTCAACCAATTAAGTAGCTAACTAATCAAGTGGCGCCAGAGTATTCAAAGTCTTGTGAAAAAAAACTGGCTATATGCGGATTTAAAAGTTTTTATGCGAAGTTTTACGACTTTTAAATATGTGTCAGATATTTTATTGACTGCGACTTCAGTCTTTATCACTAATTGTGTCACGGCGCCTCTACTCCAAATCTGGCACATTGTTAACTTAATGGTTTGTTTTTTTACTATCATAATTTCCACAGTCAAGATACGGAGAAGAACAAATATGTCAAATATCTTTGTATCTAATTTATTCTTCTTGATCAAACACAGCATTGATTTTATTATTGAGCAACCATCAAACACGAATCTTAAGTCATTATTATCAATAACACCTGTACATCACAAAGAAACTAATGTCATTTCGCAATACCTTCCGTGCGACCCTATTTCACACCTACACGGAAACATCTATTGTGTAATGGAAAATTGTGATAGAGCACAAAAACGGGGCGGCTCCCGAGGTCGACGTCTAATAATGTTTTAATAATGATTGATGATTCGAATAAGCTGGTAGGTAATATCCTTAGCAACATCGATGACGTCTGAATTTTCGACGATACCTATCCGACGGGTTTAAGAAATTGACGTAATCTATGAGATAGGTACAACAGATCTTGGAATGACCAGTGAAGATAATATTAAGAATGGATGAGAAATTTCTTATAAGTGCAAACAGAGAGATGAGTCAGAAGCTTAAATTCTTTCTATAAATTATTATGATTTCAGTTAGGGCTGAATGTGAGTCATTTACGTTCCCCTACAATATTTACTACCCTATTCGAGAAATAGGTAAATACGTCATACTCAATAAGCACTCTGAATGCAGAACTCTCCATGTAAATTTCTCCTGCAATTTCCTCACTGCAATTGAGCTTTTCTTCAATTACGGTGCTGTGTGCTTGCTTACTTACAGCAAATTTCATATTTCTGATATTCCTTTCATAAAATGTCTAGTGTAATCGATGTTTGAAATAAAGTTTCCGTGCTAAAACAATTTAGGTCAATAAAACACGACACCCGTTGTAAGAATCGCCTGATTAGATGTTTACATGCAAACTGCAGTTGCTTCACTTAACTTCAATTTAAGATGATTCTCTAATTAGACCATGTTGTTGATTAAAGCACGCACTAGAAAAAGTCTTAATGCTCTTGAATATATCAAATTGTCCTGTATGAAATTTACCCTTAACTGCTTTACTGCTTATAATCGAATCCACCGTTTGTCTCAACTGATGCAATTTCCTTCATAGAATTCATAAATGTTGTCATAGTTGCAAGACACTTACTACTTCTCGGTTATTCACTTCCTTTAGTTAAGTTTATATTTGCATAAGCGTAAGATCTGGCTGCAATCGTTCACTGTACTCTCAATATGTAGTTACTTCCTTCAAGGAAAATGCAAATCGGGATATCAAATACAGGGGCGTCAATTGATTCGTACGGTGAGACAAATTGCAGGACCATTATTCTATTCTGGTATATCAGCCTGGATTGCATCGGAATTGGTCTGAAATTCAATTATCCCATATATTTTAAGCGGCTTCCTTTAGCACTTGCAAATTGCTTCGAGAGTCTTGTCATCTGGCAAGTGAGGATGATGATTTATATCCGCGTGTGCTGATTGGTAATCGGTTTATTTGCGATCTCTTGAAAATAATGTAGAAAGTTTTAACAGTGCACTGAGAATATTTATCTAATATCTGTTCATTCATAGCACGTGTCGCTACAAACAGAACCGAAATCTAAAGGCTCGAGCTTTGAATGCGTTTGCATTTCTTAATGTCACATTATATGTAATGAATCTATTCAGATGTTATCAATGAGATGTTCAAAGTGGCCCGCGCGGGACTCGAGAGGTGTGTCGCGTCGGCAGATCACAGACACCCTCTCATAGTTTTGTTATTCAAATCTTGGGAGCACTAAACTCAACCATTATTTACCAGTCGGCACTTTGACACCCGCTGTGAGACTAAACGGTTGATTACTCTGAACAGAGCTGCATCTCAAACCTGCACAATGGCAACTGCACTTTTTGTAAAGGAAATCTTAAAAAAATGGCACGCCGCTTAATACTCGTATATCTGTCAAGATCGAAGCCCTCCCATAAAACGAAATATGAATGAACGAGAAAATAACTTTAAATTCCATCGCTTAAAGAGACGAACGATCGAAAAGACGGTTACCGTTACGAATGAGCTTAAAGGCAATGACATAAAAAACATATTTTTTATACCAAATAGCACACACGGGCCGGGAGCGAGGCTCGGCCCGTAAGTCATCGAAGCTGTCAAGATAAGAATGAGTGAATGAACACCTGCCGCCACCGGTGTTACGCGTGCGCCTACGCACCCGCGCAACGCTCCCATTTTATAATACCATTTTAAAATACTCGAGACGACTCTCAATTTGAATTTTATCTCGCGATTCATACAGTTCATATTCCAGTACACAAATTAATTATTTTAGATCTATTATTGAGCAAACGTAATTACGGACCTAGGTTAGAACGATTATTAAAATTAGATATATTTAATAATGATTATCGTTGTTTTTAAAATATAACTGACAAGACATCCGGAACTGCTTTTATTTTTATTGGCTTATGGCCATTGGCCGTATTTATTGTGATACGTACTGGTTTCTGACATTAATATCGCATGAAGAATTTAAGAGATTTATATATGTGATGGTGTATCCGTTGATATAAATTGTGTTTTTTCCGCATTGGTTTTTGTTTTATTTACGATTTCTTGGTAGTGGTTTAGTCATGGGCGCTTACCGTGTTTATAGAAATTAATAAGGCCGACATATTTGTGCTATTTGTTGGTTTAATTGGTCTAATTGTTGGGTGGAACCCTTCGTGGAATCTCGTAATTATCTTCTCATATAGCCGCAGTGCGTCATCTATTGCGATATTTATGTGATACTACCACACTCCTCACATAATATTATATTAATTATTTATTACATAATAAAGGTCATACAAATCAACGATTGAACAATATAGCTTAGCCAAGACATAATCTTGACTTATCTATGTAATACTCACTGCACTTTTATCGAAACCTCTCAAATTTTGCAAGAGATATCACAACATTTCTTTCAGTCCGCGTCCTATTTAAGAAAATTGACAAACATAAACATTGTGTTTGGAATTTCAAAAACAAGTAATGATTTCCTTTGAAATCCACTGTTCGTGACAATCGTCACGACTTTGACGTTTAAATATTAAACTATTCAACAATGATCCAATAAGGCATTCACTTTGTTCAAATCTACCTATCTTGCATCGTAAACATCTATTAATGTCCACATCAGAACTTTGTCACTTTACTCGATCTACGTCATTCACAAACTTTTGGCGCCAATTTCTTAGTTTAATTTCGACACGTCCATAATTTCGACAACAAAACGTTAATTAAGCTATTTCTTAACATTAAATTACAGTGTTAATTCTCATTTGTACGACAATCTTGATTTTTTGAAGGTTGACTTCCAAATTTTCAATGCCAGTAACATGTTGGGAACTTTCAGAAACCAGCTTCTTATTTTAATTCTGTATAAATAGAGTCTGCTTTATGTTAAGAGAGCCCTATAGCATTATTTTTCGCAGACCAAGAGAGATGGGGAAGTTAAAACTTACCCCTGTTTGATATAATATCCTGAGGTCAGTCTTCGATGGCACCGGTATTCTCTTGTGCGGTAGATACGGCAGTTTGTCTGGCCTCCTCAAGTGTATTTCTGCTGAAGGCCTGAACGCTTCCAACGGTGTTCTTATCACAGCACGGACCCCGCAGAGTGCCCACACCACAAGCAAGGTTAACACATGCATGTTTGTTGCCACTAATAAAGTTGCCACACACAAATAAAGTCAACTGTCAGTAGTAACGTTCAAACAAAAATGTTCGAATTAAGAACGGTGTTCGATATTCGGTGTTCGTGCGTGTTCGGGTCGCGTGCGCTGTGTCGCGTTGTGGTCGGGCAAGCTCGGACTGGCGGCAAGCGCGCCGAGGCAGGTACGACTTAGCCTACGCGCCCGGTATAACCACCTCCGACTGCGACCAGTAAGACTTGATTCTTGAAGCTTTCCTGTGAATTTGGCGCGTGAACATTTCTTTTTTAACATGTTTTTAAAATTGTTTTTATTTTTTCGAAGAATTCGAAACACGACATAGTTTTTGAAATTTGTGAAAATATTATAATTAAATCCTTAGAGAATACATTTAAGAAAAATTACCTCTCATCATACCGATACTTAATTTTGAAGTTGACAA
This sequence comes from Agrotis clavis, assembly GCA_954870645.1. Lineage (NCBI taxonomy): Eukaryota > Metazoa > Arthropoda > Insecta > Lepidoptera > Noctuidae > Agrotis > Agrotis clavis. The sequence goes on from OX940933.1 coordinate 10,936,682, forward strand.
AGGAAACAAAGGTTTAACATTTTCTACCAAGTGTACAAAAACCAATCCTTCTGCCGAAGAAAATCAAAAATTAGTCGACCGTATAAGGAGTAATTTATCAGAAAGGAATCAATATCAAATAATTAAATGAATGACCTATTCAACTATACCAGTTTTAAATAGGCACTTAATAACTCAAATAGGCAAATAGTCCTAAGTGTCAAATTTCCAAGCCGTTATCGTAAAATGACGTAATAAAAATATTTTTTTAAATACCTCAACGGATCAAGAGTGTTCGGTTGGGACGGGTTGACTTCCTACCGACGATGTTTTTTTACACAATCTTGTTGCTCTGATGGCAAGGGTGTGTTCACAGATACAGCCTGATTTAAAAAGGCCGTGCAGGAATAGGGTTTATTTTATAGAGCTTTTGATGCAATAAGATATCCTGAAAAAAAGTAGTGTGTGTGAAGTGTTTTTCAGTCATTTTCAGTAGAGTTAGGAAAATAATGTTGACGGATCCTGCAACATATTATCAACATGATAATCAAAATATTTGCCTTAACTGTTCAGTGTTTCTCTTTTTTTAAGAAAGGAAAATAATATTTAAAAAAAATCTTAAAGCAGTTATAGTTTTTTTTCCAATGGTTTTTTCCCCAGGAGTGGTTTTACAACTCGACTACGGTTTCCAAAACAATACGTCCTTAACTTAAAGTAGTATTACTTCAATGTAACTACTTGAAGTAAACAATAAGAACAACAGATAATTATGGTGATTACCGTAACAGGGGGAAACCTCGCTTCCCGTAATACCCACTCGATCAACAAAAGCGGCTACCATCGTGCATATTCAATTGTTTTAAAACAAAACAATGTCATTCATATATTCGTAGAACAGGATTTCAACTCATTCATGTGAATTCAAAAAGAATCCATTGTCAGTGTAACGCGACCTTATATCTTCCCCTCTCGCTCGCTCCCATTCACCGTCGTCGCGGCCGCATGAATGAACCGCTTCTTATGAATGGACACAGTCGCTATAGTACTATACGTACCTACCTGCCGATCGCTATATATGTGTTGTTTATATCAAGTTATATGAGTATCGGGAAATAATATATGTGTCGGATCCGGTCAATAGTACGGACAGCAAACGAATCGTAAGCGCGCCATTTTGAGTATCACGTGGTCTGCGTGCGCTTATACAGAGTCGTGATGTTTCATCGGGGCTGGGAGGAGCGCATTCAGTGCCCGACCGCAGCAGTGTGAAGACATCCCGAAACTGTACTCGATTCGTTGTGCCCATTATAAGTGTAGTGAGTGATTAAATTAAATTGTGTTTGATTTAACTTGTGATTTAAAATTAAAATAACCAAGTGAACCGCACCCAGTGTATTTTCATTGCACGAGACCCAAACTGCCCACATGATGCCTGAATCTGACGGAATAATACCGGTGGCTCCGACATCAGAATTGGGATCAAATCGTGCTAATGAAATTACACGCGGGAACAGTGACAATAACAATCAGTGGAAGTTAGTTACTTTTTGAAATGCAAAACCAGCAAACTTTGAAAACGCAGCCAGTGAAAAACAAGTTTTTATTGCCGGAATTCGACCCCGACAAACCGGATTCCGATGCGCGGTCGTGGTGCGCCACCGGATGCCAGCTTATTTTGACGCTGAGCAAGGCGCTAAAGGTGAAGCTGGCTATTTCAAATAGCCTACAAAGGAATTTAAGGTACTTACAAGATTTATTTCGCAAAAGCGGGTACCCTCATTAAAAAAAAAATGAGTGGTAAAAAAAAAAAAAAAAAAAAAAAACACAAGTGATAAAGAAACATTACCCACGTTCGCCAGTCGTTTCATATCTGATGCGAAAAATGAACACTATCTGTGAATCATCGAAAACAAGTGACACCAAGCGAGGAAAAATAACGTCAATTAAGTGTTATAACTGTGCTAAAACGCCCAAGCGTATTGAGTGCAGAAGTAAGGCGATGGATACGAAGGGAAGACCTACAGCATCAAGTCAAGTGACGCAGCAGCCGGCATCGAAGACCTTGGTGTGCATCAAATGTGGCAAGCCAGGTCACATAGCCGTGCGCTGTACGAGCAGTAGTGGCGGCAGTGGCAACGGACCAGTCCAAGGCGCGGCGCGACGCGTCGATGTCTGCATCGTGCAACCACCATCAGACACGTTACAACACAGGTGAATCGTTTCATTTTTACTTACGCCTCTGGTGCCTTGTGTTCTTTATGTTGACTATCGCTGGTTAAGCGTTAGTGAGTAATATCGCTGGTTAAGCTTTTTTTATTATTACTGTCTAAGTGATAGGATTTGTAACGCTGGTTAAGCGCTACAATGTTACGAACTGGTTAGTAGTGATGCATAGTGCTGGTTAAGTGCTGTGGATTTGGGGGGAATGCCTGAGGTTCAAGTACTATTTTGAAGTAGAGATGTTGAGTTGAATGATAGTGTGGAATCTTAGGTCGGCTGGTCGGACCGTACCAGTAGCTATTTCGTAGCCGTAATCCGTATCTTATTGACATCTCGGTGTCCATGGAAGCGCGGTGTGCGGATGGCACTGGCGGAGGTCGTGTATTGTGCGTTCATGGTGAACGGTGTGAAACAAACAGAGGTTTGTTAGTGGGGCTAGTGTTAGCCACAGGCCACGAATTTGATTCCTGCTGTTTTGATTGTAATATTGCTGCATTGTGATAATACAATTGCAAAGGTACTTGAATGCTCTGGGATTTCCGATCAGTCTTAGTTAGATCCAAAGTTTAAGGGTCTGTTTAGAGTGATAAAGATTTTGAGATGGTGGCCGTTACACATTGAAACCCTTGAACTCTAAGTGTACAAACATGCCAACGGGTCATGTACCAGTCGAAGTTACCATAGATTCTGATAACTTGTTGTTGTGAGGTCGAATAAAACGGTCTATCGGCCATATTGTTTTCAACCGTACCAGTAGCTGTTTCGTAGCCGTAGTCCGTATCTTATTGACATCCTGGTGTCCATGGATGCGCGGTGCGCGGGTGGCTCTGGCGGAGGTTGGGGTCTTGAGAGACCATAGTGTGTAGTCAGCGGGTGATGCACACGGGCGATCCACGTGGTGGATGCGCACAGAAGTTCTGATCCATGCGTTGGATGTGTGAAAGCAATGTGATTGCTGGTCGGCTAGAGAGCCGTGGCGTTAGAAGTTTTACTCGAAAGTCGAAGGTCACTGAAAAATTGGTAGTTTTTGCAATAGAGTTGTGAAAGTAGATTCGAACGACTGTGGCACATGGCCCGGGGTAGTTGTTGGTGGCCCGGGGTGGTTGTTAGTGGCCTAGGGTAGTGATTGATGTATTTTCAATTGGCTATTCCCAATGTTTGATTTAGTTAAAGAGTATTGGTTTTATTGGTACAGTGGAGTTCTGAAATTCCCTTATTTTCAGCAAAGAACTGAATATAGAGTTTGGTCAGGAATGACCGAGTGGAACAGTATTCTGTCGTGGACTATTTTGTGTTTCAGAGTGATTATTACACGTGGACGAGTGAAAAGAGTTGAAGGAGGCCTACACTGAGGTGGTTGAAAGAGGCTGAAGAAGAAGAAGAACATCACACGAGGACGTGTGAATCGCAGGATGGCCGTGTCGGATCCGGTCAATAGTACGGACAGCAAACGAATCGTAAGCGCGCCATTTTGAGTATCACGTGGTCTGCGTGCGCTTATACAGAGTCGTGATGTTTCATCGGGGCTGGGAGGAGCGCATTCAGTGCCCGACCGCAGCAGTGTGAAGACATCCCGAAACTGTACTCGATTCGTTGTGCCCATTATAAGTGTAGTGAGTGATTAAATTAAATTGTGTTTGATTTAACTTGTGATTTAAAATTAAAATAACCAAGTGAACCGCACCCAGTGTATTTTCATTGCACGAGACCCAAACTGCCCACATGATGCCTGAATCTGACGGAATAATACCGGTGGCTCTGACATATGTATATGTGTGTGTGTATATGATGGCACGTGGTCAATCGTCTTTTTATTCTTTAAACGTAATAAATGCTTACTGGGCGCGCGTTAGCTTTGAATTATGTCGAGGATATTATTTATATGGAACTTTTACTGTGTAAAAATTCTGTATCAGAAGTCTAGTATTCGTATTAAAAACCTCATCTTAAGAAATACTATCTAGTTCTGAGAAAACTCATTAATAACAGATCTATGTTTATCATTATAAAAATAAAATATGCGTGATATTTTTCGCAATCTTACGTCACTTCGAATTTTTGTCTTTATGTGGAATTAGTTTAAAACATTTTCTAGTTTTGGTCTAAATTCTTCGCATTGAATTACAATTTCAATTAAATTATTTACACACTTAAAACACTAGCTCTACGAGAGAGCTACGCCAAGCTTTATGCATATTGCTACGGTGCTGCTACGTAGAATTCGGCGTAGTATATCTACGGGTAACGTGAAGGTCTCCATAATAACTATAATACTACTGTAGCAGTACTCTGTACAGGTGACCACTGAAAACCAGCGTTGCGGGTTTCTCACAGCACAGCATTATGCTGAGTGGTCACCTTTCTTTTTAAAGACTTGGCATGCAGCTGTCGAATTTTGTTTTTGTTATTATTTCTTAATTTTTTTAATGTTTAGATTTAGTCAAGTAGTTATTAATTTCTCTGTTTTTTTTTTCTCGTAATTTGCATGCTTTTCTCTAGAAAAATAAAATATTTTTTCTTTTCTTTTCTTTCTTTCTTTTTAAATCCTTAATGTTCCCGCACTTCGAAACTGCTACGAGCAAATTATTAACTGTCTGCTATGATTTTTCTGTGATTTATTAATACTTTAATACTCCTCAGACGTATAATTTGCATTAACTTGATTTTTCAGCTGCTTTTTGTTGCCCAAATGTTGGACTAAAGTCTCCCCTATATTTTTCCTCATGTGCTCTCTAGGTTTCGCCTAAACTAGACATCTTGTTTGGCCAAGTAACGTTAGTTTAAAGAATCATATTGGCAACTGTTGAAGGAAAACATCTTGAGGAAATGAGCATGTTCTAGAATCAAAAATTCGAAGACAATCATGTGACATCTACCAACCAGCACTAGGCCCGAGATTAATAAATTCACGGATTTTTCTCATGGTCGGCAGAAGCTATAAATCATCAAACGAGTCCTCCCACCCAGAGCAGTACAGGAGGGACTGTCAGACAGACTTGTACTGACTAAAATCCACGGTGTCCTTCAATAGCCTTGTACGTTTCGGGGTCACGGTTACTCGTTAGTCCCGCGACCCCGGCAGGCTTTGGTCCTCTAAAAGGGCCCCGTCATTTTGCTGTCAGCTCTTTGATGAGCGCGTGGAACACGACGTGCCGACCCGAGCATGGTCCATAATCGGATAGCGAGTCGCCCATTAAGTACTCGCCGTCCGCATGCCCAACGTCACCTGCTGCGATCCTTCTTTTGCCTCAACTTCGTTCATACAGATAGTCATATACAAACATTTGTTAAATTCACAGAAACTGTATTTCTAAAGTATTTAGGAGTATGATTAGTTTCACTTTCCCTTATCTGCTCTTTGAAATCGATCTTTGAATTAGATTTTCTCATTTGAAATTGGTAGGTAATTGTTAAATGAGGTAGAACAGAAAGTGGTTATTTGTTTACTAACTGATTATTATAATAAAGAGTCAAGATGAAATTTGCTGTTTGCTACTGTTTGGAAGTGTTAGTCAGCATAAGCATAAATAGCCATACGTTCCCAAAACTGGGAGTCAACTTGACCGAAGCCTTCTTTCTGGAGAACGAGCGGTCCATAATCGACTATTTGGTGAATATAACATGTTATACAATTTATTTTTGATATTTTTATGAGTACAAAATTATCTCTTTTGCTGAAAAAATAAGCCTTTACTTATCCATGATTGTTCTTACTTTAAACATAAATATACACGAAAACAGGGTTGGAAACAGTTTTTTTTTTTTAATTATATAAAGCAAACAGTTCAAATTGTTTAAACAAGTGTTTTTTTTAGTTTCCCGCATCGCAAATTAATTCACCCTACAGGTCGACGTTTCAACTAATAAATAAACTATAGGTATGTTTCATTTCTAGACTAGATTTTCTCAAATTCGCCGTTTGTAATGAAATATTTACAAAAACTGATCAATGGAAAAAAAAGCATTAGATGTTTTTTTTCCATTGATCATGTCATGTTTTATGTATCAAAATGCCAGTAAAACTTAAAAAATGAGACAACAAGGGCATACAGTCAAAATGGTTTAATATCAAGCTATTAAGACTCCTGAATATTAATTTTCCTTTTACATGCATTCATCCACCATGTAAAGTAGTAAAAGCAGTTAAAATGTGTAAGTAATAAAAAACACTGTTTAATTTCAAACTATTTTAAACCATGTTTTAACTAAGTGTTTTAAAACAACTTTGTTTTAATCATGCCAACCCTGCACGAAAAACATTCCCAAAAGTATTACAGTAAGTACATACTCACACCATATGTTTTTAACAAACTTTTTTGTAACAAAGGAATTCCGAACAGCCAGTTAAACTTGTTTCAGTGAAAGGACACGTCATGCTTTCGTGAAACCTTCCCTCTCCACATAGCTAGGTACTTACGTCACAGACCTACAGTCTAGTCACAAATCAGTTTGACAAATGAGTCGCAGCTGACGTCATTAGAGAATTAGATTATTAAATGTCATGTTTAGATACACTTTATATTATGACTTTAGGGCACGCAGAAATGTGCTTATGTGCTTACGTCACCAGAGAAGTGCGGAGCTTTTGTTATGAATGATTTTTAGACACACAAATTAGGGTTCGAAATATCATAGAGAATTTCGTGTAATATCTTTGATCATAATTGGTATAATAATTAAACAATTGCACTGGTTAAGGTATCATAACTCTAACCAGCCAGGGCCTTTATTTTTCAGTCTTTTATTAACTGTTTCTTTACTATAATTTGAAGTACCTATCTATCTATTGACGTATCAACTAGCTATCTATTTGAACCTATCAACATAGCTATCTATTTTGTAGAAGTAAAGGTACTGATACACATGCTTTAAACTAGCATGCTAAAAGAGCATGCTTATGAGCATGCTTATAGTTTACATTTAAATTAGCATGCTCATTATTAGCAAATGGTTTCGATACACATGCTACTAAGTAGCATTTGCTTAAAAGTAGCATGCACTCGTGCTTTAGCATGCTAGTTTAAAGCATGTGGATCTGTACCTTAAGCCTGCGTTTGTATATGTGGAAGTGGTATTTTGCGTTCAAAACCAACAGTGAAGTGACATTGGGTACGGTTAGCCGATACAAAAATCTTGACAGCACTAAAAGAAAAATGGCGAATGCTGACTATGCTGAGTAGCAAAGGCTGAGACGGCTGTCAAAATGCTTCGCTCTCGTCTGAACTCAGCATGGTTTCAACCGATAATTTAGTCAGCATAGCTGACTGTTCAGCATTTTCTGTCCAGATTTTGTATCGGCTAACCGTACCCATTGATAATGAATTTTGAAATTATTAAGACAATATTGTTATCACTTCGTACCCTTAGACTCTTGTATTAGCAAGACTAAGTTTGCATTTTATTTAATTGCTCATTGGTGAGTTGTTTTTTTAGAAAGTCTTCGTTATTTACATTCGGGCTGTTACGTATCTGTGTGTTATATTTTGTAATCACAAAAGGGTTTATGCTATTTGATGACTGATTGTAATAATATAACTACATTACTCATAACTAGCATATGTAGGGGAAAGGTGTACGAGATGATTCCCTTAAGGGAGATTGCTTGTAGTTCAAATGATATTCTACTTAGCGCGAATGTAAATACGTATATACATAGTAAATTTATCTATCTTATTGTTGGCATACTCAACATTTTAATTTTTTAGATGCTTTACTATTAAAAAAACACATTTTTAAAACGTTGTCAAAGGATCATCTTGTACACCCCGGTGTCCAAGATGATCCTTGCGGTAGGGGCAAGATGATCCCAGGATCCAGGAAGAGAATAACCTAAATAAAACCATAATCTGGGTTTATTTTTTCACCTATATTTGATTGTACTGACAGCCACCTTATTTTTGACTTTAGCCCGTGTTTTTAGTGATAATACAGGCAACCCAAACTGTTTACTTGCTGTGCTATATGGCATGCCATTTTTAACAGCATCCAGTGCTTTGATCATGGAGTCTTCCGACCACAATTCGCGTTTATTTTTTTTTTATAATTACGAGGCATAGTCTTAAACCAAAAATATATAAACTTAAACATAATAACATACAAATGGTTAAAATATCCCCGTAATAGTAGGTTTGTTACCGGTGTATAAGAAGATCCGTGGGGATCATCTTGTACACCGGTAACATAATCATCTTGCCCCAACATAAACTTTTTTATTCAATGTTCGATAACTTAAACTATGTGCTTTCAACTGTTACCATGCTATTAAAAAAAACAAAATAGAGCAATATTCAAAGCTAACTAATACCACAGCCTAGTAATAAAGTACCTAGAACAAATTAGATATAAACTTCAACTCTCCCTTACCTTAGATCAAAGTCACGGAATATTTGTTTTTTTTCTCAAAAAATTTAATTGTCACTCTCGACACCACTACTTTTGACTGAGGCGGGGGAATATCGGGGACTACGTTTTACCATTAAAAACAACTAGATGACGCTACTGGGTTCGTTGCAATATCAAAGGATCATCTTGCCTCAACGGATCATCTCGTACACCTTTCCCCTATGTCATAATTGTCATAGCATTATGCCTTAATTTAATCATTGCTAAATAATGTGACTCCTACTTTAACAACGATAGTTTTACTATTACAGAACAGGGAGGGTATAACAACGTCTTAAACCAGGCTTATTCCAGCGAGTGAAAGTGACAGAGCTATACAAGTCGTCTAGCGCCATCTCGTTCACTCACTGGAACAAGCCTGGTTTTAAGACGGTGTAATACCCCCCCAGGACAGACTTTAAAACTCTTTTATAAAATACTAGCTGTTGCCAGCGGCTTCACCCGCTACAACTCGAAAATTATCCCACGAGAATATAAAATCGGGATAAAAACTATCCTATGTGTTAATCCAGGTTATAAACTATCTGTGTACCATAATAATACCATAATTTTAGCCAAATCCGTTCAGTGGTTTTTGCGTGAAAGAGTAACAAACATACCTACATACAACATATACATACATCCTCACACTTTCGCATTTATAATATTAGTAGGATTACAAAATATGTATCTTAAGTTAGATTTTTTACGCCCATTTAAATAATACATACATAAAGGTACTTCTAATGACCTACACATTGCTCACTTCTTTTTTCACCCAGCAAAGTGCCTTTTCCGTTTTAACATAAAGATTACAATTGTTTATTATTATTACCTTATAAATTACTCAGTATTTTAATGGCTATACCTACCTAATTATTATTTTTAAGTATCGCAGGGCCATTCCTCCTAGTGATTAATTTATATTTCCAATACAACACGAAGGAAAATAATAAAAGAAACTGGCGACCATTTTTTTTTAAATAATTGCTTTTACACCTTAGATTTAGATCGGACATTATTCAAAGTCGTCATAAATAAATACTACAATTTTATTAGCCACATAATGACCAAAAAAAGGCAGGCATTAATTTGTTTTTAGCTCTAATAATATTTTAACAAAAATACTATTTTTATTCTTACTTTATAAGTAAGAATACTACGAAATCTTGAAAAAAAAGCGTTCCAGTACCTATAGAAAGATTCCAATACCCATACGTTATCTTTGTAATGGGGTCTAAAGACTTGAATAATTATATATCTAGATTTAAGTCCGTAAGTGCAATTTTTCCTGAAAAAGACCTAATACAAGGTTCTCATGACCAATGTAATATCACATTTTTAATGTGTCAAAATTATCACCACAGACATCTTAATAACAGGTAGCGGGACTGTAAGCAAGATACCATGGTTCTCGAACGCAAAGGACAACCAGAGGAACACACTGAACTTTTAAATCAGTAAGAGTCTGTTAGCTCTTTCCACTCCAGCCCGGGGGAGGAGTCATTTGATAATTTTAAACAAAAAAGACATCTAAATAACTAAATAAAGTTTCCACTATTACTGCTCTCTCCAAAGTCACGTACTTAGGGTTGTCACAAGGGTTTGGCACGACACGCCACTCGAGTGCATTGTTATAGCAGTGCTAGACAATGCACGTCTAAGCACCCACTTCACCATGAGTGGTCAGCGTTTTTTTGCATCTCCGAGCTTTGCCTTAAGTGGGAAAGGGACAGGTAAAGTGGTGGCACGCGCACTAGTCGATAGGGTTGTCGAAAATTGGGAAGTGATTTTAAATAATTGCATAAGAATTCAAAAACACCATTATTTTATTACGCCATAATTTTGCCACATTTTCATCGTTGATAGCGCAAAGGTTACTTTGACTTCATGTTTTAGGGTTCAACGAGCAGGATAGGCTGAAAACAGCTTCTAATGATCATGTAACGTCGATTAATTATTTGAAACTCGACGGTCGTACGCCTGAAAAAAACCTATAAATAACTACCACCAAATCTCCAGTATAAAGATTGAAAAAAATAATTTTCACGATTATTTCTCAAAAAATCTTTTTTCAACGTGTTTTTAAAGAATTTAGGTTCGTTTATTTACTGTTATTTTTTCAAATGTAAACATGTCGTGATTCTTAAACCATGATAACATAGGCATTCCATACTTCCTCAGATAAAAATAAAATGTGTTAGCAAAAGTATACAATAAATTATTTTTTTGCAACTGACACCCCTAGAACCAGAACCTTCTTTGTTCAGAATATCCCTTTTATTAAGATAGGTTTTGTTCTTTACTTAAAAGTGAGAGATCCGGTTAAGTTTCGAGTGTTTTTTTTTATAACCGTCCGTATTTAACATGTTTAACTGATAACAATGAAAACCACGTGCTGTTTAGTTCAAATTGAGGATTCTTTTAAAGGATTATTGTCTGTTTGAAGTGCCTAAAGGGCTAAAACCGAATTAGTTATGTTGTTAGGTTAGGAGACTATTGACACTATACATATATTTTATTATCCAGACTTCCAGTAGTATGTACATGAAAATGTATTAAATTCGCGAACCTTACACTTAGGCATTGTAATTGAAAAATCACGTTTGTTGTGTGGGACCCTCTTAAATAAGTATTTTATTTTATTGTTTTTTTAGTATTTGTTGTTAAAGCGGCAATAGAAATATATATATCTGTGAAAATGTCAAGTCTCTAACTATCACGGTACATGAGATACAGCCTAGTGACAGACAGACAGACAGACCAGGGTTGGAAAAAAAACAGTTTTTTTTTCAAATTTATAAAACAAACAGTTCAAAATGTTTTAAACAAGAGTTTTTTTTTGTTTTTTTTTTAGTTTCTGTTTTTTTTTTCATATTAATTCCACCTTGTTTGTTGATGTCTAAACGTATAAAACAATTATGTTTCATTTCTAGACTGCATCTTTTCAAATTCGCCCTTTGTAATGAAATGAAATTTTTACGAAAAATGATCAATGGAAAAAAAAACATGTGATGTTTTTTTTTTCTAATAATTTTATGCATTGTTTTAATTACAATGCCAATTATAAAGTAAAAAATATGACTTATCAATGGCATTAGACTCAAAAGGTTTTATGTCAAATCAAATCAAATCATATATTTTTATTTTGTAGAACATTGGTAAACAAAAGTACAGATGTCAAAAATAATTTTAGAACGCTATGTCTTGCCATCGATGGCGTACAAATGTTGTTATCAATAAATTATCAATTATTAGTAAAAATTCAAACTATTTAGACTCCTGAATATTATTTTATTTTAATTTTATATGCATTCATCTGCCTTGAAAAGTAGTTGAAACGGGTAATAAAAAACACTGTTAATTTCAAACTGTTTTTTTTAAACACTGTTTTAAAACAACTTGTTTTAATCCTGCCAACCCTGAGACAGACAGATGGACAGCGAAATCTCAGTAATAGGGTCTCGATTTGAACTATGAAAAAGACCTCCATATCATATCAACAAGAGGGGATGATAACAACCACTCAGTTCACAAAAACATTTCCATCTTTTCTCCCATAAACAAAAGAATACTTGATATCTGTTGTAGAAATTTTCCTTTTCAACTACAACAACGGCCATAACTTTGTTCTTTATTCTAGCTGAGTCACGGAACCCAGCGTGATTCGTGCTACAAAATATTAACTGAGCTGTCATACGTATCTTGATGAAGGGAACACGATATTAGGAACACGAAAATGATAGTGGTTCGACTTAATTACGTAGCAAAACTTAGCTCATTTACAACTTGTGGGGTCTTAAGAGGTAGAATATAGCAAAATTGTAAAAGGATAATAATATGAATTGCGATAAAAATAGTAAAATTGTTATAGATACTATTAACTGTGTCAGCGATCACATTACGAGTTTTTGTCGCAATTCTTATTATTTACAAAGAAATTATGAAACTGTTACAGTAGCCATTCTAGCCCCCCTTGTTGGAAACCAACTCTCAAATAGGTCGTTAAAACTTTAAATAATTATAACTGTTGAAATCACGCGATGGTTAACTTTGAACTATAACTAAACATTGATACAGGGTTTTGTAGAATAGGTCGAACTGTGAAGAAACTTATTAACTTCAATCAATTGTTCAAAGCACCCTGTTACTTAAGTCATGTAAGATCTATCCTGTCCTGTTTTATGAAATATCACAAAACTTATTAACTCCAATTAATTGTTCAAAGCACCCTGAGTCATGTAAGACATATCCTGCCCTGTTTTATGAAATATCACAAAACTTATTAACTCCAATCAATTGTTCAAAGCACCCTGTTTCATAAGTCATGTAAGACCTATCCTGCCCTGTTTCATGAAATATCACAAAAAACAGACAAGGCAGAAAGGCAAGCTATGTTGGTAATGAGAGGACAAATCCTTTATCTGTGTACTATCTTCTGCCAACAGCTTCTCTTGTATTAGTTGAGAATTATCCCATGGGAAGCGAATATTTTCCGAGTATTAAATGTAGCCTATGCTTTTCCGACTATAATGCAATTAGCACTGGCCAGATTTCACGCAGATCCGACGAGTCATTTTGGCATGATTTAGTTAAAAAACATCCTTCCTCCCAAAGTTTCACATATTTCATAATTTCTTATAATTATACAGCAAGATTACTTGACGAGTTTTCATTGATAAAGACTTTGTTTACTTTCAGCACTCGTGTAGACCTTGTGCCTAAATAAAAATTCCAACATCACCCACATGTTCCAATTTAATATGTTTACAAACCACAAACATCATTATCCCTACGCATTCAACTCGGACTTGAGTAGGTTGATAATAAGTTGGTAACGAGACTGCCTAAATCCGACCACTCGTTTTCAATAATAACCCTTGAGGAACGTGTATACCATTCAAGATAATGACCTTATATTCCTTACACGAGCACTAGCACCCACGTGCGACCTCCGAAAGGCCTTCTTTCTTACCCCTTCGCAGGGCCGGACTCGCCTTGTAGTAGTCGGGCTCCAGCCTGCGCGGTCCCCATACAGGGCTTGCTACAAGCAGGTTGGTAGCTAGGATCAGGGCCACACGCAGGCTTCCGAAGGCAGCTAGATAAGATAGGACTACGTGTATAGAATTAGGTAGGGAGAAAAATAATGAGCACACCATCCCTGAAACTAGTTTTGAAAATTTCTGTTCGGGGTTGACCAAAGCTTGTAGCGAGCCACCCGGGCCCTTCCACCCTAGTCTGACCCTGCTCCTTCGTACCCTTTGTTCCCTTTCGATGCCTACAAATAACCCCGTAATAAATTTCACAATAAAGCTAACGAAGTTATTTTGATCTTTTCACCACTGCATGGTTCGTGACGTCAAATGCACGTTTCTTAGTATCGAATCCGTTTTATTGATTGTAGTGTTTAATATCATGATACGCTGACGTTAGAACTGTGATTGGTTGCCAAACGGGTTATCATTCCTGTTTATTTTTTCTTTTCTGCTTATTTAGTAAAACGGTCCTATTACAGAGAATCATCGCTTTCCAGTTATTTATTGTTGTGTTTGCTTTATTACACAATATTTTTAAGCTAGCAATATATTATTTATTTCAAATAATTAATTCAGCACGTGTATTCATGGCGCTATTTTTAGCTCAAAAGGTAATTTAGTTCCAATCATTAGAGAAAATAAATGTAATGCAATCTGAATAGTACCGTAATGAAAATTGGGTTTTAAATTCAATACAGCCTTATGAATTAGCAGAATTTATTAAGGCAAATAGGATTCTATAAATATACTAATTAAGTAATTCTTAGGGCCATAATACATGAAATTAGCGACGTCGCTGATAACAAAATAATTATGATGAATTATTACAGTCGGCAATGGAACATTTAGATTTGAATTAGAAATATAATTTCTTATTTTAGATTTGAAACGTTAAAAAATATCGTATTGGGAAAACAGCCATGTCTTATAAAATTTAGCTTTTCTTAATTCCTTTCTTTTTCTTTTACATAAAGTCCTTCAGGGAAAACAATTTAATTCTTCCCATTTTGTCTTATCTGGCATAATTAATACTTTTTGGCGTTGAATGAGAGATTTCCCTGTTTTTTTTTCATCATCATCAGCCTATAATGTTCCCACTGCTGGGACACAGGCCTCCTCTCTGTGAGAGGGAGCGGGCCACAATTCACCACGCGGGCCCAGTGTGGGTTGATAGATGTCACATGTCTTCGAATGTTTGGTTCTAGGACATGCCGGTTTCCTCACGATGTTTTCCTTCACCGTTTTGAGAGCAGTGGTGATGAAATAAATTACACAAAGTAATGCGCCTGGTGGGGTTCGAACCCACGACCTACAACTCGGTAAGTCGGGACCGATACCACTGGGCCACCACTGCTCCTGCTCACTGTTTTTTTTTTAGCGTAGTAAAATTATCAAATGAGTCCTCCCACCCAGGGTAGAGCGAGAGGGACTGTCAGACTCGTACTGACTAAAATCCACGGTGTCCTTCAATAGCCCTTTACCCTTTACGTTCCGGGGTCACGGTAATTTGTGAGTCCTGCGACCCTGGCGGCCGGCAGGCTCTGGGCCTCTAAAGGGGGCCACGTCATCAGTTTTTCCTGTTATGGAACAAGTTATACTTATTTTTTTGATGATATCAATCTTCAATCAACTAATGTTAAAAAATAGCATTCATTCATCAATTACATTAAGTCGATCAGTCCTTTCCGCTCCACCTGATTGACGATTTCCCACCCAAAACAAAAACTTTTAAAGAGACTTTCCGTTTTCTGTATGTATAGGCCGTGTATGTATGGACTGTGTTATAAAATATGTCAATAATGACGGGCAGACAATTACTTATAAAATTATCACATAACACATTTAATAATATGTACATAATCAAAACATCAATAAAGTTACCTTATCCAGTACCTAGTTACCTACATAGCGTGCCTTTCGTAACGACGTTATGTAATTTGTTTACACCTTCCCACGCGTGGACTGTGGGCTCAATCCAGCCCACTCCGTGAAGCCCACAGTTTCCTTTACAGCCTACTTATATGGACTCTTAAGTACTCCAAGTGGAACCTTGGTACATACAATATGTTTGCACAAACTGTTGACTGAATGTGCTTTTTATTAATTTAATCTTGTCTTTTTCTTGTAGAATAGCTAAAGTTAGGAAGTTTCCACCATTTTGTTTAAAATCTATAACGTCCATAATTGTGCTGAACAGAGGTACTTTGTATACCTAGTGGAAGTTTCAATTTAATAAATGTTTACTTAATATGTAGTTGGAATTCAGATCTAATTTTGGCGTATGTTCAACTAGATTTGGGTTCTGTGGTAGCTACCAGGTTTTTCTCAAAAGTATAATTTTCTAAAACAATCCGTAGTTTACGTTATCAATGGATGGAAATAAATAGGAGAAGTTTTTGCCCGGCAGTGAAATAATGCTCCTAAAACCAAGGCTGGGTATTAGTTGTCAATTTTGCTGAGCTGAGCCTATTTGGCATAGCCATGAGACACTCAAATATTTTTTGAACATCCTTAACCCTAGGCTCGTCATGTCAAGAGTGAATAGCTTACTTCTTAGCAAGCGTGCTTCATCGTCAACCACAGCATTGTTACCTGATGGTAACAATGATGCCTGATGACCTGATGCCATGAAGCCTGATGGCTTCATGGTGGTCAAAAGCGAGCCAGTAGGGACAAAAACAGTTTTACGTTGTGTGTACTGTGTGCCGTTTGCCGATTTAACGTATTTTCATTCTTTTTTAACCTACGCCATTTTTCCTATGGTAATATTAATTTCTAACAAGCAAATTAAACAAACTAATTACTCAACCGACTGTACACGCACACATCACCCGCCCACAGCCGACACTGCTCTAGTTCACTATATTTAGAGCTTCCATACAAGGGGCGTGATTAAAACATATCACCATAAGCACGGCATATCTATGCCTATACGAGGACGTGACTCAGCCTTACGCTGACTTCCAGGCGATTATAAGTTAATTGCCGCCTAGTTGACTGCTTATACGTTAGATAGCGTTATTAGGTAAGCAATATGACGGTAGATATTAGTAGCAAAGTGTACAGGGTGTGAAAAAAGGGTTGAATTCCAGTGACAAAATGTCGGTCGCGTACGTCGGCGTTGGTCGCGCGTACGTAAAGATACATTGTGTTCTCTAAGGCCCTTCGTACACTAGGCGACTCAAGTTTCCGATACCTTACGATTTCGGTATCCAAGCGGCTATCGCAATACAAACCCATAGAGGTTCGAACACAAGCACGCGTCAATGAATACCAAAATCGTAAGGTATCGGAGACTTGCGTCGCCTAGTGTACGAAGGGGCTAAAGCAGTAGACTGCGACGCGGGCGTTAGCAATGCGTACTACATTGCTGTTTCTCCCTACTTGTACTACGCTTACGCGACAGACGTCAGCGTTACAGGAATCTAGGCCTTTTTTTACGTGGTTAAATTATCAAAATTTTAATGGAACTAAGGCTCGTATCTGAGGTCTTGTGGACGTGTAACAGAATCCTACTAATATTATAAATGCGAAAGGTTTTGAGGATGTATGTATGTGTATGTAGGAATGTTTGTTACTCTTTTACGCAAAAACCACTAAACGGATTTGGCTAAAATTTGGTACACAGATAGTTTATAACCTGGATTAACACATAGGATAGTTTTTATCCCGATTTTATGTTTCCGTGGGATAATTTTCGAGTTGTAGCGGGTGAAGCCGCTGGCAACAGCTAGTCCTACTACTATTATAAAGGCGAAAGTTTGTAAGTATGGATGTATGGATGTTTGTTACTCTTTCACGCAAAAACCACTGAACGGATTTGGCTAAAATTTGGTATACAGATAGTTTATAACCTGGATTAACACATAGGATAGTTTTTATCCCGATTTTATGTTCCCGTGGGATAATTTTCGAGTTGTAGCGGGTGAAGCCGCTGGCAACAGCTAGTATCACATAAAACACAAAAGCTTAGGGTCAGTACACACTGAGACGCGACGTGACGTGACGATATACCCATACCATGAGTTGTCATTACGATACTCGATCATACGCTTCGACCGCGTTTGGCGCTCTCATTGGTTGAGAGTTCATACAACCTTGGAGCGGGCCAATGAGAGCGCCAAACGCGGTCGATATCGATGATCGAGTATCGTAATGACAACTCATTGTTTGGGTACGAGTATTGAAAATGATACGTTTTCGCGTAGTTAATAAAGTTAGAATTTGAGTCGCTCTATTGAAATGTGCGTGCAGCATCGCGTCTCGGTGTGAATAGTTGAACTTTATTTCAACCAGTAAAAGGATTAGGTTTATAGCTGTTTATTGGTTAAAACAAAATTTGGTGCCGAATGAGGCAGTAAAATACACGTTTTAGAATGGTAAAAAAGTAAGAGAATTTTGACAAAACTCCAGGTAAAATACAGTTTTTTATTGATCAATTTCTGGCTCTTAAGAAGTTTTAGCACCATTCTTTTTCCTTCGTTATACATTCCCTGAAATCAATACAGTTTGTAAAACACCAACAGGTTTATCAAACATTTTCATGGTCGAAAATAGTTTGACGATCTATTATTTTGATTCATGCTGTATATTAATATAGCTAGCTACATTGAAGACTGTTTTGTAATAATTTTCGAATGAACTCACTTTATATGGGTTTAGCGGAAAACTGATACTTATATTATTTTAGTAAACGAGACTATCTATTTTATCGGTGAGCTGCTACCGCTACCGTTTGCTTAAAGCAATTTTGTAATATTTTCAAACCCATGGCTGTCTTTTTCTGAAAATGTTGTGTAAAAAGTTTCATGAATCTACAGGTTTTTAAAGGAGGTGTTTTTTTTTCCCTACAATCATGGCCAAACCGTGTACCTCAAGGAGAAAAGTACGAAATTATAGGAAAAAAATCGTAGATTTTGAATAAAAATATGTTGGATTTATTCGCGCATTTGTACCACAAGAAATTGTCGATCAAAGATGTTAAAACTTGCAACCCAAGAATTGATTTTCAATCTAGCAATGTCATACGTGTCCGACATGATGCGTTTCGTTACTTCATTTATAAACGTGTGAAAACCCAAAAATGTACTTTATAGAATTTATTTATGTATTTCAAATAAGTTTTAATTACTAGTACACATTTTTTGTGAATAATCATGGGAAAAAGAATTAAAAAAAAATACATTTATTTCACCTTTCGTATTATTTTTTGCGTTTGGTTATCTGCCGACCAAAAGCCAGGGTTCCCGACCTAGGCCGATAGTTTTTTTCTATTGTTGTTGATATTCATTACTGTCAAAAAGCTGTCAAATAATGAAACACCGATGTCATATTTTGACGTGATTTTGACAGATGAAACAGATTGTCAGCCGTAAATGCTGTCATAGACGTTTCTTTGAACGCAGTTTCGTTGCGAAGTAGTGTTTTTTTATATACTTTTATTTCTTTTTCTATCTAGTATTGAAGGATTTTAAATACTGCTAAAAATACTAATTATTGGAAGGAATTTTAATAGTAATTTGTACCTCGGTACATGTTTGGGCCGAAAAAAAAACACCTCCTTTGTTTTATTATTATCCCTGACGACTTCACTAACGGCTAATCTAATGTTCTTAATCTTAATTATTGCTCTTCTTACTGTTTGAGTAAGAATAGGCTTGACTTTCATATAATGGTTTCATAGTAGCAGCTGGGGAATCAGGATGCGTCTGATTGACAATAAGCTCGTCCTTTCAATTGTATGGTAGGTTCCAAAATATTTGAAAAAAATTGACTTTGTCTAACCATTCAGGGACAACAGGTGTAATCTGTACTTAATATTATGAAGGGGTAAACTTTGTGAGCTTGTTTGTAGGAAATTATCTCTGGAATTACTGAACAGATTTTGAAAATCTTTACCAGTGGGAGCTATATTATTCTTGTGTGCCTCAGGCTGTATTTTATTTTCAATTTGTACCAATGCGAAGCCAATACGGGTAGCTGGTATTAAATACACTTATCCTTCAATTCGTTGCATTAGGAATCTGCGTAGGCGCATTATTACCACAAACAAAATGTCACTAGTAATTAAGGATTTCCGAAATCCATACAAGAAATCGTAATTGATTCAATGCATATTCACTAACTACACATATTTTCATACATTCGTCTCGGTTAACAAATGAGTCTTGCTAAATCGGATTAGTTTCATTGGATAACGTTAATTAGGTGAACCAAGAACTTATGGTATTATACTATATATTATGGTATAATACTGATTATATGGTCCGTAAAATCAATTGAAGGAACAAGGAAAATTTTAGTCAGCACGAGTCTGTCAGTCCCTTCCATCCAGCGCTGAAGGACTCGTTTGATGATTTTTCCACGTTTTAATACACTCACTTTTCTTTTTTGTTTGTTTGTCGTTCCGGTTGGATTTTTGCAACTCAATTTTGAATTCCAATATATCGTCATAGCACTCGACAGAGAGACAGAAGGTCGAGCGTCTGACCTAAATGTTTGAAACAGGCACAGAAGAAATACGTAGCGTGGGGCAAGGCTAAAAAAAATAGTAGTGCCAATAATTACAAAATGACGGCACGGTTAGCGTAGTGGATGAGCGATTGGATTGTTGCACAGCGTGTCACGGTTTCGATTCCCGAACGGAACAAATATTTGTATGGCATACTACTAGGTACTAGTTCCAGGTCTGGATGTTTGTGTATACAACATTATTTTTTGTTTATGCGAAACCCGATACACCTGTCCAATATTTTTGTGTAAAGAATCTATGTACAAAATTTTAAAACCGTATCATAAAATATCACAAAGTTATAAGGTTGTATATTACCTGCTTTTCCGTTCAAAAACATGCTCATTTCGCGGTACACCCGCGTAAACTGCGTCTACTGTGTTATACACTCGTGATAATAGTTTGGCAATAGGTACCTAACCGTACGGTGATTTTATTGTAATTAATTGGTAATAAAATTTAATTAATACATTTTTGAAAATAAATATAACAGTGTGTAAAAATTATTGGAATCGAATCAGTTACTGATTCTGAACAAACTATATTCAGGTTTCGCATATACTAAAAATAATGTTGTATGTTTATAAATATAAACTAGCGATGCATCCGATACCGATACCAATATATCGGCGATACTTTGAGTTAGCCGATATATCGGTATCGCTGATATTTTTATGACCGATTCAATGATACTGTTTAATTTAAAAATGTAGTGTAAACGAGCGTGTTGTCTCTTCTGTTAGTACTTTAGTTTCCAATTGAGTTCTGTGGCATCTGAGAGACTATTTTCCAGCGCAGGTCTTATTCAAACAGACTTGCAAAATCGCCTCTCACCGAAAAAATGAAGATTACTTTGTTTTTTAAACAAAAATCTTATTGATGTTAATTTAAATAAAATGTATAATTATCAACCTATGTCACTACTTTATATATAAATAAAAAAAAAATATCTTAATTTTTTGATTCACAATAAGCGTATCGGTAACGGTATCGGTATCCCCGATATTTTTATAAGAGTATCGGTATCGGTATTGTATCGGTGAAAAGGCGTAACGATGCATCCCTAATATACACCCCACGACACAGGAGAAATTCCTAGCGTGGGACAACATTAAAAAAATAAGTACTTAATGCCTAAAATGTGCAAAGTTCCAATCTTCTTTAAATATTTCAAAATTGATTTAAATCTCGACTGTCACCCACGAACAGTAGGCGCGAAACATGTTGTAACGACTTGTAACCCATTGAACACCCGGCCTTAATGATATGAGGACGTAGCGACAGGTGTCTTAGAGGAAATAAGTTCTTAGCGGCATCTGTACAGCATCCCAGAGCTTGAGAAAAACTTCCCAAGTCTATCCAGATTGTTGTTTCCAATTGAAGGGATTTTTTCCAATATCAACTTTGTTAAGCTGTAAATTAGGTTTGTTTAAGAAGACAGTTGAGACTTCGCTTGATACGAGTACAAAAAGTTATAAAATTGGTTGAACTTGTTTCCCAATCTAAACTTTAGGTTTAAGTTTTAAAGTTGTTTTTTCAATAACGCTAACTGGTTTACAATGGATCGAAAAACAGTCATACCTATAGACGGAACTTGGCTTTTAAGTATTCTAATACTTGATGGCTATTTTTTAGTTGAGTATGAAGGGATGCGAACCTGGTTTATCTTTAATGTGTAGTTCAACGAAAATGTATTTGAGCGGGATGACTGGGTATTTCACGGTATTGGTACGAGTAGCTTGTCAATTGTTCACGTCCAAGAGAGCACAGAGAGATTTTGCTGTTTTTACCCGACTGCGCCAGGAGGGTTATGTTTTTACCTGTTCTTTTCCACGGGCAAAGGCATCTATCATACATTTCCAATTTTCCTAGTATTTGACCTTTTACGACCAATTTGTTAGTAAATCGTCATTGATATATTAAAACCCTTACATCAATGTAAATCGTCCTATATTTATTTTATTGCACAGTGAACAAATTAAAAACATTTTTTTATTTATGAAATGGGACACTATAATTTTACAACAAAACTATCGTTACAAAAAACTTTTTAAAAAAAAGGGAACCGACTTCAAAACCAAACACAAAAAAACGATAAAATAACTTTTCTTTCGGAAGTCGGTGGCTTTGTTTTTTTTTTATTTCATTGAGTTATGGCCACCGACTTCCGAAAGAAAAGTTATTTTATCGTTTTTTTGTGTTTGGTTTTGAAGTCGGTTCCCTTTTTTTTAAAAAGTTTTTTATTTTTCCCTTTTTAGTTGCGATATTCAACAAAAATCTTCATAAAATCGGCTTCTTTGAAAATCTACAATCCTATTAAGCAACAAAAACGGATCTATGCGAGCAACTTCACGAGATATCCATTATTGTTATATACTCAAACCTTCCCCAGAATGTAACAAACACTTTTCTGAAAACTGCATCAAAATCGGTTCAGCCAAACGCGAGATAATCGCGGACAAACATGCAATCGTCTCTGAAAATCTACGATCCAAGTAAGCAAAACGGATCCACGCGGGCAACGTCACGGGATATCTATTAGTGTTATATACTAAAACCTTCTCCAGAATGTAATGAACACTTTCCTGGAAACTGCATCAAAATCGGTTCAGCCAAACGCGAGATAATCGCGGACAAAAATGCAATCGTCCCTGAAAATCTACGATCCAAGTAAGAAAAACGGATCCACGCGGGCAACGTCACGGGATATCTATTAGTGTTATATATTAAAACCTTCTCCAGAATGTAACAAACACTTTCCTGAAAACTGCATCAAAATCGGTTTAGCTAAACGCGAGATAATCGCGGACAAACATGCAATCGTCCCTGAAAATCTACGATCCAAGTAAGCAAAACGGATCCACGCGGGCAACGTCACGGGATATCTATTAGTGTTATATACTAAAACCTTCTCCAGAATGTAGAGAACACTTTCCTGAAAACTGCATCAAAATCCGTTCAGCCAAACGCGAGATAATCGCGGACAAACATACATACATACATACATACATACATACAGGTCGAACTGAGAACCTACTTTTTTTTTTGAAGTCGGTTAAAAATATTTGTGCAGGCATACACTTTTTTATTGTGTTTCTTTACAAAGCAACATTTATGAGATAAGTACGTATGCAACCATCGACAAAGTATTTTTTTTTTGCTATTTTGATTTCACCATAAAAAAGAAACCTGCATAGATATCTCCTTTATTGACCGTACATCTTAATTACCCAGTCACAAGATATCAAGAAAAATCCAGATAAACAAGACACGCAATCATTTCAAAATCTTTGCAAAACGTGTTCCAATTTTATTTGCCTTTAAGATCCTTATCACACGTCGCTGCCGTCCGGATATCCCCGGCACAAATATTACTGGCATCTAGTAGCGTAGCCAATAACCGACACCTTTGCCGTCCTGTTTGTCTAAAGACCCTGATTCACGATATATTGAAATGGACGCTGTTTTCATTGACGCGTATAAAAACGGGCGTCTTTTCCAAAAACAGCATACTTTTTGACATTAATGGGCAGATTTTGGAATGCTGTCACGCTATTTTGACAGTTGGAAGACACGTCAGTGGTCACCTTTATACTAGCTCAGTTAGTCCAACTCTTACTTTTTAACGGAAAGGGCAACTCTTGTCATTATCGAATATCCTCCGACATCCGATCGGGTTTAATTTGTTCTTATGTTATGCGTTATCGTGACGGGAAGTTGGCGGCAGGAAGCGAGTAAAAATGTTATGTCGGCGGAGTAATGGCAAGCCAACATGGATCGGCTTTTTACTTCGATTGAGTAGGGTTGGTGAGTTCGTAGCATATATAAAATCTGGGATATACGGGTAATGTAAATTACCGGTGGTGTTTTGGTACGAAAAATGTCGGACTCTAACATGAAATCTGCGTTGGAAGAGTATTTTAAGGTAACCAATAAATAGTGAAAAAAAAACTTAGATGTAGCTGAGCCACACTAACGGCATTTCTCGTTAATTTTCGCGATAAGTCTTTAAATGTTCGTAATAAACTCGAAATTCAACGACTTAATATCTCGTTAGTGTGGCCCTAGTGTAAGCAATAGCAACATCAAATAAAACAGCACTTTTGAAATTTTAATGAAACAGTCCCCAAAGTGCTCGCCCTTCATCCTAACTTTTATATTTTGGAAAATTTTGGAGTGCTCATTGCACCGTGATCGGTGCAAGGTTTCACGTATAAATTCCTTACAAGTTCATTGCTTCGAGCTCCAGTTACAAATACCACAAGTGCAAGCCCTACTCTGGTGGCCGGTGACAAATTACGCTTCAGCGATCTGAGTTTCCGATTTGATGGAATCTACGGAGTTTTTAACGCGACTCGCGTTGCCAAGTTTTTTTCCCCACAATAATTGCATGACCAAACAATAAGTTGAGTAACATCCCACAAAAAATACCGACAATTTAGAAATTACTACCGCCGGAAAATACTTGACGGCTTTTGAGGTTTTCTGTTTCTCTGTGGAATTTCTTTTTTGAGGTTAACGTAAGTCTACGAAAATTAGTCTCAATCATTATTTCGTCTCTTCGGACTTGCTTGCCAAGTTTACAACAATGGTCAAGGATGCCTGATATTTTAAAGAAGTTATAATTACACATTTATTACGAAACATAGCTATAATAAAGATTTCTCATAATCGTGAAAGATTATTCTATAGATCAGCTGTCGTTTCGGTTACCGCCTTACTTTCCCATAAACCCTCGGTTTAATTTTCCTTCTCCTTATAAGACCATTCTCTTAACACTTCATTAAGAAATATTCCCTTTTAAATACGTTAATGAAGTGATCTTCCGTTAGCACTCGCTGGCCGGTGATTACACCCGTTCGGTTTTTGTATGCGTGCGCGCAGTCGGCGACTGCAGCCGGACGGACGACTAACCGTATCGGTTATCATTATCACCTGAGAGGACCTAGTGGGCTAGTACTTCTAGTAGTTATTTTATGGCTGGTTTATTTCCTTTTGTAAGGGCTGAAATGTATTAAGAAACAGTTTAAAGATAAATAATGATAGTGTGTGATATATTTGATAGAAACACTCAGAGACTAAGCGGCACTACCATAAAAAGCGTTTTTATTGTCTTGTTTTGTGTTCCGGTATTTTTTTGGGGTCCACCCTTTATAGCAGAACTTTTTACGTCATAATTTTATTTTGCATAGCAACGGATAGTATAAACCTCTTTTCGCAGAAAATCGTTTGGCATACACTCATTTACCATAACACCGAAACCCATAATTTTTAAGTCAGAATCATCTTTAGGCATAAATTTCATTTCCATAATAATCAATAAGTATAACCATCATATCGTAGAAAGTTCACAACCAGAATCATCTTTTGGCATATATTTTATATCCATAATAATCAAAAGTATAACCATCATATCGCAGAAAATTCACGGCCAGAATCATCTTTTGGCATAATTGTGTGGTTTTTATTTCCCAGACAGTAAGATGATGCAGTAAGCATGCAGCAAGCATTCAGCATACAAGCATGCAGCATGCAAGGTTGCAACATGCACCAGGCATGCAGCAAGCATGCAACATGCAGCAGGCATGGCTTCTGTCACGGCTCCGGCGCTGCGGGTCTCCGGCGGTCCCACGCGAGCTAATCGTCGCAGATGATTTTACGCCCACCACCGCAGCTTCGGCTTACTGGCCGGCAAGCCGGCCAGCCTCAGCCGCGGCGGTGTGCGTTAAAACCACCTGCTCCTCAGCTCGCGGGCCGCCTCGCCCCTCCGCGCCTACGCGATTATAAATTACACTCTAGGGGTAGGGCAGACAAGACTATGTGAAGTCGGTTTTGCAGCGATTCATTTCTGTCACTAACTTTTGTAGCACACCATATTGATTTTATAAAACAATTTTTTTATTTTTTATTATGACTATTAAATTATTTCTATTCTGAAATTCTGTGATCTTCGAAGTACACTAAGTCAAATTATTCCAAATAATTGGCGCTCTAAATAAACGTTATGCTAAATGAAAATATGCAAAATTGTAACTCTGACAAAGGTATTATGCCCAATACAATTCTGCCATCTTAAAAGTATCCCAATTTAAATTCGGACATAAAAACATTAGGCCAAAAAACAATTATATTAAATATTTTTTATACCATAACCACCCCTTTTTGTACATGTACACACAAGAGCAAGCCCTTTGAAATCTACCGAGCATAAAATCTAAACAGTTTCTACTTACTGAAATTGCTGATGGAAAATTCCATTATCTCGATGCCCAGCCTTTGTGGAGTTTGGAAAGCTTGTTGCCAACGAACAATGCTTTATGCAGGACATTATATATGGCATATTCCGAAAATTTTCACTCCTATCTTAATGTTCTGACAGAAAGTCGGGATATCGGTGACACATCTACTTAGTCAAGTTCGTAACAAGAACGAACGGTATAAAAACGTTGTTTTCTTCAGGAATGTCGTAAATTGTGCGCGGAAGTTTATCAACTTGTTTATTTTCAATAAGTGCATGTCACATCGTAAAGTTACCGGCTCACCGCGACTTTCCCGGTTTATTTGACGGTAACATGCGATGTAATTATTAGTACACATCTGAATAAAGGGTTTTATTTTATGTAAGTCCATACTATTTTATGCAAATATGCGGGTAACTTTATGTTTAGGCATTGAAAATAATAGGAGTATATTTAACGAAGGATATTAAGGGGCTGTAAAGCGGGTATATTATAAAAAAAGTATTTCACAATTCTAGCTACATGACGCCTACGTCTAAAGGGGAGAATCGGAAATCGTGTTGCACCGACGGCGACGAGAATGTAGAATGAAATAAGGGCAAGATGATGTTTCTCTTTATTTACCCGTCATTTACCCAAATCTCTTTTTACGTCTCAACTGTTCTCAAACGGTTTTTCCAAAATAAAAATTATCTATTCAAAGCTAACCTTGCTACACATCCGGTAATAAACTAGGTCTTCAACAAGAGTACAATGTTAAAACAATTTCTTACGACAGCTAAATTAAAATGTGACTAGACTTACAATTAACTTGCGCTCGGTACTGCGGTCACGTTTAACAAAATAATATAATAATTATGCACATTATGCGTGATGTTACTAGCAGAGACGTGGGACACTGTACTGGTGGCAAAACAAGCCGGATTTTCTATTATCCGTTCATCATTATCATCATTTTCACACACTGTCAAAAATTTACAAATGACAGCCGAGACCAACGGCTTTTACGTGCTTTTCGAGCTACGGAGGATACTCGCTTTGACAGGTCACCCATCCACAGACCAACCTCGGCAAACCGGGCTTAACCTCAAAGATTGCCTTGTGCGGCTGTTATGGTTTAGCCACAAGCTCCTCATATTTGATTAAAATGTGTATTTGTATAAAAAGTTTTAATTATTGATAGGTATACCAAACAGACAAAAACAAACCATTTAACCCAATTTAAATCAAAGATCATCAACCTAAACCAATTAAAAACAGCAAAATATTTCAACAATTTCGCAAATACCGTTCACAAAAAAATCCCAATCGTTTAAAAAATATGTATAAATCTTCAGAAATACTTAACTATCCAATTAAAAGCCGTACATACCGATACACATAGTTAAGTAAATTGGGTATGATAATTGTTTTGCTGTCGGTACATCCGCGTGCCGTGGGAAAATAGTAAACGACGCGTGGTACACGACTGAGATGTTAGTGCGTATGTGTGTGGTTGTGATGTCGGGAACTGAGGGGATTTGGGAGATTTACTAGCCTAGGTGAATAAATATAAAAGTATTTTATTTCTAAAATCAAAGCATTTATCATCTTCTATATCTATATCTATCTATACTTATAATAAATCTGTAGAGAGGTCAATTCTGTACATTAAATATATTTTCAAAATAACTATCAGGGTGTGATTAGGGATCGATACTGATGCCAAAAATGCAATTAATAAAATTATTGTCTGTCTGTCTGTCTGTCTGTCTGTCTGTCTGTCTGTATAACCGTTATAGAAACAAAAACTACTCGACGGATTTTGACGAAACTTGGTACAATTATTTTTCATACTCCTGCGCTGGTTATAGTATACTTTTCATCACGCTACAGTCAATAGGAGCAGAGCAGTGAAGGGAAATGTTAGGAAAACGGGAGAAGTTACTCCATACACGCTAATCTTCGGAACTACTGGACGGATTTGATTGTTTTTTTTTAGTTGTATAGCTATTAAGTCTGGGCAACATATAGGCTATAACTTATCTTGGAAACTTGAACACCTGATGCAGAACTGCAGTAGATCAGCTAAACTATAAGAGATACAAAAATAGCGCCATATCAACAATTGTTCCGCGTGATGAGCATTTTCTGCTGAGAAAATAAATTTGAAGATATAGAACACCTGATGTGGAACTCCAAGAGCCCAGCCACACTATTACATTTACAGTAATGACGTCTTAGCAAGAGTTGTTCAGTCTGATGATCACTCCCTGCTGTCGTATAAAAACTGAAGATCTGGAACACCTGATGTGGAACTCCAAGAGCCCAGCTACACTATAACATATATAGGAATGACGTCTTAGCAAGAGTTGTTTAGTCTGATGGGCATTTCCTGTTGACTTACAAAAATGAAAGATCTGGAACGTCTGGAATCGTCATGCGCGTCCCGTTATTTTCCCTTCCCCAGGCTCTAACAATTCGACATCAGACGTTTCAGATCTTCGATTTTGACGACCCTATTGTCGCTGGCATAAGCAACAGGATCCGCGTACGAAGTCGCTGGCAGAAGCTAGTTTCAAATAAGCCAGTTACAGGCACTTTTGAATTGTCAAAGACAAATAAAACTATTATTAAACACTACAAAATTATGGTGCTACAGTACCGTAGATACCTAAAGTGATCACGCTCGTGAAACTCCTTATTATAAAGAATTTCAGAACTCACACTGAAAAATTACACCTTCACCTCGCAGTAGGTACTTTTCAGACAATATGGTTGATTCTTAATTAATTAAATCTGAGCTTTCTCACTTAAGTATAATTCTAAAAATAAAACAGGTAAGTGGGATATTCCAAAACTACGACGCTTGAAAATTTTGCTACATAGGTACAGTTTTTATTTTCAAAATTTAATCTTGAGTTCGGTACTCAGGAAATGTGCGACTGCCCAGCTAACGTTTTCAAGTGCCACCGTCTTAAGTCTTCCATTTGAAATCAAATCAAATCAAAAGCATTTATTTCAAGTAGACCAATTACAGGCACTTTTGAATTGTCAAACACAAAAAATATAATTAAATACTACAATGTTTGGTGCTACAGTCCCAGTCACAAGACATAATAACTGTGAAAGTACCGTAGATGCCCATTCCAAGGAGTACATCTCTATGGAGAAGAACGGGCAAGAAACTCCATGGACAATCTTTTAAGATCGCCAAAATTATTACAAAACCTTTGTTACATCATTCATTTTGAGATGGTACACTATGTGAGAACGATGTAGCAAGTTAAAAGTGTCCACAGAAAAAAAAAAAGTATAATTATACGAATTTCTACATGTCATGTTTGTTAAGAGTTTTCATCGTCTTCCATCAAGAAAAGTAGATAACAGTAGTTGCCATAACAAACCCCCAATCCTACTTTTCCCGCAACACATACCTAGTACCTAGACTCATACATACGGACACAATACAACTCGCATGCTAAGCCTGTCATTAACATTACCCGTTTACATTGTTGAATGAGAGATTTCTACAGGGCCGTATCTTCTAATGGTCAGGGCCCCCATCCTTAAGAGCCTTTTTTTTAGCGTGGTAAAATCATCAAATTAGTCCTCCTACCCGTCCTGGGTAGAGACTCTCAGACTTGTACTGACTGAAATCCACGGTGTCCTTCAGTAGCCCTTTACGTTCCAGGGTCACGGTAGCTCTGTTAGTCCCGCGACCCCGGCAGGCTTTGGCTTTCTAAGGGGGGCCCCGTCATTGTGCTGACAGCTCTAGCCATAAGAGCCTACAGTTTTTGTGAGCATCATATAGAATTAACTTATCCCGTGGGACCATAATACATTATCATAGTTTTTAGCTCGCTACGATCGCTTTGCACCTTATAATTATTAACTTTTCTACGCAAGTTCATAGTTATTATGTATTTCTGTCATCTGTTTCGACAGCGTGGTAGTTGAAAAATATCCGAAAGGAACTTATAACTGGTATCTACCTATGTATTATCGAGCTAGACTATACTGTATCTCCATGTCAAATATCTTCCAAATCCAGCGTTCCACCGTGCTTGAGCGAGATGCAAAACTCAAATCACGTCCATGCGAAAGCGCAATAATGAGTAAGATGGTGTTGGCCCTATTGTTCTAAAATACTCAAGACTGACAATAGCCTAAATACGTCCCTGGATGAATATGATATCTATCGCGTGTGGGCGGTATGGAACTGCTACTGGTCTTCAAAATGAATTCATTAGGTTTTGAGTGGTTAGGAAAATAATAATATTATTTATTTATGGGTGCGTCTCATTTCATATAAACTTATTTGATATATTTTCATTTCAATAACGTTCACATGATATAATCAACGTGAGATATACCAACGGTTGATATAATTTCTTTACACATAATGTTTGTGTCACTCTAAAACTCATTTCATATAATTTTATTTGTTATAACGTTTATTTAAGCGAAGATCATTACTTATAACGTTTGAAACATATAATTTAACGTTTAAACTTTTTTCTTTGATGACTTTGGCTTATCCTTTGAACTTTGATTGTTTGCCTTCACGATTGCTATTGTTATTAGAAAAATTTAGTATCCAAGAGCGAGCGAAGCGAGCTCTGGACTTGGTACACCCCGACACGGACAGGTTAGGTTCCTTTTGTGTTAGGTTACTTTAAACCTTGCAACCAGAAATAGGAGCCCCGCGAAGCGGGGCTCCGTCGAGCCAGCATGACAGGTAGTAATCAGTTATTTGACCTAAGATGGGACTTGGGGCACCCCGACACGGACAGGTTAGGTTCGAAGGGGATGGCGGGGTCTGAAAGACCCCGCCATCCCCTTCGTGTTAGGTTACTTTAAACCCTGTAAGCAGAAATAGGAGCCCCGCGAAGCGGGGCTCCGTTCTACATTCATGGCAGGTGGTACTATTACTAGGCACATCAGTGTTAGATTACTTTCCAGGAAGAAAAAAAATTAGAGCAAATAAGTTTTATGTCTTTTGAGTGGTATACAAAACGAATTTATATTCATTGATTGTTATGCTTATAGAAATTAGTCATAATAAAATTATGTCAATCGTTTATTATATTAACAGATCGTTATATCAACCAAAATTATATATTTAGTTGTTATCTCTTGTAAATTTTAGAGATTTTGTAGTTATATCATATATTACTTACCCTTTATTTATATGAGTCTTATAGTTAGATATAGACTTCTGTTTTTGTTTCTAGTTCTTTAATTTATAATGCAAAACATTTGCAAAGAAGAAATTGTAAAAAGTAGTTGGAAATTCCAACAACCTATTCTTTTGTAATTTGGTAGAGTACTTAAGCTGCATAAGGATATTTTAATGCAAAGGCAATATCAGAACTCACGTCACATGCACGACATCATCTTGCGAAAAGTGGGGTGTTATAAGTTTGACCACTGTGTGTGTCTGTGGCACCATATCTCTTAAACGGGTGAACCGATTTCAATGTAGGTGTTTTAGCGACATGTTTTAACAAACATCGCTTCAGTCATTTCAAAGCTTCATTTCCTATTAGACAAAAGGGAGACAATTTACTTGCCCAAATCCGATATCATTCGGTGAAATTTCCAAGACAAATGGATTTTTTTAATGTCTCTCCGGGTTTACTGAATTTGTTTTATTTTTCAAAACATTTCACATTTTTTTACTATCAGAAACCGTAGGTACTAACATTGTTCGTGCGTCAATAGAGCTTTTAACACGAGAAATTTCTATTTTCCACTAAACTAAAAATGCAAATGTGAAAAATTTTAATTAAGGATAAAGCACTTTGTTTTCACATGGTAAACATACTTTATTTCTTAATCGTACAATAAATATAATTCCATCTCCTCAGCTCTTTCCACTATACCGCCGGCATCCAAGCTGAATACCAGAACCTTACAAGTAGCTGCAGCCAAAATAATAAAAAAAAAACATCATAACTAAAATACTTTAGGAAAGACACATGTATACAAAAATTCCTTTAAAAAAGGACCTACATTTTTACAAAATAAGCCGTATTTTCCCTCACAACTTTAAATTAAGTTCCGTAACTAGTGTGACACTGCGCAAGCGCATCCCAGAGACGGATGTCCTCTGAAGCCCGTTACTAACGGATAGGGATATAGGCCACAACGGTCTGCGGCGCGCCTCTCTTATTATATGGTATAACATAACCGTTTGGTAGCCACTGTGGAATATATTGATCTCGATTTCTTTGGATGTTTTACTTCCCTATTTTAAAAAGGCTTTACTACCACAATAACCGCCGTAAATACTAACTAGCGACTAGTTACTATTTACGGCGGTTATTGTAGGGAAAATGAAAAGCGCCTCTGTTGTACAAACGAGATACAATTTTACCACAAAATTTGTACGTCAAATTCCCGTTTATTTTCTGTCAAAAAAAAACGTAAAGAGTCATGCTGGGGCTCCTGAACATCAGTCTTAAGTTTTCGCACACACAAAATGCATGTATTAGAAAATTAAGTTTCGTCTTCGGAACATTCCAAGAAAGTTCAAACCTAATTTTATTTCGGTAAAAGTGTTCAACCAGTGATGAAATATGGCTCTGAAACGTGGTCTTTGACTGCTGGCCTTTTATTAGAGAGACTAAGAGTCACTCAACGAGCAATGGAAAGAGCTATGCTCGTAGTTTTTTTTTTTGCGGGATAAAATCCGGATGGATATTCGGCGAAGAACCAGAGTCACCGACATAGCTCTTAAAATTTGCAAGTTGAAGTGGCAATGGGCAAGCCACATCGCTCGTAAAACTGACAACCGATGGGGAAGAAAAGTTCTCGAGTGGCGACCACGGACCGAAGACACAGCGTAGGCAGGCCTCAAACTAGGTGGACCGACATCGTGAGAGTCGCGGGCAACCGATGGATGCAAAGTGGCGAATTGTCGTTCGGCGAGGTTTTCTAAAGGGGAGGCCTATGTTTAGCAGTGGACGTCTTCCGACTGATAATGATGATGATGAAAAGTGTCCCAAGTTCGCTTAAACGCACCATACCCCTTTCTGGAGGTCTTTCATTCAAGGCGCTACGGCATTGTCCAAATACAACTTCATTTGGATTGACCTGCGACTAGGCCAGTCATAAAAAAATAACCGCACCATTTTACCATCTCATCTATTCACTCGCATGTCTCAGAACTCACAAGTGTAACTTTCTCATAGCATTAGCTGTACCAAGCAAACCGAGCACCATTCATAAAGTATAATTATTATTTACTGAATGAAAACCACAGGAAATGGCCTCCCCCGGCCGCGACCAATTGCAAGCCTTCGGTTACGTCAATATCGCTATTACGCGAGACTGAGAATTGTAGTTGAGGTGCGTGTACGCTGGGGTTTGTAAAAGCAAGATGAGAGGTTTACCTTATTGTTAATTTTCCCAACTTTTAGTCGTGTGTATCATCTCATTATCTTCCTGCCCTTATACCAATTTACTTGGGGTCGGCGTAACACATTTTTTTCTTCCATTCTCCCCTATCAAACGTCACAGTATCATTTACTCCTTTTTCTTTCATATCATCCCTTAGAAAATCCATCCATCTTTTCTTTGGTCTTTCTCTTCCTCTCCATCCGTCAACATTCATACTCATCACTCTTTTAGTGACATGAGTGTCATCCCTCCTCATCACATGTCCATACCAAGATGAAGATAGACGATTACCTTTCATTTTTTCTGTAACAGGCGCCCCCCCCTCATAAACTCGTTCCTTACTTTATCTATTCTTGTCACTCCACATATCCATCTCAACATCCTCATCATCATCGTAATGTTTTATTGATGGAACTGTTTTCAACTTTTTAGCTTAATTTTTTTCACTGAGCCAATGCCCTAATTACTCTAAGCTTTTGTGGGTGTCCTCCACCAACTCTTCGTTGTATCAAGGTTACACGCTTTTGGCCTACGGGTTAAACAGTATCCGGCAGATGTTGTATGGTGTGTTATACTAATTATTTTAGTTATAACGACAGTAACTAACCAAATTAATATAATAATAACTTTACTCAATTTACTCAAGTCATTTTAGTTGGCGCAATGGTTGAACGAATAACTGCTGCACCGCGTGAACAAATATTGGTATGCTAAATTTTAATGTAGTTGTGCCAGATGTTAGTTTAAATGAATTTAAATGTAAACGCACCCACGATACAGAAGATATTCTTAGTGTGGAGCAGCATTTTTCAAAGAAAGAATTAATTAAAGCGACAGTAGCTAACCAAATAAGATAATCTAAAATATGAACAATTTAGAGACCTGGGCTCTCTCAAATGTATCCTTAACTCTTTAACCCAACTTTTACAAGACCGTTGGTCCTTCAAACACTTTTACTCATAAAAACAAAATATCTCAGGAACACCAACTGTTCCATCTAACCGTGTCTTTATTCCTCTTTCCCGCAAGAACAAGGATACAACTCATACAACAATAGCAGGGCTGACTGCCGTGACCTGTGCCTTTTAAAGCTTTCTGTATGTATGTAGAAATGTGAAAATTGAGACGCAAACATTTTGCAATGCATTGGGTGTCGCCAGTATTGCAATGGAATTGTGACCTTCCAATAAGTGTAAGCTTGTAGGTGTCGCGAATTTGGTAAATACTCATTGTTTACTTTTGGAGATCCTCAAATGAATTCATAAAAAATTGTTGAATTTGTGTTTAAAATTATCGACGACTAAATATCTGTTAACTTTAACCAGCGTTTCTGAATTACTCTTTATCCATTCCTTCACGGTGGTACAGTCATAAACACACAGTGAGTCATTGCCTCCAAAACATGATTGACCTTTTACTTTAATAACAACATTGTTATATTTGACTCACCGATCGACCTCAAGAAAGCAAATATACACATCGTGCCCGCAGCCTTACATTCCATTCCCGAGTACACTAACAAAAATCGTTTGTTTTTATCTTCCACTTCACCTCAACCAAATTCCGTACTGCTGGCAATTATAGTGTGTGTGTTTCCCGTTACAAAATGATATTATTTTTTTTGTTAACATTCTTAGCATGGCCGCCTCAAGTTTCTGTGTCTACAAAAAGCTCCCTTATTTACTTGACAAATACGAGCGTAGTGGGCAAGAGCACAAGATGTTCTTGCGGACGTGACCAATTGAACCGGATGCACGCCCGTGACCGGAAGTCCCCCTTTCATCTCAAAATGGCCGCGTCGAATCTGTAAGAAGCAAGGAATTTTTCTAGGCTGCTGACCACTGAATATTTGTCAAACAACTCCGGCGATATCACGAAGCGAACTTTTTTTGGTGACAGTTTTTAGGCTTCCCGCCGACTCGCGGATACTTTTTCATTGATGACTGAGCATCGACGATACTGTGCGTGTAGTAACACCTACTTAGTTGGCCAGTAGCTAAGATCTATGCTATTAAATAAATGATGAGCTTAATTTAAGGATCTCTATACTGAAAATTGTTTTGATCTTTATAGATATGAACGGTTGACAAAAATGCAAGAAGATGCATGCATTGAAATTGTCAATGGAGATGTATTTTCTTTCATTTATCATTGAAAGTCAGTTTACGGCATGTTCCGCCATTTTCTAACCTATAGACCGTATTTTTTCTAACTCAGCTTAATACATTATATTTTCTTTATTCCACAGGTAAGCTGTACGCAGCACTTGGTCGTCGTGGAGGTCGCGTGGTTGGCAGTGACTTGCTGAGCGGTTCGGCTCAGTTCAGAGTGCAAGCCTTACTGCCGGTCGCTGAGAGCTTCAAGTTCGCGCTTGAACTGAGGACTCACACGTCGGGACTCGCCGCTCCTCAGATGTTGTTCAGTCATTGGGAGGTCAGTAATAACGAACAAAGATTACTTATAATATTGGATTTAAATTAAATTTTACAATGAAAAGTCTATTCGGTGTAACTCGTTTACTTAACAGGGACCAACGGCCTGGAATATACGTATGTATAACCAACTGATACTGATGTCTAACAGTTACAAAAGCTGGTCTAGCAGTGGTTATGTGTGAATAATGTCGCTGCAGGTTTTTGTAGTTGCGTTGTGGTACGAGCAAAATGTGGATGTGGTTTTTGTTATTCTTGCGATGTGGCCAGCGAGGCAGCGACACAGCGGACTTGTCGCTTAGTGGTTGCTTTGTGGTCAGGATCACCCACACGCGGTCGACAATCTATACCACAATACTACTAAGCTGAAGACTTTGTTTGTTTGTAGGTATGTGCTAATCAGGAGCAGTGGTGGCCCAGTGGTATCGGTCCCGACTTACGAGTTGTAGGTCGTGGGTTCGAACCCCGCCAGGCGCATTACTTTGTGTAATTTATTTCATCACCACTGCTCTAAAAACGGTGAAGGAAAACATCGTGAGGAAACCGGCATGTCCTAGAACTAAAAATTCGAAGACATGTGACATCCACCAACCCGCACTGGGCCCACGTGGTGGATTATGGCCCACTCCCTCTCACAGAGAGGAGGCCTGTGTCCCAGCAGTGGGAACAATATAGGCTGATGATGATGATGTGCTAATCTCAGGAACTCCTGGTTCGAATTGAAAAAAACATTTTGAGTTGGATAGTTTGGTTATTGAGGAAGGCTATATAACATTACGCTACGACCGAAACGAGTCTAGCAGGGGGTTGTGAAACCATGGGGAACAACCTAGTAGATTGATAATTGATAAATGAAGTGTATGTGATTCCACTATTTTTCAATACAAAATATGGGCCTGCTAACAAGTTGTGTATTGGGGTTGTGGTGTGGTTGTGAATCGTGAAACAAATCCGAATTATGTAAAGTTGCCAATGTCAATATGTACAATCGACAAAGTTGAATCATGACCCACCATAAGCTTATTTTCTAACAGACATTCAAATTCAATTAGGTCCACATTCGCGTAAACATACATATCCATGGTAACGACTTTGATCTTTGTCAATTTGACGGATTCAAACGATTTTTTGTCAAAATGGGTCATGATTCAACTTTGTCGATTGTACCTTGTGAATAATCAATACTAAAATCACCTTTTAATCTCTTTGCAGGTAATAGACATCGATCCATTCTGGAAGCCTCGTACCGAAGAGGAATACCTGCATTGGGGAGAGAAATGGGACGGAGTGAACCGAGCCAAGGCCTATATGGACTCGGTGCGAGCCCGCAAGGGTCTGGCCACCGACAAACAGCTGGTCCAACATGCTGAGAAGCAGAGGACCCTGTCCAAGAATAAATAGAATATAGACTTAATGCAAAATAGTTTTAAAAACGCATTACACTCAGTTTTACGCTAGGCCCGTTGATATTACTGTTTCTGTTAGCCTGTATCATTCGAAGGCACAGGGGGGTAGGTTGTTCCGGCGAGTGAAAGTGACAGAGCTATACAAGTCGTCTAGCGCCATCTCGTTCACTGACCGGAACGAGCCTGGTTTTAAGACGTTGTAATACCCCCCCCAGGTCGCCTCTCCCCGTGTCTTTGTATTCCCTCGGTCCAGAGCCAATGTTGACACATTTTATCCAGCTTGTTCCGCCTTGATATTAATTACCGTAATTTATCCTCATTTTCATGGAACTGAAATTGTTACATTGATTGAAGTTTTTTTTTGCGCAAGCATGCTATTAGAGAAACGAATGTTTTCACTCATTTTTTGTCAGTTCAGAAAACTAATTCATTTTCACAAACATACAATTGAAATGTACCTACTTATTTTCGAGTAAGTATCTAAGTCAAGGATCATATTCCTCGATTTTCCAGATAAATAACTAAGTAGAATTTGTATCTTATTAGTTTGATACATACCTACTAAAACATACCAAATTAACCAATACACAAATAATTCAGCTTATCCCATTATTACGACACAGGACTATTAAGTGAGACAATAAAGTACGTAATCCATCAAGCGGACCCAGTGCGGGTTAAAGTTGACAGTTGTCTTCAATAATCGGGATCTAGGACATGTCAGTTTCCTCACGATATTTTCCTTTACGTTTTCAGAGCAATGGTGATAATAAATTACACAAAGTAAACCACCTATCTGAATTCTAACAAGTCCTAAGCTGAAATTAAATAACATACGCATAACTTTGAAAATTCCATTTTATTTCAGTACTTTTATTTATAACTAAGCACCTAAGTTTTGCAAAGGAATTCAGATACCATGTTATGAGAAAATATAAATAACTTCGAGAAATAAAAGCATTTCTCATGCAAACGTTTTTTTTTTCTAAATATAAACTCACGATGACGTCTGAATGATGACGTCAAACCAATCTATAAGTGGAATACTCCGAATGATTGTGATTGTAAAGCCTTCGTTATATAAAAGGAGGGTTGTTTATCGAGGTAATTTTACCATAAATTTGAAAGCTTTATATAACATCGATCTGTTTAAATCAACCGGCAACCGATTGAATGCCGACTAAGTAATAATAAATTTTAATATTTATACGCATTAAATAACGCCTCCGTCGCGAATTACAAAGCTTTTTTGAAGAAAGTAAAAATAATCTAAAAAATTAAGAATGATATAAAAGATTCGAGTCCCGCTCATAGTTGATTTTTAACCGACTTCAAAAAGGAGGTTATCAATTCGAGTATGTTTTTTTTTTTTTTAACCGATTTCAAAAAAAAAGTAGGTTCTCAGTTCGACCTGTATGTATGTATGTATGTATGTTTGTCCGCGATTATTTCGCGTTTGGCTGAACGGATTTAGATGCAGTTTTCAGGAAAGTGTTCATTACATTCTGGAGAAGGTTTTAGTATATAACACTAATAGATATCCCGTGACGTTGCCCGCGTGGATCCGTTTTGCTTACTTGGATCGTAGATTTTCAGGGACGATTGCATGTTTGTCCGCAATTATCTCGCGTTTGGCTGAACTGATTTTGATGCAGTTTTCAGAAAAGTGTTTGTTACATTCTGGGGAAGGTTTTAGTATATAACACTAATAGATATCCCGTGACGTTGCGCGCGTGGATCCGTTTTGCTTACTTGGATCGTAGATTTTCAGGGACGATTGCATGTTTGTCCGCAATTATCTCGCGTTTGGCTGAACCGATTTTGATGCAGTTTTCAGAAAAGTGTTTGTTACATTGTGGGGAAGGTTTTAGTATATTACAATAATCGATATCTCGTGAAGTTGCTTACTAGGATCCGTTTTGCTTAATAGGATTGTAGATTTTTAAAGAAGCCGATTTTATGAAGATTTTTGTTGTTGATTATGTCAACTAAAAAGGGAAAAATAAAAAACTTTTTGAAAAAAAGGGAACCGACTTCAAAACCAAACACAAAAAAACTATAAAATAACTTTTCTTTCGGAAGTCGGTGGCCATAATTATGTCAATGAAATAAAAAAAACAAAGCCACCGACTTCCGAAAGAAAAGTTATTTTATAGTTTTTTTGTGTTTGGTTTTGAAGTCGGTTCCCTTTTTTTCAAAAAGTTTTTTGTGTGTTTGTTACGCGATTACTCCGCCAATTGTGGAACGATTTTCAAAATTATTTTTTGTTCGAAAGGAGATACTTCAGGAGTGGTCCCATTGTCATCATGTCAGGATCTGATGATTGGATCCTGGAGAAATCGAGGGCAACCCTCAAATTTTATAGGCCCACACATCATTTTTCGCAAATTTTATGAAGTAATTTAAGTATTTGCGTATGGTATAGTAAATCGACTGATTTAGTAAATTATGTTTGTGTTCGCATATCTCCGGAACTACAAGTCCGATTTGAGTAATTCTTTCTCGGTGTTACGGGTTACAAAATTCGAGTGCTCATGTAAGAAAATGATGTATTCGTATTTGACAAGAATTGTGGTTGAATATTTAAACTAAAAAGAGTAAAATTAAAACTTTTTCAAAAAAAAATGTAACCGCCTTCAAAAACAACCACAAAAAAAGGGTAAAATAACCTTCAAAACTTTCCTTTCGGAAGTCGGTGGCAAAAAAGACAATGAAATTAATAAAAAAAGTCAGCGACTTCCGAAAGGAAAGTTTTGAAGGTTATTTTACCCTTTTTTGTGGTTGTTTTTTCATTCCTAAAGCAGCTTGATGGTTTTTTTTTTTTTATTCAGACAAACCCACCACACTATTCCCAAACCACTGCAACTCCTGAAAACCAGAATCAACAGTGGCAACCACCAGAAAAGCGCCGAGGATCCTGCAACGACTAATCAGAAAAAAATAGTCTTTTAACTGGAAACCTGTTCTTTCGATTACTTTTTGCGTTCCAGAGCTGCAGCACCCCAGTTAGACAGTCTCGCGAAATGCTAGATTCCGGTGCCGTTTTAAAAGTTCTCTGAACCGAAATGCTTGCTGCCTAAAATGTAATGGGCTCAAACTTTCACTTCCCTTAGAAATATCTAGGAATACTTATTTTAACCTTTTAGCCGCGCGAGTCGTACCTATATAATAAGTGACAAATATTTCCGTGTCCGTGTCGTATTTCTGCAACGGAGAATATTTACGTTTCTTGTTGTTTTGTTGGATTTTATTACTCCCTCTATTTATGTAGATAGCAAATATAATACTTTTTATCATCAAGGGCGTCGCCAAGGGGGGCAGGGGGGGGGCAGTTGCACATTTATTAAATTAGTTAAGTGCCAAAACCACCAAACTTACCAAGTTGAGTACTATCCAAATAAATATTAGATATATGCTTAGAAAACCACAAAATATCAACATAATTTTAAAGTTTCTTAAATACTTGTGGCTTATTTTCGCATGTGTAAAATATATTGTCTAGATATTTTAGTTTCTTCTTTGTAAATTCTAGAATAATTATTTTCTAGAAAACTTGTGATTAAACCTTGTTGTGTATGAATTTAACGAATTAATGTAATGTTCTATTTATAAATACATAGTATTTATTGATTGGTATCAGATTGTTCGACAATTGTGTTCGATGTACTTTTCATACTCCTATTTTTAATATAATGTTAGAAAAATATTGTGGTTTTTTGTTTCTTCTTAATAAGTCTCCTTTCCCAAACAACGCTTCTAGTATTACCTATATATTTTTTAATTAAGTACTTATGTTATTGGATCTTTGAAATCATAGACTAACGCAAAAAAAGTTGTGTTTTTTTCAAAATATCTCACAAACGTTTACCAACAGTTTCTTCTTGTTAACATCATTAGAGCTCGAAAACATTATCGCACTGGAAAATAAAATAAAATCAGCCTATACTGTTCCCACTGCTGGGAGGCCTCCTCTCTGTGAGAGAGGGAGTGGACTGTGATTGTGCGGATTAGTGGATGTGACGTGTCATGTTTTCAAATTTTGTTCTGTGATTGTCGGTATACTGCTGGACATGTACGAGTATTTGACAAGCATGTTGCTTTGTAAGCTTTTGATAAAACAAAATCTCTTCCATTCCACAGCAATATAATTTGAGCCTTAAGACCGTAGCGTTTAAGTACAACGCCTGGACACAAAACGTGAGCAGAGAGTCCACAGACTACTTAGAGATACAGAGAGTCGTAGAGTAATTCTATGAAAAAGTACAAAGCGCAAGGAGTACCTATAAGGATTGTAGAAGGTAGCAATTTGTATTTACGTACGTACATAGCCGAGTTATGTATGTATTATATTAATAGGGTAGGTAAAGGAAACAACTGTTCATGTTCAATTAACTCATCTATCTATTATTTACAAAATCAACAAACGAATCACAATT
This sequence comes from Agrotis clavis, assembly GCA_954870645.1. Classification (NCBI taxonomy): domain Eukaryota; kingdom Metazoa; phylum Arthropoda; class Insecta; order Lepidoptera; family Noctuidae; genus Agrotis; species Agrotis clavis. The sequence continues at coordinate 10,978,708 of OX940933.1, forward strand.
TCAAACAAAAATATACAAAACAAACTTTGAAATCATACAACTTACACGTCCATAACAATTCCTACTTGGTAAAACTTAAAATCACTAATAATCATAAATCAGTTCTATCACCCATTGATACAATTACGCTATATTACTTTCCGTATTCACAAATGCTTCATATGAACATCGGTTTAGGCTTTATACCGATTTTTCTGGGATTATTTGTAACTAGCTGACACCCCCTTTGTAGATTCGGACAGATTGAGGTCCGGACACCAAACTTGTATAGCTCAGTGTCAGTATCAGTGTCTTCAGCCAGTCCACACAGGTTTGATTAAACCTTTAATAGCTATTTCAAACAAGCATATATTTTCCAAATGATGTTCATTTTGTTGTTGTTACTGGGTCTTTACCTATAAAACTCTTCTTTGAAAATAAATACAATAAAAATATAAGAATGCATGCTTGTTCGTCAACATAATTTTGATTAACTTATACTCTGTCATATCTCACTGGTTGTCCTATATTGCACCAGAAAAAAAGTAATGTAATAAAACAATAAAATTACGTAAAATCATCATAATATTTACATTGACAATAATTAAAATTAACAGCACGATCCTACCTAAATCTAACTATTGTACAAACCTCACTATCTCTACTTTTGATATTTCATTTAATCTAGTATTTTTGTCTTTGGCAATATTAATTATTTCCGATAAATGACTCGTATAGGACAGCGTAAACAGCCTTAAATAACACGAAATATAAATCATGGAGCAAAGATTAGTGTTGTTCCGACCAACAGAACTGAGCAATACAACAATATACGACTATTTTAAGCGATTATTGGACTTTGCAACAATTCATTTGGTCGACTGCTCAGTTAGGACCATATTACACTGGCGATTTTCAAACGTGACCCGAGCGAGGCAAGAGCGCAGCGAGCTCGCCGCGAATATAGCCATCGAATAGTATACGATTATGGTGTATTCGGCACGCGAACCCGTTTCGCTTTGAGCTATCTCGCAAAATCGCCAGTATTATAAAACTCTTAGTCAATAACCCTAAGTCGGTACGTCTATAGGATACAATAATATAAAGGCCTAATCTGTCATTTGGAATACAAACAGTGATAGAGCACTTTGGCACAGCTGGTAACCTAGTACAACAACATTAGGCCCTTATTACATAACATATTAACAACAGCCAATTATCCTACGCGATACAACGAACATATTTGTACATAATACATCAAGTGAATTGTTCGAGGGGAAATAATTAGCTAGCATCATCTAAATATTGTGTTGTAATGTTCTAAAAATTATCTTATATCATTAACTAATAAAAACCTCCCAGTCTCCAATATAAAATAAACTGTAATTGGATCTATAATAAATAAGAAAATGTGTTAAAACATATCTTTATAACACTTGATTGCACAAACTTTACGCGTGCCCGTAACATAATTCCACGCTTATAATATTTTTAAAATCATCCTAAGTACATACTAACCCCAATAGAACCGAATAACAAATCCTTGAGCTTGACCAAAGACTAGAATAATAAATTATTAATTACATAAACTTTACAAGTACAGTTATATCTATAAACGACAACTATTTTAAACACGGCCCAAACCTGCTGTTCTTCTGCATGATTTCAAACAATAGTTTTCTATAATTCAATATTTTTTAGCTTTACTATAAATCATACTAAATACCAAAACCTAATACTTCTTGCATCGACAAAATGTAAAAAACTGTCTGAATATTTCAAAACGACTGTTAAGATTTAGACTAATTTATTTATTATTGTCAAAAAATAGCAGTTTGCGAATTTTGTAACAATTGCATTTTGGTATTTATAGAAGAAAGTGTGATCTACTCGAAAGATTTGCGATCGATACAGAAATATTAGGTGAAGAGATATGAATTTTGCGTCTAGTGGATAATAATTTATGGCAAGAAATATAAGGAAATTATTTGGCAAAGGATCTATTGAAGCATTGTGCTTGACTGGACGCACTCAAAACATATCGTGGATTACTCGAGGAATGTTGATTTAATTATAACTCTTATCTAAATACTAGCACCTGCCTTCTGACACTATCACATTCACAATTGTATACTCTTCAGTAAAACCTCTACGATTCTTTTTCTGATTGCAAGAGATACAAACTGATCTACACATGAAGTCACATACAAAGAAATACCGCTCGATTATACTACCATCCAATTCTTACATTAAAAATATGCAAAAATACAAGAATAATATAACATCAACATTGACTAAGATTATATATATATTTATAGATATATATTGTGGAATATTATTCGTTTCACCATCAAGAGTAAGCTTTTAAATACAATTTTATGTTTCACACGAATTTTTTTCAAAGATTGCCCAAGTTATAGAATTGTGATTATGAAAATATCTATCAATAAGCCGAGACGAAGGAACGCTGGAGAAATTTACTATTACATTTTAAACGAACACAGATTAAATATTTCAAACTGCGGATAAAAGATTTAGACTCGCACCACAAATCACACTAACGTTTAAAACATCGTTCTGTTTCTATCAATGTTTGAAGTTGACAGAGATAGAATTATGTTTGAAATGCGTTTATTAACGCTAGACGTAGTGATTAATGGTGCAACCAGGCGTTTAGGAGTCAAATGCAAAGGATGCACAGATGTCAAAGAGTGATTTGTGCTAAATATAAAATTGGTATCGCGAGTGAAATAAAGAGTTTAAATGCCATTTCAACCACATCTCATACATTTGCACGGTGTACTTATAATCATGTATTATAAAACAGATCGTTCATTCATCTCGACCAAACACGCATCTTATTCTAAACGTTTGTGTTTGACACAAATTAATATGACGTAGCAATGCCTTACAGACATTACGGCTAACTGCCGCTTATATACAAATCACATACATGATATACGATTGAAATGTTTAATGTTAACTCGTGCTATAGTGCTGTTACCGCTCTTGATAATTTTCGATATCGATGAAATAAGTATCGAGACTAATTTGAATGGTATCGTACCAAAGGGACTAGTTATTCCTGTTTAGGGAATTTATTGTAAGATATTGTCGTAGTAAGGAGTGTACCTTCATGACACGATTAAAATGAAGGTAAACGGTAATAGCAGCATAGAACGAATTAAATCTAAATAAAGTTACGAAAACAACAATATTTAAGCAAGCATGTGAATATTATTTTTGCAAAATAAACTTTAACTGACTTTGTCTAGAGCTCGATTTCATAAAATATAAGATTTGTTTAACAAAAATATCTAAAACATGTTTTTATTATAGACACATATACTTGCGAAGACACGATTATTATTTGGTATCATGATTATAATGATTTTACAATAAAATACTTTCAACATTTATTCAATGAAGCGAAAAGTAATTTTTAACTAATTTTAAGATTAATGTAAAAACGACATCAATGAATTAAAAATGCAAAAGATGGTACAAATTTAAGATTTAAAATACTGGTCCAATATAATAAAATAATCATTGAATGTGCAAAGAGGTGTGAGAAACTAAAAATGTTCCTTGTTTGTGGAATATTATATTTGTGAGAACTCGTCGCATTTATACGATCTTACTTCTTCAATATTTAAAACATCTACTTTACACATTCTGTTCTCGTTAGAGAGAACAAATTCAAGTAACAATTTCTTCCTCGCTTCACTGAGAACATAGTTCTGAGACCAAACATGGCGGATATATCCGAAAATCTTTAAAAACTGAAACAATGCATAAATAAAATAATAACTAGTATCACTTCCGTCTCACTGAGACATGGGAAAAGCGTTTCCTTGTCGGATATTTGCGGCAGCACAGCTGTCCAACTAAATATAATAATTAAATTTCCCTTGGAGAGATATCCACATGGCTATAACCCTAACTAGCGTGGTGAATAAGGGAGTGATCGCACTTACTGACACTGAATCGGCTTGAGTCGATCAAAAACACATTTATGTCGATGCGTTAACAGCAAAAATAACGCAACATTTAACTATACACCTTATTGCATTAGACATAAAGTTCTTTCTGCCCGCTCAAGCCTATTTTATATCGATAAATGTGGCCATCCCTATTACCTCTAAGAACTGAGTTGCTACAGGGTGTACTTAGGTTGCTGTTTAGAAATTAATCCCAGGTTAAATTAAGTGAGCAATAATACTAGTAGTAATAACCAAATTTCCCCCTTTTCAACCCAGGAAATCCCTAATATCGGCAACCCCAGCTTCCCCAATAGTTTGGATCTGGTTACTAGTGGCGTGTCACCTGGGTGTTGTGTGTCGCGCGCTAACTGAAGAGGTCCTTGGGCACTTCCACGTTGAGGTTCATAGTGCCTGTTTGTGCCATATCGTTTAGTATCACGCCCGATAACGCTTCTAGAGATTGTCGGACCTGTAAAGGAGGAGTTTATTTTATTTTATTGCTTTCTTGCACTATGAATCTCGAATATCATCATCGTCATATCAGCCGTAAGACGTCCACTGCTGAACGTAGGCCTCCTCTATAGACTTCCAATAGGACCGATTGGAAGCGGCTTGCATCCAGCGTGATCCTGTGGTCTTCATAAGATCGTCTGTCCATCTTGTAGGTCTACGACAGAATTATGACAGAATAGGATAGCCAAAAATCGATAAAATTGAATCATGACCCATTTTGATACTAATAAACGCTTGAAACCGTCAAAATAACAAAAAGATCAATGGAAATGTATAATTACGCAATTATCGACCTAAGTATTTGAATGTATGTGTGAAAACACAGATTACTACAGATGGGTCTCTTCCAAAAAACAACCAAACAAATGTAAAATCTATGCACGAAAGAATAAAGCACATTTTAACTTGCAGCCGTACCGCCCACCTACTTTTATATTAGCCTAAACTTCCCGTGCACACGCAAAATTGTACTGAATGGCTACGCGCGAGAGTTTATTTTGGTTTATCTGATGCTAACGTCACATCAAGGTCAACGTTCGCCGCGCTCAATAGGGTTGCGACTTGCGAGTTCAGGAGGCACAGTTTGGTAGGTCGGTGTATTTTATGCATTTGTTAAATTAAATATTTATTAAATAAATTTTCCTCAAGGAATTTTGTTTTTATCATCAGCCTATACCTTTTTGGTTTCGCCATCGATTACTACATACTATGATACTACATTATCGATAGGTAGCACAGCCACAGATTGCTTATAGTACCTACGGCACCTTACGTTAGAAATAATTTATTATGATAATATTATCTTTTCTACCTATTATTGTTATATTTTAAACATTTCATCTCAGAAAAACAAAAAAGAATAATATTTAAAAATGTTTGAAATGTTAGGCTTTAAAACCTCATCAATATCATAACGCCACATTCGCCACCCGAGTCGCTGTGGCTCCGTGTGCTCTTGTCAGTTTTATAGTATAGGAGCAATGATCCGATTTGGTAAGTAAATGTAGGACGTAGATGGATGTAGGTATAAGGATCGTCAATTCTATTGTAATGTTCAGTTAATTTGGCAGCTCATCCCTTCCAAACTGAACAGCTTTTGCTTTACAACTTCCAAAAAATTACAAAAATCTTCGACTTTGACCGATTTTGACTGTTTTGATGTGCTGATAGTCTCAGAACAAAAGTTATTTTTTCAATTTAGTGCGCTGTGTAAACAGACGATCTTACTTTTTTATAGTCCTCTATTGGCGTAAAAAATATGAAATAAAAGCATACATAATGATCGTATTAATTTTACTTAACAAAAACGTGAGAACATTTTTTTCTTATTTTTACTTTTGTAGTTTATGAAACGTGAAGCTCTTATCACTGTTGTCGTTGGCGTTTTAACCAAAAGCTATGCAGTATTTGCTTGTCTTCATATTTTATTACCTTCACTTTTACATGTACGTGATCACGCGTAAGAAAAATAATTACGATACGCAGCGCGTGCGATACGGCGGCGCGCGGAAACCATCTGTAGCGACCCGTGAACGGTGTGCGCGTGTGTGTGTACCATTTCATACCTACACCGCGTAGTGTCTCCTCTGTAGTACTCTGTGGTGAAAATTAGTTTATTTTCTTACAGACATTTAAATACTTTTTTTCAAATTTGTCTATCTTCGTAATGACAACATGCGAAGTGACTTTTACGCCATTGAGATACGGTTTCTTTCAAAATACAAACAAAGTGACATAGAATACATACAGAATAGCTTACCTTAGTAAGCAGCAGTAGGTTGGTGGTGAGGAAGGAGTGCAGTTCGTTGGCCGCGCGCCCGTGCAGACGAGCTCGCCAGCGAACTAACTCCGAGTACATCTCCTCACCGGACAGCTTCAATAAGTCCTCCTGGAATACAAGTAATATGGGTTAGAGCATGGTATAATAATATACTTCGCCAGGTATGGCACTCCGAAACACATTGGTCACGTGGGAAACACAAGCCTACGTCATCATCGCTATCAATGGTTCTCAAACTTTACAGTTTAGGGAAATTCAACCTAATAAAACACTGACCTAATTTTTACATTACTGCTAACTTTTGCCCGTGAAAAACCTTATTGTCCCGCCTTTTTCACTTTTACAGTTCCGAATAGAACTACCAACCATTTTCATGATGTGAAAAAGATATATCAAAGAAGCTTGTTAGTCGTTCACAAATAAATGTTTGGGTGCCGCTTGTTACACAATCACTGAGCGAGACAGGCATACGCATAAAACAAGAATAGCGATACACGACAAAATGGCGGCATGACAATGACACAGCCCGTTCCTGTGTTACCAGTAGTGTGTGGTTATAACTCCCTAACCGCATGTATTACCGTGAATACGATAAAACGTTGTGATTTTATTTAACAATTGTGTTGGTATTACGTATTGAATTGTTTCGTTTGCTAGGCTAAACACAATTTAAATGTTATATACATATATTATATATATATATTTTTAAACAGAATGGTAACTGAAAATGTTTCCTTATTTTCGTATTTTGTTGCAATAAAGTGGCAACTGGGAAGTGACGTAAGCATGTGTTTCTGCGGGAGTGTTAGACCTTGTTTTTTTAGACCATGGGTTAGAGTTAGTAATTGACGACACAGTTGGCGCAGTGTCTGAGCGAACGACTGCTGCGGAGTATGTCGCGGGTTCGATCCCCGCACGAAACAAATATTTGTATGATCTGCAAGTAGTTGTTCCGAGGAGGAGGCGGGCCGCGCGCGAGAGAGGACAGTGTCCTCCCTCCGCCCCACCCGCGGTGGTGCACGCCCACGGCGACGGACGTCGCAGGACGATCTCCGGCCACCGTAGGCGCGGGCATGCGGGCAGCGAGTAAAGGGCAACTCGCTGCCCGACCAAGGACCATGCCCGGGTCGACGGCGCGTTGTGTCCCACGCGCGCCTCAAAGAGCGTCATCATAATGACGGGGCCCCCCTCTCAGAGGGCCAAAGCCTGCCGGGGTCGCGGGATTATTTCCTTACCGTGACCCCGGAACATAACAGGCTACTGAAGGACACCGTGGATTTTAGTCAGTAGAAGTCTGACAGTCCCTCCCGCCCTGCCCGGGGCTGGAGGACTCATTTGATGATTTTGCCACGTAAAAAAAAAAAAAAAAAAAAAGTAGTTGTTCCGGGTCTGGGTATTTGTGTATGTGAGTTTCTATGTTTGTAAATAAATAATAATAATAATAATATTCCACAACTATCACACAACGTCATCTAGTCCCAAGCTAAGCAGAGCTTGTGTTATGGGTACTAGACAACTGATAAACATACTTATATATTTCTAAATACATACATATTATAGATAAATTACACCCAGACACAGAACAAATGATCATGCTCATCACACAAACATTTGTCCTGAGTGGGAATCGAACCCACGACCCCCGGCATAGCAGTCAGGGTCACTAACCACCAACAGGCACCCACGATAAAAGTGCCCACGATACGGGAAGAAATTGCTAATGTGGGGCAAACTTAAAAAAAGAAGTATTGAGAGATCGTAATGAAGGCCTATCACGGCTCGGAAATGCAAAAGGTTTTGAAGAAACGGGGTGGGTTTTAGTTAGTATGAGTCTGACACCTTTCCGATCTACCCAGAGCGGTAGAAGCTTTATGAAAGTCCCCCCTCCCCCCTAAAGATTTATATCTGTATTTTATCATATTATTGTGTATGAGGCGAAAGGAGATCTTAGCAGGTGGCGCTCTGTAGTTTCTGCCTACCCCCATGGGAAAACGGCGTGAGTTTAAGTATGTATGTATTATTTTATTCCCCACATCAACATGACAAAGATGCAAGATACAAGATTCAAGAATAATCCTTATTTATATGTATAATGTAACTGGTTGTATCAAATAGAAGGAAGACAAAAAAAGCTCTATATTGTAGCTTAAAAGTGTATTATTTATGTACCTAGTTTTGTTACTTTTTTTTCATAGAGACATTAGAATGGGCAACTACAGTACTTTTACAAATAATTGTAATTTTACATTGGGACAGTAAAAAATATCTGCAATGATCAAATTGAAATTAAATGAGACCCTGTTACAACTATGTTAAGGTTTGCGTTCAGTCTCACAGACCATCATTATAATAATTTAAATGACAATAATTATTATTGAATTTTGAAATGAAACTGGTTAATAAGGAAATGATGATACAAACGCCTCACCTGTACATGATATCCAGCATAGTACAGCTTATACGTGAGCGTGAATGCTGACAATGTGAGCAGTACGGTCAGCAGTGCAAGCAGAGGACGGTACCAGCGACCTGCCGCGCGGGTGGCACTGGTAGCACCCGTTAATAAGGCCGGCTGGATCACTGCCGCACCACCTGCTGGAGATGAGAGAGTAACGTTAGAAAAATGTAATATCAAGGACCAAGATTATTTAAGTGTTGTATAAAATTGAGCGCTCAATGTGATTTCGCTGTGTGCGTACGCGTGATGTCGCTGTGAGCGGCTTAGATGCCTAAATTTGAGTTCGTCGACGATGTAACAGCGTCCTTAAAAACAAAGATTATGAAAGTGAAATAGATAATCGTCGGCTTCGTAGAGCGTGCTCTTAGTCCTTTATTTCCTTTTCGATGCGATACAAAATAATAAAAGTAAACTGTGTGAACGAGATGGTGCTAGACGACTTGTATAGCTTTGTCTCTTTCTCACACTGGAATTACTCTCGCTTTAGACGTCATGGTAGGCCACCAGGACAGTACGAGCTTTTTTTCGTTGATGCGGTAGTAGCGTTTAACGGCATTTAGCGCTCTCATTGGTTGAGAGTTCTCACGACCTTAGAGCGGGCCAATAAGACCGCCCAACGCGGTTAAACGTTACTATCGTGTTTGCGTAAAAAAACTCGCACTCAAGTCAGGTTAGAAGTTTTTTTTTAGTTTTTCGAAGTTTTCTTTTTTTTAACCGCCAGAAATAGGAGCCCCGCTAAGCGGGGCTGCGTCGATAAATCCACTGAGGAGACGATACGAGGCATTATCGACGAAGCACAATGTGATTGTCTAGAATAATAAACAATTCAATTAGAGTCCCTTTAGAAAACGATATAACTAAGTACCGCTGGCCAAATTTTCTAAAATTGAATGATATGTATGATGTTGTTAAGTTCATTCTGCAGTACAAACCTGCAGCTATGATGGCCTCAGACTCTCGTCTGGCGGGAGGTGAAGCTGCGTCTACTTGGTCGCCGCCCGCTGAACTGCTGTCGTCTTCCGGAGAGTACTCCGACACTTCTAGTTCCACTTCTGATGCTCGGAGATCCTGCAATTAATGAAAAGAAAAAATGCTATGGTTTCTGCCAAACAAAGTGGTGAGATTTTTGAAAGAGACTTGAATGCATGAAGAAGATGGTTTCTGCAGATCAAGTGTTTTGTGCTTTTTTTATAACTAGCTGAGACTAGGTAGTGGAGTTTGGCACTATCAAAGACAAGGGCTATACGCCTTAGTATGATCGTTGTTACCGAGAAATAACAGGTATTTTGGGGTAGGCGGCACGGCACCTGCCAAACAGATTTACTTAAAAAGACTACTAAGCTTAAGAGCAAACCCGTTACACATAAAAACTTAGTACTGTGTTCCGTCGATGCGTATGGTTTACAGGTTCCTTCTGGGTGAACTCGCCATTTTAGGCCTCTTTTTTGCCCCTAGGCTAGATCGAGGTCAAGAACACTTTTCCTGCATATGCTATGTATGTATGATTGTATGCATTAGGGAGGGAGAGCGGGTCCGCATCTTGCATGTGCATTTGCATGAGGGCGGGTATGCATCCTGCATCCAGGCCTGGATTTTATGTCTCGCGGAATTAAAACGAGATATTTTTGCCTAACATTTGAATGCCAAGAGAACAAAAAAACATAACCCACCTGTGGTTTGGGAACCGCTTGCTCAGGCGCTCGAGCCGCCTTCCACACATGCATCATCAGCTTGTAAGTGGAGTCCCGCGACAGCAGGGAGCCGAACACGTGCCTCTCATCACGAGTGCACACTCCCACCGCGTTCGGAATGATTCGGGCCACCTTCTCTTTTGTTATCCGGAGGACCGATATTGTTGGTATTAGGAGCTAGAAATAAGAGAAAAAGATTTTAGATAAATTACATGATTTTCAGTCTTATATCTAATATCATAAAGTATGTTCAATCTATCTTTTGGTATAAGCATAAGTTAGCCAGAACTGGTGAAATTCGATGCGGTGAATGCTAAGTGATTAGTGACATTCCAAAGGTATGTGACTCAAAGATAAAACCTGTTTATAAATCAATGTGGAATGATCTTGTATGACATTTGAGATTTGAGAGAAAATGCAACTAGTTTGATTATAATAATAAGTTAATTTAATTCCCACTACCCGAACCGAATAGAAGACATTACATTACAATAGAATATATAATATAATTAAAACACAATAGAATTAAAACACTATGAACGCGAAATAATATTTAGCTTTCCCAAAGAACAAACAAAACTAATCCGTGGGACAATAATTATCCTTCGGAATTATAATGTTGGTCCGTATTTATTATGACCCGCTCTAGAAATTAAAATCTAAAACCCCGACAGCTAAATTCTAATACTAATCACCAACAAGCTAAGAGCGATTGACATACATAACACAAAGTCGCTTACCTTGGTCACATAACCGAACACATTGGAGTAGAAAGCGAAATAGTTCTTAGTGATGTACAGGTGGCCTTGTAGCAGCAGATCACCGACCAGGGCACATGAGTAATCTGAAATAGAAAGAGACAAAGAAGTTAAAATAAAAGAAAAAAATGTTCCAAAAAGGTTATTTTTCAAATCACCAAATGAGTCCTCCCAACCACCCAGGGCAGGACGGGATCCCTCCCGTCCTGAGGATTTGGTGTAAATCCAATTCCTAGCGGTACAACCTCAGCAACATCACCACAGGATACCTATAACCAGATAACGGCTGAGCGACGCTACTGGCGGTGATAGACCTTAACAAGGTTGGCTCGCGACCACCATCCTGTAGGAGTCCGACGCCAAATAGTATTTACTGTGTTTCGTCGATGCGCAGGAGTTCTTGTTCCTTCTGAGTGAACTTGCTCTACCTTAGGCCTTGAATTTGCTTTTGGGATAGATTGAGGCCAAGAGCAAACACATTTTAAATAAATAAATTGCATAAATTAAGAATATTAATGATGACTAGATTTTGGTTGCGACTCCACCCCTGATTATGAAGTAGCTTATGTGTTAATCGAGGTTAAAATCTGTGTGCCAAAATTCATCCAAATCCGTAAATTTTTACACATTCATACACCTATCCATCCTCAAAAATTAAATGTACTAGTAAGATAACTGTAAGTAAACAAGAAAACATAAAAATGAGAAAGAAACTTCAAGAAAATTTGTATTGCATAACATGAGATGAGAGTATTTGGTGATGGAGTGAAATGGCGTGCAATTGTTAAGACCTATGTCCAGCAATGGACTGCTATAGGCTGATGACGATGATGATAGCTGCAAAGAAATATAAAACGACACAAAGGATAAAACGAATATACATAAGACCGATGCACGATGGAAGTGTAGGATAATTGAATTCTTCAGATGTAGGTACACTAGCTGCGCCGACTCCAAATAAATCGGGTTAAAGCCAGAAAGTTGAAGACAATAAGACATAATATTAACATTGAAACGTACCGTCAAATTGATATCGGAATCCCTTCGAAATTGGTTGAAAAATGACTCGGAAATGAAAAACTCGTCTTATGAAATGCGCTGTGCAGAAACGAATGAGGATTCCTAGTTGTTCTCTGATCTTAGTCGGCCTTTCATAATTATAATAATTGAATTTAGATGTCTTAACTAATATGATTATATCGAGTTCATGGTAAAAGTTATGTAGTCTCTTGTTGTTATGTATTCAACTCTTGTTAAGTACTAGTGTTTTTTTAGTAGGATCCTAAGAGTACTTCATCATCATCATCATCAGCCTATAATGTTCCCACTGCTGGGACACAGGCCTCCTCTCTCTGTGAGGGAGTGGGCCATAATCCACCACGTGGGTCCAGTGCGGGTTGGTAAGAGTACTTAATTTAGTAAGATCATTACAATTATGTAATGTAAGTTAAGCCTTCTCCAGAAAACCAATGAAAATAGAAAATTCGTTCAATGAAAAGACGGTTTATTAAGTGTTATTGCTTTCTATCTGTGTGTTTTACTCGTACTTTGCCTTTCATTCAAGTCTACTAAAACATTTATTCGTATTTTAACCGACTTCGCAGTGCTGTTCGAGGATACTGATTGGTATTCACTAAGCTCACAGCAACGTATCGCGACATTCAAAACTGTCTCAACGACGAGCTCGTGGTAGCGTAAAGCCAAGAAACTGTCTTTTAGCATGGGTCCTTTGGGTCTTAAAAGAGGTCTTTTATAGAAGACTGGGAGTTAGCGGCAACCATTTCGGAACTACTGATAAATATTGTAGTTTTGTTTAAATAACCCACATTCAAAAATATTATCGTGACCTTATTCAACCAGGATCCAGTTTGGAAGCGGCTTGTTATTTTATCCTGATTACGATTGTTTATTTTCTGATACGAGCTCAATAAGTACTAAAATAATACTCCGTTGTAATATTCTAGCAGAAAAATTAGTGGCGTTTGCGTCAATTTGACATTTACATATGATTGTCATAAAGATTTCCATAGTTTCAAATTGCTCTTTGGTCTATTACATCATTTAATTTTGTATTTGTGACCTCTAGGTATGGCAGGACTTTGGAAATATTACAACGAAAATAAAATCTTTTGATTTCTTTTTTATTACAAGTGTTAAAAAACGAGTGAAAAACCTCAAAATATTAATTCTTGTCTGACCATGTAAAAGCACAAATCACCAGACAGTTGCCACAACTGGCAATAAACGACACCATGACATCAGCCCAATGGTAGATTGCAGGATGAGCTGGTCTCTAAAGATTAGTCTACATACAAGGTTTAGTTCGAGAAAGAGGGAATAGAAGGCTTTGTCTTGCAGTGGGATGGCTTCTGATAAAAAAAAAAAACAAAATGTCTAAAAAAACATATAGAGAAATGAAGTTGAAGATTTAGCGCTCAACTCAACATAGGCAAAGACGATTCTAAGGCTCATCATAACACAAGAACACAAGGGTTGGGATCCCACAGGGCTTATGCAAAAATAATAACTCCGACTTAAAGCAGGCTGGGTATTGACGAAAGTGTATACCTAAAGAGCGTGTAAGTGATTCGAACATTGATTTCACGATCTTCGAACATTTGACCTCGACCAATCTAGATTAAGTTGCGTAAGAGTTGATTGAGCTAAAACCTTGCCAATAATAAAATCAAAATCATTCTACGCAGAAACGTGGAACTGGTCGATTTATTATTCTTATAATATTATATTTAAAGGAATTTAATTATAATTCAGGCGGATTTCCTTAATGGAACGAGGAAACTGATATTCAACTAGGAACGAATGTTTTAAACAGGCTGCATAAAAAATTGTATCTTCAGGACACAAAAATAATATTTCAATTATAACGAGTAGTTACTGAGATAAACGCGTTCAACCAAACAAATAAACTCTTCAGCTTTATAATATTAGTATAGATTTTTGCAAGCACATGTGTAACGGGGCCATGACACCTCCCCCCGAATCATCGATAGAAGGTTCAGTGACTTCGCTATTGGACACAAATTATCATGATGAAACGCGACACTCAGAATTTCATATTTCGGAAATCTAGGACGAGGCATTGACTTTGAAATCACATTCAGAAACACGAAATGATTGTATATTTTATGTAACCAGCTTATACTGAAACTAACAGGAAAACTCGATACCGAATAGCAAAGTACGTATTTTTTATCGCAGGGAGATTAGGACCGAAAATACCCATGGTGCATATTTGTATTAACTTGAGTTATTTTTTAACATATTGACGAAATACTTCCCGGAAAAAGGGGAATTTTCGCATTTCTATGTAAATATTATAAAGAGTATACGTTTTGTAGTGAATGGGGATAATACCGGAATTTATCACTCAATCCTAAAAAATACTTTTCATGCATATTATACCTACGAGCTATCACAACTTTTTTCTAGCAAGTCAGAAAAAGTAAAAGTGCAGGAGTTCGTAATCCAGTAGTTCCAAATCTTCACGCGATCGAAGTTGCTGGCTGAAGCTAGTGATGTAAATAAACATAATAAAGAGTATACTATACTCCAAACAAAATTGTCAGTTCAGTGACCACAATAATCAGTGATACTCAACAATAGTTGCACAAATCATTACCTAAACCAAAGCCAGACAGTTTATGATGAAACGACTTCTATTATGCCAAATTGCTGGATTGCAATACGATAACATTATTATCTTTTGACATAGCCACCAGACAAACTATCAGTAGTCAAAGCCTTTCGAAAACGCAGTTTTTAGATAGTGAAATTAGCCGCACGAAACTTTTAAATGAATTACATACAGTCTGTTTTCCCTAAAATACCAACAATTCCAGTTCCTTACTGTGAAATGTATTGGGCCTAAGAAAGTATTGAGAAACATTTGCAATAGTTTTTTTCTTTATCTAGATGAAATCATCAAATGAATCCACCCGCCCTTAGTAGAGCGGAATGGACTGTCATACTCCTGACTCAAATCCACGGTGTTTCTTCAACAGCTTTTCCTTTTAGTTTTAAGTTACAGGGTCACGGTGACCCTTTTAGACAGGCCCAAGACCACGGCAGACTTTGGCCCTCTATGGGGGCTGTCAGATTGCTTTGATGATTGACAGACTGAAGCAGTGCATGGTCCCAGGTAACCATTACTGCGCATGCCCAAACACTATTACAGCTTAGCTTGATTAAATTAAGAATTCCTATTAGTGACAAAACTACATCGAGGCCTTATAAAAACCCAAGTTTAATTTTGCTTTCCAGTAAGTCAAGGAAACATCAAATTACGTGTCACTACGTGACATTTCCATATGGGCCGCTTCGGTAGATCGGTGAAAAACTAATTACGGTTATGATGAAACACGTGACTTTTCCGTATCTATTTTTATATCTGAAAAGATAACATAAGTCCGTACATTTAAACAGTTTATAGATTATTGGCTATAACCTTTGTATCTTCTGTATATTGCTTGATATACAGACGTTAAACGTTTATTAAAGTACTTAATTGATCTTCTTGTGAAAAAACAGGCAAAGACACTTTTCTCTTGACTTTTATTATATCATACATTGACAAACAGGATACAGACTTGCTAGATGGAAAGTGATTACTACCGCTTATAGGTAAACACATAAGACATCCACGGATAAGCAAGAGGTGTGGCCGATGCTTCGCCAATCGAATCAATCCAATTCTATCAAAAAATTGGGGAAACTATTTAAAAGGAAAAAACTGTGTGGAAGATGATGGCTAATATAGAAGGTAGAAGTCATGCTGTACCAATCCAAATGAAGAGGGATAAGCGCAGTAGAAGGAATTATGTCACGGATAAGAATAACCCATTAGGCTTCGATATGATTGTATCAAGCTAACCCGAACACGATTCTGTGAAGTTAAACATCAAAAGAGTTCACAAATCAGCACGAGCCGAATATATGTCTCGCTTCGGCAAAAAAGTCTAAATAACCCTCCACAATAATTCTCTACTGTTCTTTGATTATTATAGATCTTATTGCACTTACAATTGAGCACTCTCTCCTCTGGGCCGACCTGTGGGAAGTGCCGCTGGAACTTCTTCTGGCGTGATTTGCTCGGTTGCTTGCCATCGGTCTTGTCGCCCGCACCGGCCTTGCTCGGCGGGGTCCGCACCGATGGCGCCGACCCTGATAGTGGCTTTATGGCCTGTCTGGAAGAAAAGAGATGGTCATATTTAGTTTTTTGGTTTAGAAGAAGCAACTGTTCAGATTTTCTTCTTAGTATATCGATGGGAGAAAGTTTAAATGTTTAACCCAAAATTCAGCAGCAGGTTCAAATGCTAAGGAAGCCTACAGACTCACGGCAAGAAGTCTCCCTGACACTTCAAATAAAGAAAAAAAAAGATATGTAGAAACCTCTCACATTCACACTCCTCAGGTGTTACCGGAGTTTCTCGTCGTGAGTCTGTAGGCTACAAAAAGACTATTACCAACACTGTTCAGTTTCGAACATTAATGCTTATCTATACCTATAATAAAATTGGAGTGTCTGTTTGTAATATTGAAATAAGCGTTTTTTTCAACTTGCATATGAATATATATACGATACATACACCAAAACAACATTTTTTAAAATTTTTGTCTGTCTGTCTGTCTGTTTGTCTGTCTGTTTGTATCGGCTAATCTTTGGAATGGCTGGACCGATTTTGACGGGACTTTTACTGGCAGGTAGCTGATGTACTAAGGCGTAACATAGGCTACTTTTATTTTAGAAAAATCTTTTATTTAAGAAAAAAAAATAGGATTATGTGCACTTGGTATCACAACTTCACGTAACATTCTGAAATGGCTGGACCGATTTTGACGGGACTTTTAATGGCAGGTAGCTGATGTAACAAGGAATAACTTAAGCTACTTTTATTTTAGAAAAATCTTTTATTTTAGAAAAAAAAAATAGGATTATGTGCACTTGGTATCACAACTTCACGTAACATTCTGAAATGGCTGGACCGATTTTGATGGGACTTTTATTGGCAGGTAGCTGATGTAATAAGGAGTAACTTAGCCTACTTTTATTTTAGAAAAAATCTTTTATTTTAGAAAAACTTATTGGGATTATGTGCAATTGGTATCACAACTTCACGTCACATTTATACGCAACAATTTGTGAGTAAATTACATTAAACTTACATTAAGTTTTTAATTTAATCGTAATCAGTTCACATTTTATAACAAAATGTAAATTAATAAAAATTATAATAGTGTGTCCGAAAATAGAACCAGCGCCATCTCTCGCCATTACTCGATCAACTGCGTGCGTATTCGTTTTAGCAAAGATAATAGGTTTTAGGGTCTGTACGGTCCAACCGTACAATTATTCATAATATTGTATCTTTTTACGTTAATCAAGCAGTTTTGTACCGCGTGCGCAATATACCTCAGTTCGCGTTCGGTCACCGCCGCGTGTACTCACAGTTGTCAATTGATACAATTTTAATACAATCAGTGTTCAGTACCAAACCATCTTTTATTCTCTTCCACCGTCATCTAATCGTTAATGTACGATCCAGCAAGGGATCATACAGGGTCAGTTCAGACCGAGACGCGAAGCGACGCGACGATGCGTGAAGAGGCCTGAGGTTTCGCGCTGCGCCGCGCTGCACCTCGCTGCGCCATGATGAGCCGCGCTGTGCCACGATACTCATCGCGACGTCGCGAGGCGCATCCAGACTTCACGAAGCCGGGCTGCGTAGTGAGGAGTGGCTGGATAGGCGTTGCAGGTCCACACCGGACTGGGAGTCACAACTGCGAGGATCGCCCGGAGGACACGGTGGAGCATACGGTGCAGGACTGCCTCGCTTGGGCAGAGCACCGCCGTGTCCTGACGACGGCGATAGGCGGAGACCTCTCGCGCTTGGCATATGCATATGCTGCAGGGAGAGACGGAGTGGGAAGCGGTCGCCTCCTTCTGCGAAGCAGTCATGCTCGCGAAGGAGGAGGCGGGCCGAGTGAGGGAGACGACAGAGACAGAGTCCTCCCTCCGCCCCAGCTGCAGTGGTAGACGCCCAAGGCTAAGGACGGGGCAAGGCGATCTCCGACCACCGGAGGCGCGGGCATGCGGGTGGCGAGTAATGGGCAACTCGCCGCCCGACCATGGACCATGCCCGGGTCGACGGCGCGTTGTGTTCCACGCGCGCCTCAAAGATCATCAGCAAGATGACGGGGCCAAAGCCTGCCGGGGTCATGGAACTTATCTCATTACCGTGACCCCGGAACGTAAAGAGTTATTGAAGGACACTATGGATTTTAGTCAGTACGAGTCTGACAGTCCCTCCCGCTCTGCCCTGGGTGATAATGATTTTACCACGATAAAAAAAAGAGCGCTCGAACGAACTGCATGAAAGCTGTACGAAATCGGAACAAAAATATAAAATAGTAGAGACGTCACCACGAGGCAGTCTCGGCTACGCCTCGCGGCGTCGAAAGGCGTCGACCGGCGCCACGCGGCGTGCTCTGCATCATGCGGCCTCGGCAGGCGCAGGGGCACGCATCTGCGTGGAGATGCGTCGGTCTACGCCGCGAGACGACACGCGGCGCAGTACTGAGTGGCTCAACGTATTCAACATTTTCACAACGAAATGTGTATCTTTTCGCGTAGAAAAAAAAACCGTATTTTGAATGGCTCTTCAAAGTGAGCGCGCATCGGCGCGTCGCGTGTCGCTTCGTGTCTCGGTGGGACCCTCATCTTTCGAAATGTTTTGGTTAGATTCGATCTAGGGTCAGCTCAGACCGAGTTACCGAGACCGAGGCCCATTGATTTTGAAGTGCGAAGTAAATAATAACTTGCTATTTAATCAAGTAGTTTTATTTACTACGTAGTTTGAAATTTTATTAGTCTTCATTCTCATATTGAATGAAAAAACAAACATTTTATTTGTTTGGTTCAGTTTTTTTTTTAATCCTTTCTAGAAAAAAACAAACCTGTCGCATCGTAGCTTAAATGCGAGAAGTCCCAGGAATCATAATATCGTGAAGTGAGCCTTTTTTTTTTTTTTTTTTTTTTTTTACGTGGCAAAATCATCAAATGAGTCCTCCAACCCCGGGCAGGGCGGGAGGGACTGTCAGACTTCTACTGACTAAAATCCACGGTGTCCTTCAGTAGCCTGTTATGTTCCGGGGTCACGGTAATGAAACAATCCCGCGACCCCGGCAGGCTTTGGCCCTCTGAGAGGGGGCCCCGTCATTATGCTGACGCTCTTTGAGGCGCGCGTGGGACACAACGCGCCGTCGACCCGGGCATGGTCCATGGTCGGGCAGCGAGTTGCCCTTTACTCGCTGCCCGCATGCCCGCGCCTACGGTGGCCGGAGATCGTCTGCTGACGTCCGACGCCGCGGGGGCCTACTACTGCGGTTGGGGCGGAGGGAGGACGCTGTCCTCTCTCTCTCGCGGCCCGCCTCCTCCTTCACGAGCATTACTGCTTCGCAGAAGGAGGCGACCGCTTCCCACTCCGTCTCGCCCCGCAGCATGGCTGCGACCAATGCCGGGCGCGAGAGGTCTCCGCCTATCGCCGCCGTGAGGACACGTCGGTGCTCTGCCCAAGCTGGGCAGTCTTGCACCGTATGCTCTACTGTGTCCTCCGGGCGATCTTCGCAGTGGTGGCACCCGGGCGTTTCCTCCTTCCCTATCAGACACAGGAACCTCCCGAAACTTCCGTGTCCGGTGAGGACCTGCGTCATCCGATAGGTCAGGACGCCGTGACGTCTCTCCAGCCACTCCTCAAAGAGGGGTCTTACCGCCGCGATTGCGGCGTGCCCGAACCTCGGTTGCGACAGTCGTTGTCTCCATACTGCCCTGAGATCGCGCCGGACCTCTTCCCGCCGCGCCTCGACTTGTCGGGGCAGCGGGAATTCTCCCCGACGCTGCGCCTCCACGCGCCACTCATAGACGCGCTGGAGGGCAGTCGCCTCCAGATCCCAGGGCAGCAATCCGGCAAGGAGGTTGGCCGATTCGCCGGCGATCGTGCGGTATCCCCGGATCATCCGGATAGCCATGACCCTCTGGCATGCGACCAGCTTCTGTGGTCGCGTCCGGATGCTCAGGGCCCACACGGGGGCCCCGTAGAGGGCCATGGACCGCACGATACCGGCGTACAACCTCCGGCAGGAGGTGTTTGGCCCGCCGATATTGGGCAGGAGTCGCCTGAGGGCGCCTGCTGCCCGGTTCAGCCTTGGGGCCAAACTCAGGAAATGCTCCCTGAAGTTCCATCGGCTGTCGAGGACGAGTCCCAGGTACTTCATCGTCCTCCCGACGCCGATGCGAACCCCTCCCACCGTTATGTGGGACTCTGACCGCGGCGCATTCAGACGGCCATGAAAACACATGGCCTCTGACTTGTGCAGCGCCACTTCGAGTCCCAGTGAAGTGAGCCTTAGAGCAATTTGAGCAAGGTAACTCAAAACTCTAGCGTATGAAACGCCTACGCAACGTCAGTCCCGACTTAGTATACAGTCGTCTCTTAAGACAGTTTCTGGATCACAGGAGAGTTTGGAGGACCACTCACGTGAGTCTGAGACTATTCAACGAAAGGCAGTCGCGCTTAAGTTCGCAGAGAATTCTGACCGCGACTTTGCTCTCCCAAGAAAGCAGCGAGGACCGCAAAGCGCCTTTGACCGAGAGCATGACGCCCTCTCACGTCAGTCTGGAGACTTTCACCGATAGGGATTCGCGCCATTAAAGAACACATTGTTAGTTCCGACATCCACGCGAACGAAGTCGCGGGCACAGCTAGTTTTTAATACGTGGCATTTTTGTTCTACCTTGTTCTCATCAAATTTAGTACACTCTAAACCTATTGGTTTCATCATTTATACAGTTTCATTTAAATAACCATTTAAAAAAGCTGTTTTTATATCTAAATGACAGATGTCTAAATTAAGCTGAACAGCTAAGGCAAATAATAATCTTAACGTTGAATGTCTTAGAACAGGAGAAAAAGTTTCATTATAATCGATGCCTGGTTCCCCTAAAGAAAAAAGGGTCACATGTCTGAACATAAAAATCTATAGGTAGCTACAAACACAAACGGGTTCTAATAAATAAATATATGTATTTATAGGTGACGCAGAAAGGTCATGACTATTTCTGATAACAATTACATATTCATGGTATTACGAATTCTTCTAAAAATAAAACTAGAGATACTTATTAACCTTTATAATTTTAGAAACAAAATTTCGCCGAAGGCAATAACAGTTAATAACAATTATTTATGCGTATAAAGTCTCATTAAAATAGATTCAGTAATTTCGAAAAATAAAATTTTGAAAGTTTGTATGAAATGCTACACGGCGTACAAGATTTAGCTAAACGCTTTTTTCTCGAATCTGTATTTGCGTTGAGTATTAACTATCACAGTGAGGAAAAGATCTTCAGATAAAACAACATAAAATATGACGAGATGTAATCTATGTCTCTTTCGGAGTTGGTGACTTAGTTTTTTATTTCATTGAGATTTGTGGCACCGAATTTGTGGCTAAAAGAAAAATTATGTTAAACTTTCAAAAATTTTGTTTTTAGAAGATTTTTAAGATTTATGTAAAGCGGTTTGATATTGCTCACTAAATTAGTTGAACATTATTTAGTTCAGTGATTCAGTGGGACACTGGAAGTCATGGTGAGGTCCAGGCACTTTAGCACCGAATTATCTCTGATAATGGGACAAAGTAAACCTGGACATCTCTGACAATTACTCTTTGGATTTTAATGTCCCAATGACGTCTCTAATTAAGACAGTGGGTTTATATTACTTCTTTTACTGAGAATATTATTATCTTTAAAGTACACATAATTTTGCTTTATTGTTATCTTTAAATTCTGTAAACCAAGCAGCACTTTAATTGAGATAACGGATTAACAGCACAAAAATACTGTACCACACAGTGATTTGTGGTCCACCCGCAAATTTGCCTATGGTTTTTTTTTTATAAACTCTCCTGTATACATTTTTGGACTCGGTGATATGATATAAATGTTTAAAATATTTAAAACATACGTAATTATATTTAGCGCACCCATAATAAAATCTATGAATTGAACTCTCCGTAAATGAGACAGATATTTATGTATACGGGGGGTATTTACAAAGTCTTAAAACCAGGCTTATTCCGGCGAGTGAAAGTGACAGAGCTATACAAGTCGTCTAGCGCCATCTCGTTCACTCACTGTAACAAGCCTGGTTTTAAGACGTTGTAATACCCCTATGGACGTCCGAGAGACTGGGTAAGTGGAAAACCTTTTTAGTGAGACAATTTCACCGTTAATTTCAGGTCCCTGTTATCCATGTTTCACGGTATTACTAAGTTGAAAAGACGCATATGGCCAGAAGCGTCTTTTCATTGCAGTATTACGTATTTTCTTGCATTTTTTTTTTATTAAAAAGAAAAGGAAAAATTGATTTATTTAATAAATCATATAATTTTTATTAAGTCTACATATCATATCCGATAGATCAAACTCTAATACACCCTTTTGTATCAAAAAATAGTGATTTGGTTTATTCGCTTACACACAGCGAATTTTTTAATTTTTGTAACATGTTTTATTTTTTTTCTCCGTTTCTCATTTTATGTAGATGCGTCCTATTTGATTATGGCGGCAGAATACCAGACCGTTTTTAAACAAATCAAATGCAATCAACACTCGCCTTAAATCAACCGTACCATTTCTTCAAAGCTTTAAGCTTTACGACTACTAAATAGCGTAACATTAACGGTAATACGGTTCATACTATGATTTACGATACACGAAACGACCCTTTAAACCTATTATAATAAATTACCGGTAGTAGAACAAAGTCAGTAGGTAATCAAAATAATGTAGAACATAAATCTTTTTTAGTAAACATATCTGTTTCAGAGAATGGTCTCGGTATCGTTACTGCAAATAACGATATGGGAAAAGAACTACTCTTGATGGCAGAAGTATGTTTTGAATGTGCCATACAATGCACACTCAAGGAAATTGCTGCTCTTACAGCTACTGAAATCCTGGTACTTGCCGAATATTTTGGATACTCAGATGTGAAAGACAATGCGACTTTTATGGTCAAGAAAATGCGGCTAGTCGGCAAAATACATAGTTTTAATAATAATCAAGTAAATCTTCTTGCAAAGTAAGGATACTTTATTAAATTTTGCGCCAGGAAAGTGTTCTAAGGCAAAATATCCACATCTTAGTACTTCGGAGAAAATGTTAAGTGAAAAGTGTAGCCGTTCGCGCAATGTAAAAGGTCAATGTTTTAGTAGGGACCTTTTTAGTATTCTCGTGAGTTTTATGTAACAGTATAATGGAATATCAAGATCAGACAGAATTATTTTATACTCGTATAACACGATTTTGCTACGGCAAAGTACATACATTTAAAGAAGACAGAAGGGACTAAAAGTTGTTTCAGGTCAAGGGAAACACCTTCCTGCTGCTCGTTTTATCAGATTTTCCTTACAGTGCCGTAAGTAGATAGGTGCGTAGGAATCAACCCAGTATTCAATTTCATCTTGGGCACATTAATTATGAAACAATCATGTAGCTAAGGCGTTTATGCATGATAAGAGCCACTGCTAGGATATGAACTTCTCTGAAAGTGTGAGTGATGCCAGGCACAATAGATACAATCCATCCATAATACACAATAGCAAAAATACAACCATCATAATTTGGGTTTCCTTCAAAAAATGTCTGAGATATCCCTTCGAGTTTGTAACTCATCTACCTGTATCTAAAAATTCGACGATACGTCCATGTTTTATGTAACAAACACGTTTTTTCCTCAATGGTCGTTTTAAAGGTCAAGTTTGGGTCGACTTCCTTCCAAATTGACTTTATTTTGCTGCCGTACTTCGTTTTTATTAGTGCCAGCATTAAACAGAACAATTTAAACAGAATTATTATGCAATTAAAGCGGAATTGCGCATAAAATGACTGTAAAATTTGTTGATTTTGGGTAGAAAGTTGACTTTGATTGTGAAGCTAGCTTATACCTTTCATCTTTAGCCTTTAGGGGCTGCCTCCACGAGCGAGAGAATCGCGACGAGTCCGCCCTTATATCGTCGGATAATCTCCACGAACGAGCGATAATTCCGCCGCGTATCGTCGCGAGTCGTTACGGTATCGCGGCGATTCCGCGGCGACTCGTAACGGTATCGCCGCGTTTCCTTGACGTCACGTTGCCAAAGGTGCCAGACGAGAGCGAAATATGTAGTGTCTCAGTCGATAATATAATTCTTTAGTATGGATATAGTGTTGTGAGGTGCTTCTGCGAGTACGCTAGTGAATATGCAGTTATTGTTATTGTTAAGAATGGACGCGCCCGCCGCGCGCTCGTCGCGAGAGCGCCGCGAGCGCGCGGCGGTCGCGTTGCTAGTCGCGGCGGGCTAGCGACGATGTAATGACGTTTTGCGCGCTCGTTGCCACTCGTCGCATCGCGGCGATAATATCGCCGTGTGGAGACGGTTCCATAGAGAGTGTATAGGAAAACGTGGCACGGCGATAATATCGCCGCGATTCTCTCGCTCGTGGAGACAGCCCCTTAACATTAACTTTCTTGAGAGCTAAGATAATTTGCATCCGCAAAAATGGATGCCAATTTCACCTGTTCATTGATGCTTTAGGATAAAATGATGTAGGTCTGTCTGTTTACGTGAATTTAAATGTTTGTAAACACAACCGCGATACAGTAGAGATTCCTAGAGATAAATGTTTTTTTAAGGTGATTGCGTCGATGTAGCCCGCGAAATTCAAATTTTCTTACGTTTTTTGCAATTTGCAGGCCAGTGACATATTGTAACTTTATCAAAATATGAATTGCGGCAATAACAAGTGTAATTTTAAATATAAAAATGATCAAAACATTTGCTCCATCAGCTCTCACATAGAAAAGGTGCATTGTGTTAAAATCTCCGAAATCAAATTTAGATGGAGCATTCACCTTAAATAAGTGTGGTCATTATTTTTTTTTACGTGGTAAAATCATCGAATGAGTCCTCCCACCCAGGGCATGGCGGGAGGGACTGTCAGACTCGTACTGACTAAAATCCACGGTGTCGTTCAATAACCCTTTACGTTCCAGGGTCACGGTAACTGGAAAAGTCCCGCGACCGAATAAGTGTGGTCTACCCTAGTTTTTTGCAAAGAAAATACATGATTACTGCGCCTAAAACGGAAAAATACCAAGTTGATTATCAGCAAAACCATTAGCTAGATTTTCCTCATTTTATCCTCGACACACGTTCCACTTTATCAGGTGTTGGCACCCACCATTGTTATCCAAATGATCTAAGTAGGTACACACGGCTAAACACCAAGCTGCACAAAACCAGTTTATAGAGGTCTCGCCTCATGTTACCTTTCCGCACATTCAACGGTCAGCTTATTCTGGTTTTGCATAGCTTGATGTGTAGCCGTGTGTACTAACACCTATCGTACCTTCACAAAATGTGATGGAGCTGCTAATGTTATAATACGAAAGTATCTCGTCTGTTACCTTTTTACGCCTTCAATGGATTAGCTTTTAGCCTCAATGTAGTTTGGAAGCAAATATAAGACCTAAGATGAAATGAGCTCACGCAGAAGGATCTGGAACTCCCGCTTAAAGACGGAAGACAGTAAGACGCCTCATAGGGATAGGCGACGCGTCCTGCACGCACACATTCTCATTATGCAAGAACGACGCGTAATTTAACATGCATACCCGTTTTAGGCGAGCTACCCGTCTTGGGCTTACCTCCCCTACCATCGCCCAGTGGGATCCCTCAGCCGTCACCACAGATTACAGATCTGTGGTGCCGTTGCCAGGGGTGAAATGCTAGGAGGTGAATCTTATTAAAATAAATTATTGAAGAAATATTATTCTTGATATCTCTATAATACACTCCCGTGAGAAAAATTTCGATCTACAAGTGGACAACACCTTAATACCATGATTATAGTGTACGTAATGACCTGTGGCGGCTTACAATTGCTGCTGATCCACGTGACTGTCACTTAATAAGCATGTTGATACGTCAGACTATAAGGCTCGGGCGAATAAATACATGTTTTATTGTTACGGTGTTTCATCTTTATAGCATTTGAGAGGGATCTGGCTTTGTGTAAACGGATGTGTTGCTATTAAAACCAAAGACATAGAGAACGAACTAAGCAATAACACAGAACATAATAGTGGCAATAATGACATTAGTCACTATTCTCTAGAAAGAGAGAAAGCAATCTTGCTGTCGTATTTTCAAAGACAACCACGGGTCAAAATCATGTTGTCTTACACTATTCTGCCTGTACTTACAGCTGGATATTACTCTCTAATCTCTATGTCTCAAAGTCATAAGTAAAATACTCGGAAATGGCGAAGGGCAAGGGTTGCTAAGGCTGTCGATTTGAACAAAAATAATGAATTCTGATTTTCTTCCATATTACATGAAGTTTTTAAGCAGAGACGCATCCTCTGACGTCTAGATACTGTTTCTTTTTCTCATATCGATTTATTTAGGACGTCGGTGAAGTTTGAGAAATAGTCTTCAAAGATTCTCTAGAACTACTTTCCATATTCAGATCTTTACATTGACGATTTTTATTAGAAATCTTGGAGACCCACTACCCTTCAATTCCTAAACGACGGTAATAAGACATACCTCACAAAAACGTGATGGATCACGTTTGAAGTGAGGTGAGATGTCCCCAAATCAAAGCAATCACAATCCGAAGCCATATACGATACAAACGTGTCGAGTTGAAAGACCTCAATGACTATATTAGAGCTGAACTTCCAAGGTCTTGGATAAGAATAGAACGACACTTCCCGCTGCAAATAACTACGACATTCACGTGTGTATTTAGGGAATGAGCAGTCAGATACTTGAATACTTCACAAACTTTGTGTTTAAGGTTTTTAAAGGTTTTTGTTCATGTATTTTGGGAAGAAAATGGCGGATACCTAAGAAATGGCTAACAAGTCTTACTATTTAAAATTGTAACGATTACTGCTCAACTGCTCATGTTATTTTAGGGAGAAAATTCTAGAAAACTAGGATTGATATTAGCAACTTTTTTTTGTCTGTAAAAAGAATACTGTCAAAAAACTTGTATGATGAAGGTTGACAGAATATTAATTCGTTTAAAATTCACAAGCTCAAGGTTTGGGTCCTAATTTACATTTTGTTATTTCAACAGCTGTTTCTGAACTTTTACGTAATGTTCAATCGCCTGAGAAAAGGCGAAATTAATTCTATTTTAAGACAAAACCAGATAAATCCGATAGCTAATATCATTTTGATTGAAATTCCTAAAAAAAAAGACGGTTCAAAGTCAACAGTAAAAGTTATTTTAAATGAGTAATGATAAGGCGGTTTTTGGTATAATCTTGAATCATAAGATGATTTTATCAGGTCGGATGTTATTTTGGACAGATTCTGAAGATGGAAACTTTACGTAGTTATTTATTTATTTTTTAAAAAAGGTACACCAACAGCTTCTGTATATAAATTAGTAAATATTGTAGAAAATGACAACATGGCTTATACAGTTGCCATTAATAGGTGAAGCAACATTCACATAATATAGGTGGTAACTTAAGGCGAGGTTTTCCTGAGCACCGCAGGCATCCAACGCCTACCGCAGCGTCCGCAAGGACTAGCGGATACGTAATGAATTACGATGCGCGATGACACGCGCGCCAAAAGTTGGGAAATCTAGGTAGTGGTTACAGAGTAGAGCAAAGCAGTAGATCAACTTGAATTGATTAGTATAGGTACGTTTGTATGTATCTTTTTTTTGTTGCGGTATTATTTTGAAACTATGATATCTCCTAAGATATTAAAGTGTTAATTGAAATCAAATGATGTCAAGAGAGCAGTGGTGGCCCAGTGGTATCGGCCCCGACTTACGAGTTGTAGGTCGTGGGTTCGAATCCAGGCAGACGCATTACTTTGTGTAATTTATTTCATCACCACTGCTCTCAAAACAGTGAAGGAAAACATCGTGAGGAAACAGGCATGTCCTAGAACCAAAAATTCAAAGACATGTGACATCCACCAATCCGCACTGGGCCCGCGTGGTGGATTATGGCCCACCCCCCCTCTCACAGAGAGGAGGCTTGTGTCCCAGCAGTGGGAACATTAATAGGCTGATGATGATGATGATGATGTCAAGGGCAATTTTGTTCAAAATGAAATACTTATGACTTATCGTTTTTATTTGGAAATAAGGATTAAATATCTGGTTTTTAAAATGTCTTATATCTTGGGAACCAAGCTTTTCTCGAACCTGGGACCTTGATAAATCGATTCCTTGAGCCGAAAAACCCCTAATCTGTAACTTTCATGAAAATCCTTGGAGCCGTTTCCGAGATCCTGATTATATATAAATATAATATATACAAGAATTGCTCGTTTAAAGATATTAGATATAATGTAAAACCACCTTCGCATATATTGCATTATTTTCAGAGGTTGGAGTAGGTAGATTGATTTAAGGTCGTTGACGTCAAATGTGAAGGATAATATGGATGTGAAACTTCATATTTATTGTGATAATTGTTCCGGAATTTTGAAATTAGCACGAATTTGTGTTTAGGGTGAAAAACGTAACAAAGTACAGTTTTCAATTTCCTCCGCTGACCTGAAACCAGTTTTTTTTTTTAATGAAATATTTAAAACCACATGCTCAAAAATATCCTGTAAAACCAAAAGTAGACTCAACTCAAACTTATTCATTAATATTATTAACAGGTTAAACATGACTGCATTCATCTAAAGGCATTTCAGCGTCAAGTGTCACATGAGTGTTACCTACATTAGTAGTCGTTCTGTAACAATAAAACAAATGAAGTTTTTGTTGTTGTTTGTAAGTTCAACGGATATCATCAGTAGAATTGTTTTCATTAAGTAGGTACAATATAGTTACTTACTCCTCAATTTTAGGGTTATTCAAATGAACAGGTTGTAAAGTAATACTCTATTGACCTTTATTACAAATGTTGATTTTGATTAGTTCGTAATAATTAGCAATAAATCCTTTTTTTTAATTAAATAAAAAAGTAGAGAAAATAATTTACTCGTTATCCCCTGAATCATTAGTCGATATATATGCGCACTGCGCTTGGCCTGCAGCTGCATTGCTCTAAAAACATTAGAAATCTACGTAATTTTAAAGCTTGGAGGTGAATCAGGGGTTACGGCAGTTAATCTATACATATAATAAAATAGTAGGAAAGTCAAAACTGTACATTGAATATTTTTTGAAAAGAATACTTGGGGTGTGATCTACAATCGATACCGAAGCCAAAAATATAGTTTTTAGAATTTTTGCCTGTTTATCTGTTTGTCTGTATGTATGTCCGGGATAAACTCAAAAAGTACTAGACGGATTTGAATGATTTTGTTTTTGTTGTATAGGTATTAAGTCTGGCCAATACATAGGCTATAATTTATCTTGGAAACTTGAACACCTGGTGCAGAACCGCAACGGACCAGCTAAACTATAAGAGATACAAAAATGGTGCGATAGCAAAAATTGTTCCACCTGATGAGCACTCTCTGTTGACGTATAAAAATTGAAGATGCCTTTTCTATTTTATACGTTTTATTTCTATTTCCTATTTCATTTGCTTTAAAGTTTGTTATAGATTCTATAACAAACCTAAAGTGGGACATCAGGTACCCTTACTTTCTCAACAAATTAAAAAAGAGAATATTAGTTTAGGTGCCTTAAAACCAAATAGGTACAATGCGGACGAAGTCGCGGGCAACAGCTAGTAACTAATATTTTCGAAGGAAATGATCATACTGTGTACACTTCTACACTATGACCACTACCTATTTGACATGTGGAGACAGTAAACCATTATAATAAGTGCGTTCGCGGTGGCTTTATGAACTCTGACATAGGGTCTAAATTCAACTGTCTTACATATTTGATGTGGTTGGTAAATCTATTCCGCGAGAAAAATAAACCAATAAAGCTTTTGCGAGCGTGACTTCTTTATTCATATTGACATTGGGTTTAAATTCAACTGTTTTACACATATTTGCGGTTTGTATATACAGTGAAACCTGGTTATGTGGGACCTGGATAAGTGAGAAACCTCCATAACTGGTACTCATGCTGAAGTCCCAACACTTTGGCACTGTATTACCTCTGTTAGTGAGACAAAGCGAACCTCTATAACTGGGATTCGTTCTTTCGATTTTATCGTCATAGTTACCTCTATAACTGAGACAGCAAGTAAATTTTACATGTATTAACCTCTGTAACTGAGACAACATCGTTTTGTTTGTTTAATTACTTAGTCTTATTCTACCCGCAAATTCTGCACTTAACTAATTTTGAGTATCAATGACCTTTAGTTTTAGTTTTGCTTTACTATCATACGGATGTTTATTTGAAAAATGCCGATACGAAGGCTCAAATAATCAATAATCCAGAACAAAAAAAAAAAAAATTATTTGATTCATTTTTGTACTGCATATTAAAAAAAAATTACATTACATAATTACATTCAGTAACTTTTTTACCGACTTCAAAAAAAAGGAGGTTATTGATTCCTAATAAATATTAAAATTAACGTATAATGTTTACTTATTACGTTATTTTATTTGATAAATCGCACCTCTTTAACTGAGAGAACCTGCTTTCTGACCTCTATTAATGGAACCCTCTGTAAATGAGACAGATATTTATTTATACCTGGATATCTGAGACACTGCGTAAGTGGAAAACTTCTTTAAGTGAGACAGATTTGCAGGTCCCTTGAGGTCTCACTTAACCAGGTTTCACTGTATATAGGTTATAGTCTAGGAGCCACTGAAACATCCCACCCGTTCTCCACAAAGCTAGATTTTTTTTAGTGTATTATTGGAAAGTACCGTTGTAGCAGGCATCTATGTGGTTGCATTATCATTCCTCAAAACGGACTCAAAGTCATTTGGTTTTTGCTCTCACAGTATGACTATAATTTTTTAATGGGGATTGTCTTAATTTTTCAAACATTCGATTTTATTTTATTTTCTGCTAATTTAGAGCATTTTTAGAAACTAATTTGAATATTTTAATGATTGGCTCAATATTATTTTTATTTTTAATATTTTTATTTTTGATATAGGTGACGTCATCATTGTAAGCATTTCCGTCTTAAAAAGAAACCCCGTGCAAATATACAGACTCCTAGCACTTGTAGTAACAAAGTTCCATACAACCTATCAACCCCAAAAACAAACCCCTTAGGGGTCGAATTTTGCAAAATCGCGTCGTAGGTATCAAAAGAATCCGTATTCAAAATTTAAAATTCCTAGCACTTGTAGTAACGAAAAGTTTCATACAAATTATCAACCCCAAAAACAAACCCCTTAATAGGGATCCAATTTCGCAAAATCCCACTACGGTGAGTATTTACGCCCTAAAAAGAAACCCCATGCAAAATTTAAATTCCTAGCACTTGTAATAACAAACACACAAACTATCAAACCCAAAAGCAACCCCTTAGAGGTCGAGTTTCACAAAATTCTCGTATAAGGTAGCACTTACGTCCAACAAAGAACCTATGCAAAATTTCAGTCTTCAAACTATCAACCCCAAATACAACCCCTCAGGGGTCGAATTTCACAAAATACAACCGTGGTAAGCATTTAGGTCTTAAAAAGAAACCCCGTGCAAAATTAGAGACTCCTAGCACTTGTAGTAACAAAGTTCCATACAAACTATCAACCCCAAAAACAAACACATAGGGGTCGAATTTCTCAAAATCCCGTTATGGTGACCATCTCCGTCCTAAAAAGAAACCTCATGCAAAACTTGAAATTCCTAGTACCTGTAATAACGAAGTTTCATACAAACTATCAACCCCAAAAACAACCCCTTAGGGGCTGAATTTCGCAAAATCCGTTCTTAGTGCTCACCTACGTGGTATAAGGAGGGCTTATGCCAAATTACAGGTTTTTGGCCCAGCGGTTTGGGCTGTGCGTTGTCAGATCAGTCAGTCAGTTTTGAATTTTATATATATAGATTGCCGATGCCGATATTAACAGATTTAACCGAGATCATGAGGAAATTTGCAGTTACAATAAAAAGTTACGTATAAGTTTATATTTTTGACATTTACAACTTGACACTTGAGAAAATCAGGGATGTCAGACGGCCACTCAGATTTCCTTGTACCGAGCTGGCTAAAAGCTGGTACTGAATACGAAATACTGGTACATCGGTAAATTTTGTCGAAAATCAAATAGGAATGAAAAAACATTTTTTTTTCTTTTACTGTTAATAGAGGGCAGTAAACACTAAACAAGCAGTTTTACCAACCGTACAGTACAGTGGATGAATACTAACAACCGACTGCGATTTTTTGTCCGTGTTACATTATATTTAAATTCATGTTCAGAAAAAAAAAGATTTTTTAGTAAGCAATTAAATACTCGATTGTACCATAAAATTTTTCGTTTATTCTGTATTGTTGGTCAACGGCCAATCTTGGTATTTTTACGTACCAGGACCGAGTAATAGTCTTGGTGGGTCCATATTGGCTCACCTAAAGTTGTTTACCCGAAATTGTTCTTCCTAACGATTTGTAATCCGAATGATCATTCTTCCTAAAATTTTTCATCCTAAAGTTTTCATTCATACTTTTTGTAGTGCTACCGACGATGTTCATAACACTCATGTTTCCGAAAATTGTTATCAATAATATCGTTATTTAAATATATTTCAACTCCTACTGTTTTTTCTCCTAACGTTTTTATCCCTAAACATTATTACGATAATATTTTTAGTAAGTCATTTAGATTTAGGATTTAGTCAAACTAAATTCAGTAAAATGTCGGAAAAGTCGACGGAGCACCGCTTCGCGGTGCTCCTACTTCTGGGTGGTTTAAAAAAAAATAACCACGAAGGGGATGGCGGGGTCTTTCAGACCCCGCCAATCCCCTTCTAACCTAACCTGTCCGAGTCGGGGTGCCCACAGTCGTTTGTTAAGAGCGTCGTCTTGGGGCACTATGAAAAACAATACCTCTAAAAAAATTCCCGACAAATTTTTAGGTAGCGCTCGCCGGCCGCTGCCGCGGCACCGCTCGCTTCACTCGCTCGGCTCACTTCACTCGCTTTATAAACCTATGGATAACTTTTCAGGTACACACCGCTATAAATAAAATTAAAGAAGACGCATTAACTAATAAAAACAAAAAACCAATTCATATAACTAGTGAGTGCGAAGCAAGCACTCCCTCAAGTATACGTGCTAATATGCCAACAAAATAAAAAGAAATCTAAACGAAAAAGATAATATGACTTTGAATAATAGTGTAAAAGAAGGTTATGTTGAGAAAATATAGGAAAACAAATAATAGTATAATAGATGTTTATTGCTACTGATATTAGGAAGTCGAATGATTCGGAATTATGAACATTAGGGACAGAGCAATTAGGAGTTGTGATCATTAGGATTAAAAATGTTAGGAATACAATTTTCGGGTTTCCAATGATCGGAGTTACAATTTTAGGTGAACTTTGGCGCGCCCAGTCTTGGTACATGGTACGTGACACTGAAAACTGGTATGTATACCAAGAAATTGGTATGTCTGACATCCCTGGAAAATACATGCCACTTACTTTTTAGTTTCTGAGGCAAAGATACAAAACTGTGTACGGCCAAAGGTGACGTCATTTGAAGGGCAAGGAAGGTCAAACGTTTTTTTTTTTTTAAATATCAATAAAATATGAATATTTTTCCTTTTTAATTAGTCCATAACGATCAGTAACGCTATTCCTCTAAACGGTTTTTCAATCACAACATATTAAAAAAAAATGCCCATTCTTTGTGGAAAACAGGTAAGTCGGATGGTTCAGTAGCTCTCCTACTATTAGTAAAGAGAAATAAATATACAAAGGAGGTTCTAATAATATTGCCAATGCATCCTTACCTTTTTTGTTTATTCAACCTTCAAAGAGCCGGCGATGACAACTTCTTACTTTTTCTGCCCATTTGTTTACAAAATTATAACCTTATAAAATGAACTATACTACGAGGATTTTGAAAATTAAAATATGTACAGGTATTATTATTTAAAATTAATGTTTGTCTCTGTCAGTAATAGAACTTAGCGTGGTGGTGGGTTTGCAAAAAAATTGACGTAAGTCCGACCTCCGACACGGTCCAAGACCGACTAAATGCCAAGGGTCGAGTGTATGAAAAGATGAAATCACCTGATTCTGGACTAAGTGGTATGGTTTCTCATCCTTTCACAATAATACGGCCGCATTCTATCTCATTTTTGATGCTCTTTAAGATGGTATAAGTTTTATTATTCAAAGCCTAGTATAACTCTAATAAAATGGTATCCAAACCATGAGTTGGACCTGTTTTTGCGATTTAATTGGATGCAGTAAAGTGCAAGCAATCGTGTATCGAAGAGCCGCAACCTGTAGACCAAAGACTGAAATATGTAATATGTTTTTTTCAAAATTTAAATCCCTTATAATTAGGAATGAAACACAAAACAAAAGGACGGTTTTGCGTCTTACGTCGCCTTAAGCTAAAATCTAAATTAAATTACTAAATAATAAGTGAAAATAAAGTTATCAAGAAAAATAAATAAAATAGACACGTAACGTTGAATCTTATTCTGTTTTTGGTTTATAAAATCATTTAATTCGTCCTCCCACCATAATTGAAACGGAAGGGTCAGACTCTTACCTGACCTAATAAAAACCAAAAACCAACCAGCCTTCCTTTGATTGCTATTTGCATTATAGGGCCGCGGTACCATGTGTAGACAGGCCCAGCAAATGAATCTTTTCCAATTACACTTTGTATGTAAGTAAACCGTTAAACTGAGAATTTATCAGAATAAATGACATTGTAGGTAGTATAACTGTGGTATAACGAACGGAAACATAATTTACAATTATGAAGGAAACAAAGCCCAAAGTTTAGGTATAGATCACCACGCTTGCATAGTGACAAACGGACACACAATGATCGATTGACTATAAACATTGTTTTGAAAGCGGAAACCGTTATCGGTGAACCTAGAGTCAACTTTGCAAATGGCTATCAATAAGGAAATTAATTTTATTTTAATGGTCATTGTTAATTAAATATTTCATCATCCGGTTTCTTAATAAGAGCATGGTGTGAACTGAGAACCACTGGTCTCAAAACGGCGAAGAAAAACGTCGTGAGGAAACAAGCATGACCTAGAACATAAAACATCAAAGACATTGTGCTACCAAACTGCACTGGGCCATCGTAATGGATAACAGCCCTATTATAAAGAGGAGGCCTGTGTCATAGTAGTGGGAAGAAGTGGGAAAAAATAACTTGTGTAGGTATGTAGGTATGTTATCACCCATTTACTATCGTTACCTTTCCTAAGTTGAATTTCACCAAATGATGTGAACGCGATCATCAGATTTAAATTGCGTTTGTACAGCATGACAACTAGTGAACGCGTTCAATTTAATTGGTGAAATTCGCTCCCATTTACCCAACACTTTTAAAAACGCTACGGCTTAATTACCCGTTATTTTTAATAAACTCAACCCTCGTTTTAATATTTCCATGTCCGTTATTAAAAATGGTATTTTATCCGGAGCCCCGAAATCATGAATGGACCAAAACGACTGTGGCATCCGTTTAATTTCCGTCCCAAACACAAGGTTTTAACTTTTAATAGAGCTTTAACTTAGGTACCCAACGGGTCAGAAAAAGGTAGGTATGCATCACAGTAAAAAACAAAAAGCTTTCAGTAAAGCCTTAATTACACATGCAAGTTCGACTACATTGCGGACTAAACAATGAATTCAGTCGGTCAAATAAATGACATAGTAGTCAAACTTGCATGCCATGTCTAAACAGGGCTTAAAGCACACAAAGCTGACATTCCTAATACTCAGTCTTTCGGTACCTAAAATTCAAAGTCGACCGGTCCCGTAAGGATTCCTTTCGATCTAAACCTTTATATGTCCCGAAAAGATTTAAGAACTACTCTGGCCGCTCAAACTTTAGTAATAGACGTATCTCTGGTTGATACGTCTATTACTAAAGTTTGAGAAATTGGAGATGTATAAAGGATAAAATATAAAAAAGGAATCCAATAATAATTGCTCTCCTTAGGCGGTAGGATCAATTCAAAAGGTAGTACTCCTCGACACGGCTCAAATAAAATTGTGAGAAGGTTCTCTTTGCAGCCCTAACCACCGGTAGTTTGCACCGAGGTCCCGACCGAAAACCGAAGAAACACATATTTTTTTCTAAAAATGTAATCAGTATGTTATTGAAATAATAAATGAAGTCCATAATGAAGTCCATAAAAATGATCGGGAGAAGGAGATGAAAACAGATTATCTTCGAGTAACAAAAGATTTAAATGAGACAACAGACCACAAAATAATCTTATCAGTATACAGGTGGATGTTGTCTTTGCGTAAGATAAAGATCAGAAAGATATAAAACCTCACCTCTTTAAGAAAAACACACCCATTTCGCAATAAGCACAGGAGGACACCGACTTCAAAACGTCGACACATACAACTGACCAACAACCGTATTTGTCCCAGGTTTTAAGCATCCATTCAAAATTTAGGATCCCGACGCAAAAACACGTCCCTGTGATCAAGATAAAACGTACCTTATTCTAAGAGCGATAAGGAGTGATCGATGCTGTACTAAATACATAAAACATTGTATGACGCAGAGTCTACGCAAGTTATTGAATTTTAATATGTCATGGATAACAGGGAACCGTATGATATCGTGTTTATCATTCAGGGCATATGGAGAGCAGCTCGATGCAGTTTGTTTTTCCGAGTTTTAATGTGAAATGTTAATAATCCAGGTTATTTGTCCTACGGAAATATGTAAGTAGTGAGAGGTAATTTCACAGAAGTGTCAATGTTAATGGAAAGGACAATGCAATTTCATATTCCTTTATATTATTACGATTAAACATATTTGAAAACTAAAGAGGGGAGATGACAGACAAACGGTACAGAAATTAATAGGCTTACTAAAAAAACAGTTTATGTTTAAACAGTAACCCAGAATGATTAATTTTATTCAATATGCAATTATAAGCATAACATTAACGACTGCCATCGGGCAGGAGCAATTCAGAGCAGAAAACAAATGCGATTATCAGGTGCCGCCACTGAATTAAGAAATATTGAAGAACTTCACTTCAAGTAAGCTCGTTTAATCATCAATTATTTTATCATACAGAAGTCTTGACCAAGAAATTTTTAATTTTATCTATTCTAAGACAAAAATTAGAATGTATTGTACACACAAACCTTCATTGAAGAATTATCTAACTGATGGTGAAAACCTTATCAAAATCCACTGCTTAGTTTACAGTTTTAAAGGATCTAAGCGTACAGAGAGACTTAGCGACTTTCTTCTATACTATTGTAGAGAGCTTATGCTTTCTCCGGATATACAAAAGAAGGAAGCATTTCATTAAAAATATAAAGTACATGCTTGTCCTACCAAAGCAAAAGTCATCTACCTTCCAATCTGCCTTATATTTTGGCTTCTCATATCATGCCAATCAGTTAATAGATCAATATCTTACCGTCCATTCCGACCGTTCACGGAGCTTTCCCCACTGGACTCGTCAGAGTATTCAAACGAAGCGTTATCCACCATCTTGACTATTTTCAGTTCACACACTTATTAAACTTCACATCTTTCACTGCTAACACATCTGTCTTAGCTCTAACAGGGATCAAAGAAAAAATGAAACACTAACAGTATAAACAATACAATATATAAAGAGTATTGAAAAAGAAAATAGCTATGACTTGAAATGATAGCAAAACGTCCAATCAAACTTCTATGTTAGAAATATTACGATAGTTGTAAAGCAGAGATTACAGATGCCACATTATCTCGTTATTACTAATTAATGGTTAAAACGTGGCTATGAGTAATAGCGATACTATGACGCAAAATGTATGCTTTAGTAGGTACTAACATAAAACAAACTATGCATAAGAAAATTTTCGATTCTATGAAAATATTTGGGTTCTGTCTACGTTATACTTCAAACCGAGGAGTAAACACAACTTTGTTGAATCGTAAATCAGTTGTAAATTCCTTTTCTATCAACAGTAGGCCTACTTATTTTAGAACAAGATCTAGATTATTTTGTACTGAATTCTAGACACGGTTTTCTAGGCAGTTATATGAAACTGTTTACCATAGTTACTTCAAGTAACGAGCACGCAACGTATACTGCAATTGGAGCAACTCAACACGAAATTATATATCTAATCAAATAAATAAACAGGTGTGCGGAATATAAGTGGCAGATAAACAGATTATAGAAGTGATAATACTGCGGCCAACTGATAATATGATAGAATTAGCAATATTTTTGCAAACTAGGTATTTAAACGCTAGAGACACTTTAGCACCTGTATACGATTACTTTATTGTAATCTATCAACATTATTTTAATTTACAATTTGTAAGACTAGATAATTTCAGACATTTGATCTAAGAGGCAGAGGACACCGATAGTGTCTTAACATTTTTGTAATCACTTCAGAGATAAGACATGTATGCAAACGGATGTAGATCACATTGAAAATTCAAGTTCTTTAAGTACTGACTAATTTGAATATAATACAATACTTTCATCTAATTTTTAACTCTCTACCCAACGTGGTAAAAATAAAGTTGTAACATAGAACGATGACATAAATGATCACGATGCCATGCAGTGCGGGGTCAGTGGAAATTGTTAAGTTGAGCAAAAGAGGACGGACGAAACCGGTCGAGAAAACACTACAAGTAACGCGACAGATTTACTACATTCAACGTGCATACTATCCGGTTTAAAGACAATATAAACAAAAGTAACAGAACATGAGCGAATGACATATTGTGTGATCACAAATTCGCCAACTCGTGATAAAGCTAACATATATCTCACTTCACTGATAAATTATAAAACCAACCGGCTCTAATCTTAACACAAAATACACACTCAATTCCTTTTAGTTACGGGCGCACTAAAATAGTTAACACACTATTTTACGAACGTGGAATAAATAATTAAGAATTAAAAACCGCGTACAAGACACCGATGTAGCGGCCTGTCCGCGCTCGCGAGAATAACTGTTGAAAACAGTTATACATAAACGTATCTAGTTATAATATCGATTGTGTATCGAGTACGGACTAATTTATCGCGACGATAAGATAGAGAGAGTTACGATGAAACTAAAATAATATTATAATATCACACCCACAGTGTATTTTTCCAAAGAAGAAAAAAGAGTTTTATGAAAAAAAGTTTCAAATGTGAACACATGGGAGGACCGTCCATCGTGCCGTGGAGGAAGTTCAAGTCAATTACACGCAGAGTCCAACGACCTTGCGAATCGGGACATACAAATATAATAACGAAATATTTCGGCCGACGCGACGGGCCCACTTGCTGCTGTCAGATCGAGTATTATTGACATCGAGGAGAGCCGAGAGAAAGGTAACAGAATCGTACGATCGGAAGACTCGCATCACCTGAGAGCCACATTCACTCAGTCCGCGGCGGTACAGTTCGAATGCTACGCGAGTAAAACACTGACTGGAAATATAATGTTTGCAAGCAAGTAAAGCGACAATGTTTATAAACAAGCTAAGTAGGTACGGACAGTAGACAATGGATTAGATGAAATCTTTGATATTCTATATTAAAATACTTTTATAATTATCAATCACACAAGCGTGATTCAATTATAAAATATTTTTTAACCAGCAATGCAATGTGGTGACTTGTGACTCGTGGAATTCAAAAATATGTTTAGACAATGAATGTAATTAGTGCTGATGTTTTGATCTACGTTTTGGACCAAAAGAAAAATAAGCTTACTGGGCACCTTTTTTAAATTGAGGGGCACTTGTCAGAGCAGAATTTAAAGAAACTGCCAATTTCTATACAACCGAATATTACGAACTTCGCGTGTCGTGTTAATAATATCTCTCCCGTGTGATATCTCCAACAAAGTAAATTTTGCAGAACACCCTTTAAAAGTATTCGAAGCTAGGGTACGGAATTTCAGGATTCCCAACCAGAGCCAACTTTTTAAAATAATGAGAGTGGCTCAAATTTGGGGATTTGAGCTACTCTCATTATTTTAAAAAGTGCTTCAATCGAGTTTTTAAAGATCCATGATAATGCCACGACGCGAAAATATTGCACGATTTGTAAATATGGGCTAGATAGGTAGATAAATCCGCGCGATAGTAAAATACAATCAAATAACTGTTCTGCTATCGCTACAGGTTCACGCGAAACGAGGGCAAGCCGGGAACATCAATATTATCTGCGTTGATTGGACAAATGGGCTCAACAACTGTATTGCTGTTTACACGTGACAGCAACACGTACTTTGTGCAAACAATACTATATTTAATCCTAATCCAGCAAGGTT
Organism: Agrotis clavis; assembly: GCA_954870645.1. Classification (NCBI taxonomy): domain Eukaryota; kingdom Metazoa; phylum Arthropoda; class Insecta; order Lepidoptera; family Noctuidae; genus Agrotis; species Agrotis clavis. The sequence goes on from OX940933.1 coordinate 11,019,337, forward strand.
AATTTTCATTGAGTGAGGCCTGAGGGTAGACGGTAATAATGAAACAATTACTACTCGAAATACAGTTTATCGTTACAGATAAAGTTGTTCTACAAATTAAAAATGTCATCGAACCGGAACTCTAGCAGAAACGTAAGCGTAATTAAATAAGTACACCTCGTTAATAATGTTGCTGGCATATGCTTTCATTTTGAAAATACAATCAAAAGATGAAGAACTAATAGAATTATGAGATATTATGCCAAAATCAACAATACGTTCAACAAGACATCAATCTTTCGGTACAACAGAAATTGTGTCATTTCACATCTAACTCGAAATAGAATCCATCTTTGATGTGGTAATGGCAAACACAGAGTAAACTAGACCCAGAAAAAGCTGTTTCGAAATTCGAGATCGTGTACCTATTTGATTCAACGAATTTGTCAGCCAAAAGTCAGAGTTTCCTGTCTTTTGTATAATTGTAAGTTAAAAACTGGCCAAGGCTTCTACTTCCTGTCCCTGCTTTGTGTTCAAGAGGATATCCGAATTTCCGATTCAAAATAAATAGACAGTAAAACATGAGTCCATACAATTTGCCATTCCTTAGTTTCAAGGAAGTCTTTACATATCTTATCGTAAAAAAAGGGTGATTAATATAGTCAAGGACGATTAACACTCAAGCCAATCGATATAATTGAACAGTCAACTGTCGTATAAACCCAAAGGTAAGTGCTTGAGTAAATACTACAGTTATGTCACTGATCTTGACTTTAAAAGACCAAAAAAAAGGAGCGTGTCTTTCATAGTGTCATATCATAATGTAACCTTTCATAGTGTCATCTGACACCTTACCTTAGTAATAAGCAACACAATTTAGATTTCAATATTGACTTTGAGGTAGTAGGCTTTTCCAAAGACAGACCTCAGCAAGAGTTACTTCACTTTTTTCATCCATGCAAAGACAGACATCGGCAAATGGTGGTACCATCTAACGGCTCACTCTACCACCGCGCACGCTATTTTATCAATCCTGTTTTATTTCCGTTTACACACTCGCGAAATCTCTTCCATAGAAGCGATAGGAAAGATATTACACATCCATAAGGACCTAAAATCATTTTGTGGAAAACGAGAGACCAATAGAAGCGTTAGAAGCTTAATAGCCACATGAGTAGACTAGCACAAACCAGGAAAGCATAGCATAAAAGGGAAGAAGCCTATTCAACAGTGAGTGGAACAAAGCCGCCACTGATGATAATGATGACGGACAATTTGTTCCGTTCCGGTAAATTCCGTGGAAGTAACTAGAATTGACTTCAGAACATTGTCAACATTTATTTTTGTTTACTAAACATTTTTGTTGTATTATTTGCTCGGCTTTCATTTTAATGTTTGCGAGGTTTGAAATCGTCAGTCATAGCCATTATAGTGAACAAGTCTACAATTGTTTTGGCAGACTACAGATTAGATAGGAACGTGCTGCTTGTCAGCAATTTATTTACAGCTACGCAAACCAAGATTCAGCTACTGCGTGTAGTGCGTATCCTCGATTGGTAGAATAGTTTACACATGTGACTATGAATATTCATAAAGACACGCTGTGTGAGGAACATATACACGATTATGGAAAGTTAAAGCATCACGTGCAAGATTTGTAATGCTGCGTGACTTTTAAGACAGAAGAACTAAGGGAATTGTGGAAGAGCTATATTAAGAACAGCCTCAGTATCAGGAGTCCACCTCCTAAAATAGTCAAAATCCATACTTGAAATTATCAGGATATTTTTGTTAATAGTCTACTCTGTTCCACTATTAGGGAAAGGCCTCCATCCACTCCTTCCACTTCCCGCAAACCCGCGCACCCTTCTTCAAGTTCTGATGATACCTACCAATTTGACCCGCCATCTCCTTCACCTGGCCTGCTGCGACCTCGTCTCACTGTCTCGGCGCACTAGTTTGTCACTGGACACTTTGTATTACAAAATAAACCAACACTACGCAGCGTGGGAAAAACAGAGGATTATAATGAAAATCTATTTCCATTTACATGCGAACGAGATGTAAAACACTTCACTCTTTCTTTGAAACAAATAATCTACTAATACAATTAATTGTTCAACTCGCCAATGGTTTATCGGACCTATTCATCGTCGCCTTAATCTTTATCGGCATATTTTATAATTGCTGCATAAAGCATGAGTACAAATTTGTAAGGGGTTATCATTGAAAACAACAAGAAACTTCGAGATATAGTGGCAGTGATAAGTAGTATGGGCGAATCACAAACGACTGTATATTAGGCCTGTGATAAAAGCTTGTAGATATCGGTTATTGAAAATAACTGAAAATGGAACACGTTGACCAGTACGATGAACCATGTCAGAAGAATCATAGAACTTCCTTATCAGAAGAATACTTGTTGCTACGGTATGTTCCGGCAATGATAAAGTTCTGTTTAAATCGGAATTCTAAATTAAATCAACCACAGGACTGGGCTTTTGACAGTTTTTGTAACGAACTTTCACCAAGATGATAATCCCAAGTCCTCTTCTAAAACCAGCTGCGAACAGTGCGTAGTGTCGATTAACATCAATTGAAAGGAATTTCAATTTTTTTATAAGATATCCACCAAAATGCGAATTTATAAACGTTGTCCGAATTTTCTTGTTTGACCGATAGAGTGACGTGGCCCAAGACGAGAGTATAATAGAATACGAATTCCTAAAGTCGCCTACAACATCTATGAATACGGATTATTGAGGTACGATGAAGGCTAATGATGACTGAGATAAAGGTGTCAAAAGCAGAAATTCTGTGCCAATCAAAAATACGTAAGTTCTTCATTGAGTGTATAGAACAGCAGATGCTTTGCCACCTTTGAGAACTCTCTACAATCTCTAAGATTGATTAACTAATCAATCTTAGAGATTGCACAGATATCGTTACAATCGGGATACCGAATGAGATGAAATATGACAATGAGGTTAAATTTTATAATATATGAAGAATAGACTGATAGGGAAGTTTAGAACAAGGAATTCAGCGAACTTAGTTAAACAAAAATGTATTTTCCCCACAGAAATATTAAAAACAGATTCTCCCGCTTGCAGCGCAGCGAAAGGCAGTGTCAGATTCATACTGACTCCCTACCCTGTTCCTTCAAATTTTCTTTGTGTTCAAGCGTAAGTGATAAGTCTTTCGAACAATCCCGCAAACAAGGAGATGACTTCATTGATTAGAGGTTTCAAAATCTGTAAACATTTTACACGTGTGTGTATATTGTTATTGTATTTATCAAGCACCAATATTTAGTTGTCCTTCACAACACCCAACTTCTTATCAGCAGTAGTCTATTCAATGAAATTGATGCCACGGTAATGTATTTTATTTTTAACATAAATAGAAGTAAAACTACATTTCCGTGTTCCATTGTGCCGAAATAATCAAATATTCATGTCTGTATGAACAACCTCGGGTTAATACATAATACTGTTACAGACATCGTACGACAAAATTAAATATTTCTTCAGTTGTTTTCAGTAATTGTGTAATATTGTGAGTTCTTCGACTCAACAGGTTCCTTATCAAAGAGGTTTTTGATGTTTACGGTGAAAGGTATAGAATTCAATTTTTATTAGCATTTCTTGCTTCCCAGTGCTTTCTTACAAATATTGATCCTGCCCAAAGAAAACAAGACTCATATTTACCTCAATCCACCAGTAACATAGGAGACTACTCTAACAACTCTCCAAGAAGAATTCAGTTCATCTTCATCCTTCACTGGCTCCAGCTCCACAATCATTATGAAATGCGCTCAGACGGCACCGCACACAAGAATCCATTAGCCCATTATAATTTGGGATCAAAAATGGTCAAAGGACCAAATACCCAAATGCGTATTACAAAACACGCTTAGTTGAATTGGCGACGTAAACAAGACTGATAGGTACTGAACGATAGTAATCAGACTATAATCGCAGATAATGCGCGAATGATAAATGACAAACGTTACCGACAATGACGCTGGTGATATTGATTTTAGGTGAGATTCATAGGTTTTAGTAAAAACTGTTATAAATGTATGTAACTGAAATAAATATAAATAAAGGACCAGAAGTCAGCATAGACGAAACTATTTTAATCGTAGGTATCCGACTCGAAGGACCAAAGTTTTCAATCGGCCACGTATTCTTAGAGCAATGTGTATCATCAGATAGAAATGCCAAAAATATTTTATTACAACTTATTTTACATGGATCTCCAACATTTTACAACATTATGCTTATCACAAAAATGTTGCAACATAACCGCATGTTGCTGCCAAGCACATAAGTGTTGCAATCTAGGCTGTTCTAAAACCACTTCCGCAATTTCAAAGACAGTTACACTTGTACCGCGCCACCTTTTCTCCGCAAGAGCAGTCGTGGATAAAAGCTATACATTTTTTAATAGTTTCTTGAAACAGATGTTCCAGTTTTCTGCAGTAAAAGTAACTAATGTATACTGTAGACGATATTTTAACTCTACCTTTTGGGTTCCTATCATGTAAAGTTTCTATTAAAGAGTTGAACAATTTTCGAAGCATCATCTGCCTGCCTTTTCCCAACTATATTGGGGTCGGCTTCCAGTCGAACTAGATGCAGCTGAATATCAGTATGTATTTTACATGGAGCGACTGCCTATCAGACCTCCACAACCCAGTAACTGGGTAATACGATACCCCATGGTAAGATTGGTTGTCAGACTTAAGAGCTATTTTCGAAGCAATCTAATTAAATGCGTGCCGACGTATTGTTTTAAAATAATTGTTTAGGCTAGTGGGTAAGAAGGTTAGTGACCGAAGGGTCAGCTGGTCAGCACTGGCGAAACAGCTGAGCAACGTCTCAGTATTTAGGCTGCTATTCTGGTTAATCCATATTGAAGGTCGTCATAACATTTTTGGTAATGGACGGCAGCACCACATCCAAAATTATATGTATTACATGAATGTGTGAATTATGGATCCCACTTCATCGGACGACAAGATGAAGTCAGTTAATGCTTCCAAATGTATGCTAGCTGCTTGAAAAAACGGATGACTGTTGAAGCACCTGCTAGCAAAGCTTTTGATGACGATAGAACCTGGCTTAACGTTACGAATCTGTGAGATAGATAGATTATCCTAAGAAAAAATGATGGTACTTACTTCTCATGCTTAGTGGAGCGGGGAGGGTGAGGTTCGAGCTGCAGCGGGGTGGCGGGGGCGGAGCGCGGGGCCCCGCACCCGCCACCCGCCGCGCCAGCCGCGAAATTGCCGGTTGACCTGAAACAAACAAACAGTCAGTCAAGCTTGAAGACTTGAAGAATGGATTCGTTGCATTTGGTATTTGGATCGGGTGCCATTAGTACTTATATTTCCGCATATTTTCTCGACATTATACAGGAAAAACTTTGTAGCTTATTAAAACTTTCTGAAAACCAGTTTGGCATGTCAAGACTGCTGATTTGTCGGTACTTCTGACATGCAGGAAGTTTGTACAAACGGGTTTAAGTAGATGAAATAACATAATTTTAATCATCGGTTTAAGTTGCCAAACATAATGCAGAATAACATTAATCTTAGGCTACTTGCTGCCGCTGAAGAATATCTTATTTGGTCAACTAACAAACATTGTAAACGAAAATCCACTTTTAGTAGTATACGTAGATATGAATAGTGCACACGTTATAGCAGCCTAGCTATCATGTTCAGTACTTCAGCATAGTAAACTACACTCATTGTTCCCTGACGTAGGCTATTTAGTTGATTCCTAGGAACAGCGTGTGTGGTACCGTCACATCAGAGCCATGATTGGTGCTGTTATGTCCATGAGTAATCTGTAATTTAGCAGCATTGTGTGTCATTCACATACGAATAGAATTGCTGGGGTAGATACAAGAAGGGAAGACATTTGTTAATTGACAAATATTATCACTCTCTCTCACGGTCAGGCAGAATTAGAGAGACACAACACTTTTTCAGTAAAGCAAAAGTAGTTATTAACAAGTATGTTTTAATGCTTTGCCCCACACTGGGAATTTTCCTGTATCGTGGTTGCGTTTACAAACAATGAAACTCACATACCCAAATATCCTCGCGTTATTATTAATTAGTTATATTAATTACCATGATCTTCTATCTACACAAATATAGCTATTATGGTCTATTAGCTACCAAAACTTCAGTTCTTGGGAACATAAACTCCAAGAATATGGCCAACTAAAAGACAGGACTTACTGTTGGCTACTAAGATTAGAATTAGTATTTCGGTTAGTATGTACATGAAAGTAAGTCATTCGGAAATGCATATCGCGCAATTTGCGAAATGCCAACGTCCAGGAAATAGGACATCCAGATAACACTATATGTATATAGGACCACAGCCGCAATGAAAAGTAAAAAGTTAAGAAGAGAATAATAAAATACATAGTACTAAACGTTGTAGACAATAATCAAGTCAACAAAAAGAACACAAGCGACATCTATGGTGCAAAAAAAGAACTAAAATCGTCAGTCCATGAGTTAGGAACATAAACACAGAAAAACAACAGCTGTCGGTCGATCAGAAGTGTAAGACATAGGTAAGACACCCTTCTAACATGAGGATCTAACCCTTTCAAAAGAGTATCAAGGAACTTAAAGCCTAAAAGAAATGAAATACCTGCAATCAATGACACAGAAATAATAACAGCTTGCAGAACACGTAAACACTAAAAGTAGTAATTTAAATAAAGCAATGTCTAACTAATTCACCACGAAATATAAGTACTTACGAAAACTAAAAATAAACAAACAAAATGGAATTTTGATCCCAAATGAACGACTGACCTTTGAATTCGAAATATGGAAAATAACTAAAGGAAAATCAATAAACATCCCTCATACCTTTTATACTTATAACTCCTGCGTCTCAATAACGTGGTAGTCGGAGTAGCAACAACATAAGAAGGATGAGTCTTTATCTTTCTGTTAACCTTTTTTCTAACCATCATTAAGGCAAGACACCACAGCAACTGTTGACAATACAAACACTACTGACGAGGTGGCGGAACTTCAAAAGCACCACATGAACCTATTGCCATTTCAGAACAATGAAAGCAAGTCCAAACATTATTATCATCGGAACAATCACTTAACAACATACGGAACTACAATGCACATGGCTCTACAAATATTGTACACAAATACTTTTCATGTTGAGAACAACGAATTTATAGGTTTCATATCATAAAACTCAGGCTCAAAACTACACACAACCGTCTGTGTAATAAACTACAATTGAACTACGAATATAATACATTTGTACAAATAAATGACTGAACGCTAGTATCTACCAAGTATATTTTGTGGACAATAAAATTTCTTACGTCAAAAAACGTGTATCCGCTGATTATATTACATTTGTAGGTATGTTATAGTATAATGACCAGAGTGGGCGGTCCGCAATTACAGCAAATTATAGTAAAAAAACAACATTTACAAACACAATAGTCACCACTTCAGATGATACATTCGTATTACATTTTGTAACAGACACCAGTGACGTTACGACGAAATTCAAAGACACAAAAGACATAATTGCTGTGTTAAAGATGATCATTTCCGCTCTACGAGTATAAACGGTTATAACTATTTCTGCGAAACAAAACACCAACCAATACAATCAATCGAACCATTATTGTTGAAAAAAGGGTCCACAAAACTAATAAGTTACCAGCAACACACAACAAGAATGAAGACTCCTATGATGTCAATACAACGTTATAACAAGAATCTTCATTACTAATGTCTGCCTTGACCCCATTAAGTTGATTGCTTGCGCGTCTGAAGGGACTAGACGCGCAAACAAGATGTTCTCTTGTACCCAAGGACTACATTCTTTATTGCGTCGTAGGTCGTACTCATTCAAGGACAGTTAGGAATTATCCGTTATCTCCGGATAAACTTGCTCAATAAATTCTGCTAACACATAACAACTCATTTGATGACTTGTCCTAGAAATTCTGGAGAACCCGACTGGACAATTCACTAATATATTTCTTAACGGAACTGGCAATTTTGGCATTGGGGATTTACGTCGAATAATAAGTACCATATGCTCGAAACATGAGAGGTAAAAAGAACTCAGTGGACATAAATCAAGGAGGAAAACAGGAAAGATCATTGCTCTTTACCTTGGCAAGACCTCTATCTTACGAGACAGTCAATCGATTATAACGATAACATGTTTAACAACAAAAATACTTTCGCAATGACAATGTGGAAACGAATTGACGCTCAGAGCAGATTACTAATCTTAATATGGAAAAATATGAAACGCACTTCCTTATTACAATTTTTTAATAAGGAAGTGCGATATTGACTTCAAGCCTATGGCCGAAAGTAAGTTAGAAGCGTTGAAATAGATTCCTAGCAAAGGATTAAACTAGCTACAGGAAAAGCAATAAAGACACGAGCGAGCTAAAGCCGAACGAAAATACACTGTGAGATCAGAAGGCGCCCGACAGTCTGCCGATATTGTAGCACGTGCTTTATTACTCGTAGAAGCACGAGTAGATTCCACTTATACAAAAAACGGGGTGATAGGGACAACTATACGAGAACTGATGCCATTCATTCAGCAGAGTACATGATGCTAGATTTCCCAAGCAAATTGCCATCAAGCTGCATGTTTCGCGTGGATTATTTTTAGAATTAACTCTAGTTCATCGTGCACCATCAACCTTAAAAACCTCATTCCACTTTATCATAGCAACGTAAACAATAATCTTTGGTAAGCCAAAACGATTCCAGTGACTGCTTATGTTCAATGCCTAGTTAATAAAAACAAGGAGGCTATGAATAATGACTAATGTTTCATAGAAACTAAATAAGAAATTAATTTCAATCATTTTAGGCGTAAGGCAATTTGCCAATGCCGTCTTCATTATTGGTTGCCCACATAAACCTTGAAGGAATCTTTAGAAATTAATATTTGATAATGTAACGACAGAGTCTAAATAACTAGCCTACAGAATTTGAGGATCAAAATAAATATCAGGGTTTTGTACGAATGCGTTGGGCGGGCGCCATTATAAGAATGCTAATGGAATAACGTCTTTTAGGTTTCAACGAGTCTAGAAGAAAAATAAAAGCCTTTAAGTTAATGGAAAAGAGCTTTGTCTCTTTGTCTGTTTATTTAATTATATTGCATGGACATAGAATTGCAGGCTGATATAGTAAAGAAAATTGAAGTAAAAGATAAAAGAAAATATATAGAAAGTATTAATTTAATATTAACTTTCATTAGCTTTCATATCAATATAAAGTTCCAAGAACTATCAGACAGTAATTACTAGTTCTTGGCCTTCAAAGTACTGATGCAGGTCTACATGGGAACTTCTCATGTGAAGATACACACATGGCATAGAACTACGTCGTAACAATTCATGGAGTAACTCGAAAAAGGTGTCGTAGCTCCATAGCAACCACAGGGGTAAGTAGATCGATCTATGGCTGGGTGATCGGCCATAAGATACATCAGAGGCTCTAATTTGCTCGAAAAAGACGATATACATTATGAGTAATTATGAAAATATCAACAACTTACTCTGTCCACGTAATCCATACTCCTCAAACCGACTTCACTTGCCTCTCAAAATTCAAATAACTGAGAATTCTTTCTGCATGTTAACAATATTTAAGCAGTATGTTTTACATAACATGCAATGATATTTGAAGAACTTCTCATATTCTAAGAAACATGATTATCTGTTTTATAAACTAAGAAAGCGCTAGCGGAACCAGTGCGATCACTTTATTCTCAGCAAGTCACTGAATCCATCATGAGGTTTATTGGAGTTACTATAGTGGTATTTTTGAAAATTCTTTGTGTTCTAAGTGTAAGTTTAAAAAATATGGGTGTTTTTTAACGTCATTATCAACTAAGACTGTTTTAGTGTTCCTGTGATTTTAGAGGATGCTGCCGATTGATTATATGATCCGTCATACAGCGCCGATGAGCGATACTTTCGGGTCAACTGAAAAGGGCGAAAATTCGAATGAAAAAGTGGTTGAGTTGAGAACATCATACGACGGAGGTAGCGGTGACGACCTTGAGGATTTTGCTGACTATGATAGAAAACTACAGTCGGATCTGACAAAGAAAGTGGGTATCAACGACTATATATTACTAGACTACGCATTGCACGATCTAACGAACAAAACTATTCTGCCAACTCGCTGAGGTACTACGTAAGCGAGGGGGACGGGGTACTGCGTTGTGATTGACTAACTCAAGGTCTGTTCTGTCTCAACGTATGTTTACGGCTCACAGGATTGGTCGAAATGAGACGGATATAAGACTTTTTTGCCTAATGTGTTGGCAGACATCGGTCGCCTGTTATTAGGAGTCTAGTATTATATCGTCGTTGGTGGGTATATATAGAGAAATATGTAATTAGAGTTTCAGTGTTGGTGTCCTGTATTTATTGTTATTAATTAATTATTTACAGCAGTGTGGCGTAGTGGTGTTGTCAAGAATGCCAAACGCCAATATGCAGTCTCTGTTACGCAAATACAGATATGACGCAAACGGTTAGAGTATTAAGCATAATTATTGAAGAATATATTATAATAGTTTAAGATCCCGACCGATTTCGGCCTATTGAGATAATCGCTGGTGTGCCCTCAGGTGACTGACATAGCCAATTTTTGCCGTGAAAATGCGTCCATATTCACTGCAAGACAGCACCCCTTTTTTTTTTAACGTGGTAAAATCATCAAATGAGTCCTCCCACCCCGGGCAGGGCGGGAGGGACTGTCAGACTTGTACTGACTAAAATCCACGGTGTCCTTCAGTAGCCTGTTATGTTCCGGGGTCACGGTAAGGAAATAATCCCGCGACCCCCGTCATTATGCTGACGCTCTTTGAGGCGCGCGGGGGACACAACGCACCGTCGACCCGGGCATGGTCCATGGTCGGGCAGCGAGTTGCCCTTTACTCGCTGCCCGCATGCCCGCGCCTACGGTGGCCGGAGATCGTCCTGCGTGCGTCACCGTGGGCGTCCACCACTGCGGGTGGGGCGGAGGGAGGACACTGTCCTCTCTCGCACGCGGCCCGCCTCCTCCTTCGCGAGCATTACTGCTTCGCAGAAGGAGGCGACCGCTTCCCACTCCGTCCTGGCCCGCAGCATGGCCGCAACCAATGCCGGGCGCGAGAGGTCTCCGCCTATCGCAGCCGTGAGGACACGGCGGTGCCCCACCCAAGCAGGGCAGTCCTGCACCGTATGCTCCACCGTGTCCTCCGGGCGATCTTCGCAGTGGTGACACCTAGGCGTTTCCTCCTTGCGCATTAGACACAGCCCAACTAGCAAAGAGATCCTATGAGCAATTACTCTTACGACTATAGATCGAAAGACAGCCGTATGAAAGATCCCATAATTCAAAAAGCCGTTTAAAAGCAGCTCTCTCGACTTTTTAGCCTTCAGCGCTTTTTAGCTCTATGAGCAACCAACCGTAAGTCCTATGAAAGCTCTTTGAAAGCAACTGAATCGCTAATTTGTCGTAAGAGTAGCTTTCATGACACTATCTTTCGACATGTATTTCTTACAGCATATTTATCGAGAAAACGCTGTTCATTCGACAAAATAGCACCTCAGTTACTATACCGACACTTAATGTCCTAAGATAGCTTCTCACACAGCTTTCATTCCGCATAATTTTTGAAGTTGAGAAAACGCTTTCAAATTATCAATTCAGCGCCAAAAGGTGCTCAAAACATCATTTGAAAGCCTTCTTACAACATAATTGTGCTATGGAACGCCATTTTGTTATAAAAACATAATATCTGTATACGAACCGTATTGCGTTATGTCAAAAATGGATTACAATTGGTGGAAAAAAAATTAAAAGAAGCGGAGGGTTCCGACGAAAAGTGAACATGATTTATAAAAGTTTAAAACAATCGACATAATTTCTGCATTGGCAGCAACCACAGAAGATGAGCAAACAAAATTAAATATAAATGCGGGTTCTGCAGAAAATATTTTTGATATTTGCCAACCGTCAACTACTTAGTAGTTCTACTTTCGAAAATATCTCTGCTGATCAAGTCAAACCAAACTACTTAACTTAATGCACTTCACAATGCACTGCTTCCGATTAATATGATACTAAATAATCGCAACTCGAAAGGAGTTGCGATTATTTCTATATTCTTTCGACAATTTGGCTATTCAAAGATAATCTTATGATGTTCACAGCACTAAATAGCTGAGAGAAGTGCGCCCAAATCGCGTCGAGAGAACGTGGTCGGATCCATCTCTCGACTTTTTCTCTCGATCAATAGCCGAATGAGAAACGTGCTGCTGGCATTCTTACGACATCTTTTGCTAGTTGGGAGGTACCACCCGAAGCATCCGTGAGCCCGAAGCCCGGTGAGGACCTGCGTCAGGCGGAACGTAAGGACGCCATGACGTCTCTCCAGCCACTCCTCAAAGAGGGGTCTTACCGCCGCAATTGCGGCGTGCCCGAAGTCAGCACCCCTTCGATGTAATTATATTGGATGGCCGCGGATGGTCAGGCCTTAAGCTCGTCTCGATTAGCATCGAGCTATTCTTTATAGTATTTAGCATAATTATGATTCAATGAATTACACAATATGCGTGTTTTACCGGTTTTATTTTATTTCCCTTTATTTATAGGTGTGTTGATACCGAGCAGTGTGAAATACTTCATCAAGTTGCCTCAAGGTCTAAAGCCACCTTTACTTGTGCCTTTGAATGAAAAGTCCTTTTCACCTTTAGGAGGATTTGTAAGGTATGTTAACTCATTTTTACAAAAAGCATCATCACTAAGTTACTTCCATCTTCCGACAATTTTGACATAGCCTTTAACTTAGCAAAAATTTCGAGCGGCCGTTTAAAATATTGCAATAATTACAGGTACTACAAAGAAGTTCCTCCAATTCCTCATTCCTGGTAAAATATTTGATGCAATATTTCATATTTCTTTAATGCTATTTGTATTTAATCGATTTTAATCAAATAAATAATAATCTGCAAGTAATGCCTGCTTTTTATTCTGTTATTATAAATATTAACTACTAGACCACTAGACTTACTTAGGTATAACGAAGGTGAAATCGCCTGTAGATAATCCATCCAAAGTGATTTTCTGTTCAAAATCATTGAACACGTATACCATATGTGGTTTCTCATATGCCAACGTAAACGAATAACAATGGGTACCGTGAGAACTGAAGTAGAGTAGAAAGACCTTGATAAAGTAACTTTTTAAACAAGAAAGTTTTGATGGATGGCTAGATATTTGTTATTTAATCACACTACAACACGGCTAGGGTTACCATATGACAGGCGTTTGCCGCATTTGACAGGCATTTTAAGGTTGAGACAGGCGTGCGGCCGGCATTGGTGTGAGACAGGCATTTTTAAATTTCGCGCCCGCGAACGGATAACACAGGAAAATTACAAACATGAGTGTTAAATTGTATCTGTGAAGATTTTTACGTTTATATATTAGAAAAGAAAGAAGTATTAAAAAATAATGTACTCTGACAAATATCAGTAATAAAAATATCCTTCTTCATTATTATCTGTAGACTTTTACTTATTACCTACAGCGTTTTGCTTTAGACAGGCATTTTTTTGAAAATTCAGGCATTTTACGTACCATAGACAGGCATCCCTCTATTTACATATGGTAGCCCTAAACACGGCTGAACGGGTGTACCTACCTACTTAGATAAAAGCACATTAATTTTTTATCAAGGAAAATGTATATGGTTCCTGTTGGATGATTTTCAACTAAGTACCACACTGGTGAAACGTAATTTCACAACAAAAATAACCTCATTCTGATGATACAGATGTTTACAAATGTCTCAGCAAGAACTGCCAATGCGACAATACATGAGAACGACCCAATGACTTGATTGAATTAGGCCACCTCTTCAACAACCTACAGGCATTGATTGGGAACAAGTGGTATTTGAGAAGCCCAGATGACGTCAACCGAAACGTGTTCAGATTTATTTGACGTCTTTTCTCTTTGGGTATCAATTAACGCCTCTTAATCGATTTATAGAAACAGTTGGATCAAAATGAGAGCGTTAAAATATTCGTATCATTCTAAATCAACGAGCTGGATCAGATATAGATGATATTGAATCAATGGCAGTAATTTAATATTTGAAAATTTCTCCTATTATGTATTTAGTTTATTTTCCAACCGGTCCAGCTAGTAAGGGAAATCGTGAAATAATTTATTTGGCTGGATCCTTCTCTTTCGAAGTATGGTCTTGGTATCCACATACGTCTCTAACCACGTATGACCAAGTTATAATGGGCGGTAGCGCCAATATAACTTTAATCCTTCTCTGAGCACACAAAAACTTTACTTCTTCACTGATCATTAAGCGAAAGTTCAAGGCCAAATTGGAGAACAAAAACAAATCTTACATGTACGCATATTGTAGATAGAACGGCGTAGAAACCATAAGGCCGAAAACTGACGCCTTAGGACGCCCACGCCTTCGCAAGTCATATACAGTTTTAGAATACCTATAAACTGAAGGGTACGGCAAAGAAAGAAAAACAGGTACGGTATTTGATAAAGAAAGCAAATATGTGGTTTGCTTAGTGACGTCATTTGGGAGAGGCCTAGACTGAGAACGTTGGAACGAAATACATATAATATAGAAAGGAGGAAAATGAAATAGTTATTGGATAATTGAAGTCCCATGTAAAGTAACGAGCCTGGCGCCCTAGCCCCGGTCTAGCGGTCTAGCAAATGGCAGTTCTAAGCGACAGAAAGAGAAAGGGCGAAGGAAAAAGCCGATTCCGCGTCGATAGATGTGGGAGCACCCTTACTCGTCTTCATTTTCTTTAGGATTTCACAAATAATTTGATATGATGGTCCTTTACTCCTTTCTTTGTCCTTACTGTTGCTTTTCTTATTTTCGAGTTCTTGTATTGACTTATTATATCATTTATCAGCGTCTATTGTAGGTATCGGTAAAGTCATTAGGTTATTTACTACAGTATTCGCAATATCTATACTGGAGCATTGTCATGTTCTTTATCATCATGAATGTGATCTAGAAGAAATACCGCTTGGCATTTGGCAGACATATTGGTGTCGCAGTCTTCTTAGCACATTGGATTGACGGCGATGGAAGTCACATGGTTGGATTCAATCAGGTCCTGTTGTATGTGGAAGACATTCAGCTGTTCTAATTAATATGATAAAAGTGAACAGACGTTATTTTTCAATAGTTTTGACTTCTGCAATTGTTTAGTGCTTGACGGAAATCGTATCATAAACAACACAATTCCATTTACTTGTAGTCAAGCAATAATACTCTCGATAGTGACGTATGCGCAAGCATTAAATTCTCAATCGTGCAACATTAAATCCACTCAAGCGCATAAACCAGTTCCATACAAAGCAGACAAAACTAGTATCAATAGTATTTAAAACATGGATTGTCTGATAAATTCGAAAAACGCTTTAGAAAGATAAGGTAGATAGATTAAGGAACTAAATTGTTTAAATACCAATTTAAAAGATTAATGATCAATCATTCATCCTTTGTAGGTAATTAAAAACATTGCTTATTCGTGAGATATCAAAGATAGAAAAAGCAACTGATAGTCTGAATAAAGTGTAGGTACGTATCAATAAAACGACACCAACATATAGTCGAATTACTCTCATTCGTTCTTCTGTGATGTGACGTGACTTTTGAAGTTATAAAGTTTTTTTCTAAACGTGTTAACAGCGTTCAAAAAAAAAAACAAGGGAGCGAGAAATTCAGCTTCGAGAATAGTGGTTGCGATGGCCTAAATTGGTTAAGGCGTCTGGAGTAACTATCCAGAAGGTTCGAACCCTGCTCGCAGCTGAATTTTTCGTCACCTTAAAAATATCTTTGACATTGAAGTTATGTTGGACAAATCTAGACTAAAGGCTTTACAACAAAGAGCTGTTTACTAACCCATAATCATTATTATAAGTGGCAATAAATAATTCAAGGTAATGGTGTAGGCAAAGTGTAGGTACTAATGGCAGCCATAAAAGATAGGGAATACACATCTTCAATTTCTACTGCTTTATTACCGCTAGGTTCGAGTGCTCATAATATCTTGTATCGAATGCTGTTGTATATATTCTATATACTCTGAAGAGAATATTTATAATTTATAAGCAATTCGCATTCAATAATATCACTTTCTTACTGTAAAGAACTACTCTTGTTTCAATGCTTGCGTATTTTTGTGCTGCGTTTAGCTTTGATTTCACTGATGCCACCAGAGTTGATTCTGAATTTCGCTGAAGCAGTCTTGGGAATATACAGAGTTAAATTTAATTATTACTGTTAGGAAAAAATAGCAATTACAAGATCAGCCAAGATAATGCTTTATGCGTTCAAACTCAGAGAATTCGAAGTACCATCAAACCGTTTGCCAAAATTCACTGACATCCTCGAGAAGTTTTGCTTAACCTATATTTGTTGCAGACAAATATTTATCTTCACTGGAAAACTGAGTTCAACAACGTTCAACGTATGTGTACAACATGTGCTTTTGCAATCTAATCTTTGACATCCTGTGTATTGGAGCAACGACACACGTTTTTCTTGAAATCCTCTAAGATTTCTTCTTGTATCCGCAATGATAATAAATACTCGTATACAAGATAGTGTATCTCATTCAAAACTTACAGATCATTCAAAAACTAAGATTAAGATGTAGATTCACGTCGCGAACTTCAGAGAAACTTCCTTAAGCTGTTTTCAAAGATAGTTCAGCTCCTTTCAATCACGAAATGTAACGTGAAGATTGTAAAGTCACACTCCACGTGCCCAGCCATTACAATGCATGTCGTCCAATAACAATCATATCTGCATTACAAATCTCAGAAACAATGGAAAAGTTAAGGACTATTATTGAAGTTGAAATCACACTACCAACTTTCATTTTCATCTTCAAAATTGCGACGGGTTTTTTTAACTTTCTAAAACACTTCATAATAAAGTAGGACCTATGTAATTCTTCCCGCTCATACCCTCCAAAGACGTCTCCAAATGGCAAGGGACTAAATTGGGTTTAAAGAGATCCTACCAAAAAACGGTCCATTTGGTAAACGAGGCATCAGAGTGGTTTATCAAATAAATCTTGGTGTAAGTGAATGATCCTTTTGTAAAAGAATTTCTAAAAACAAAAGGATTTTCCAATGTACGCCACACGAGACCGTAATTCTTATTTTACGCACTCGTGGTTAGCGTCCGGTAATTTAGTAACTAGCAAGCTCATAAAATTACACAGTTAACGTCTAGACAGCGATCGACACGATTTCTTCTACACTAAACAGATTTGTAAAAAAACATTAAAGTTAAAAGAATATATAAAGAAACAACAGAAAGATCGGAATGCTGAATCTTCCAAAGAAACAAAGTACGTTAAACAGATTTAAGTGTACCTAGTTAAAGACTCCTCACTTATAGAAAGGAAATAATACGAGTAAATAAGCGAGTCCCTTAGCACGTGCGATAGATCAGGAATCGAAAGAGCAACCGTTGGAAACGTGCCAACTTCCATACTAGACGCAGATAAAATAAAACTCTATAAGAGGAAACAATTATATATCACGAATATCGTCACAACCAACCAATTTCGGTAGTAGAGTCACATCAAAGAGCTACGGCGCGACAAACTCATGTTTAATTCAGTTGGTTATTCCCTCACGTATTTGTACGAATGGCCTTGGCACTGGCTTCATATTCTCTAAGAAAATGGTCACGTATGATAAAATTTGGTGAGGATACGTCATAAAATGGCGACGACCGATGACTAACGCCGCACCATTGTCCAACGACAGTTGTCATGATTGACTCTTCTAACAAACTGTATTATATTGAAGACTACGATCAAAGGCTGTAATAGTTATAATGCTTTTTTGGGTGGAAAATCAGCAAGTGAGTCCTCCCACCCAGAGCAGGACAGGAGGGACTGTCAGACTTGTACTGAATAAAATCCACGTTGTCCTAAAACAGCCCTTTGCGTTCAGGAGTCACGGTAGCTCGTTAGTACCGCGACCCCGAAGACCCGCGACACCGGAACAGACAACATGCTAGCTTTAAAGACAAGTCCGACTAACAAAGATACAGTTTTTGAGAGATAACAAGCCGTTTCCGAAAGAAGAATGAACTCCAATATAAAAAAAGATAGGTATGAACAAATTGATATCATCACAAAACGAAAAAAAAAACACAGGCCACAGCTGTGGAAAAAGAGAGGTACGAGTAGATACAGACGGCCATTTCAAATTCTAACATAAAAATCTTATTAGACTCTTTAATATTAATAATGTTACTTCTTACGTACAAGTTGATTTAGCAAAAACCATAGGTTATTATTGTATCAAGCCGAATCAGGAAAAAAAACTGGCAATACCTACCAAATTAATTTGATAAAAGGTCTTCTATGCAGACTTTAAAATATTCGAGAACATTTTGCTAAACAAGGTTAAAGTGAAGCCTTATAATTTTAATCCAATTCTCTCTAATTTCAGTTTTTATTTAGATTTCCTTCCTGTAATAGGATTACACCTCTAAATATGGAAATATTATACACACATCAAAAGTGTCTAGGGATCAAGCATTTTTATGCGGATTTCTTGAGATTGAGATGTGGCTTTGTAATAAATTTATGATTTTATAAATTTATATGGATCCTTTTTGGTGCATTTCATAATTTGAATCAGGAACTGTAAATCAAATTCGAGTAAAAGATGAAAATCAGCTGTCAATATTTTCCCTATAAAAACATACAACGCATTGAAGACATTATTAGTGCTACTGTTTCCCTACTACTGATTAAAACCAACGTTATTATGGAGCGGCGACGTCATTTAAGCAGGGAAGAAATGCTCAGAGCCGTGGGAATGATAGAAGCTGGTTCCCGGCAACGTACTGTGGCTTTAGCTCTGAATACAAGTCAGAGTGTTATCAGTCGACTTTGGACACGTTACCGAAGCACTGGTACCGTGGCTGAGCGCCATGGAGGACGGTATCGCTGCACCACACGGAGACAAGACCGATACATTCAAATCTTAACTCGAAGAGCTCCAACAATAACCGCCATGATGTTAGCCGTGAGGCTTCATCACTCTTCAGGGAACTTAATTAGCGACCAAACAGTCAGAAACCGCTTGCATGAAGTGAACCTTCATTCCCGAAGACCGCTACGGGTACCACCTATAGCAATGCACAATCGTAGGATTCGATATCAATGGGCTCTTGAACACAGAAATTGGGCAGAAGAACAATGGCGTTTCGTGTGCTTTTCTGATGAGCCTCGTTTCGGTATGAGACCGGATACAAGACGTATACGACACTGGAGAACCCCTGGACGCCAACAGCGATTAAAATCCTGCCAGGAAGTCCATCCTTATAGTGGTGGAACCATCATGGTATGGGCGGGTATCAGAGGCAACCTCAACGCTCAAATTTATGCTGAGACGATTGTATCAGACGTCATCGTTCCTCTACAAGTGCAAATCGGTCCCTTATTTCAGTTAATGCATGATAATGCACGACCGCACACCGCAAGAGTTGTAAGACAGACTCTCGCCGCAGCTAACATCAATGTCCTGCCCTGGCCTGCTCAGTCGCCAGACTTGAACCCGATTGAGCATGCATGGGATATGCTACAGAGAAGAGCTCTGCCGAATATGGAGGGTATCCAGTCGCAAGAAGACCTTTTTTTGTTGTTGCAAGAAACATGGGCGGCCATTCCACAGCGTGATTTGGATGAACTCATTTTGAGTATGCCAAACCGATGTTCTTGTGTTGTTAGTGTTCGCGGTAGAAACACGGATTATTAATTGTTTAAGTTACCCAATAAAATTTTAAAGAAAACTGTTATTTCAGTCTTTTATTCGAACTTTAATGTTAGTGGTTCAAATGTCAAAAATCCCTTTATTAGGAAAATGGCAAATTTCTTTATGAATGCAAAGGTGACTTGGTTTATCGTTACTGTGACAAACGATAACACTTTATTTGATGAATCCTTAAAGAACATTTTAATTAATATCAATCAGGAGAAAAGTTATTGCAAAAATATATGTTGATCCCTAGACACTTTTGATGTGTGTATTATGAAGACATTTCAAAAGCCCGACATTGCTTATTTATATATATTAAGTAGGTAATTAAAATTATTATTTTCAGTATTTCCAAAATACCTTTTCACCATTACAAAACTTCCACGCCACCATTTCTAAGGATTCAGTATTACAAATGATGACGAACTTGGAAACAGTCGCTTTTAGAATTCCTTTGTGTTTAATAAATTACTATTTGCAACATTTAGAACCTCTTTGTTTAAATTTAAAAAAAAAGCAGCTTCTCTTTGTGATTCACATTTGAAAACAAGTTATTTCTGCACCACATTATTGATTTGCGGATAATCCGACACTTGAAATCTTGGTAATTTCATCAAGTACTTAATGAAACAAAGCCAACTGGACTTAAAGATTCGCAAACATGAAGTGCGATTGGATTTTCCTGCGCAGTTCTAAGAATTTTAACTTCATGCATATTGTTTTGGATTTTGGCTAATGAATATGGTTGCTCTTACTGCACAAGTTGTGGTATATCATATTAGAACGTAGATCCGTAATCATGGTCATTAAGTTCATGCATGTCAGTTATATATATAAAAGAAAAGTAACGAAATATTTGTCACAAAAATAATGTGATAATTATAAGCAAAGGTATGTTTGAATATGCACACATAGAACAGCCCTTGCGTGGTGGTCCAAACTGCAAGCTGTAACAACACACTTGCTGCGTTAATATCACTTAAAGGCAAGTCACACGAGTTCAATTTCAAATAAGTTAAAATAAAACTACTTAGGTACTACCAGTACTACAAAAACCATTCAGCAAAGAGGCCCTTGGAGGACGGTCTGCAGTTTCAAATAAGAAAATATCGAAAATAAATGTCCTTAGGACATGATACAGTTGAGAGCATTTCATGGTCCGAATGGCGCAATTTGCCTGCATAATATCGTTTAATAACCTAATAAAACTATCGAGATGCCATTATTGCTAGTCGAAGAGGCCACGCACGACAAATTAGGTGCTTCCTTTTATGCTGCAACGAGTCCGGTGACATCATCCTTATGGGTCATGAATTAATATCCCACACTAGTAGTCAAAAGGTTGTTTGAGAATAAAATTCAAGAAATATTTTGGATTCAATATCAGGTCAGAATTATAAGGAAGTAATGATTTTGGTTAACGACAAATATAGTCTAAAATTCCGAAAATATATGCTGTTAGAATGTTTTGATTTCATAACCAAATAATTTGGTCAGTATCAACATTAACCGAAACCGTATTTTCTCATCATTGCTGTCCGTAGAATTAATTAATGTTCCAATAAAAGTCGTGTAATGTACGCAGAATTCGATCGCACGTAATGTAACGGATACGAGAAGTCAAAACAAGAACTATTGGCAATTTGGCAGATGAAATTGAGTCATATGTTAGGATTCGACGCAATTTACGCGTAAATAGAGAAAGTTTTACTAACCAGCAGCTAGTCTGTTCATAAGTCTCCCACTTACGCAATTTCAAGTGAATATTTTCTGCCATTGCGAAAGAACTGAAGTCCTTACATTTTCAAGAAACTGGGTGATACCAAAAATAAACTAATGGTTTAACTCTAAGTAATCATTATTTACGTCAACCTCAAACTATTTTAGTTAAAACATATGTTTGACGGAATAATTGAGAATAGATTTAGGGCAAGGGTACAGGCAAATCAAAATAAATTAGTTTACATTGATGACATGATACTGTGTCAAGTTATCCAGAATACATTTATGAAGCGGACGTTTATGAAACATGTCTTGGCCTTAACGTACCGGTTATTTTGGTATCGCCGTTCAAAGTAGGTCGACAGCACATGGTAAGAATCTATCATAAAGTTGCGACACTGCACCGGTGTTTGCACGTAATTAGATGTGTACCAAAATACACCTTTTATGGGCTTGCGTCCCGTCTTTTTGTATAATAAAAATGTTCGTAGGGTTTTTACTGAAATTGCAGTAATTTCTGAAAGAAAACTTTTTGTGCCTGTATGAGATTTTAAGAAGAGGAAAGAATTAAAGGTATTATCCAGCTGAGGGAGTGTACAGGCATTTTTTTTTTAAATGAGTAACACATATTATCAAAATCTATGTCTCATTGACGAAAACAAATACAATAGTTTCCCTTGATAGTCAGTAGTAGTTACCTACTTAATGTTTTGTCTTTTTCCCTTTCGTTTGACACCAAAATCTTAAAAATCTCAGAATTGGATTAATCCGAGTTTGAAGTTAATGTAGTTGAGTCATTTTATTTTTTCGTGAAACTGTCAAGTATCTTAAGTGGTGTGGTTCATTTATTTGCGTAAAATATTATCTGATCACATATCTTGCAGGTGTTCATAAGGAGTACCTAGTTATTCTTATGGTTATCTGTCTCTTTATCTCTTATCAATATCATAAAACCATATTTTCAAAAACAGATAAAATAGTCTTGATATTATTTGCAATATTATGGCTCTGATAATACCTACATAACAATACTTGTGTTATAGATTATGATACCTATATCATAGAAACCTTGATTTTAATAACTGTTGTGTTTAAAAAAATGTTATTTTGAACTGAATTACATAATTTCAAACTTGACCACAAACTATTGTTTTTACCCGACTGCGCGACGCAAAGGAGGTTAATGTGTTTATCAGTCTTTTCAATTATTCTTTTAAATATTTTATGACCTATGTTCAGACTCACATACTGTTTGCAAGAAAATGTAAAACCGCTTTAAATATAAATAAGATACACATGAATAAATATTACCCATATTACCTATATTATTATAACTCAAAACAAAGAGCATACATACACAACATAACTACGCATTATGCATAAAACCTGATTAGGTATTTTATTTATAAATATCTAGTACCTATAATTAATTTCTTACAAGGCTAAACAAAACCACATCAACATAAATTAAATTCTTGTAAACTCGCACATATGTAAATGTAGATCATAGATACAGATTAACTTTGCAATATTATCTTTTTATTTTATTTATTTTAAATCTTCAAATAAGTCCTCCCACCCAGGGTAGGGACTGTCAGACTTGTACTGACTAAAATCCACGGTGTCCTTCAGTAGCCCTATGTTCCGGGGTCACGGTAATGAGATAAGTCCCGCGACCCCGGCAGGCTTCGGCCCTCTAGAGGGGGGCCCAAACATCATGCTGACACTTTTAAAAACGTTGCCCCACACTAGGAATTTGTCCTGTACCGTGGGTGCGTTTTACAAACATAGAAACTCACATGCACAAACACCCAGACCCGGAACAACTACTTGCAGGTCATACAAATATTTTGTTCCGTGCGGGGATCGAACCCGCGACACTCAGCGCAGCAGTCCAATTGCTCAGCCACTGCGCCAAACGTGGCCAAACGTGCGCCACTCTTTGAGGCGCGCGTGGAATACAACGCGCCGTCGACCCGGGCATGGTCCATGGTCGGACAGCGAGTTGCCCATTACTCTCCGCCCGCATGCCCGCGCCTAGTCGCGTCGTCTTGCGACGTCCGTCGCCGTGGGCGTCTACCACTGCGGCTGGGGTGGTGGGAAGACGCTGTCCTCTCCCTTCCGCGGCGCGCCTCCTCCTTCGCGAGCATTACTGCTTCGCAGAAGGAGGCGACCGCTTCCCACTCCGTCTCGCCCCGCAGCATGGCCTCGACCAATGCCGGGCGCGAGAGGTCTCCACCTATCGCCGTCGTGAGGAGACGGCGCGCGGCGGTGCTCTGCCCAAGCGGGGCAGTCCTACACCGTATGCTCCACCGTGTCCTCCGGGCAGAGTTGCCACCCGTCCCGATTTTTCCGGGACAGTCCCGATTTCGAAGACATTGTCCCGCGTCCCGACGGCCTATCGATTTTGTCCCGATTTTTTGACCAGAAGTTGAACGCATTATTTAGTATTGTATCTCGTGCTTTGAGCACAACTCCTTCAAATGCGTAGATATGTTGAGCGCGTATTTTCACTAATGACCATGAATTAATGGTCTAAGAAGCAATGGTCTAAGAAGAAGCAAAGGTTTTTTTGGATATGTTATTTGAATAGTATTTATGACTTTAACATTAATTGTTAAGGGGGATGCTCCAACCAGCCCGCGAATATCATTTTTTTTTACGTTTTTCAATTTGCAGGCCAGTGACATGTTGTAGCTTTATAAATATATGAGTTGCGGTAATAACAAGTATAATTTTAAATATAAAAATTATCAAAAAACTCGCTCCATCAGCTCTCACATAGAAAAGGTGCATCATGTTAAAATCTCCGAAATCTAACTACGATGCACCTTTTCTATGTGAGAGCTGATGGAGCGAATTTTTTGATAATTTTTATATTTAAAATTATACTTGTTATTACCGCAACACAAATATTTATAAAGTTACAACATGTCACTGGCCTGCAAATTGCAAAAAACGTAAAAAAATTTGAATTTCGCGGGCTACATCGAAGCAATCACCTTAAAGTATGGTAGGCATAGTGATCATTGATACTGCATTGACTGTAACATCTATTAAATACCTATGTTCACAAATAAATAAATTGAAATTGAAATCAAATCGTTGCTCGGTAGATTTGATAAAAGCAAAATTGCTAATTTCTTTGAATACGCACATGTCTTGTTCAGACTTCATAAATAAATAGAAAAATAGCGCAAAACCTCTCGTGGGGTAACTCAGCCCATGTTAACTGAACAATGTTTGTTCTAAGACTTTTGGAAATTCACAAAAAAAAAATTACTTTTTCATACAAAAAAAATACACAAAATAAAGTTTCCTTTGACTGTCTCATGGGTAATTTTTTTTTCACCGAACTCCGAACGTCTCTTATGGATGCCCGATCGTCCCGTTTTTTTTTTCCCTAAAGGTGGCAACCCTGCCTCCGGGCGATCCTCGCAGTGATGACTCCCAGACGTTTCCTCCTTCCCCATTCAGACACAGGTATCTTTTTAGACATATTAATAACAATGAATTGAAGCTGGCCCAATTCATCTATTGTTTTTTTTTTTATTATTTCAGTATTGTCAGGACAAAGTTTGTAATTTCATTATTTCTTTTTACATCATCAATAAACTCCACCTTGCAAAATCAGCAGTACAGCTTGCTAGCAATCAAAGGAGGCCAGAAGAGTTTGCATATATGTGATGAAAATAGAAAATCATTTCCCTGTCTCTTTTACTCTTACTATAACTGGATAGGAAGCCTCGTTATTATTATAAAACAACTTTTCTTTTACTTTACTACGTCCACTTGACCTATCCAAATTTAAGTAATGAATTTGTGACATTCATAGACAGTAAAGGGAAACACATTATTCATGAACACATTATTAAGGTCACATTTACCCTAACTCAGACAGGGGTTTTCAGGAAACAAGGGTTCAACTAATGTTATCAGTTACGTCAACATGGTATTGTTAGTTTGCTAAATGCCAGTATCATGTACGTAGACACCTATAGCAACATTGTTTCATTTATGGTATTAATCCAACAATGTAGTTGGAATTTATAAAGCTAAACCAACCTGACAAATATCTTTGACAGTATTACACCTTTTTACAACTTTATTCCAAAGGAATATGGTACATGTTCAATTGAAAAAAAAATACAGTTTGGGATAGCTTGATTTGTCTGTTGCATTTGTGTTTGTTATACTATGATAGTCCATTTCACTCACAATCAATTTATACAAAGTTAATGCAATCTTATCTGTTACAAAAAGGTAAACAATGGCTAATTAATTAGAGATTAAATAATTTTACTACAACTACCTACTGTCATTATTGTTTGATTGTTTACAATTTATCTCAAAGACAATGTACTTATGAAAAATTTTAGAATTTAGGTCAGTTGTGCTATTGTTGCTATATATTTCAATCTAAGTGAAACATGTTAAAGCCAATTAGTCAACTGTTTACTAATTAGTTAATCATCAATCATTTCACAAACTCCAGCAGAACAAAAATCTTCTGATTAAATACCAAATGAGTCTTAAGTAATTACTTAACAATTCTATGTATGAATGAAACTTGAGGTTGAAACCACAAGAATTTATTGTATGAAAATATTAATTTAAAAATTATAACTTCAGTGTTTTTCGTCAACATATTTTTAATTACAGAATGATCAGCTAATTCATAAAACGGCATTTAGGAAAAATATTATGGTGGCTTATTGGAACAGTGTATAGCAAAAACAAATATGTAATATCTAATATATGTATAAAATTCTTGTGTCACAGTGTTAGCCATACTCCTCTGAAACGGCTTGACCAATTTTTATGAAATATATGCATATTCAATAGGTCTAAGAATCGGCTACTATCTATTTTTCATACCCCTAAGTGTTAACCTCTAACATTTTTTTTTACAATTTTTTTATTTTTTATAATGTGGAAATAACCCTAGAAATAATTTATATGGCAAAACAATGTTTGCAGAGTCAGCTAGTAGATTAATAAAAATTAGAGCTAATGATAGAAATATTCAGTCACATTATTAGATTTTAACGTATTTTACAGGAAGATAAGGTAAATAGTAAAAGCCAGATCTTAATAATATAGGAATACTGTATTGTGTGTGGATAATATATTTATAGTTTTGTGAAATATTATTTGAATTCTAATTCCTGCAACAAAAAATCCAGGCCAGGAATCCAGCCAGGGTCGCAGAAATGTCTAAACAGGTAACCGTTACCCTGGAACGTAAGAAGAATTCAAGGAACATAGTGGAGTTTTTTGGTAAAAACATCAAACGAGTCCTCCCACCCCGGACAGGGCGGGAGGGACTGTCAGACTCGTACCGACTAAAATCCACGGTGTCCATCAATAGCCCTGTATGTTCCGGGGTCACGGTAATGAACACAGTGGACTTTAGTCAGAATGAGTCTGACAGTCCCTTTTGCTCCACACAGGGTGGGAAGACTAATACGAAAATTTTTTTTTATCTACTAAAAAAAATGCTAGGAATGTATGATGCAGCCCCACCTGCTTAATATTAAAAAAAAATCATTTAAAAACAAAATAAGTTATTAGTGGAATTGTAAGAACTGCTATTCATTTGTTTTTTTTTTCTAATAGGTACTGCAGATAGTATCACAAAAACCTCAATAGCAGCCAACAAAATTACTGAAGAATAGAAAAGGATGCATTAATTTAATGAGAACGGCCTTGCATTGAACATTTTATTGCAGTTATGATAGTATTGTTCAAATACCCTGAAATAAATTATTCTAAATGTATGTAAATATTTTAATAGCTGTGTGATATTAGGTAGTACAGTTTACTTTAACACAAAAAAAAAATCGACTTATAATATTTAATGTTATAATTACCAAGTTTTTCGTATGGTCAAGAGCCCTTTCGCTGGCCTTTTGCTTCCTGCATCAGTGATGACTGAAAAGCGGTCGCTCAAACTTCTTTTCACCTCTGGAAAGCGTCCTCCTGATGATAGTCTCAGAGACTTCCCAGTCACTAGTCCCTGGGACTTTTTAGTACGTAAATCTACGGGCTCTTCGAGTATTTCGTCCTCCAACTGAAGTGATACTCTCTTACCCTGTTTCTTATAATTTAAAGCAGCCTCAGACAGACGGCCATCAAACTCACGGTTCTTATTAAACCCACGCTCACTCTCACCAAATCCTTGAACGAAACAGAGCATAATTTCATCAGGATACGACTCCTTCATCTAGAGGGTCATTACTAAAATTCGATTATCGTAATCCACTCGAATAAGGTCACAACAGTCAACGATTTGTTTAATTTGCTAAAAAAAGCGAGACCCCGGACATTTTCTGAGCACGAAAACAGTACAGACTTCTCTTTAGTTCGATTAAAACTTATTTTGTTGTATATGCAACTGGGTTACTAAAACACATTCAACAACGATAACTTTGCAATAAAATAGTTAATCACTCGGTCGACACAACGGAATTCGTTATTATTCAATTAAAATTCACAGGTTCACTGTCCTTTTAATCACGAAATCACAATTTGTTCAAATTATCGAAGGATTTATGAAGGCCGCCGAAAAATATCGGGGTAAACTGACATTTCTTTCACGTTCGGTAACCGCCCGAAGTCGCGTTGCGTTCGGAAACACAATCTTGCACGGCCTCGGCTGTTTGCGAACTGACACCGGTTTGGCCGCCCCCACTCAGCGAAGCGTCCACGCGGCAACTCACAAAATGTGCGCCGCGTCGCAATGAATGAAGATTATGACGTCGTTTTCTATGGCACCTGACAAGTGCCAATTTTTTCACGGCAAATGTTACGTGGAGTTATTAAATTGAAGTTACAGCCCTGAGCCCACGTGTTGATCATCCCTATAACACAGTAACAGTAGGTAGGGACCTAATTTATAGCCACCCTAAACAGATTTCACAACATAAATACAACAGAAAAAATCACATGACAAAATACATTGCTCTCGGATTTTAAACTACTCGTATGTACCTACCTACATGCGTTACGCGGATGCTTCATTAACATCGTAGTAATCATCTCGAGATGTTTCGACATCCATTATTATTTATTACACAAAATTAGTGACCATGGCCCTGTGGGTCTTTATGAACGCTTCAGTGGACTGACGTGAGGGAAAATTCCCATGCTCAATTATCTTCCTCAACTGATACATGGCTTAGGTACCTACTTGGTACCTACCTAGGCAAGTTATATCGGGTAAGCTGTTTTAACACGCAAAGAGCAATGCATAATTATTTCTCTTATAAATCTTCTAACAGTAACAAGACATTGTATACTTTCCTAGGCATTTACTTAAAGTATGCGATAAATCTATACTTAATATTATAAAACTGAAGAGTGTGTTTCTTTGGTTGAACGCGCTAAACTCAGGGATTACTGTTTCGAATTGAAAAAATCTTTTTGTGCCGGATAGACCATATTATATCGAGGAAAACTGTAGTAGGCATATTACCTAAATCTCGCTGAAAAGAGGAGCCGAGTAGCGGGTGAAACCGCAGGGAAAAACTAGTTACTTACATGATACTTAATTATTATATAACCAAAACAGGTTGGTAGATAAGTGCGTGACGGTCCGTTTGGATCGATACTAGGAAAACAAAGCAAACTGAGGGATCGTCAGGGTTACCGGGAGGCAAACTCACTTAAAATTCTTAAACTGTCATAAATAAAAATCAACCGGTTTTTTAAAACAAAGAATAAAATGTCCAAAAAAATATAATTATCATAGCCAATAGTTTTCATTCTCGCAGACATTTTTATAAACTCGATAATAAGAAAATGTTTTTTTAGGAATTAGGTACAAAGTTGCTGCCCAAAATTATTCGGGTTAGGGCTCGCTCGCCCCACTTGAAACAGGGACCAGGGTGGTCCAGTTCCAGCTTTTCTTATTCGTTATTCAAGTTTATTTTTTAACCGACTTCTAAAAAAGGAGGTTATAACAGATAAAGTTGAATGAAGTCACCACATAAAATAAATAGATAGTAAGTTAAATTGTAATTCAATCTGTCACACTTTTGATTGATTGCGTTGGACTTGAAAATCGAGATGATCACGAGATAATCGAAATCGAGTATTACGATTCTCTGTGAAATCTCACTTCTTGTGGGAGAGCGAAACCACTCCACCACGTAGCGATTAGAGTGAATGGCAAATTGAATTGGCAAATTGTAGAAGTTGCGTGAACAAAATTTTGTAGATTTAGAGATTAAATAAAATACGCAATTTCGCATTATTTAGATATTTCTTTTACCATGTACGCTGCTTCGATTTTTAAAAGTTTGATAAAAATAAACGAGAAATATGCATGTCATTTATTGCCAAAAATTTGCAATGTTTCAGCTCCCCAGAAAATGATCTATGCAATCTATACAAACCATCAGTTGTGCTGACCGATCATCGTTCGGTAATATCATACAAAACGAGACCAAGATAAAAACGTTATGTACTTGTAGTTAAATGCGAAGCCGTGTTTGTAGGTAGGTAGTTAGGTACTCTTTTTCTTCATGTGGTTAATTTTATCTTTACGTGGAAAGCAATGTGATGGGCAATCCTCCAAACCCTTTAACTCGAGCTATCAACGACTTTACTCTCAATGCGTTCGGAAAACACTCAAATGAAACATCAAGCTTAAATATAACTGATCATACCTAATTCTTGTGATTGCTGAGACTGTATACAAGTGCAGAAGCGGGCAAATAATTAGGTACATCCATACCTACAAAGTTTCATGATCCTAGCCTATTCCATTTCCCCCTAGAAACTCCCCCCACAGATGAGGCAAAGTAGAATGTCTCAAAAGTTCGCGGTGGAATCTGAAATATTATATCAGGGCATTCCAAGTTGGTTAGGTTAGAAACTTAGAAATGTGACCAACACCCTCAAGCGTAGCGAGCATAGCACGGTAGCGGACGGCGAGCGCCTTCACGCTGTGTATTTTCTATCTCCACTAAATCTATTTACTAGGGCAAAAACCATTGCGAATAAAAGTGGAAAGCGACCCTAGAAGTAGCAGCCATGGAGTCACCATGGCTCTACTAAGGAATTCGTAGCAAAAACGCATTGTGCTCAACCAGGGAATCGGACCTCATGCTCAACAGCCTTGCTAGCGGTTACTTGACCAACATTCTCTTTGCCAACATGGCAGTAATTTCAAGCGAAACCAAAGAGATTTAAATATTTTAACGTCTTTGTGCGAAACGCTGGAATCAGTCAATAGGTATTAGGTTCTATAATAGATACAAATAGCACAATGACTAACAGTGTGCTATGTTTTATGTTAGGTGTCATCGTAGAAAGTGTTAAGTGAGGTAAATTCTAAAATTATTGTATCTCTGCGGTAAAGAATATGTCATAACTAATGAGTAGATCATATGGAATTTTACATAGGTATCTTTTTCAACGGGTACCTAAAAACGTACCTACTCAATTAGGAGAAGCCTGAATAATAGCGGCGATGATTGTGTTTCGTAACTATTTTTGCTCATCAAAGACTACAAGCACAGATTACTATAAGTTAAAGAAGGCTTTTTTTAGGGAGAAGGTACCTAAAATCATCAAATGGATCCTGCCGCCGATCCTGACGGCCGGTGTGGAGCGGAAGGTACTGTCAGACTAAAACCGATCCTATTCTCTCACACGCTCCTCTCAGTGCCCTGCAGTTCCCCTAGCCAACATGACACCCTACAAATTGTGCTCTATTCAAAAATGAATGCAATTCTTTGTCATTTGTGTTACCAAACAAGTGACATTGGTCGACAAATCACGTCGTCATGATAAAAGGACGCCTATTCTCTGAGTCGTAAGTGCGACACGAACAAAAACAGGGTAGCTCTAAACGATCAATATAATCCGGTACCTACAGGAATCTCCTAGGAAACGGGAAAACCAAACTTGTATTTATGACGTAGGTAAACGGGATGGAAATTAGGTAACTATTGATAGGGAAACAATGGCTGTTATCGTTTGATATCAATAACGCTGATCATTTTGGTTATTGGATGTTATCGATTATTGGATTTCTGGTAAACAATAGGTCTCGCGTTAACTGGATGATGTAAACCTGGCTATTAGGGTATGTCTATTATAAGGTTGCTTAATTATTCCGTATCCGGCTAATGTTTCTATCAAAATATAACCTTTTCATGCTTATATTATCGCCATGAAGGGTTTCTATCTAAAAAACTACAGTAGTGGTCCTCGTATATCGCTAATGGGGGCTTGAGTTTGATTCAAGTCTCAGGTTTTACCATTAAGGTTTTCAGTACGTATCCATTCAGGAATACGAATCCCGTTAATGATGGTCCTTCCGCACCAATTAGGTACCTAATTAAGACACAGAAAAACAAAACGGGTGTACCTATGTACATCTCTGTATTAACCCTTCTGGAACTACAAGCGTATTGTTATGCTACTACATTAGCTGGACAGATAATTATATCCAGTGCCGAAAACAGGGTGGTGCCAACGGTGCCAGGCACAGGGCACAAACCCTGGAGAGGCGCAGAAATGGCCAGACCAGCAGGGCTATTGGCTAACTTGATAGTCCAGCGGTCGTCCACTGAACTTAGATGGCTTGATACCTGTCATGAGGTTAAGTTGAGGAGTGGAGTGCCTCAAGAGCATTAGAATAGTTGATTTTAGTGAACATTTACATTTATCAGATTCATTGCAAATGGAAAATCTAATACGAAATTTACCTTTTGACAGCTACTTGATGATCACCACACAGACCGAGATACGCAATAGCCCCGCAGAAGCTCTTTACTTTAAAGAAGCGCTTTACTTCCCAGTGAAGTAAATATAGTTACTTCACTGGGTATATCAAAGTTATAAGGCCTCCTTAAACACAGACAACGCAACTAAACGGTAACGATACTAAACTAAGTACCAACGTAACTACCAGTAATAGGCACTACATTAGCAATCCCTCATTACTAATCCGCAAAGTTAGACCATTAGTACTAACTAGATGCTAATCTACGACTACTGGCGACCGATCCTCTAATGATTTAGCGGTTACTTTGAAACGACCCGACACAATAATTACTACTGACTGAGCACAGCTAATTTTGGGCTTTCACCATTGCGAAATTAAAATACCTATCTAGATTTCTGAATAGAATACTTATCTTGTAAACTGATCAGAGGAGGCTTAATACGGGTCGAAGGACTGCCTGAAAAGGGTACCGCACCCCAGGAATGCCAACCGAAGGAACAGGGAGTCAAACAGTCCCTTGCATCAAGGCTTTTTTTTTTTTTTTTTTTGTTTTTTTAGCGTGGTAAAATCATCAAATGAGTCCTCCGGCCCCGGGCAGGGCGGGAGGGACTGTCAGACTTTTACTGACTAAAATCCACGGTGTCCTTCATAGCCTGTTTCGTTCCGGGGTTACGGTAAGGAAATAATCCCGCGACCCCGGCAATAATCCCGCGACCCCGGCTTGCATCAAGGCTGAGAGACATTTAAAGTTTTTCCCAAAAAAGGGATTTATGCGAGAGTTTGGTGTATAGACACAGCGATTCAACAATAAGGCAGCACATAATTATTAGCTATCCTCTACCAGAAGTTAATAACAAAGTAACTGTACTATCTAGTATTTCGAACGTTACATAATTGATAGTCAAACGAACATACCTACCTGTAAGTGAAGTTCGACTGTAATTATTCTTGTTGTTGCATTGTCCGAAGATGAATAAGAAAACTCTTGTAGTCTCGACTTTAGTCTAAGACGCCACATCTAGGACAATGCAACAACAAGTATATATAATAGGTAAACTTGCACCACACATCAGTTCTTCTGTCCATCAGTGCGTTTTATTCTTAAATTAAAATCTCGAACACTATTCGGATAGGTAACAAATGACCAACCAAAACATCCGTCTTTCTTTAACGGTGGATAAGGAACTGTCCACCATATTCCCCATACTTTAAAAGGTTATTATTCCGTGGCATAAAAAGCCCTTGTTTTAGCTTAATACTGGTCTATTTGCCAAGCTACTAAATTCAGACAATATGGAACAAAATAAAAAATAGCGTGAAAATCGGCACGAGGCGCGAGATTAAAGTCGCATTAGTACGGCCTGCGCTAAACCACGACATATTTCTTGCACTGATAACTGCGAGTAACTGTGAGATTAGTCAGCTTTCGTAACCGCACTGTTGTGAATATTTTTATTAAGTAAGTAATCACAGCATTGTTTGTAGCAAAATATTTTACAACTGTCAACTGATAGGTAGTAATTCGCCAAAATTGGAAAATAACATAATTCGTTTCCAATTTTGGCGAGTCCTGGTGGATTAAAAGGGATTTTGAAACCCCTGACTGAACACTGCAATTTTCAATTAACGTTGAAAAAATCATCAATATACCTATCTTTGGATGCAGGATATATGCAGGAGGCATTGTGTCTTGTTCCAGCAGTGGCCAGCATTTGCAGGCACTTATGGACCAATTTAGCTTATCTTTTGGGATGATAACTTTTTCCAGCTTTTGCAAATGTCCACAGCAAGCTGGTTGGTCTTTACTGATTACTTATGTTAAATAGAAAATTGAAGCCTCATTTTGACGGGTACACGATGTAGACTTAACTGAAGACTTCCTTAAAGATGTTATTATAATTGAACGAAGTGTTTTCCAGGAAAAAGTATTTACTTCATTACACGTGTATGTTATTATCAATATTTCTTCGCATTAAGAATGTGTAAACAATCGCGAAAATGCTCGCATAATATTTACTGAAGTGCCGCCGAAACAGGATCATACATCAAAGTTAGCGATACCAGGAAGACTGTTCTCCTGTCATGGCTAAATATATCACCCATGGGAAATATTTACCTTCCTTTAAGAGGATCGTCTACCGAGCGCTCGTCCATACTAAAAGAGAAAACGTTTTCCTAGGTACCCCTAAATGTTATCCTATCTTAATGATTTTTAGAACGCTTCCTACACAGTAAAATACATACTATTAGGTTTATAGGTTTTCTTTTTATCAAAATTTATAATAGTTTGAAAGTTACAGGCGTCTAAGAGTTACTTTTGAAAAAAAGAAAACCTATAAACCTAGTTTTTTACTGTGTCAGAAGCATTCTAAAAAATCATTGAGATAGGATAACATTTAGGGGTAGGAAAACGTTTTCTCTTTTAGAATGGACGAGCGCTCGGTAGACGATCCTCTTAACACGCTGGTTTGTTTTTATAGCTTGAGAAAAACAAGATCCAGAAATTTCGCGATCATCGATTATATTAATAGAATTGTTGACGGAACTTGGGATTTTGAAAGATGAAAACAATCGATTATCGAAAGCTCTTCTAAGTAAACTGCTGTAAAAGTCTACGAGTTCATAAAACTACAGATTTATTACTACTTATTTGTAAAACAAGGTCAAAATTCTTATTATGTGGGTCAATTTGTATTCTACGTTGTATAGAAATGAGGAATGAATCAGAGAATTTAACGGGAAGCTACCAAAACAAAAGAGCTCTATTGTTTTTCTTTGTTTTCACAAAATGAAATGTTCATGTATAACTACAATTAGTCCAGTCAACGAGGCATTAGTGGTCCGAAAAATTCCTCCGGCACTGAAATTGGAATGGAATAATTCCATAATTGAACATGGAATAAAAATTATGATGAAAGAAGATTACAGATGCACAATAATCCAACTTTTTTTTTCGAGATGACAAAAATATGAAAATTGCTTATAACTCTCTGTGAAAAATTCCTCAGCCTCAAATTCTTTTTGTATTTGTTTAAATGTATTAGTTAGAATAGGGAAGTATAAAAATCCAACTTTTCGATTTCAGTGTCACTCCAAATCAACTTTTTACATATCGCGCTCTAACTTCTAGTGAGAAATTACGCTGCCGATTTTTATTTTTTTATGTGATTTCTTATCCACAAATACGTAGGTTTGTTACCTTTTTCATTTTCAAACGTCATTATTTGATTGATTTGACATCAAATAATGTTGTTTCAAAAGGAAAAAGTTTTGGATTACGTAACAAACCCTATGTATTTAAGGATAAGAAATCACATAAAAAAATAAAAATCGGCAGAGCACTTTTTCACTAGAAGTTAGAGCGCGATATGTAAAAAGTTAATTTGGAGTGACACTGAAATCGAAAATTTGTTGGATTTTTATACTTCCCTATTCTAACTACTTAATACATTTAAACAATTTACAAAAATAATTTGAGGCTGAGGAATTTTTCGGAGAAAGTTGCAATTTTCATGATTTGGTAAAAAAAACGCAAGTTCTTGGCTAAAATAATTTTGGATTATTGCATTTTTTACATTGCATCTGTAATCTGTATCACCTACTCTCATCATAATAATATGCCAAATTTCAGCGCCGGAGGAATTTTTCGAAAGTCTTCTTCATACTAAAAAATCCTCGTTGACTTGAATAAATAACCAAGGCGATATCAATCACATTTTTTATCCGCACCGTTTGTGGTTTTCAAAATTTTATTTTAGAGATTCGTTATTTAACTATTGCTAATCTTCCATCTTGCAAACCATTTTTGCCATAGACATTTCCGTTCCATAATTTTCCCTAGGTATCACTTTAGCGTAAGTCTATTAATCTAGCTTAATTCACATTAAAAAAAGTAATTAGTTAAAGGTATTGTGAGCCCATATTAATTCTGTAACTAAAAGCAGAAAACATAGCATACACTTATGATAACGCGTTTCCATTTCTTTTAAAAGTAGATCACAAACTTGAACTAAACAATGTTCCCGTAACACTAAACCTTTCTCTCTACTAAACTCTTTAAAATTCTTCGAACCATTTACTATATTGTTCTAAAATTCTAAAAGTTACAAATACTAGGTAACGAAATCTGACGCATTTAGGTCAGCCGTAAACCTATATTTTGAGGAAACAGCTTGTTCATTTTAAATATACCTTTAACAGAATCTACTAATATTGTAAGTTTGTAGTAGATGGTAATCTCTGGATCTAATATAATCGACAGACCTGAGGGAGCAGCGAATCGATAAAGATCGAGCGTGTCTCCAGGGTGATAGAAAAAAGAATGTCCTATATTATAGTCCTGACCTAGACTAAAGTCGAGAGCAAACCCATCACAAGTAAAAAAAACAGGAGAAGACAATGTTGTCCTAATTCGGATACAAAGCTACATTCTGTGCCTGCTATTGAGATAATCGTGATGGGAATCCCCAATAGCACTTTGTCTTGAATCGAATATCGCAATCTCAAATTCAGAATAGGCACTTGCGTCTAGCAGACCAATAAGGCAATCTATAAAAAAAAATAAGCTACTAAATAGTGATGTACCTAACGAAAATACCACAACACAGATGATTGTAGCAAGATTAAAGACATCTGTGCCATTCAAGAATTAATACCGATACGCAGCAGGTGTATCATTGTATGTGACGACAAAAATATTTGGCACCAACACGAGGGAGTGTCACGACGTCACTCTTGGCACAAACACATGGGCGATAGTCTACTTACGTCAATCAGAGCTTTCAAAACATGATTTTCCTTTGTACCGGATAAACAGAAAAGCGAAACGCATGCTTTCCTTTCGAGTGACTATGTAGCCATATCTCGTGTCGTAAACTCAGAGTTGATTTAACTTGCTTCTGGGAACCAAACAGGCCATTGACTACTAGCTGTCCCCGTGGTTTCACTCCAGCTGCTCGGCTACTATGGATTGAGCGAGAAATATCTCGCTGAAAGTATATATTATAGAGGCTATATAATAATACAGCCTATATACTTCCATAGGTACACTAACCAATACAAAAAGAATCTACATAAATCGAATTTTCAATTCGAACAAGTAGTTCTTGAGATCAGCACGTTCAACCAAAACAAACAAACTTTTCAGTTTCACAATAATATATATTTGTCTAGTCCAGTGGTATCGGTCCCGACTTACGAGTTTGTAGGTCGTGGGTTCGAACCCCGCCTGGCGCATTACTTTGTGTAATTTATTTATCACCACTACTCTCAAAACGGTGAAGGAAAACATCGTGAGGAAACCGGCATGTCCTAGAACCAAAAATTCTAAGACATGTGACATCCACCAATCCGCACTGGGCCCGCGTGGTGGATAATGGCCCACTCCCTCTCACAGAGAGGAGGCCTGTGTCCCAGCAGTGGGAACATTATAGGCTGATGATGAAGTCCTGGTTTTCTCAAAGTGTTTTCTTTTACTGATATCAGTTGAGAAAATTGAAAAAGAGTCATTGGTACTAGTCCGGATTTGAAATCATAACCATGAGAGGTAAATAAAGTGCTTCCTCAATGCCATTAAGACGCTGCTAACCTTGAATTCAGGCAGTGCAATTCATTGTCAGTAACATAACTACTTAGCAAATTAATTTAATCTGTATTTGTACGGTACGATCTCTCCTAGGGGCAAGTCCGACACTTAAATGGTAATGAGCGAGCGCATCAGTTCCGCTTGGCGTGGCATAATATGGCGGTATCGTGGTGAAGAAACGTTATTGCTAGTGCAAGCATAGCAATTTGTATGTTAACGAACAAGATAGCAATAATACCTACTAGTTTCTTTAATGTAGAATCAACTGTATGAGCTGCTTATAGAAAACACTTTTGCAAGAATGGTAGATTAAAAGCAGACAGACAGGAGGGCTATTTTCAATAAAATGTGAAAATAAAAAAGATGAGCATGGGTCAAGTTCAAGCCAAACAGAGGGAAATCACGCAATCGTACCAACTGATACAAAATGTCTTATACGACACAATAAACCATGATCTATTTCTCCAATTTCACCTAAATCGGTTGAGCTGTACAGGCTTTTTTTTTTTAAGGTGGTATAATCATCAAATGAGTCCTCCCGCCCTGGGTGGGGCGGAAGGGACTGTCAGACTCTTACTGACTAAAACTTTTTTTAAATAAAAAAGGGAACCGACTTCAAAACCAAACACAAAATCGGAAGTCGGTGGCTTTGTTTTTTATTATTTACTATGGCCACCGACTTCCGATTTTGTGTTTGGTTTTGAAGTCGGTTCCCTTTTTTAAAAAAAGTTTTTTATTTTTCCCTTTTTAGTTCAGATATTTAACAAAAATCTTCAAATAATCGGCGTCTTTGAAAATCTACAATCCTAGTAAGCAACAAAAACGGATCTATGCGGGCAACTTCACGAGGTATCCATTATTGTTATATACTAAAACCTTCTCCAGAATGTAAGGAACACTTTTCTGAAAACCGCATCAAAATCGGTTCAGCCAAAACGCGAGATAATTGCAGACAAACATGGAATCGTCTCTGAAAATCTATAATCCAAGTATGCAAAAACGGATCCACGTGGGCAACGTTACGAGATATCTATTAGTGTTATATACTAAAACCTTCTCCAGAATGTAATGAACACTTTCCTGAAAACTGCATTAAAATCGGTTCCGTCAAACGCGAGATAATTGCGGACAAACATGCAATCGTCCCTGGAAATCTACGATCCAAGTAAGCAAAACGGATCCACGCGGGCAACGTCACGGGATATCTATTAGTGTTATGTACTAAAACCTTCTCCAGAATGTAATGAACACTTTCCTGAAAACTGCATCAAAATCCGTTCAGCCAAACGCGAGAAAATCGCGGACAAACATACATACATACATACATACATACATACAGGTCGAACTGAGAACCTACTTTTTTTTTTGAAGTCGGTTAAAAATCCACCCGTGTTCCTTCGGATGCCCTTTACGTTCCAGGGCCACGGTATCCTGGGTTAAGAAAAAACCCGCGACACGAGCAGGCATTTGGCGCGAAACACGACGCGCCACCGACCCGGGCTTGGTCCCTGGTCGGACGGCGAGCTACCCATCACTCACCGTCCGCAAGCCCGCTCCGCCGCTGTGCCCTCTGCTGAACAGAGGGACACGCGTTGGAGCGTCCACACGACAGGCTATTCGCATACGGGCAAAGAGACCCCTTAGACACACAGTGCCTAAGGAAGAGTTTTTGCCCGCATCCCAGGGTGCACCGGCCCGAAAAACTGGTCTTCCCCCCGGACGTATCCGAGAGGGAACTCCAGTCCACGGGCGCACGAGGAGGTTTCCTGTCTTAGCACCCCAGCTGTACAGGCTTGAACAAGTTATATCGCAGATAAACTAATAGACACACAGAATTTTGAGATTCCAACATTGTTATAGAACAATATGCCAGTAAAAGAAGAAGAGAACCTGCGATGTCGCAAATTATTTCAACTCTACTCAGAATTCAAAGAAGAAAGATTTACGATTAATTTAAGCATTTCTAAGCCTTTCGTACCTACATTATAATCAGGGTCTGACCTGAAACAGACACTATTATTAGCCCCATCAATCGATTCTCCTGCTTTCAATTTAAAATCGATTAAAGTATGAAGCAGAGAAACCTAACATGTCCAATTGTCCACTCTAGGTCGAAGAAGAGGTTTTGTGCTATTTTTATTTTATTTAACGCTAGTATACATAAATGTATCTCCGTTGTTATCTTGATATGGATATCATGGCTGCTTCTGATTGAAGACCTTTAAAACTTGGAAGTCTTAAAGATCTTCAATCAGATTAAGCAGTCGTTAAAACCAAAGGAATGGGATTAGTATCTAATAACATAGAATATTAATTTCGGGTGTGAGTAGGTACGGTAAGGGTGTAATTTGGCAATAATTAGGTTAATAATAAGCAAGCTTTAATGGTCCATAAATCAGACTATATGTTTCCCCTGCTGGGACAGAGCCCTCCTCTATGTGAAAGGGTGAGTGCCGTAATCAGCTACATGGTTCATTGGGTCTAGGACGTGCCGAAATTCTTCGTTACTATGAAGAGCAGTGGTGATGAAATTCTACATTAAGGTAAGTGCCTGCCTGGAATTTATTACGCGGTAAATGCTCTCAACTTGATTAAAATCACATATTTCCCAACAGGTCATGCACCCCAAGCATAAAATTCATCCTAATTAAAATTAAGTACTTTAATAAACTGCTCAAGAAAGGTGATATTTCACTAAATTGACTTGGATTTATTGACCGAAAAGGTCAGACTGTAGAGTCAATTGGTCAGCCACAGTTGCTACCGGGTGTTTCGCAAAGTGTAGCATTTGTAACCTATATTAACATACATCAACCTCTTACGTAGGTACGATTATAGAGGTATTTGCAAGTATCAAGATAAGCTTGTGGCAAGGTCGTATGTTTTCCTTCATTTTTATGCTATTAACTATTATGTAGCTAGTTGTTTTTGTTGGCATTGCTGTTCTAATTACTTATTTGCGTAGGTTGTGTTTAAAACCGGTTAGCAATTTCTTTGTATTATGTCAATAATATTCAAGAACACAATACTTGAGCTGAAAAATGGTAATGAGCTTACGATAGTTAGAAGTCCAAAGATCTGGCAACCAGTGTTACCAAGAAATAGAAGGATTTTCGTGTTACCAAGTTACTGAGTTGTGGAGGTGAGATAGGATGGTAGCTCCATGATGGATAAGGGTATCTTATTGACTATGGAAGCCCTAAAATAGAGGTTTCAGCTGCACTCTGCTAGACAAGTCAATTCAAGGAAATGTCTAGGCAACTGATAATAACTTAAATTGAAACGACTTAACAAACATCTTGATCGACTAAAATCAAAGTAAAAAAAATACGCAATCTATCCGATAATCATCAGTTAAAAATCATAACGATCAGGTTATTTGGACTGGCAAAACTTTCAGCGTAAAATTCGGACAGCGTAACTCTCAGCGTAAACAATGCTAAAAGCGATGACCTCAATTAATGCCAGTTCCACACTTCTGAATGCATTCACAGTAAAGTTCAATCGCTTATAGCCGCCATTATAGGTCAAGTGTCATGTAGCCTTACACTGAATAGTTATTTTCCATCAGCACATTGCTATTCATAGAAACTTGTGTCCCTCCTTAACAAATTGACGAGTTTGTTAAATAAATTACTAGGATAAACATAATTATTATCTTCTGCAATACATAAAAGCTGAAGCACAGATTAGCTGAAGAGCTTGTTTTAATACGCTAAGCTCTGTGACTACAAACCTACCTGTCGCATTTGAAAAAATATTTCGTTATTGCCCAATTCTTGAGAAAGGGTTTCAGGACATTCTAAAAAGGTAACAACGTGAACACCGTGGATTTTAGTCAGTACCATCCACCCAGAAAGGGGACTCATTTGATGATTTTATGACGCTAAAAAAAGGGTACTTGGTAGGCTCACGCAACGAAGCTTCCCTCAGAAAAAAGAAATAAGAGGAGAGTGAAACCGTGAGCTATAACTACAACTAGTAGAAATGTACGTGAGCTTAGTATTAATAAAATTAATGTAATGAAAACTTTATATCTTAAATGTAGAACTCCGGGAACATTTCAAATACTTACACAATTATACTATCCAACCTTCACGGAACCCGCGAAGTGGAAACCTTACATAAGAGAAAAAAGATTCATACATTATGTAATACTAATATCTACGCTACGAACGGAGCTAAGCTAGGCTATGTATGGTATGACCTTCAAGAACAGTCCCTGGATTCCCAGTCCTTAATAGCTTTTTTTAATCAAATATTGAAGGACGCAATCTTCTTCCGAGAATTTCTTTACAAAACTCGGTTAAAAGGAACGTTATACTTTTATAATACAGGAAATTTAACCTGGATTTCAGGTCGGTAGTGGGTGTAGTGGGTCATCTTATCTTATAGGCGTGTTCCCGCCCTAATGCGAGTGCCTATAAGAAATGGGACGGGGTTAGCCAATTAAACATTGAATGGACATTTATGGTAGAATGAGCGTGTGGATTATGACTGCATTGTGAGATAAAGGTGCGGTTGTTTTTTTTTTCATTCATTAATTACGACAATTTTGTTTGTGAGTCTATTTTACAATATTGAACATCTTTTTCTCATCGGTGCAAAACCTTTTTATTAACTGAGAAAAAAAAATTGCGCCTCCGTTTTGCCGTTTCTAAATTCATCAATTTTATGGTGGGTCCAGCGGCGGCCGAACGCAACTTTACTAAAAATCAAAATTTGTGTTTTTTATTTCTTGGTGATTATAACCCTAAAAGATTAGTTGATGATAGTACGTTCTCAGCAAGTTTTTAAAGTACACGTTTGCTACAATTTGAGACTAGAATCACTGTAGACCCAACAATCTCCGAAATAAAGTCCTTTCAAAGATTATCATTTTTTGACCTCAAGTTCTCAAACTTGGAAAATTCATTGGGCCAACATGAAAAGTCTGCAAAAAATCAGAACTACCGTATTTAATGATTAAACTCTAATGTTTCTAGTTACTGATCACTAGTTGGAATCATGAATAGAATTCGAGCTCACTAGCCTGTTCTGTTAGTTAAACCACATACGACATTTCGGGTTTAACATTGTGGTCGAAGACAGTATACTCGTAAAAGCCTTAGTTGATCCAATTTATTTGTTTTCAAAAGCCAATTCAACAGCCTAAGCACGACTGGATTTTTTGTCTCGAGGAATTTCAAAGGCTTGCCCAACAAACTGGAATAGGTATACGAATTGCAAGATAATTTGTGGAATGTATCTAAACTTAGACGGGCCACATTGGTATTGATGTTGAATTGATTGGTAATGGAATGTATATTTATACAAATAAATGTGTTTATGCCAATTTAAGATTAGTCATACGGCTGAGATATTTCATCTTGCATTATGGATTCTGATTCTGTCTAATCTATCTATCTTCTATCTATCTATATCTTCTTCTATATCTATACTTATAATAAATCTGTAGAGAGGTCAATTCTGTACATGAAATATATTTCCAAAATAACTATCAGGGGGTGATTAGGGATCGATACTGATGCCAAAAATGCAATTAATAAAATTATTGTCTGTCTGTCTGTCTGTCTGTCTGTCTGTATAACCGTTATAGAAACAAAAACTACTCGACGGATTTTGACGAAAATTGGTATAATTATTTTTCATACTCCTGCGCTGGTTATAGTATACTTTTCATCACGCTACAATCAATAGGAGCAGAGCAGTGAAGGGAAATGTTAGGAAAACGGGAGAAGTTACTCCATACACGCTAATCTTCGGAACTACTGGACGGATTTGATTGTTTTTTTTTTTGTTGTATAGCTATTAAGTCTGGGCAACATATAGGCTATAATTTATCTTGGAAACTTGAACACCTGATGCAGAACTGCAATAGATCAGCTAAACTATAAGAGATACAAAAATAGCGCGATAGCAAAAATTGTTCCGCGTGATGAGCATTTTCTGCTGAGAAAATAAATTTGAAGATATGGAACACCTGATGTGGAACTCCAAGAGCCCAGCTACACTATGACATATATAGGAATGACGTCTTGGCAAGAGTTGTTCAGCCTAATGAGCACTCTCTGTTAACGTATGAAAATTGAGATCTGGAACAACTAATGTGGAATTCCAAGAGCCCAGCTACACTATAACATATAATATATGAATAGCATCTTAGCAAGAGTTGTTTAGTCTGATGGGCATTTCCTGTTGACTTACAAAATTGAAAGATCTGGAACGTCTGGAATCGTCATGTGCGTCCCGTTGTTTTCCCGTCCCCAGGCTCTATGAATTCGACATCAGACGTTTCAGATCTTCGATTTTGACGACCCCATTGTCGCTGGCATAAGCAACAGGATCCGCGTACGAAGTCGCTGGCAAAAGCTAGTACTTATAATAAATCTGTAGAGAGGTCAATTCTGTACATGAAATATATTTCCAAAATAACTATCAGGGGGTGATTAGGGATCGATACTGATGCCAAAAATGCAATTAATAAAATTAATGTCTGTCTGTCGGTCTGTCTGTCTGTCTGTCTGTCTGTATAACCGTTATAGAAACAAAAACTACTCGACGGATTTTGACGAAACTTGGTACAATTATTTCTCATACTCCTGCGATGGTTATAGTATACTTTTCATCACGCTACAATCAATAGGAGCAGAGCAGTGAAGGGAAATGTTAGGAAAACGGGAGAAATTACTCCATACACGCTAATCTTCGGAACTACTGGACGGATTTGATTGTTTTTTTTTTCGTTGTTTAGGTATTAAGTCCCGTTAACATATAGGCTATAATTTATCTTGGAAACTTGAACACCTGATGCAGAACTGCAATAGATCAGCTAAACTATAAGAGATACAAAAATAGCGCCATAGCAAAATTTGTTCCAAATGATGAGCATTTTCTGCTGAGAAAATAAATTTGAA
The DNA here is from genome assembly GCA_954870645.1 of Agrotis clavis. Taxonomy (NCBI): domain Eukaryota; kingdom Metazoa; phylum Arthropoda; class Insecta; order Lepidoptera; family Noctuidae; genus Agrotis; species Agrotis clavis. The sequence goes on from OX940933.1 coordinate 11,064,186, forward strand.
GATATGGAACACCTGATGTGGAGCTCCAAGAGCCCAGCTACACTATAACATATATAGGAATGACGTCTTAGCAAGAGTTGTTTAGTCTGATGGGCATTTCCTGTTGACTTACAAAAATGAAAGATCTGGAACGTCTGGAATCGTCATGCACGTCCCGTTGTTTTCCCGTCCTCAGGCTCAAAGAATTCGACATCAGACGTTTCAGATCTTCGATTTTGACGATCCCATTGTCGCTGGCATAAGCAACAGGATCCGCGTACGAAGTCGCTGGCAGAAGCTAGTTTTAGATAAAGCTGTGATGACTAAATGGTACCTAACTGTCTTAAACATACCTAGTTTATTTGATCTGGGTGTCGAGTCTGCTAATTTATTAGTCAGAATGGCGCCACAATGGCGTTTCAATTGTAGTGCTTATTCGAACCATTTTTTACTGCTGAGTAAAAAATGGTTCGAAAATTGAAACGCCATTGTGGCGCCATTCTGACTAATAATTAGCAGACTCGACACCCTGACCGCTAGTTGGCTGAAAAAGTATAACTGTGGCACAAGAAAATAATATATTTACAGAAAAAATAGTATAAATCTAACAAATAGTTGTAGGTACAGGATACGAGTACACAAGTTAAAATATTTCAAAACTGAATAATGCTGTGAGAAAGTCTGTAGAGTATAAAATTCCATAATGACAATGAGCAGTAAAGAAAATAACCGATGGACGAGAAATGGGAGAAAAAAATTAGAAAGTACATTTGTGAATAGAAAATATTTGGATTTGACGTTGAGGAAAAAAAATATCGCGTAGGAGGAAAATGAAGAGTAGGTACGAGTATCTAAGTATAAAATGGATACGTGCACATGCACAGAGAGCATGTATTTATTAGGTTTACATAAGCTATCCTCTGAGTACATCCAAACAATTTTCGTAGGTAAATACATAAGTAGGTATTTCTCAGAATCTAATGAAAGATAACTCCGCTGATATGAAAAGAAAATATTTATTTAAATAAATTATTATTCAACGCAAAAACGTAAACATTACTTCTGGCACGTACGCGATACTCAACATAGTAACTAGTATTTTATAAATAATAATTTATCTTATAAGTACATACATACCTACCTATCACAGTAAAAAAATGTACTAAATAAGTAACACTAGTAAGTAATTGACATTTAATTTCCATAACCTAATTCCGTTAGGACGTTAGGTTTAGTTCATCACCATCAATCCATCACTTTGGCAACCGTGTTTGAAACCCTTCAGGTAGACCAAGTTACTTATTCGGTTCTAGTCAATGATATATTATAAACTATAGATACGTTGTCCGCACTCTAAAATGACAACATAAAATGAAGCCAATTGGCCACATCGCGCTTAGTTACGCACCAACCTGTCGCGCGACGCTACGTTTGTTTTTAATTTATTACTATATCGTGTGTGTAAACCTGTGCAAAACATAAAGAAAACTGCATCAAAATCCGTTGTGTAGTTTTAAAGATCTAAGCATACATAGGACAGACAGCGGGAAGCGACCTTGTTTCATACTATGTAGTGATGAAGAGTTTAGATTTAAAACAACGTTTTACATTCTCCATACCCATGAAAATCATGCATTAAACAATCATAAATTAACTTATTTGAAATCAGCACATTTTCTGATCAAGGGAAAGCATTTACATACATCGTGCTTCCATCGTGCTCACGAAAATCGATGACCAACGATTTCCATCCGGCATCCATAAACTGACTAGGTCAGACTATCAGTTGAATGTACCCAACTGTGTTCATTAGATACATAACGCACGGGTCAAATGTAATAATAGATGTTTATTGACACCTAGATAATCTTCATTCCTGTTTGATACCCTCTTCTGATAACAGTAATGTCAATTTACATTGTAGTATTTGTAGTTATTAACATTGTTTTGTTCACATGATTCCTTTACGTGATAACAGCCAAGATTCAAGGCTCTGAGGGATTTCGGGCGGAATGATCAATTAGTAGATAGAACCCAATTAAATGGCAACACAGGAAAATATTGGAGAGTTGCCGAAGTTCAAAAAGCAATTACCTAAGTTAATTTTATTGGGAATTTCATGTTCTTTTCAGTATTTATGTGAAAGTTATTAACGAGATTCATTTTAAAGTTAAGACATTACTTACTTTGGTTGGTAAGTACCTATTTATATAAATTTAACAAAATAGAAAACGTTATTCACGAAGCTTTATTAATAAAAATCATTCAAAGTTACATTATTTACATTTCCATTGAAATAAAAATAAAGACAAGTCGATAGTCGCGATCCACGAAACGTTTAAAATAAAATTACCAACCTCATTAGAATTCGAAGTCTTAAAAAAAAACGTTACTGGCAAGGATCTAAAGACAACATTGAATTTGAATATCGAATTTAATAAAAACAAATGAGGACTAAAACGCCCACTTCTCATGCGACCGTTGTTCAATGAATATTAACAAAAGTTGTAGTAAAGTAACTGAGACATTAACTAGATATTTGATAAAACTTACCGGCGTCGCCATAGTAAACTATCAGGGGAGATACTTCGCTTTCCTTTCAAAAAAGCCTGCCTGAACTGTGCCAATGGCAAGCTCTCCCGACGCAACGACCATCGAACAGTACGAACATTAGTTTTCTCTGCATTTCTTTCCATTTGCACTACCACATTACACAGAAACTTTAATAGTTCACGTTTCAACATTTATTTAGCACCATTTTTTAGCAATTTTAACAACAATTAAGCAGAATGACACGAACAATTGCATTAAACGATCATAAACGATAACAACAGGTTGGAAACTAAATGAATGCTGCAACCTTATCTTTACGGTTTCTATTTCATATTTACGTTTAAGATAATGTTGGTAAATGTGTAAATACGTACTGTATTTGTTTAAATTGTATTATGACTGATGTGAGTTGGCTTTAAAGTTTTTTTCACAGTTCAAATGATTTTTATCGCCATGCGCAAATTGCGCGTTTATTACAACAACGTCATGACGATTGGACAATGGACAATACAAGTTTTGACTATTGCTTATTATTTTTTTCCTGAGAAATTAATACCATTCAACACACCCAATAGAAGCCTTATTAATACATATACCTACTACGAAATCGAATATATTTGTTACACTTTCACGCCTAAACCGCTACACCGATTTTGATGAATTTTGAAACAGTTATAAGCAACCACTGGAGATGGTTACATAATTATGCTACCGTCGTATATATTGACAATAACCTTGGATGGTTAGTTTAGTCTGAAAACGGATAACTCCGTTTATAGATGTGAAAAGTTCGTGCAAAAACTTTTAAGTACAAAAACAGCATTAAAAGTTAAACGAGTGAATAATGCTCTAAAACTTTACACAGACAACCAACTCAATTTGCTCAAGCGCGAAAGGAAAATAGAATTCCCGAACTGAATAAATCAACTCAATTTTGTAACGACATGGCCACACAAAATGGGTGTGAAAACGAGCGGAAAACTGCCAAACACATTACTGAACAACCCCTTCAAAAGTCCGGAATTGAGAACAATAATAAACGATGATATTCATACTAACTAAAGTACTTGTTTTCATAATAGAGATGCATTCAAGGTTGATGATAGAAACATGGCATAGCGTTATGTATGTATAGCAAATCGATTTTCTATTCGATTAGTCTCAAGGGAAATATCCGCGAATGGCATTTGCGTGTTGAGATCTTGAAATGCATTTGAAACACTTGAAGTCCGCATAACGTGCTCCGTGGATCTGAGATGGCATAAATGCCTTTTTGTTGCCGTTGTTTTCCCCAAACTGTTTACATTTGTGTGATCGATCAACTGAAACGGAAAACCTACCCAATTAAATTGGGCTTGTTCACAGTTACCTGCCTGTCGTTAATTGGTCATTTTATCGGTATTCTCAATCCTTTCCTCAATATGATTGTTAACGATTTGTAAAAAAACAAATCGAGTTATAATTTTTTTTTATCTTCATACTTCATCTATCTTTTTGTGATTTGAGGTACCTATTCGTTTTAGTAAAAAAAAGTATGGGAATGACAATATTTATCGACACGGCAGAATTATCACTACCTACATCTCTAGGAGGAACGCGGAATATCGGTCCGTATCGTTGGTCTCGTCAGAAAACTGAGAGGACCTAAAAGGGATCCATGTAATAGCTGTTCTTGAGCCTCACATGGACGTTGTAGTTGGTATTCGGTCCGCAGATACGGTTCTCCGATATGAAAAGCCCCGCATTAATAACCAATCAGAAATCCACATCTCTCCGCTTAGCTTCGGTGGAAATCTGATTGGTTACACAAAACACATCTCTCGTCTCCCCTTTGGTGGAGTCCGGGCGTTTGTACGGTTGTTTCCATTTGGTGCAACTGAATCACAGCCTTTTACCCGCATAGGTAGAATAGTGCGTGTGCGCTATACGGACCTTTCCAATGGAATTGATGAATTCTTATGCCCAACAGTGCTATTCTCCATACTGCTATTCTCCATAAACACAGCTTTGCAACAATGCTGTCAAGCGCGGCCGCAGCGCCCACGCCACACTCACACACACATCACTAAGCTAGTGACAGCGATACTAGCGCTCATCAGTCGCGCTGTTCGCGATCATGATCCGACGATCTCGGAGAGCACATTGTAGAGTCCAGCGATGACATTGTTCATAGAGAATGGCATACCTAGCTGATCGGGGAACCTGATTAGAAAACCTGACATGTGAGGCCAGTTTAAAAGTCACTAGGTAAAGTACTCACTGCGGGAGGGCCGGTGTGGGGACACGGAGATGATGTCCTTTGCGGGGTCGCTCAGCGTCGCTGCCGTCACTCGCCTCCTCTGCACCGACGCTGCTCGACCCGCCCGCCGACCTACATAGAGCAACAGCTTAATAAATTCTCTCAATTCCGATATTCTACGGAACCCGGGCTTAATGATGATCCATCGAGATTTGAAAAGGAAGAAGGATATGACGGCCAAGACAAAGCTGAAACATCTCATGCGCCTGTAAAATTACGTCAGAATCTGCAACCCTAAAGCTGAGGCTATATGGGCGATTTGCGATGCGACTGGAAGAGTGAAACGAGTTACACGAGGTATCTCTGATGTACGGTGTAGCCATATACGTGAGTATTCAGTAATTTGTTTCAATTACTGAATTTCGGTAAAAACGACTTGGAACGGATAATTATGTTTCAGAAGTTTTGAAGTACTTAGCAATATCTAGTGTCTGCAGCTGATCTGTTATCAGCCCATACCAGTTTGAACTCGCCTGGCTTTTGTTGATACGTACCGTAATAATGGCATAAGACAAGCTCCTTAACGAAGAAATAGGTCAGAGTTTAGCCTACTCACTAAGAGTGACATTTTGGAGAAGGCTAGAAAGACGATCTTTTTCAAAATCTTTTAATAAGCCATAGTTATGATCAGATACTGAATGTATATTTTGTAAAGCGGTATTTAAATTCTCAATCAGTAAAGTAATTGCAGAACTGATTATTGTACAGTATTTAAGGAGTTTAAATGAATTGGAGATGATATAATAATCACTGAACGAAAGCTGGTCTGAAGGTCTGAATGAAAATTCTTAGCTGTTGTTTTTTCGTCAGCAGTAGACGAGATAATTATTTTTAAGCTAATATTAACAGGACTATGTGCTGCGTCGAATTTTATAAAAAAAATATAGAGAGCATTTCAGAGATGTAGGTCAATGTAAATGTAAACTTAATACAAGTAAATGGAATCCATAAATTGGGATTATTTGCGAAAAGATTGTTTGGTATTTATATTGGATTGGATTATTGAAAGCTTGCGCTCCTAGTTATTGGACTACTGTGCCAATTTTATTGAATTCTCCGTCGGAGTACATCTATAACCTTTGTTTTTATTTACCAGAACCTATAAGGGGTTGGGAAAGTAACAAGAATAAATACCAAAATACATAGTAAACAGATATAAACACAGAAGACAGTAAGATGCCAAAAGCTTTATCAAAACATGAAGCTTTAAAAATAGATTTAATTAGTTTCAGATTTAATCAAACGATCTTAAATAATTGCCCAACGATAAATGTGACAGTGATTGCCCAAACAAACATAAACAATAATAATCATGGCTTTATGCAGTCATTATTATTTGTTTTTCCGTGATAGCATCTATGGAAAACAAAGCTATTTCTGTCTTTCGACTATTGATTTCTTTATTCAGTTATTGAATACCTATCGCAAAATTTCGCCTGTAATCCCTAATTGGTTAGGCGAAGATGAACTATAAAAACACACTCACATTTCCTCTGCGGGAGTCTGAATTACGATTGCCAGGTTATCAGGTTCTTAAAAGGGTACTGGCAACCCTGGAGCACAAACTGCATGTGAATGAACAGAGTGGTTATAGTGTAAGAGAGTCTGACAGTCCCTCCCGCCCTCTTTCAGACTCATTTGAAAGAGAACGGGCAGGAATGGGCTGTCGTAAAACCAGGATTGCTAACCCTGAGGTTTGGCAGCAGTGTAATTGACTTGATGGGACACTTACACTTCCCTAGTACGTATTAGTACCATATAATAGAGGGCGAGCCTATTAACATCAACCAGGCAGAAATCAATACTTCAGAATTCCACTGAGAAGCTTCAGATTCAACACAGGCAAAACATGAAAACACACTAACATATTTTCTCTAACGGCCAATAGAAAACAAAACGAAAGTTTGCGATTACTGAACCGAAAGCTTGCGATAACTGAACAAACGAGGCAGTCTTATAAGTATTTATAAAAATAGAAATCCATGAAGATTTACAATACGTGGTTTATCAACTATCAAATACTCGAAGACTTAAAAATGGTTATCAAGGGGAACTTTCTAGCAAACAACGAAGGAAAAAGACACAAGTTGTGGGACAAGTGGGTCGCTCTACTTACGAGATGGTATACAAAAGACATGTGAGCGTCAACAAACATACTAGAACCGACACGTGAGAGACTTTCAGCCATTTTGCTGCTATAGCCACAGCTTTTAAGATAAGTTATAACAGCCACACTCCGTAAATTAGCTGGTACCCAGAGCGAAAACAATAAGCCCAAATATACTCGTACTCAAAACGAAATTAGTTTGGGCTCGCGGGACTGTCTCATCAGGTATGACCCTGAAAAGTAAAGAGCTATTGAAGGATCATCGTGAATTTTATTAAGCTATTGCATAGCTTCTATCGCGGGCCTTGAGCGCGGGGACCGAATCCAGAAATTCCGTAACGAAAAAACCTCACGCTCATTTAATTAAATTAAATTATTAATTTAATTAAATTATTAAATTTATTATTAATTATTAAAATTATTATTATTATTTTTTTTTTTAATTACCGGTGAATTTAATTATTGAAAAATATAGTAATATGTACACAGGTAACTAGAACTAGATATAAAAATAAATAAAACTAAAATTATATATGACACTACAATTAGTTTTCCGTGAAATTAATACCAAACTTTATCATTTTTTATCACTTTATATTTATTTTTTTTTTTTGTGGTTGAGACACCTTCATAATATGACTTCCCTCTGCTCTAAGTGGGAAAAAGCAGTATTAGACTCAGTAAATGTAGTGACTAAAACCCACCTGTTTGATTGATAACTAACTTTTCTGTTAATTTACATAAAATAGGAAGTTTAAAAAAAATCGGCCAATTGTGAGAAGGACTCGCGCACGTAGGGTTCCGTACTATTATCTACAAAAAAACGGCAAAATATCACTTTTGTTGTATGAGCGTCCCTTAATATTTAATTTATTCGGTTTTTTGTTATTTTTTGTTATAGCGCCATCAGAAACAGGTTCATCATCTGTAATTTGAATCGTTCATGAGATTACAGCCTGGTGACTGTCGGACACCCGAGTCTTAGTACTAGGATAGAATAGAATAGAAAACATTTTTTCGATAATGGACACACACAGGGTCTGTTTTACCCTTTAGGTACGGTAACCTAAAAATAAAACTTATTGTAATGGTTGTTTTAGAAACGTAAGGTAACTTTAAATTATGCAGCGTAACTATGTAAGACCAGAGCAAAACGATTAATAAACCAGACCAAATAGATTATGTAGCACAGTATAAAGATAAAATCTGTTTTCAAATAAACGTTTATCACATAAAAGGTGTAATTAAAAGCGTGCTTGATAGTGTAGGACTAGTGCTTATTGCAAGTAACTTAGTGTGGCTAAAGACGAAGAGAAATCTAACCGAATACAGTCTATATTTCTATGTCCCAATTAGTAAACAATCATGGTATACACGACAAAAATGTCTATGAGAGGTAAACTTATGTAGATATGCCTTGATCCTTTGCACTTTGAATTAAATCAAAAACTGTTTCGAATGAGCCATCTTCCTTGAGAATGTGTGTCGATCCAGAGCTAAATTACTAGTGTGAGTTCCTGTAATTAATAAACGATAGGCCACACAGGAAACGACATTTAGTGCCCTATACCGTTTGTGGGACATTTACAGCCTTACTACAAAAACTTAAACATCTGTTGAACACTTGTCTAAAAAAAGTGTGACTGCAAAACGGACCTTATTTCAACATAGTCATATTTTTTTTAGACAAGTGTTCAACAGACGTTTAAAAATTTTTGTGGTCAGAATCAAGTCACCAATTAAACTTAATCTGAAAAACTCACTATAAGGCAAGCTTAATTCAGCTTCTTGAACGTAGGAACGTTCAACACCATCTCAGACCAGACAAATGGCCCTTTGTGAATCTCACATACTAACACGTTACAGAATACAGAAGATTGTAAGAGAAAAATATAAAATACAATTAATCTTAAAATTTTAGACCCCATATTTGTTTACCAAATTGGACAAACAAGTGTGGAAGAACACACTGAATAGTGGCTGTACATTCTCGCCAACGACACGTAAAACATGCGATTGAAGACGTAACATTAGATAGTTTTTAATTATTTTAAACGCATTAACGCATGCGACGCGCATCGTAAAGATGATTTTTTGAGGAAAGAAAAATTAGATTGCAAGTGGGATTCGAACCCGCGTCTTCTGGATAGGTACTCCAGACGCCTTAACCAACTAGGCTATTGGTTAAGGCGTCTGGAGTACCTATCCAGAAGACGCGGGTTCGAATCCCACTTGCAATCTAATTTTTCTTTCCTCAAAAAATCATCATTAGATAGTTTTCTTTAGAGCACATGAAGTAATGAAGCCTTCACAAACAAACATCAAAATTAGCAGTTTATGGTGGACTGATATACAAAAGTACTCTAAAATATAAAAAGTAAAATCAGTCGTATATAATCGGGAGCAAAATCATTGCATATTAACTCGATAGTGTCACCCCTTTGTACGTATGCACACAATTCCTTAACACCTAAGCCTTGTGGTCGAATCGAGCTAGAGGGATCTCATTTGACCTCGGTGTTCCTCCCTTATGCTATCCCTGTCTTCAAAGTGAATCGGCGAGATTGTACAGTCTCCTTTAAAAAATATTACTTTCTATCTACACACATATAAGGCATGCACATGCAGTAACTCGGTACCTTCGCATTATAAGCTCTCAAAAAGCTGCAAGCAGGCACTAAGTCTCGGTTATATGGTAAGGGATACTGTCACACGCCATGCCGATACCTAGAAATAATAAGGGCATGAATTGCGGAAGGCTGGCTGCAGATATACTCTTCCAGACGGGACTAATTAGATTTGCATTAGATTTTATTGATGTTGTCATAATGTCTATTCAATACTTTATACTATCAACTTTCTTTCACAATTCGAAAGATTTTTAAGGAAATTCCTGAATTTAATTGCGTACCAAACTTTCAAAACCAATTCGAAGAACTTTGATGGAAATTCCTGGATCATCCATTGCTTCATGTATTTGGAAAATTCATCAGCTTGACATCGTTATATTAAAAGCTGATTAATTATCGCAATGGATAGACGTAATGAAAAGCTTTACCATTGAAAGTATGCCCTGGGAGTCAAAATATCTAAAAGTCTAGATATACTTAGTTGTTTGTAAGTCTTAGGGGTCTTTGTAATTTTTCTATACCCAACTATGAATACTTATTTAAGCACATAAGTGACCTTGCTCAGGGTTTGATCAGGCCAAATAGCTAGAACCCCGGTTGTTAGTTGTTGGTAATTTCCAAAGATTCAAGGGCCAAACTAGGTATACTATATCCTCCTTCATAAGTAGACTGTATCCAATAAAAGCATTATCTTCAGGAACATCGAAACCCACTATACTCAGTAAAGATATTATGATAGTTGCCTGCCAAGATAGGGGAAGACGGTGATTGATGGCCGCGTGTTTACGACCTATCGATGTTCGTACTTCCTTATATACTGTATATATTACTATCAGTACCCGAACCCAATCGATTTTTGTATGAAAATGAACGTTATTTTGTTGAATCTTTTTAATATTACTAATTTTACACCGAAAACTTTTCATTAAAAACCATTTGTTTAATCAGTAGAGAGTTAAGAAAACTATTTGTTAAAGTCCAACCACTATTTTAACAATTAATTATAAAAAAGAGATAAGATTTTTAAGTAATTGTTAATTTAACTACTGACCAAACAACGCGCCCTAGGGGTTTAAAGTTGCGTGTAGTGTTTCCCATAAAATATTTCCTCAATGTTATGTATTTATTTATATTTATGAGAAATACTGACTGACAAAATTAATACCAAAGGATAAATCAAATATGTCAAATGTTCAAAGATTTGCAATTCGTCAAACATTAAAAGTGAGTTGCGATGCAATAATTGAGCCTTGGTCTTCGTTATAATATCTGCAGCCACCCTAAAGCTTCTATTAGATACATAATTTTGTTAGGAATAGGAATAACAATGTTAACCTACTACTGTGTTAATTATACCAACATACTCAATGCTTTCACGAATCATAATAATTACTGCATTTAAGAATTCATTCCAAGACAACAATTTTCCTCTTGTTAATTCATCATTAAGTCTGGCGGTAAAGTACAACGTGAAACTTTAAGAAATCAAATTCCTGAATATTTGAAACGATTTCAGCAGTAAGGCTTGTCTAAGGAGAAATCTTGAGGGAAATCGCTTTCTTGGTTGTATTAAATTGCAAAATACTTAATTTACTTTTCAATTCTTTAGGTACCTTTTTAAATATTTATTAACAAAATAAATGTGTTACGTTTCTTATAAATTCATTCTTGTCCTCGAAGTCTTCCGCACTAGGAAGTGTTCGAGCCAAGTTTAAAAACATATAAAGAGATATTTTAACTATTTATAACTATAATTTATACATAATTTTTAACTTACCGAAATATTCTCTTCAACCGACTAATGACTTGGTATTTTATATACACGTTTCTCACACAATACTATGCTATGGCCGAACTTGCGTAATTTTGTACATAGTTCAAATCACTTTTAGTATGAATAAACTGGTTCCATTATGCTGATTAATTTTACTGAAGAAGATACCTGTGGCGTGTTAATGAAAATTGATTAAAGCTTATGTTATCTGTTTTTATTTTATATGTATAAATTAAATAATGTTTTTAACTATTTATGTCCTATACATTGATTCGTTATTCATTAATTTAAAGAGTGGATCGTGACTTTGTGCCTTGTTAATGAAAATTAATGGAAGATTTCTCTAACGCTTTTACTTTATTAAACTTATTGTTAGTCATTAATATTGATGACTAACTTAGATTTTATTTCACAGAAGGAGTGTGTAACGTCTGTTTAAAGATAAAAAGTAATTGAATTGTGTCTGTTATCAAAAATATTTTAGTGCCAGATTCAATATGACTCGTTGTTATTTTTACAAAGTAAAAATAACCCATCGTTAATTAAATATCACTCTACAACAAGCGAAAACTTGCCAAATTTTTTGTGAATCTTTGCCTTAGTTCCCTTTTGAATTTATTTTTTTGCAGATGTATAGTTGATTTTAAAAATTATGGTGACCATAGTCTTTTACATACTAGCTTACCATAAATACAGTAACACGGTTTAACCATAAAGGTAATACGAAACCTGTAGGACTTATTAGGAACAATAAAACAATAACATCAATTGCAATTCTGCGGAAATTCACATAAGTAGAATTATTTTCCGTAATTCCTATGAATTTAAACTGTTTGTCATTCCACATTAAATGCAATAATATTATGTAAAGCATTCATTTTGTGAACGGAAAACGTAATATGCATTACAGTCAGATACTAAGAGATGACTTACAATTTCATTGGATTACACGCAATGGCACGATGTAACATTTAATTTTGAATTTAATTTCATTATTCATGGGTTAGTTAATAGCACGATCGAAAATAATTTTGTCTGATGGTAATTTTCGAACTTGGCTAATTAAAATAAGGAATCATCTTATCTTGTTTTAATTCAATCTTGTTTAAGTTTGTTTAGGTTGCTCTTGATTTGTAGAAATATTTCTACGCCGAGTTTATTTTTAAAAGACAGGGAAAATATTTATTTTTAAACGACTTCGAATAATAAATCTGGTATCATTTACAACTTGCTTCACAATATAGGAAGTCTATATACCTACTGTACATCGTCATTAGATATAATTGTGTAATAAGCAGAATACGGAAGTTATTACGACCAATACAAATCTAAACAATGTAGATTTCACTTCAGAATGTGTAACGGTAAAATGTAACTGAGTATATTGTGTGAGGAATCTTTGACATTCCTCTGATGCATAATTACTAGAAATAATATAAATAAATATATGTCGCTATGAGGAAATTAGAGGTAAATAATGTGGAGTTGCATTTCTGCCTGGTATTATTTGTTTACCTACTTGTAATTGTGGAATTATTTACTGCATCGATAAATAACAATGCTAATTACCTACCTACTACTGCGACTAAACTTTAATATTTTTATACACTTTTATATTTTGTATACTTTGTTGTTTTTCAACAAAACAACGAACATAAAATTAGCACGCAGATTGTGAAAATCAGGTAGGACCCTATTTTATTTTAAGATATCCCTTTATTTAGTACACCAAGTATGACCGGTTATTTAGGTTCATACGTATAGAAAATGGACCATGATTTTATGACATTATTCACATAAAAATGCATGAAATCGGATATCGGACATTTTTAATCCTAAAACCATACCTTGACAGTGTGTAAAACGCAACAAAGAGAAAATAATAAACGCCTTAAAACGATAAATTAACGCACTTTAAACAGACGCATCCAATCAAAGATTTTAAAGGAAATTTTACAATTTATGATGTCACCACACGGTATCACTGAAACACACGTTTATTTCGTTTGTAGAAGCACAGTTTTATGTGTTATCACCGCTAGGATATCACCGATATTATGTGAGTATTACGTTTTTTGTACAGACTACACAAAACAGGCAGTGCAAACTGTCCATTAACTCCATACTACGGGCTGTCATCTGGGGTTGCTCCCTGTTCAAGCAAACCCCACCCTTAGCTCCAGGCGCCTAAAGTTTAAGCTTCCTTGTCCATCCCCCAATCCTAGGCAAACATGCGCAGTGGTGCATTGCGCACAATATTGATTGCAATCATTGTATGATAGAAAATATGGCGGAAAGTTTGATTTCGTTTTGGTTTTTATTGACAGTTTACATGTGAGTTTTTGCCGTTTAGGAAGGTTCCGGAAACAAAAATATGTTAAGTTTTACTTTAACGTTTAGGTATCTTTTGAACAGTTATTTTAAGATTACAAAAATAAAAAATCAGTACGTTGAAATATTTTAGTAAAGTAAAATAAACTGAAAAATCTTACTCATAATATAAACATATCAAAAAATAATACTGCAAATCCAAATTATGTAAAGTAATTATTTATTTTGCAGCTTCCTTTGAACGTAGACCCTGTATCCAAAGTAGGGAAAGAAAAAAATAACGTTGATTTTTCCAGCAAACGAGTTTCTAGGAAAATATGTTATGAAAATTTTCCGTTCCTCCAATCGGAAAGTTTTACCGTTATTATTTGTTATGGTAGTGTTTTGTTTGGTTTTACTAGAACTTCTGTACTTACCAGTAGGTACCGGTTAAAAGCGACCTAGGAAATTATTTTCTTCTCCGTTTAAAAACTGTGGTAAAGGGAAAATATAGAGTTTCTTGAGATTTTGTGTTTCTTAAGGAAATAGTACATTTCGATATAAGTGAGGAAAGTTTGTTATTGCATCTGAGGTGAATATTAATATTATCAACCGAGCCCTACGCGAGGCTGATAAGGAGCCGAGAACAGCAATAACGAACGGTCGAAGTTTTTCACCTCGCGCGCCTCAAAGAGTGTCAGCATGATGACGGGACCCCCCTCTAGAGGGCCAAACCCTGCCGGGGTCGCGTGACTTATCTCATTTCCGGGACCCCGGAACATAAAGGGCTATTGAAGGGCACCGTGGATTTTAGTCAGTACGAGTCTGACAGTCCCTCCCGTCCTGCCCTGGGTGGGGACTCATTTGATGATTTTACCACGTAAAAAAAAATGCAATAAAAACTTTTCCCAATATCAAAATGTACTATAGTACATATTAAAATAAATGTACTACACTAGTAGGTACATATATTAAATGTACTGCCCTAGTAGGTACATTTTGATATAAGCTGGGAAAGTTTTTTAATTGCTCCCTTTACAATGGGAGCAATTGTTTTTTTTATTTGACTTGATTTTATTGTTTTTTTTTCATAAGTATTGAGAATTCCGCTAAAGAAATACTAAGCTTTTGACAAAGTTTTTGACGGCACGGTTAGCGCAGTGGCTGAGAGATTGGACTGTCGCGGGTTCGATCTCCGCACGGAACAAATACTGTATCACCTACTAGTAGTTGTTCCGGGTCTGGGTGTTTGTGTATGTGAGTTTCTATGTTTGTAAACGCACCCACGACACCGGAGAATTTCTAGAATGGGCCAACATTTTATGAAAAAAGAAAAGCTTACTCGTATGTTTCTCGAAGCTCTAGCTTATTTGAAAAGGCTCTTTTAATTATGTTGGTCACCTAAGTACCTACCTATTATTCTATATTCAGCCGATGCTATTGATACCCACGCAAGAATCGATATACATACGTAGCTATGTATGTATGTATAGCGTACAATCGTGCATGCATGTTGTACATAACTGAAGTCAACTTGATCTCGACACCGTTATGGAAAGGTCAGGGTTATTGCTAACGTGTTACACTTATTGTAACGCAGGTAGTAATTATTGCATGAATGTAGAGTTTCATGTTTCTTTATGCATGTTATTTTTTTATGAGTTCTACTGGTGTCAAAAAAGCTTTATTAGGAGAAGCTTCTAAGCAAAGCTTCATAGCAGGCACCACATGAACGTGTTTTAAAAATTGTGTAATCTACACGATGTAACATCACATCACAAAGTAACCAAAGATAAGATCACCGTCCACACCCAGTTGGAAAATTCAGACTTTACAGAATACTCCATTTTCCTTTATAATTCTCACAAAACAGGAAGTCAAACAAAATTAACTCTTTATTTTATGAATTTCCGTATACACTAAATATGTAAGAATGTCGTTAAAGGCGGTGCGCGCGTCTGTTAGCAAAGTCGTTCGTTTCAGCCGTAGGCTGTGCTGTAGGGGAGGTAAGCCTAAGACGGGTAGCCCGCCTAAAACGTACAGGAAGGCGCCTCTAAAGGTGTCTACACACCAAAGCCGCCGCCGACGGCAGCCGGCGGCGGGCGGCGGCGGCCTTATTTTGAAACAAGCTTTCCGGCGGCTTCCGCCCGCGCGGCTTACCTTGCTTAGATCATTATCGTCCTTGTCCATTTCAAATATTGAAAACACGCAGTAATAATTCGAAGTACACACGCGCACCTCCGAGCACTCGGCAATCACTAATATTTTGAACGACATGCCGCGACTGTCATGCCGCCGGCGCCGCGCCGGCCAAGTTATCCGAAATGCAACATTCAATAGCCGCTGGGTTTACCCGCCGGAACAAACCCGCCGGATTCGTGCCGCCCCGGGCCGGCTTTGGTGTGTACGTGTAGACAGTCTTAGGGAGAGGTGACGCGTCCTGCACGCACACGTCGCCCGTACTAAAACGGGTACGGGTATGTGGTGGCCGCATACCCGTTTTAGGCGGGCTACCCGTCTTAGGCTTCATCATCATCATCATCCACAGCCCGTCTTCACCCACTGCTGGGTATAGGCCTCTCTTTGCTTGTGCCAAGATCCACGGTCTTGCACCAGCCTCATCCAGGACACTCCCGCAATGGCTTACCTCCTCTAAATCTATGCAATAATTTAACAGTATTGTAGATTAATTAAAAATAGGTTCTACGTGACCACGAAGACTTTTTTGCCCAGCATTGGGACATAGTAGGCAAAAAAAAAAGTAACCATTACAAAAACGAAACTGTAATGACGCCATGTTGTGAAGTCATGTACACTTTTCTACCACGGTCTTAAAATAATGGATAAACATTATCTATAAGGTATGAAAAATTGATGCAAAGTTTTTTTTTTATGGCTAAACGTCACTTCCTATTGACATTTGACTGGTGGAGGTCATTGACGTTTTCGTTCTAATCATGGTCGCATAATAGGTAGCTCTAGTAATTCTCTATTACGAGTACCACGATAACCTTTAGCCCCCGATCCGGGTGTTGTTTTGACAGTCTACGTCATCTACGTGGGAGGTCGCTGTTATTCTGAAGTGTTTACCAACAGATGTTTGTGTTATTCGATCAATTTAGCTTCGTGAAAACAAAACTAATATACCGTATCGATAAATAGTCTCCAAAATGTTAGGCGCGGGCCACATAGAAAAGACGTAAGACGCAGATGGGGCGGAGACATAATATGTCTCTTCGGCGTCTCTTTCATACAAAATGTATAGAAGCGTCGCGCGTCGCGACGTAAAACACACAGCGGGGTCACGCCCCGCGCTGCGCCTCCACGCGCCACTCATAGACGCGCTGGAGGGCAGTCGCCTCCAGATCCCAGGGCAGTAATCCGGCAAGAAGGTTGGCCGATTCGCCGGCAATCGTGCGGTATCCCCGGATCATCCAGATAGCCATGACCCTCTGGCATGCGACCAACTTTAGTGGTCGCGTCCGGATGCTCAGGGCCCACACAGGGGCCCCGTAGAGGGCCATGGACCGCACGACGCCGGCGTACAGCCTACGGCAGGAGACGTTTGGCCCGCTGAGATTGGGCAGGAGTCGTCTGAAGGCGGCTGCTGCCCGGTTCAGCTTTGGGGCCAAACACAGGAAATGCTCCCTGAAGTTCCACCGGCTGTCGAGGACGAGTCCCAGGTACTTCATCGTCATCAAGACGCCGATGCGAACTCCTCCCACCGTTATGCTGTAACCCGACTGTGGCGCGTTGACGCGGCCATGAAAACACATGGCCGCCGTCTTGTGCAGCGCCACGTCGAGTCCCAACCGCCGGAATCCCTGTCACCTTAGAATAAAGTCAAGAGCAAACCCATCTCAAATAAAAAATTAGGAAAGATCCTATTGCAATCAACCCGTGAGTGGTTCCGCTCAGGTGGCCTACCACGAACTCTGCACGCGATCCAGTTTAGGCTGTGGGAAAGAGATGGCGCTAGACGACTTGTATAGCTCAGCTGTCTCTTTCCCAAAGCCTAACTACTCACGTTTTAAAGCCGGCCATACAAGTACCAGTATACTTGTGCAAATCTAGACTTGCACAAACACAGGACAGTGATCATGTTAGAAAGTGCAAGTATCTTCCCACACACGAGTATACTTGCGCAATTCTGGATTTGCGCAAGTATACTGTAACGTGTGTGGCATAGGCGGCATAAGACGCCATGGTAGGCCATCTGATCACAATCCTGATTCTGCATCAACCCTATGGCACCTATTAAAAAATTCCTAATGCAAAAACATTACCACGCACGCATGCAATCACTAGACAACACCAGAAGCGCTGAACTATTATTTATTTATTTAGATCTTGAGTTACAGAACTCTAAAAATTATTTGGCGTGTAGTTTTCTCTTATAAAACCTCGCAGAAGAAAAATAGCAGACTGTTTAACTGAGAAGAATTTTGAAAGTCTTTTACATTTGCCAATTCTTATGAGGAAATGATTCTCAAGTGCATAATTAATAATGTACGAGTAGAATATTACGAGTATATAATAGTTTCTCTATAATTTTCTGTGAACCCGCAATAAAGAACATCCTGCAATATTTGGCATCAGATAAAACGAGGCGGGAACTCCACACAGATTGACCGCAGTCACAACACAAACTCCCGTACAAAATTAGATTGGTAAAACCAGACAAAATAAATATATTAAAATTAATCCATTTCCACATCTAAGAGTTTCACACAGAATGCGATGATAGTTGACACACAGAATGCGATGATATTACCTGTTCCTAGGTATCTGTAGCTTTTTTATCCAACTTTAACTACATATTTTACTTGAAATAAACCATTCTAAATGCGATAAAATTGATGAGTTAACTTGATGAAACAAGGAGAGTAGTCGCTCGATGAATAATAACGCCCGTTGAGTGCTAGGGTCGCGTCAACTTATTCGAACATTCCCGCAACGTTATGGTGCCTACCCCAAATCTCCAGAGTACGGCACGTTTCATAAACTCCTCTCATTTTCTTCCAAAAAATCGATCCTATGCTAAAATTATCAAAGAAACTCACGTGATAGCAAGCTTGGGCACCTCATTTGACTTCTTGCCAATCGTCTGTAGTGACCGCCGAGGACGTACCGCCTGTAAGTCCAGGAACCACGTCACCTCTGGACCTGGTGGGGGGAGAAATATGAGGTTATTGTGGTAAAGTCAGTGTGTTCACGAGAGTGTGTGAAAGTTCAATGATTTGTTGATATTTCATTACATTTTGGGTACTCTGCCCTGGTTTGTCATCTGGAAGATAAACTCCAATAGCAAGAGATATGCTGTCTCTTTCATACAAACGTCTACCACAAGAAATTAGAAGATGGATGGATAGATGTTTGTTTACTCTTGGACGCAAAAACGGCTGAAAATTAGAATGTGGTGCACTCGTGACAAACAAATATAAATAGATATAATTTGTTTCTATGTAGATAATACATGATTTATAATCTGGATTGATTTATAGGATAGGTATTAGGTTGTTCGAGTGGGTTAATTTTCAACTTGGGTACCCGCGAGCAGAACCGGGGGGACAAAAGCAAACAAGTTTTTTATAAGCCAGCTCTCATTTCTTCTTGATAAAAATATCGGCTGCATTAAGTTAATACATAAAATGCTGTGATGCTGTAATTGCAACTTGTTTGAACTTTAAAAAAGTTTTATAAACTTTCAAATTGTACGTCAGATATACATATTTCTCACTATGTGTGGAAATGCGACATTTTAACCGGACTTTTGAGTCATAGAAGTCCTAGATAATGTCATATTGTGTGCCAGCAAATATAGTCTGACTTATATTTTTTACCCACTTCTCTATTGAAATTATTTACTAACCGCTAATTCTTTCTTATAATAAATATGTAAGTAGATGTTTACAGTTTTCCCTGGTTGATTTCCCGGTTTTTTTTTTCAGATTTTATGTTCAGAAAAAACGTGCTTACTTATAGAATGTAAACAAGTGTCCAAGCCTATAAAATTTTATTTATTTAATCATGATGAAAGTCAAGGGCACTTGGAACTATTATTTATAAAAAATACTAGTGCTTACAACCATTTTATAAATATTATGTTTTTACGTGGCCTTCTCTCTTACATCGCGATTTTATTCTAAAATTAGTTGCGAAGCGATCGATTCTTACAACATACTTACTAGTCACGAGGTAACAATCTTTGCGTGATTTTCTATCAATCTCTTTACATTTAACTTTCTTTTTTATTTCAATCTTTCGTGTTTCGCATACATACTGCCTCTTTGTTGCATAACGTCTTCTTTACATATAAAAAACTTTTTTTTTAAATGTAACCGCCTTCAAAAATAACCACAAAAAAGGGTAAAATAACCTACAAAACTTGTCTTTCGGAAGTCGGTGGTTTTTTTATTAATTTCATTGTTTTGTTGCCACCGACTTCCGAAAGAAAAGTTTTATAGGTTATTTTATTCCTTCCCTATCTCAAAAACTACTGAACCGATTTTGATGAAACTTGCAGTATTCCTTAAGTTGAACGATACCTAGTACATCATAAAAAGATATACTTAAATCGGACTTGTAGTTCCGGAGATACGCGAACACAAACATAATTTACTAAATCAGTCGATGCCGACTCCTTACTAGAGGAGTTATACCTTCCATCATCAGCTCATCCACCTGAGATGATGATCATCAGATGCAAATACTTGAACAGCTTTAGAAAATATATGAAAATGGTACTATGTGCCTATAAAATTTGAAGGTTGCCCTCGATTCCCTGGGATCCCATCATCAGATCCTAACCTGATGATCATGGGACTACTTGGGAAGTATACCCTTTCAAACAAAAGAAAAAAATCCAAATCGGTCAAGGCGTCTTCGAGAAATCGGGGAACATACCTACATAAAAAAAAAGATTCCGACGAATTGAGAACCTCCTCCTTTTTTTTGAAGTCGGTTAAAAAAGAATGGGTACGGTTAGCCGATACAAAATCTGGACAGAAATCGACAATGCTGAACAGCATTCAGACTATACTGACGAAATTATCGGCTGAAACCATGCTGAGTTCAGACGAGAGTGAAGCATTTTGACAGCTGGGTGTAGAATCAATCCCATCCCATCCTAGTTCCTTAATTTTAATATTCGACGTTTAAAAGTGCCTCTTTGATGGCCAATTTGAAATAAATGATTTGACTTTGACTTTGACTTTGAGCTGTGTCAGCCTATGCTACTCAGCATTCGCGATTTTTAACCAACTTCAAAAAGAAGGAGGTTATCAATTCGACGGTATGTTTTTTTTTTTTTTTTTTGTTTGTTACCCGATTATTCCGCCAATTGTGGGCGATTTTCAAAATTATTTTTTTGTTCTGGAGATGGTGACAATGGGACCACTCCTTAATCGCTTGCGGCGTGTAGTGGCGTATATGATGCGTCAGTCGTACTAAATTAAAACAACAACGTCTCACAGGTTGCCTATCCGTAGACGAATTGAATTATTCGATTAGAACTATAACTCGAGTCGCACAACAACACAACAAGTTTTTTAAATGTTTATGACACTTTAAAAAATAATCGTCAAGTAACAAGCCCACGTAGTATTTTTAGTTTAAATGTCTTCCTAGATGAACACGATTTAATTAGAGTAGGTGGCAGATTATCATATTCAGACACATTCTCTTATGATAAAAAACATCCATTGTTATTGTGCGGTAAACACACATTCACTCGCCTTATATTTGAACATCAACATGTAGAATTATTACATGCAGGGCCTCAGCTATTACTGGCTACACTTAGAGACACTTGGTGGCCTACTAGAGGGCGTAACTTGGCCAAACAAGTGGTTCACACCTGCATGAAGTGCAAACGCATGCGAGCTAAACCGTTGAACATACAAATGGGTAATTTACCTACTGAACGTTTGGAGCCAGGGTACCCATTCATACGTAGTGGCGTGGATTACGCTGGGCCATTGTTCATGCTGAACCGCGAAGGTCGAGGGGCAAAACTAACGAAATGCTACATCTGTCTTTTTGTATGTTTTACTACGCGCGCAATACATTTAGAATTGGTCACAAGTCTTACAACCAAAGCATACTTGCTGGCACTGAAGCGTTTCATCTCTCGACGTGGCAAACCATTACAGATTTATTCTGACAATGGCACAACCTTTGTAGGAGCTCTAAAAGAATTTACAACTTTTTTAAAGTCATCGCAATCTGATATCATAGATTTTACAACTGACAATAATATAAAATTCACATTCGTCCCTCCATATTCGCCTCATTTTGGTGGTTTGTGGGAGGCAGGGGTCAAGTCCTGTAAGTTTCATTTGTGTCGCATTGTAGGCAATGCACATTTCACATATGAGGAGTTGACAACGATATTGGCACAAATTGAGGCTGTACTCAACTCCCGACCTATGTACCCAATGTCCACAGACCCGAATGACCTGCTTCCTTTAAGTCCTGCCCACTTCCTGATTGGCCGACCGCTCACCGCTCCAGCCAGTCAGGACCTCACCGCAACAGCCACGCAGCGCCTGCCTCGATTCGATCGCGTAGAACAGATGAGACAGCATTTCTGGCAACGCTGGTCAACCGAGTATATCTCTGAGCTTCAGAAGAGGACGAAGTGGCAGCTTAACCAGGACACACTTACTCCTGACACCCTAGTCGTAATCAAAGACGACAACTTACCACCCCTGAAGTGGCGCCTCGGACGAGTGCTGCAAACATTCACCGGCAAAGATGGCATATCACGCGTGGCTGCCATCAAAACAGCGACGGGAGTTATTCGGCGATCATTTCCGAAAATCTGCCCACTTCTGCATCCGGATGATGACCGCAGCAGCTCAACTCCATTGGAACCTGGTGCTTCCAAGGCCGGGGGCATGTTGACGACCACCGCGCCATCTGTGCACCGCGGCGGTGACAAGCAGTGCGGGGGCCGGGACGGCCGGGGAGGGGCGGGTACGGTCATTGCGAGACCAACAGTGCGCGATCATTCTTGACCTTTGTGACGCGACGACGACAACATCAAAATCATTGTAAACCATCTTAGCCAATACAAATTGTAACGAGCACAACCGCAGCTTTATTCCAAAAATAACCAACAACGCCGACGACCCAACACCACCAAACTCCGAACATATTCTGGTCCTTCGAGCCGGATCAGGATCTGATGCATGGATCCTGGAGAAATCGAGGGCAACCTTCAAATTTTATAGGCACACATCGTTTTTCGCAAATTTTATAAAGTAATTCAAGTATTTTTCTTTAAACTTTTCTTACCGTATCTACCCAATGATTAAAGGAAAGAAACTTTAGGGCGGTCTATTTAGAGCAATAGATGCCAAAACAACGGTTTTTTGATTTTTTCTGTCCGTATTTATCACACGAATCCCGCAAAAACAACTTTCAGTGATGTATTGCTCTAAGTTTTAAGAAGAATTAATATGGGCTCTACTCAATTCTCATTTTTACCGCAGGAAAACTTCATATAAGTATCCGATTGTTGTTAAATTCACGGGTCACGGGTAAAATGTAACTACCAATATGTTCATATCATCTTTCTGAGTTTCTCGTCTATTGTTGGATAGACACTTTTTCATCAATCAATGTGTTTCACAGAGTTATTGTTTTACTTTTTTTCGTGGAACCTGGGTCACATGGGCGAACTCTGGCTGAAGCCTCTTTTTGAGACACCCAACAATATCACTTTATAAAGCTTGTCGTTTTCGGAATGCCATGGAATAATTTATGTCTCGACTCATACCCGTATAACTACGCACGAGTAAGCAGACTTCGATACTCATCCTTAATTTGTCTAAATCTAGGTTACAAACTCGAAAAAGTGAAAAACATCCATCCATCATCAGAATATTTTGAAAACTAACTGCATTCATTTAGAAATACGTAACAAGCACTTTTCAGATAAAAAAGTTAGAAGCGTCTCATGCATTCCTGCTGAAAATCAATCGAATAGGTATATCTATTAACACTAATGACATTTCGTTTTGTACCCGATGTAGACCACACGGTCACGGTCTACATCGGGTACAAAACGAAATGTCCTGAGTCAGTGCACACATCTCACTAAGAAATTTAATCTATTAGCCATAGATTCAATTTCTTAGTGAGATGAGCGTGTCCTTAACCTTACTTAACGCTAAAAGGAAACTCTACATTGCAAAAATTAAGATTATCATAAATATAAATTTACGGGGAAGTTTTAGTTATAAGATCAATAGTGAGGGAAATATTCACCGTCGGCTATGGAGCCGACAGTACACATCCTCGGTCGGCCGAATAGCCGACTATTAATACATCTTCGGTCGTCTGTATAGCCGACAGTTCCTACATAATATTTTCTGTCGGTCGAATAGCCGACAGTCGATGATCTTCTGCTGTCAGTATAGCCGACAATAGATTTTAACTTGTTTCTTTTATTTGCTGAATCAATTAGTTAATAATATCTAACTGATCATCCGAGGTTGTAAAAATTGGACATGCATTTTCACAAGCTTTTTTTAAATAAGGTTTCTAGCTTTTAGTTACCTAGTGTATACGCTGTACGCGGATTGACAATTGCCACTAATCTACCACTGTGTAGAAGTTATGGTAAACGTCTTTCTTACGCGGTAGACCTCGTATAGGAAATCACGGCGAAACGTCAATCGGCGGGACGTGCAGGACAAAGCCAACAACCAGTGGTTCATTTTGTACCATGGATCTCACCTTTGCCCAGCAGTGGGATATAGCACGTAAGCAGTATCAGTATCTTACCCTTCTCAACGATTTCACTAAGTCCTGTATCAGACACGGAGCGTCCCCTAGTTCTGCTCAATTGTTGATTGTGGCTTTTGAAGTGGGCGGGCCAGTGACGAGCTACTGATGTCCGTAGGATGCGGTTGAACCTGTATGCAATAGAAAACGTTAATATACCTGCTATCCTGCTATTTAATCTATACTTGTCATTTAAACAACTAACATTGTTCTAAAACCTGGTCTTATAATTTCTAGCCTATTCTAGTCTAAGTTGTCCTGTCTAAATTTAGTCCAAAACAGTTTTGACTGTGTCCCATCGTTACACAGGAGTTCCAATTTACTCTGTATGATTGATGAACTCTATCCATCGTTGGCCTCATTTTTGTCCCCCGGGGGCGACTGAGCTCAAGAAAAACCAATTTTAAATATAAAAAAGCTACTACAGAAGCCTGTTATTCACACGAAAAGGAAGAAGACGCTAATTCAACATCAGTTTGGTCGAAGGGTGATGAAATGAAGTACAAAAAGTAAAGCTCATTTACCTACCAGTCAGCACTAGTATGATTGCTGGGTCTTCCCGATTGAGGATTTGAAGATAATGAACTTTCATATCATCACCAAAACTCTGTGCACCTATCTTATATTTCGGAGAATTTCTTGAGGAAGTTTAAGATGCCTTACTACCTTACAGGAAAATTGACAACGAAGTAGTAGGTATTCAAATAATCTCTACGACGATAAGTGTCGATTTAATAAGAAAATAACATCTTATCTCTATATAGGTACCTATGGGACCCAGGTGTGCAAAACACACTTAAAGGTGAGTCACGTTTCACTGTGGGTACTGTACACCTTTAGCTATCATTGGAGATAAACTTATCAATAATTAAATAATATACCTTAACATTGCTAAGTACACCTACTGAAAACCTTAAATAACTTAATTGGTAATCAGAATCACAGCTCTGAAGCTAAAAAGTCATTCGTATTTTTAATATTACTGATGCGAAAGCATGTCTGTTATTGATCCGTTTTCAACTCAAAATAGCTTAATTGATTCATATAGATTTTGGTACAGAGATAGATGGACCACATAATTTTATCTTAGACCACAGATGTCCACCGGTGGACAATCTAAATATGTATAAGTGTTACTTAAATTTAGGACTGTCTTAAATTGGTGCAGTAGTCCGAAATGCTGAGTACAAAGTTTCACATTTGATTCCCAGGTTATTCAAAGTGGTACCTATTTGGAAGAACTCAGTAGGTAGCAAGAATCGGAAATCGTACCGTTCAAAGGCAATAGGCTCGACCTTTATTATATGATCTAGAACGTTGTGTAATAGTGGCTGATCTAGAACAGTGGCGAAATATGAGTGTAGGTACTATCAGGTACTCCTCTGCCTGACCCTTCAACGATTTCATGCAATAGGATGTACAGACACCAACCCGCGGTCAACCTACCCCAATCTATAAAATTTTACCAATCGAACATTAACCTTCCACTATTGTGCTAAGGTTAAAAATCTCTTTCGAACATGAACATCGTTTCCAGGTTTCCCTACATACCTTATGTCATACACTCTCATCGTCTCGCCTTCACCAGTGCATCCGCGACCTTATGGTCTATGAATCGCCGTCCTCACCCATTACGTCAGCATTCAGTTGAACTTGATCATACGAGTATTAACTGCATTCGAAAGTGTCACCACTCATATGAAAAATTGCACTGTATGTCAATGGACATAATTATTATTGCTCTTGGCTGCTGGTAGTATCGACAATAATGATCGGTTTGGCCGACTGGTCAGCGCTTTTACCGTCTAATACGGCCGTGTAGACAGTAAGTAAATCTATAACTCAGATAATAAGAAATCTCTATATCATCTTATTATTAAAAAATGTTTTTTTCCTATTTTTTTCTCAGTACGAAAGCGTTTCAATCTCGTCTCGCCTTCGCCGGCGCCCACCAGTGCGGCCGCGACCTTAGTCTATGAATCGCACATTCGCCCGCCGTCTACGACAATGACGTCAGCATTCAGTCGTTAACACATTTTACTACTGTATCCTTGCGTGAAACGTGTGTTATTCAATATGTAGGTTACCGATGTGAATAATATGATCGAAGTGACTGGTATAGTTAGCGTTGCTAGGTGTCCGGATAAAGCCGGACGGTCAGGCTTTTTATTTGCGTGTCCGTCCAAATTAGACCGTGTCCGGATTATCCGGCTTTTGTTAATCTTTGCCTTGTTTCGTTGAACCGACCCTTGCTCATTTAAATAATTGGTAGTGTTTTATTACGACTAAAAAATGATAGAGGTCCGGTCTTTTCACCCAAATGTCTGTAAGGGTTAAATAGTCTGGCTTAAGGTGATTGCGTCGATGTTGCCCGCGAAATTCAAATTTTCTTACGTTTTTTGCAATTTGCAGGCCAGTGACATGTTGTAACTTTATAAAAATATGTAATTATCAAAACATTCGCTCTACCAGCTCTCACATAGAAAAGCTGCATCTTGTTAAAATCTCCGAAATCTAACTTAGATGCAGCTTTTCTATGTGAGAGCTGATGGAGCGAATGTTTTGATAATTTTTATATTTAAAATTATACTTGTTATTACCGCAATTCATATTTTGATAAAGTTACATGTTACTGGCCTGCAAATTGCAAAAAACGTAAGAAAATTTGAATTTCGCGGCCTGGTTGGAGCATCCCCCTTAAATGACTAGTCTGTCCGGCGTTAAGGTTTTAAGACCTGGCAACCCTTGATTACTACCTACTCAAGGACAACACTTTCAAAGGGACTTTAAAAAGAGAGAGGGAAATTAGTAGATATTGAGGCATCGGTGACGGTTAATATTATCTTCGGTTGGATCTTTGTCTGTAATCAATCAAAGACAGAATTTGACTATCCAAGTCTTTCAGATGTCCAATCAGAAGCAGCCGATGTTTTGGATTAATATTTAACATTAATAGCCCTGTCAGAGATTTTTTTTATCGTTCTCGTTCTTTTTCAAACAGGTCAACCTACCCGAATTTGTAAAATTTTATCAATCGAACATTACCTTCCATTTTTCTTATAAGGTTGAAAACAACCTATCGACTACGATTGAGGAAGGTTGATGTTCTGGCGTGTATACGCACAGATACACATCAAGCTATATAAAACCAGTTTGTCTGGGACTCGCTTTATACTCGTATGATATGTGTCCGGTAAGCTAAGATCTGGTGCTGTAATGTAGCTTGAGGAATCCAATCTTACGTTCTACTACTTATATGAAGTTATCAACTATAATGACGATGAAAATAATAGTCTTTTCATCTTTTGCCTAGTAGCAACTCTAGCAACCAATCGAAATTGATTTTATTCCCTCTAAGACTTTCAATTTGTTTACTAAAATATCCATTACGTCTATCGATCCTAGTCCTACAAGTCGACCTTCGCTCGCTGTGCCCACAGGGTTGCAGCCTGCGGGTCACTGCGGGTCATCCTATCCTTCGAGAAAGGTCGTTTCTATTTGACTAACCCAATTAAGGTTAGCCTTAACCTTAATTGGTACTTTATCTTGGCTTAACCTCCTAAAGTTAGGGACTTACGTACTTGCCTGTTAGGTGGGTACTTGAAGAAATTAACTTAGGTTAGTAATTTAACTCTCCCTGGATTGAATAAGACGTGCTTTGGTTATCACCTTGAATTCAATGGTAAGATAAGATGGTAAGATTTACGTATTGTAAGTAGGTAGTTAATATTATTTATATTCGAAGCAATTACGATTTCGCGCCTAATACCTAATACACCAATTCTGAATTTTGTTGTGTTTAGTACAGAGATAAATGGGATTTTAGAGACAATTGTAATAGGGGCCGGACCGCGGCAGCTAGCAAAATACGAGGACAGTTTGAATTTTTTTTGGCTCAATCAAGAAAATGTA
Source organism: Agrotis clavis (assembly GCA_954870645.1). Lineage (NCBI taxonomy): Eukaryota > Metazoa > Arthropoda > Insecta > Lepidoptera > Noctuidae > Agrotis > Agrotis clavis. The sequence continues at coordinate 11,092,544 of OX940933.1, forward strand.
TTCTATACTAATACCAATGTATTATTTATGCCGCTAAAGAGTCAGTTTGGTTGAACGCGCGGGAAATAGCTTTGTATTATAATTTGTTGTGCATTAAAAGTATCTAAGTACCACATCGACTACCTAACCCTTTTTTTTTACGTGGCAAAATCATCAAATGAGTCCTCCAACCCCGGGCAGGGCGGGAGGGACTGTCAGACTTGTACTGACTAAAATCCACGGTGTCCTTCGGTAGCCCTTTGTGTGCCGGAGTCGCGGTATACGTATGTCCCGCAACCCCGGCAGGACTGTGGCCCTCTATAGGGGGGCCCCGTCACTATGCTGACGCTCCTTGAGGCGCGCGTGGGACACAACGCGCCGTCGACCCGGGCATGGTCCATGGTCGGGCAGCGAGTTGCCCTTTACTCGCCGCCCGCATGCCCGCGCCTACGGTGGCCGGAGATCGTCCCGCGACATCCGTCGCCGTGGGCGTCTACCACTGCGTCTCGGGCGGAGGGAGGACGGTATCCTCTCCCTTAAGCGGCCCGCCTCCTCCCCCCCCCCCCTGCGGAAGCCAAACTGGCTCTCCGACAGGTTCGGGCCCACCCGATTTAGGTGCCCGACGAGGCGGTCTGCAATTACTCTCTCAAAGAGCTTGCCCACCTCGTCGAGCAGCACGATGGGCCGGAATGCGGACGGAGAGTCCGCAGGGCGCCCGGGCTTCTGGATGAGGACCAGTTTCCCCGTCTTCCAACGAACCGGGAACTGGGACTACCTAACCCTTTGGGCAATATGTACACTAACTTGTACAATGTACAGGCCTGATGTCTGTGGCGATTTGACGTTACCTATCTAAGTAGGTAGGTATACCTACGTTTAAATGAAGGTTTCCGATAGATCCAGGTATTTTTAACATCGATAGATAGATTACGTAAAGCCGATAAAATACGCTTTTCATTTATATTTGTGACAACTTCATGAATCGTGTGTTTTTAATCTGATAGGTAGGTAGATGATAAATTCTTACAGCTTATAGCCACAGCTATAGCTCTACCTATAAAGGCCTATCCGCACACAACAGTGCCGACACGTTCCGTACCGTACCGTTCCGTGACATGATCAGTGCCGTATCGATCAGTGTCAGTGAAATATGATATTGTACCCTTATTGTACGACGCTATCCGTACTCATCAGTGTCAGTGCCGTTCAGTGATGTTCGTTCACTCGTACCTATATAATATGAATAGCATGTCACGGTACGGAACGTGTCGGCACTGTTGTGTGCGGATAGGCCTTAACTCTTGATAGACACATCCATAGATTTGAATGCCATTTTTTTGCTTGCACGTGCTTGTACAGACGCGTAGACGTCAGCAGGTCAACCTACCCGAATCTGTCAAATTCTACCAATTGAACATAAACCTTTCACTGTTATGATAGGTTTGAAATTCGATTAGAAATTTAACAGATTGAGGTAGGTGCACTGCCGTCCATACATGAATTTGCTAGGATCTTGACTGCTGCGCTATATTGAAGGTTCGATTCCCGAAAGTGCGAAATATTTGATTGGCGTACAGGTAGTTTTTCCGGATGTGCCTATATTCATGTGTCATGCGAGTTTAAAAGTTTTGAAAATGCAACCACGATATATCTATCTGAGTGTCTTTTTTTTAAATGGTCTACAAATGAATGTCGCCGGTGAGTCTGTAATACAGGGTCATTGAAAAATAACTTGAATACGAGTAACAGAGAGACGCGACCACAACAGGCCGCGAAGAAGAATAAGGGACAAGGAAATCACGCCAGGCCAAAAAACAATGGCGTAAAGTTTTTACCCATCATTGGGGTGCAAGAACAGGCTAGGCAGATATTATAAGCTGAAAAGCGCTAAGAAGTATTTAAATCTCAACAAATAACGCAAACAAACCCGCAGCAACATCTAGTTATGAAATAAAAAAAATAACAAAACAGCTTGCAATAATGTAATAAATAGCGATAGTAATGTGGGCAATAAACTTTGCAGTGCTTACTACGTAGAGAGTAGGTTATAATCGCTTCAGTATTTATGTTCGTTCAGCTTTTATGTCAGAACGGTTATAGCTTCTTATAACGTTCAGTGGCAATAACCGTTACTCCTGAAACGTTCGATAAACGTCCCTCCTTGCGATACGCGCCGATTGAAAATTTGATAACTGGTTGAAAATATTTACGGTATTTTTCAGCTGATTAGGAATACGAAGTATGATTGATAGACCGGTAAAAACCAACTTCGAATTTCTTTTTGTAAATTGAATGGTTATAACTTTGATATTTCAGCTTCAAAAAATTTAAAAAAATTAATGGTTACAAGTTACAACTTTGATATTTTAATGAATACCACGTGTACATAAACGTGACCATCCTAGGTTTTCAGGTAGGTATCTACTGCAGTTAATAAATAACACACTATAGGACGCAATTTACATTACCGGTAAATTCAATGGAAGCGAGTTTTTTTTTTTATCCAAAGCATTTTTAACTTTATGCTTATCGTGTTACTTACAGGCTAAAAAATGTTGAAAAACACGAAACGCGTCATCCAAAAAATTCTCCTGCATTCTCGAAATTTTTCGCAGTTATGATATCTAGTTTACAGATTACACAATTGGTAAGTATAAAGTTCATTTTGTAACATTTCGTTACAAAATTCTTTCTTTACATTGCGCGGCAATGTAAATTGAGCCTTACATTCTTACACCATATTGATACAGATCGAAGAGAGAGAGAGCGTATCTACCAAAAAGGAGTGGTAAACTATCAACAATTGATCAACTTTGTCCATGGAACTGAGATTGCAATCGCGAAAAATTATCTGCTGCCCCATAGATTTAGGTCGGTTAAGATTTTTTATATTTGTGACTGCTGATATTTTATCGTGATTACATTGGTCATAGAAGACAGAATAGGTAAGAGACTGAACAATTGTTCAATGGATACGAAACAGGTTAAGTACTTTCGACAGGGCCCCGGTTAGCGGGGCTCCTTCTTCTGGATGGCACAGCGCTAAATAACCACGAAGTGGTTAGCGTGGTCTTCCCGCAATCCCATTCTTACCTACCCTGTCACAGTCGAGGTGCCCCAAGTCGAGAAAATTTCAATCTTTTTGCCTAAGCGCCCCGTTAATACACTTCAACCGAACAGTTTTCTATCCACTATCTACACCAACCACATCATTTAAATGTAAGTACCTCTTTGAAACATGCTGTAGATGATAGTATTAATAGACGTAGTAGGTACTACAAATAACAATCTAAAGGGATTAATCAAATTACATATGAATAGGGTTCGTCATAATTATTATCAAGAGTTCCATGAGTAATAATTATTTATCAACACACCTAAACAATGCTAGCTTATTCATACATAAACCGCAAAATATAGGAAGTATGTGTCATTCTGCTATTTATTTATTTTCTTAAGTATTTTTTTTAATTTCTTACCTTCTGAGTGGCGTATCATAGTTTTCAGATGACGAACTAGTTGAAGCTGAAGTCTCACTGCTACTACTAGAGTTGATATGGCTCACAAAGGAGTAAACTTGACAACTCTCACTCTTGCGCATGGGCAATAGCTTCTTTGACGGCATTGTAACGTACACCTTAACACAACGTAATACAAACTGTTTTATAACAAACGTCCAGTAACACAAAATTCACTATGCGTACACTTTGAAGTCCGTTTTAAAACTAAGAAATTGTTGACTATCTGAATGGATAACGCTCGCACATGAAAATTTTGTCACTCGCATCTAATTTTAAACGGAGATGTTAGAGATCGGTGCGCACGCGGCGTTCGGTATTGCGAGCCGGCTTGACTCATACAATTAGATCAGTCGAAAATCTCCCAATTCATCTTTAGTACCGCACATTACTCGGATTCATAAACAATGTACGTAAAGCGAGATTCTCAAACGCTATAGATGCTCTAACTGTCGTGTTTACACTGAACTACCGTCATTTGACAGTATTGATCCCTTACTATCTGTAGTATCGGCGAACACGCTTATCAATACACGGTATTCCTTATCTGATCTTGGTCTGTGACACATACGGTAGTATTCGCAATTCCGCCATGTGTGCTCATGGTCACGGTTTAAACTAAATATTTGTTTTGCTTTACGTACTAACTGTGGTTTTCAGTTTCAGCTTGTAAATAATATGTTAAAATATTTTAGTTGGTTATCAAAATGTGAATTCATGATAAAAGTTATCTATTAGTTTTTGCAGTCTGTACTAGGTAGGGTCGATATTCGAGATCGCAAATATTTATTTTTTAGAACCTTCTTCCAACTGAATAAGGTTCATAGGGTAAATTAAACTGTACCTGCCTAGTAAAATCAAGAACAAAACCAGTAAGAAATTATTAATATTATCTCCTCAGTAATAAAGTTGATTTCAGTGTGACAAGTTAACTATTCAAAATAATTAAAAAAACATCTATATTAAGGGGGATGCTCCAACCAGCCCGCGAAATTCATTTTTTTTTACGTTTTTTGCAATTTGCAGGCCAGTGACATGTTGTAGCTTTATAAATATATGAGTTGCGGTAATAACAAGTATAATTTTAAATATAAAAATTATCAAAAAACTCGCTCCATCAGCTCTCACATAGAAAAGGTGCATCATGTTAAAATCTCCGAAATCTAACTACGATGCACCTTTTCTATGTGAGAGCTGATGGAGCGAATTTTTTGATAATTTTTATATTTAAAATTATACTTGTTATTACCGCAACACATATATTTGTAAATTTACAACATGTCACTGGCCTGCAAATTGCAAAAAACGTAAAAAAAAATGAATTTCGCGGGCTACATCGAAGCAATCACCTTAACTTTAATTAAAGATAAAGTTACTAGCTTTAATATTTATTTATAAATGTGTAAATAAGCTCGCTATTTAATTTTGTAAGTATTGAAAATTGTTAATTGCCGCGAACTTGGTCAATATTTCTTGTAATTTATTTCAAAGGAAAAAGTTGAAATAATTATTTAAACATAAGATAATAACAGGGATAGTCAAATAAAATACTTTGGAAATATCTTAATTAAACTCCTTTATTGACAACTAGCTAGAACCAACTTACAACAAAAGTTAAAACACACATAATTTTATTTTAGAACATATTCTTTCTTTTAGTCTTATTACGTCGCTGTATCTTTCAATTAGGACAGGATTTGGTTACTTTGTGGGTAGGTTAACATTTATATTGAATTCAGAATCTTGATAATTTAACATTTAAATACCAACTATAGTCTCATGTGGTTAAAGTCGAATTTTAAATGGTACTAAATATGTGCTGGTTGTAATTAAAATTGACCTTTATCACGACTGAAAAAGATTCCAAAACAGAAAAAAATATCATAAGGTTCTGAATCAAAAGTGAAATTGTCTTTATTGCACCTATAAAACTGTATTGTTGTTAGGTTCGTCGACTTATTCGTCAACTCGCCCGCTCGGGCGAGTTGGCACCTTCCGATTTTGTCTTTTTTTGTTGTCGTCAACTCGCCACTGCGCGAAAATCTGACGAATTTACAGTCGTCTACAAAAGTGTTTCTATAAATTTAACATTTAATTTAATTGAACCTGCTTCACATGTTTAAGACACTAAACGACTGTAGAGTTGGTTAACTGAGGACTAGTAGATTGTTTTCATTAGTAAGTAACATGTTAACGTTTGTTATAAAAAAAAATCATTTACAACAAACCCTGATCTGTGATTTTATAGTTACTAAGGCTGTGATTGTTTGCATTAGTAAGTAACATGTTGACGTTTGTTATAAAAATCATTTACAACAAACCCTGATCTGTGATTTTATAGTTCCTAAGACTGTGATTTTTTATAGTAGGTAGTATTAAATAATAATTAACCAAATGTATTTTGATATTGTTGATTTTACTTTGTTATATTTGTTTAGTTTAGTCATGTTACATACTAGGTTATTTATGAAAAAGAAACTAGAAAAAAACGTGATATTGTTGATAATCTTCAAAATGTAGGTAACATATAAGCAGTTTTTTTTGTTTGGCATGTGTTGTAAATTATAAATACATAATATACCTATTAATAAACTAGATTCCTTTTATTTCAAATCGTACAACGCCTTATACTTATAAAGTAGGTTTCTTTATTGAATTTATTATAACACTTTTATAGATGACTGTACCATTTTTCGTTCAGTGGCGAGTTGACGACAACAAAAAAAGATAAAATCAGAAGGTGCCAACTCGCCCGAGCGGGCGAGTTAATTGCGGGCGAGTTGACGAATAAGTCGGTTCGTCATGCATCCCACTGTGAGCCAACCTCAATTTACTTGACCAATCATAAATTCATAGTGCAAAAATTATACAAAACGTAGGTACCTAATGTACTTAACATAATTAATATGTCCTACGCATAAAAATCTTGCCATTTATAAACGTTTATAAATAAAACCTATATTAATCATTTTCATGTTAATTTCAGTCACATCTGAATTAACACACAAAAATCTTAAAATATTGGAAGAATTAAATAACATTTTACTTGTAAGACATTTTTGTATGAGCAATAGGGTCAGTTTTAAAAACACATGGTTGCTAGTTTGTAAAATATAGTACAGAAATATAGTACCTACTAATATAGTCAAAGACAAAAAGAGACACAGAAATTACTTCAGCAGCACAATCAACAACATTCATAGCAACCGTTTTATAAATGAATAAAATATCTATAATAAACTCCGCTGAACCCAATTTGACAACTTTAGAACGAAACATTTGTCTAACTACAGGAATAGTTAAGTCTTCATAAATTCTTCTTAATAGTAAGGTCTTCGTGGGTTGTTCTGAAAAAGAATAAAAGATAACTTATTACAAATATTTGTAAAAATATTCTATGAAGATAGAATCATATCAGGCTATATTAAGAGTCAATTCATTACGATAGTATGAATTGACCATTGAGAGTCGAAGGGCATCAATGCGTCAACTTTCTACAAATATCGAAAGCGACATTTCACGTTTCTTTTACAAAGCTCACACTTGTGTTCACAACTCGCTAGTCATTTAATTCTAAAAATCCAGTAAACGAAGAAAACATAAAAATCAGTTCAAAACGTGACATCTCCAAAGACAGCAATGTTTAAAGTCGCTACAACTTTTAGTGCAAGCGAACTTTTCAATCAGTCCCACTATTTTTAAAATTAGGTTTATTTTTAATAACTACCTTGACACTAACTAATTAGCAAATAGGTGCAAAGTACAATAAGTAATAGTCGTTTTGGCAAACATCCTTAATACATTACGACAGTTCTTTTTCGAGTTACAGCACGTTTTCACGTGGGATGGGAGGAATATAAATCTGGATGAAAAGCACGTGAGATTTCCAAAACAATGTTTCACATGTACCACAACCACACCACATCGCAGTCACAAGATGTGGTACTGGCAAAATGGTGGTTGATGTTACTCTTGCGATGTGCCTCTAGCTCGCGGTATCGTTGCGTTGTGATCTGGTGAATATCACCCACGCGTAGAGATGGGTGAAAAAACTTTTACTCAAAATGTGCATCAAACTTGGCATATTGGGCTTAAATGTGTTTACGCCCAAATAAATGCCCGATCACTTATGATAAAAACTACTAACTGTGCTTAGTAAAAACTAAGCAGAAACGAAACTGGGCAAAAAGTCCAGGCAAAAGGCATTTATTCGGCGTTTACGGGCATTTATCGGGCTATTATTAAATGCAACCAATATATCCAGGAAATAATCCCATCTCTATCCACGCGGAAAAGGTAAAATGTGGTCCGTGTGAAATATACAATTTATTTTCAATACAAAAAATGCGCCAGCCCACGTCGCGTCGTGTGGTTGTGATATGTGTGAAACAGCCCTTGCATATTATTTTCATCTGTATTAAAGTAATTAGTAAAGTATCTGCTATTCATAACTAGAAGCCTTACGTAGTTACGTAAGGCTTCTAGTTATGAATAGCAGATACTAGTTAGTAACGCATAGCAGAATACTTTTACAGAAACATGGTTCGTTGTTTTTTTTCAAATAGACATAGCTATGGGGTAGTGATTACTGATTATGTATAATTATTTAGAATTCCAAACGCCTTTATACGCCCAGCCGATGTTCTAACGTGCAATTGAAAAAAGGTGCTAAAAAAACCTATCTAAGGGTTAATAAAAGCCTGCCGGGGTCGCGGGGTTGTCTCATCAGGTTACCTTGACCTTGGAACGTAAAGGGCTATTGAAGGATAACCGGGGATTTTAGTCAGTACAAGTCTGACAGTATGGAGGACTCATTTGATGACTTTACCACGATAAACAAAGAGTTAATAAAAGAGATTACAGGGATAATTAAAAACTTTAGGGTTAGTTGTAATTTTTTTAGTTTATATCTACTAAAATAACTTGATACCCACCAAAGGATTTGGTCTAAAGCGATATGCGAGCATCATCCGTTTCCTATAGGCGTCGAATTCGTCGTCTTCAGCCGAGACGCCGTCAGACGATGGAGCTCCCAGACCCAAGTTGGCTACGGGCTGATTTGCCCTGCGATAAGAGATAGGAATCAAGAAATTTAGCTACGACTCTACCTATTTGAAATAATTGAATTATTATTGTTGTTCTAGTGGTTGCAAACGCTACTGCTCATGAAATCAGGGTTCCATTCTCAGATCGATAAGTGTTATTATAGTTTAGGGTTGCCATCTCAAAAAATTTGAAAACCAGGACAAGACGCGTGAAAACCCCGGATTTTTGAGTCCAGAACCCGGACGTGAGTCGAACTGCGCACGGGGGTTGGGAAGACGGTGAAGTGTGCGTGTGTCGCCTTTAAATTTAAAAACCCGGACTACAAATAAAAAACCCCCGGACGCTCCCCGGACGCCCTCTAAACTAGGGCAAATCCGGGGAAACCCGGACGGATGGCAACCCTATTATAGTTTCTATTAGGAACTTCTCAGTAACAGTCATATAGTCTGGATTTGTTCCCATTTGATGGCAATAGGCTCGTTCCCTAGTACATGGGAAATTTCCCACTTCCTTATTACATAAATGTAACTGGCAAAATATAGGGGTTATAAATAACTGGATACACCTTTGCCCAATCCTTCAGGCGTGATGTAATTTTGCCTAAAAACATGCTTATTAGATTGCTTTTTTTACTGTTTGATAATCAAATATTCTTATTCTTCATATTTATATCATAGTGACTTCTTGGAATTCCATTCTAAAGTACTTAGACAAAAACCAGTTTGACTAATATCACTAAAATTGGCCCCCAGGCAATAACTCTTAAAAAAAAAACTTATGATGTTGACGGCGGCGCCTTCAGTTTGTTATTTACTGGTTGTAAAATTGATTATGGTAAGGTGGAAATAGTAAGATGGGCAAAAATAATTTAATAACCAAACAGTGCAGTAATTTTTTTTTGTTATTAGAAAATAATAACTTTATTATTCATGAATACACGCACTGTACTGTCCAGCAGTGTTCAGAAGTGCATTCCTAAATGTAAATTTGTATCGTTTTACAATAGACTGTGCTCAAACATTCCTTTGTCAACCTTAAGTATATTGCTTGTCCAGACTAAAAAATTTCTAATTACTTACTTGTTTATAGGTTCCACGATGCCAGAACCCTCAGCTCCGAGACCCTGGCCTTCAGTCCAGCCCAGTTTTTGTAGCATTTTGAACCCTAAGCACAAAGAAATTAAAAACTTTTTACTAATACATAAATAATGATGTGTTGAGGTCAATGGAATAACGGTCAAAGTTATAAAAGACTTTCTTTTACTTACAACTAAACTACATCTTAATGAGATAAAAGTGTATCAATGGAATTTCAACTCTTGGCTCATTGCCAACATTTAACATTTCAATAGTGCAGTTTTGACTATTCAAAAGTGCCTGTAACTGGCCTACTTGAAATAAATGCTTTGATTTTGATTTTAGTAGAACATGAATTTAGAGATTGTGTTGAAACGGGAAAAAAGGAGGAGAGATCACACTGTATCGCTAATTAAGCATTCAGGTCATAACATGTAATCACAACCCCAGGCTGACCTTCATCTCCCTACGTCCTTCAATTGATAAAGGGTGGGTTTTAGTTAGTACGAGTCTGACAGTCCCGAGCTGGACGAATCATTATTTTGATGATTATTCATCAATAATAAAGTGCATACTTATTTAATTAATAATTAAAGATTCGATAGTTGAAGAGGTACAGTGTTAATTTCAGAAAACTACACTGAAGAAGGCAATTATAAATGTGATAATAGAATTGAACAAATTGCCAAATACTAAGAACCAATTCTTCAAATAAGTGTGTCATCAGTATTTACAACTCATTCAAGTGCCCTGGCCTGTATCCAAACATTCAAACAAATTCGTAGAATTGTGAAACATTCCTTCTCAAAAAGTCAGTGTTAAGAATTCTGAAGATGCAAGTGGTAGAGGAAATGACCTTGGGTAGCGGGAAAATGGGAGTTCAATGTTTTAAAGATGAGTGTTTAAAAAGAAAAGTTACATTTAAAAATAATCGTGTCAAAGGAAACCGAGTCTAAGGGGTTCAACACATTATGCCGACGTGCCTCGCCATGCCCGGCAGCTATTGAACAAATCGTTGACTTAGGAACAGCGTCCCTGCACGACAAAACCTGTACTGCGTAGGAACCATAAGATTCAATACAGTATTTTAGGCCCGCCTCTACCACAAATAACTAAATGAATTGAATGCTAAGCATATTCAAATCATCATTTTGTTTTTGAAAAACGTCATCAGATTACTAAGAAGTTGAGGTTAAAGCGGGCCTCAAAATAGATATTTATCGAAGTATAATTGGATCGTATCAGAAATGGAGGCCGCTAATCTGCATAAGTGATATTTGATTACCACATAGTAATAAATTAACGAACTAATGAGACGATAAAAAGCCGCTAAAGTATAGCCTCTAATAGAATTATGAGCTATATTTACTGCGACATAACTTGACATGACATTGCAATATAAATAGTACTTCAGATCATAGCAGATGCCTAATATTCGACATGTTACACATAGAAAATATGCACGTAGTAGAATTACGATATAGGAGACTACAAAAGTTTTGGTTTTGCACAGTTTACTACGAAAACCACCTATAAAAATTACTGCATGGTTCTTTTGGCGCGCTTGAATGACATTGGCATTTATTTTGCGCTTTAGTCTAAGCGGTGAGATGACCCCCCCCCCCCCCCTAGAGGGCCAAAGCCTGGACTTATTCCATTACCGTGACCCTGGAACGTAAAGAGCTAATAAAGGACACCGTGGATTTTATTCAGTACAAGTCTGACAGGGCAGCGTTCGGGAAACTGCGCAATGTCTTTTCGTCCGACATACCTCAGTGCCTCAAGACGAAAGTCTTCACCCAATGTGTGTTACCAGTGATGAGTTACGGCACCGAAACCTGGTCTTTCACTATCGGCCTCATCTCAAAGCTCAAAGTCGCTCAACGAGCTATTGAGAGGGCTATGCTCGGTGTTTCTCTACGTGATCGAATCCGAAATGAGGAGATCCGTAGACGAACTAAAGTCACCGATATAGCCCACCGGATTAGCAAGCTGAAGTGGCAATGGGCAGGCCATATTGCTCGAAGAGCGGATGGCCGATGGGGTCGAAAAGTACTAGAGTGGAGACCACGGACCAGCAAGCGCAGCGTAGGACGTCCACCAGCAAGGTGGACAGACGACCTTATAAAGGTCGCCGGAAGACGCTGGATGCAGGTCGCTTCCAACCGGTATAAGTGGAAATCAAAAGGGGAGGCCTATGTTCAGCAGTGGACGTCCTACGGCTGAGATGATGATGATGATGAAGTCTGACAGTCCCTCCCGCCCTGCCCTGGGTGGGAGGACTCATTTGATGATTTTACCACGCTAAAAAAAAAAAGCGGTGAGAGGAGCGGCGCGAATAAGACATTAATTACTTAGCGAGTTCGCGAATTCGCCACTGGCGGCCCCTCGTAGCGTGATTCAAACATTTCTATACATTTGATCTTACCGCTTGCCGAACCTCGCTAAGTCACTGCTCACAACAGCAAGGTCATGAAGGAGCCGTAAGGAAATTGTAATAAAGAAACAAGATGGTTGCGTTAGTTCTGAGTAGGTCCACGCGCCATAAGAACGATCCTGTACTATAAAATAGGCGCAAAGGTCCAAGAAGCCAATGTACAACAGTACGAGGCAATTTTCAGCGGTATGATGCTTACTTGTTGGAGAATATTCGTTTAAACTATCATACAAAATTCTACAGAAATGTTATTAATGTCACAATAAACAAAGAACCCTGTAAGTACAACATTATTGTGTATATTTTAGAGTAAGTCTCGTTGAACTGACATTAATTAATGTGTGAAGTGATGAGTAATCATTGCGTTTCGACCTTCTGCATTTATTTCTGTAGTGTGAGAATGTATTGAAATATTCAGGCGCACTCACCAACATTGTCTTCTTTCAACTTGAATTCTTTGTAATCGCTCAAGTCTGGCTCCTTGCCACTTTTGAACGCTGAATATTTCTCCATGAATCTGCAATGTCGTGGTCATATTAATATATTTTGGAGTCCACATAAAGAATTTCACAAATACAAATGTAAAATGTTACTGGTTTTACTTTTCACACAAAAGTGCACTTTGTTCTGTTAAAATTTGGTCCTTCGAGCCGGATTTACAAATATGACTAATGGCGCCCAAACGGGACATTCATGTAACGAAATGGTATAACAACGAAGGCCTTTCCTAATAAACAGGATAGCAAAAAATAAAATCTCTAGCAGTTTTTTCAAACAATTTGTGGAAAATAAAACACCGAGTGGTACAGTTTTGTAAAACAATTTTAGAACATTCACGTGTTAATTTTTTTTTACAACTGAAAACAAACAGACTACAGACTAAAAAGAAATTAATCACCGTTTATGTTTGACGTTGCACCAAACACGCGAATTAAATGTGTTTTTAAACGTAAACTTACTTTCTAAGCTCTTCTGGTGGTAAAAAATCGCCGATGTGATGTTTCCCAGCTGCCTGTTTTGTTAGCTCATCCGCCCATTTCTCAGTTGCATTCATTTCTTTGGCTCTTAACCTATTAACACACACAAGAAACAAAGAATAAGAAATGTGTTAGACAAACAAAAATTCTGGGAGTTGTGGGGAGTTTGTTTTGTGGCCATTATCTTGTTTTTCCTTATTCCAGGTGTAAATGTTTCACGATAAATAAAAGTTGTTTTGGGCCTTTGTTTTATTGTTATTGTCTTTTTGTAAACACGAACATTTTTATTTATAACAGCCCAGAGTTGGTACATTTAACCGTATTACGAGTATGTACTTTATAAATCATATAGTTGTAACTAGAGTAGATTTTGTTCAAATACATACCAGGTTTGATACCTTAAGTTAATTTAATGAAAGTTTAAATGATGAATCTAACATTATTTTGAGATTCATCATTTAGACTTTCAAACGCAATAAAATCTACAATAGTCTCGCGTACATGTCAACATGAAAATAACATACATAAACAAAACCTGTCATTATAATAATTATATGTGTTCAAAAACAAGAAGACAACATCGCCAAGACAGTTATTATAAGACTGCGACGTTCAAAACATAGGCACGTGGCGCCACCTGTTGCTTTCACATTTAACTGGGCCAGTTTAGAGCGTGCCAAAAATGCATTTCATAACTAGTTATTTGGCCAAGTGAGCGAATTTCGGTACATTCGTCTTTTCAAATCAAGCTACAGGTTTCAAGATGTTTTCAAAAATAACCGAAATACTTATTTTAAAAGGGTAAACGCAGTCCGCTTTTGATTATTTTATACTTATTAATTCATCAATCAAAAACTTTAAAAATGCTGAAGTGTTGTTTTGTTGCCATTCACCACATCGTGCGTCAATCATCTACTATATAAAAATAAGTCGGGTTTTCCTTCCTGACGCTATAACTCCAGAATGCACGAACCGATTTCCACGGTTTTGCGTTCGTTGGAAAGGTCTCGGGCTCCGTGAGGTTTATAGCAAAGAAAAAAACGAAGCCATCTGGTGGCGAAACGGAGTTCGCCGGGTTTGCTAGGATAATTTAAATATTATTCTTGCATGACACACAATCATGAATTTAAACAACTTTTGGTACCGAAATTAAAATTTTGATTGCATATAAATTAACTCAACTGCACGAAAAACTTTAATCAATGTAGTCCTACTTATTCAACAAATGCATATATAGCAGGTAGCGTAGAGTTCTGCAGTTACCAAGTCCCTAGGGAAAGATGTGTTGTACATTTGTACTAGCTTTTGCGCAAACCTTCGTCCACGTAGACATCGAGATTTTTACCACGGCAACTTACTATAACGCGATAAAAAGTATCTTACAACACAGAACATAATATTCAACCTGTAAGGTGTATTCTATCGAAAGATATAACTAGCGGCAGGGCGGGACGACCCATTTGATTATTTTCAACCAAAATTCAAGGCGTGACTGCTCACGCCTTGATTTTTGGTTGAAAATAATTTTTGGTTGCACATCTATACTTCAATATTGTAAAGCTAAAGTAAACATGTTTGTGATTCACAGTCTCAGGAACAATTGTTTCGAATTGAAAAATCTTTTTGAGTTACATAATTCATTTATCGAAGAAGGCTATCGGCCACGGGTTCCCAAACTTTTTCAGCTCGCGGCACACATACAGATTTAGAATTTTTTATCGGCGCCCTAGCTAATTAATACCAGGTGAATAATAAAACAATAATAACCGGCTCCAAACTTCACGATATCAGAGAACGTGAATCTGGGTTTGTAGCTGCAAAATCCGGAGAATGGTCGACACTCGTGTCTCACGGCCCTACTCTGTACTCTCTACGACGCACCAGGGCGCCACAGCGCATTTTGGGAACCCTGCTAGCTCCTAGGCCCTAGGCTATACCACATCACGTTACAACCAATAGCGGGTGGATGAAACCGTGAGTAAAACCTAATTTATAATGTTAAATAGAATAAATATGACATACTTATGTTCCCAGGTGCCTTCTGCGGTGTCCTCATCGCTGTCATATTCATACTTGTACTTGCCCGCAGCCGCCAGGCGTTCCACTTCTTGTCGCTTTTTTAACATGTCCTGTGGAAAAAGGAAAATTACTCACGAAATCACATGTATCACAATCTTTTTCTTCATTATCTACCAAGCCTTTTCTCAACGATATTGGGGTCGGCTTCCAGTCGAACCAGAGGCAGCTGAGTATCAGTATTTTGACATGGAGCGACTGCCTATAGGACCTCCACAACCCAGTAACTGGGTAATACGATACCCCATGGTATGACTGGTTGAACTGTCTTGTTACACGACAGCACAAAAAAGGATTGTTGTTTACTATGCATTTCAACCAGCTAAAACTAGGACGACCTAGGTGCCATATTGTAACGACAATTACGTTAAGCAAAATATAGTGACTGGCCTGTTGGTCTAGTGGTTAGTGACCCTGACTGCTATGCCGGAGGTCGTGGGTTCGATTCCCATTCCCACCCAGGACAAATGTTTGTGTGATGAGCACGATCATTTGTTCTGTATCTGGGTGTAATTTATCTATAATTATGTATGTATTTAGAAATATATAAGTATGTTTATCAGTTGTTTAGTAACCATAACACAAGCTCGGCTTAGCTTGGGACTAGTTGGCGTTGTGTGATAGTTGTGAAAAAAAATAAATAGTCTACCTGTGCTAGTTAATTTTCAATTAACGTTCATTTCATATGATTATCGTTAGTTTAACGGCGTGTAAGTATTAGAAAAGCGTGTATTTACAATAGGTATGGCGTAACAGCTGTCTTATTCTTAGTTAAAACGCACAGTTTAAAGTTTTATATGAAGTTTTACAGACTAACGTTTATGGAATCGGTGGTTATCATGATTGTCAATGGCAATGTATTCTATTATGGTGGAAAAATTATCTCACGTTTTAAAAACTATAGGAAGTTTGAACATTATCTAGAAAAAAAAAATATTTTTTCGAGATAACTGCAGTTTTCTACATGAGTCTCACTTTAGTTCGGTTAAGTCTTCGATCATTAATAAGAACTAGATACACAATCAGCGACAAAAAACTAGTGACCGACCGAAATTTCGGTTTCGGTTTCGGTTTCGGCCGGTTTCGGCCAAAAAATCTAGTTTCGGCCTTAGTTTCGGTTTCGGCCAAAATATAGCCGAAACTTTCGGCCCCGCCGAAACTCAAATGTTCGTGCGTCGTTCGGTAAAATTCGTAGCTACCACGTGCTTGCTCGCCGGCGGGGCCCCGGCTCTGTTCGCTACCGTCCATTTAATCGTGAGTTGAGGTTATGTTTTTGAGTTTACTGAATAGAAGAAGGGCACAAGGCACAATCCGGCAATCCGGGCACAAGAATAAGTCTTATGCCCGGAGGACACAGTGGAGCATACGGTGCAGGACTGCCCCACTTAGGCAGAGCACCGCCGTGTCCTCACGGCAGCGATTGGCGGTGACCTCTCGCGCCCGGCATTGGTCGAGGCCATGCTGCGGGGCGAGACGGACTGGGAAGCGGTCGCCTCCTTCTGCAAAGCATTCATGCTCGCGAAGGAGGAGGCGGGCCGCGTGAGGGAGAGGACAGCGTCCGCCTTCCGCCCCAGACGCAGTAATAGACGCCCAGTGGCCGCCGCCGCAGTGGCGACGGACGTCGCAAGACGATCTCCGGCCACCGTAGGCGGCGAGTGTAAACGGTTTCTTCTTTGAAATAAAACACTTTTTTTTTCAACTTAGTAATTTCGTAGGTATTGCAGAATATAATAGATTTTTTTTTCCAATATCTGCGGTTTCGATTCCAGGCCAGGATTATTGATTTTTCTAAAATCCAATTCATATCAATTATATTCATATCAATATTAAATCCAATATCAATTATGCAGTTTTACTGATTGTCAACATCGGTGTCGAGACTACATTCAAGGTTTTAGGTACGATATTCCTCATAGTTAAGGATACCTAGCCATCCACGCCCTGTTGATTTTTTTTTTCTTATGTAACACTTTTTCTTAAGTGTTAATAACACAAGGGAACAAAATGAACTTTTTTTTTTGTTGCTTGGAATTTTATGCCTGTTTCTTACTAATTTGAGGTCGCTGATTTCAAATCTACTTTCAGTTTTTTTCTAGCAGCTCTAGTTTTTGAGATACAGCTATCAGTCATATTTTAGTACTAATCACATTTAAATTTCAATTCTACCGAGCTGTTCTTTAAAACATTTTTTTGTTTAACAATGTCCAAGTCGACAAAGATCTGGTAGAACGATCCCAACTACTTTTGTAACATCTGTGGTGAATATACATTAAAAAATCGTGGACTAAGTGTGTCGGATTTCATAAAACAGATGTATTGTGATTACTTTGGATTCCCTTTGGGCATCCGTGACAAGTACTGGGTATCTCCTTGGGCAAGTAAAAGATGTGTGGAGTCTTTCAGATTATGGGGGAATAAGAAAAGACCCCATTGTGTGTATCAAACACCAATGATGTGGCATTAACTTTCCAATCATCAAGATGATTGCTATTCTGGTGTGGTTGATATAAACAGGATTTACAAAAGAAACCGTCCGAAACGGTTTTATCCTAATTTGTTATCTGTTACTCGACCAGCCTTGTACTCCGTCAATGCTCCAGTTTCCCAAGCTTCTTCATCTATACAAAATAATCCCGTTTTAGAAGAAAAAAAAAGCTTCTTCAAGATATGATAGTGTTAAACGATTTTAACCCAGATATTTCTGCTGACCCCCAGCCCCTTAATCAGGAAGACCCCAGTGCATAAGTCAGAACCCTTGGTCTTTCTATAAAAGCATCGAAGAGCCTTTGGGAAAAATAACACAAAAATTGTTGGGAAACAATTAGGTTGAAGCTATGTGGAGCATAATTAACTGATGTTGTCACACTTCTAGCAGCTTGGTTGTGATATGAGCATCAAGGTACACTTCCTCCAAAGCCATTTAGACCGCTTCCCTGAAAATCATGGTGAATTGAGTGAAGAACAAGAGGAACGGTTCCATCGAAGACATTCGGGCTATGGAGGCACGTTACCAGGGTCACTGGAATGCTCCAAGATGGCGGATTATTGCTGGAGGTTCAAAAACAGCCCTCGTGAACCAAGTCAAGCAAGAAAATCTTTTAAAAGATTTTTTTTTAATAAGTTGTGGTTGATTTTCTAAGGGTTTTCTTCAGAAAAAAACGATTTTTCTTAAAAACGCGTTTTAATGATATCTCAAAAACTAAAGCTGATACAAACAATCTGACTTCCAGATCTGTAATCAGCACCCCGAGAAAGTATAATATTAGTCATAATATTTCATGCAACAAAAATGCTGTTCCCTTGTGTAATTGTTAAAAAACAGTAAATTTCAGAAAATAATCGAAATTATAATGTGTTCTAAAGTTTCGGTTTCGGTTTCGGTTTCGGCCGAAACTGAGAGCAAGGCCGAAAGTTCGGTTTCGGTTTCGGTTTCGGCTGAAAAATCAGTTTCGGTCGGACACTACAAAAAACCTCCTCACCAAAAGAAAGACCAAATCAGAGATTGGTCTATCTTTAAGTTTAGTCTGCATACATTATTTTAATGCAAAAAAAAAACAGCAACAAAAACTTTTGAGCGAAATTTTATACATCAACTACCTATAACAAAAATGTGTCATTAATAGAATCTGACATTTATAGAATCTGGCATTTATAGAATCTGACATTTTCAGAATCTGGCATTTGTAGAATCTGGCATTCATAGAATCTGGCGTTTTAAACTCGTCTGACATTTATAGAATCTGGCATTTGTCGACTAAACATTTAGTTCATAAAAATAAAAGATAATACACACCTGGTACAAAAGATTAAGTTTAAAATTATCCTCACACTTCTTCCAGTCTTCAACACTTAGGTTGGTGGTCCCATAGTTGGTCATAGCGTACTGCATCAGAGCCTGGTTGTTGCGGTTGACCGTCGACAGCTTTATACCTTCCTCGTCTATCTTAGCTAACTTAGCGCCTAGGAATCATTGGATGGAATATACAGGAATTAGTAACATTGCCTTTTTTAGCAAACCTTTTAACCATCAGTACCCGTACCATGAGTTGTCATAACGATACTCGATCATCGATATCGACGACGTTTGGCGCTCTCATTGGTTGAGAGTTCATACAACCTTGGAGCGGGCCAGTGAGAGCGACAAACGCGGTCGATATTGATGATCGAGTATCGTTATGACCACTCATGGTATGGGTACAGGTGGCCCACCATGACGTCTTAAAGCCAGGCTAGTTCCAGTGAGGGAACGAGGTCCCGCTAGATAGACGACTTGTATAGCTCTGTCCCTTTCCCTCACTGGAACTACTCTGGCTTTAAGACGTCATGGTAGGTCACCAGTTAAGAACGTAAGTGTTCATACTAATATCAATGGATTTCACTTTTAAAGAGAATATTTAAACACTTTACCTCTGATTTTGCGTCACTGTCAAAAATTGAGCCTTAATTTCATCACAATAAAGTTAATATTGTCGGAAGCAAAATAAAACCGGGATAGAACTGGATCAGAGAAGTTTTTTACAGTAAAACAGCTTAATTTTTTCCATCAGGACATGTTTGCGTAGATTTTTCATTTAAAAAGGAGAATGTATCCCTTTTGCTTTGAAGGAATATTGAAATAACAACATTTCTAATTCAGACAAGTAACAATTATAGAACTCGCTGTTGAGTTTATTAAACATTGTATTCCAGAAAATCGTCAATATTCTACTCTACCTGGTAACAAAGTGGGCATGGGTGCCACCACTCCTGGTGGTTTAATATCAGCGGCCGGCGGGTCATCGCTCCATCGTGACTTCTTCTTCTTGCGTCTTTCGCGCTTACTGTCGGATTCCTCATCACTTTGAGAGCTTGCCTGCTCCCGTTTATACGGCCGACCGTAACCGAAGAGGTCTCTGCTATTCAAAGGGTTAAATTTGTATTAATCTTTTCGCGATAGATAAAGCTGTTAAAGGAATAATGATAAATCACTATCATATTTAGAAAAATCCGTCTATGTTTTTTTTAATAGTAGTTTAACTTTTTTTAAATAAACGTTTTAATGACATACCCATCTCGACTTTCATCCTTGTTATTATATCTGTAATCCTCATTACTATCATCATCTTCCAAACTGAACTCCGGTTCATATTTGTCCTCAGGCTTTACTTCAGGCTTCTTATCACCCTGGTCACGCCTGATCTTACTAACTATATCTCTAAACGCCTGATACTCGTTCGAATTTGTGTTGTGAAGGAACCTGGAAGGAGTCGCTCAATACAATTATCTAATGTAAAGGGTAAACAATAACAAAGGATGCTTTTGTGTTAGGTTATATTTAACCTGGAAATACTATGATGGAACAGCGAGAAAAAAGAAACAAAATGATAAAAAGCTTCGGTTTCAAATAATTATTTAAAAAAGTAGATATTAAACGTTCTGCTCCATCATAGCGATTGCGACAAAAAAAAATGTATGTAAATATAAAAAAGAATACAGCACGTATCCTCCTGTTGGGGATCAAAGTGGCTACAGTGGCATTACCACAAATTTTGATCTTGTGAGTGAATTGCTTTCAGGACATTTTCCCAGTGGTCGCCGTTGCACGCGACTTCGCTGGCGGCTCGCAGTACTGATGGCGGCAACGCATCTGCAGAGAGAACTGCACACCACGAGTCAACATATTGTCTGGCGGTCACGTCGACGAAGAACCGGGCCGACATACATAATCTTACTACCTTTCTGGTAAAGGTGGTACGTCACTATGCCTAAATGAACATCTCTTTGGTTGTTTTATTTCGCAAGAATACTTGCACAACCACCATGAGAATAAATTTATAGTAATCAAGAAGTCTACTTGTTTTGGGAGGCAACCAGACAACAACTGCATTATAGACTATGTTAGATTCTAAACATCCATGGCATACATATTTTCAGACAAAATGATAATTGTGATTTGTTTAGACGTAAATCGTCTAGTCTGGTAGCTGCATCCTTGTTTCCAAAATACAAATTGATTGTGGAAGTTATCTTACATGAACGTTCTAGTGTATATGGAAGGTTTCCATTTTATAAGATGAATTTATTAAATAAGTTTGCACCCCAAGTGACTGATTCTGCTGATATATTCATGTTCATTTAGGCATTGCGATCGCTCCCAGTCTACTCTACGCATCTTCTAGCGTTAATCCAATAGTATTCTAGACATTTATAGATAAGCTCTACAAATCGTTCAGACGTTGCGTGATGTTATAGCGCATGCAAATTCTCTGATATTTAGACCATTTACTTTAAATTTAATTTCTTTAAAAGTAAAGTTTATTTTATTAAGGCAACACATTTTTACAGAGAAAAAGATTGCAGTTAGATTACATTCAAAAACTATGTAAGAAATGATACTATAGATAGATTACTACAAATTGGCATTTTCTTAGCAATACTAGCTGATGGCAATCATTTTTCATTTCTAAGGGCAATTAAAGAAAGCTATGATAATTTTATTGAATAAAACATAACTTCCAGTATACTAAATATCAGAAAACTATTGAAATTAAATCAGAACAATAGTCGTTTGGCCTTTGCATTATTATAGACCACGAAAATAATAATAGAAAGGCATGAAAGGTAGATGCAGATGGACGATTTTTACCTTGCGATGGTTTGAAAGGTCCTCCAGGACTGTCCATGTCCTTAGGGTTTCCAAGCAGGCCCAGAGGCAGTGGTGGAGGCAGCGTCATTCCTTCGGGTTTCATTGGAGGATTGTCTAAAGGTTTCGAGTCAGGGTGGTGCATAGGCATGGAATTTGGAGGCATAAAAGGCGGCATGGGAGGACCACCACCATTACCAAAGTTCGGAGGACCATTAGGTCCGAATGGTGGACGGCCACCCATAAAAGGCATGTTAGAGTTATTCATAGAATTAGGTGGCATCATAGAATTAGGAGGGCCATTTGGCCCCATCATTGGATTTGGGAAAGGAGGACCAAAAAATGGAGGCATCGGACCATTCGGTCCTGGTCCACCATGGCCCATATTAGGCCCGCACATGTTAGGTGGCATTGGGCCGCAAGGTCCTGGGCCGTTGGGACCCATAAAATTTGGTGGCATAGGGAAATTGGGTGGCCCACCCATGAATGGAGGCATTGGTGGCATGGGTCCTCGTGGACCCATCATTGGGCCCGGTCCCATGCCCCGAGGTCCCATATTTGGTCCCGGGCCCATGTTATGCCCTGGACCCATATTGGGCCCTGGCCCCATATTTGGACCATGTCCCATGTTAGGTCCAGGACCCATATTAGATCCAGGTCCCATGTTTGGTCCAGGCCCCATATTTGGTCCAGGACCCATATTTGGGCCAGGGCCTGGGCCCATATTGGAGGTAGGAATCATAGGTCCTGGCCCCATATTTGGCCCTGGGCCCATACCAGGTCCAGGTCCCATAAGACTATTGCCCATCATACCAGGAGGTAAGGGTCCAGGCCCAATGGGCCCAGATCCCATGTTTGGACCCAACTCTCCACTGGAATCAGCATCTTCATCAGACTTAAGCCATTGGTTATGGTCATCAATGGATTGAGCATTTGGGGGCATGACAGGGATTTGCATAAGGGCTGGGATGTTGTGGGGATTCTTGTGATCAACATTGAGTTTCTTTCTTTCTTCCAACATTGGTGTAGTAGGACTGTGTGGACGGGGTCGACCTCTATCATTCCAACGCCGACTTTTGTCCCTGAAAATTATAATTTAAAAAACTCAAATAACAGAATTCCAATTTTAATTTCATTAATTATTCTCATGATTTGCATTTTACACAGTAATTAATTAACATTGAGAGAGATTTAAATAGCTCCGTAACTTCAAGGCTAATGTCTTATTTAAATGCAGAATACAAGAAACAACCATCCATAAGTGATGCTATTTGATTTAGTGGGACATTTTCAAAACCAGTTTTTTTTATGTATAGACCACTGGTTAGAACTAAAGATTCTCATTTGGACACAGAAACAAAGAAGAGGTTTAAAATTGCAAGCATGTTTATGAAACATTCCATGGCCATCTGGTCGCATGCCAGAGGGTCATCCGGGGATACCTTACAGTCTCCGGCAAACGAGACTGACAGACCCTTCTGCTCCAGCCCGGGTGGGAGGGCACATTTGTTAGTTTTACCAAGAAAAAAAAAGGTGGGTTATACAGAGTTATAACATGATAGAAGCCAATTTGCCAGCATTAGCTGTACAATGGATGACTGTTGGGGTCTTGTACTTGACTGAGGTTCATATATCGGTTCATATAAGGGCGCTCCCTCACCGCAAAAATTCACCTGTAATGTAACGTTACAGATTCGAACATTCGAAGACAATAGAGCATCAAATTGCGCACTTTTGTGTTACATAACAGGTGAGGGAGCGCCTTATGGAAGAACCTCTTGTGGTAAGTGATATGAATAACCCCAGCTGGGTATGACCATAGATATAGAGAACAGAATAAACAATACATCCATGAAAGAAAGAGAGAAAGCGTAAATTGTAGAAAATTACTAAAAAAGTGTCCACCACAATGTCTCTCAATTTTCTATCCGTATTAACTCGACAAAGGGTAAATAAACTGAATGACAAAAATAAAAAAAAAAAAACAAGAAAAAAAGTTTCAATATACCTTTGCTGTCCTCTATCCCCCAACTTTCGTCTCTCATCACTGCCAAGCCCAAAATGTTGACCTTCATACTCATCTTCCATGGATGGCATTTGTTCTTTAACCTCATGCTTGGCTGCTTTTGCTTCTTCCTCATTCTGAGCTTGCTTTTCCTGTTCTTCTTTATCTTGCTTGTCTGTTTGCTTCTGTTTTTCAAGCAAAGCCTTGAACTGGTTCATGAAGCTGCCATCATTGGAGAAGATGTTGACTGAGCCTTTGTCATCTTTTGAAGCAGGACTGGAAATAAATGTATATTATAATAAGCATTTTAACACATTCATGAGTACATAAGTAAAATCTAGTACAACTTATTTGTTTCTTAGGAGGCTTTTACTTTTACCCGGGAGGGGCTACTGGTGTGTAGCACGTCCCGGGTAAAACCTCATCCAACTTGAACCATTTTTCGCTATTTGTAGCTACTTTCATCCAGACATCCCCAACTATGCTCTTATGGACCTACCACACGCACAAGCTTCACCAGTTTTACCTGCGCGATTGGGCGTTCAGTGTTGCCGACACAGATATATAATACCTAGATAACGCAAGAACAACTACTTCGCGTGCCAAAAATCCGTGCTAGTTTACGACCAAAAGTCGAAAGTGGCCATTTTCGCGCTCGTCTAAATCGGTCCATCGTTAGTCAGTTTCAATATTAAAATGGTTAATTGTGCTGTGGGACGAGGGGGCCACCGTAAGCGGGGGCGTATTTCAATTGATTTAGTTTTCCCCATGACTAAATAGTTTTTGTGACGTCATAAAAGGAATAGAGGAAAATAGGCTTATAGGAATAATAGGTGCATAGAGTGGTGAATAAGATAAGGGAAGGTCTGGAGCGAAAACAGTACTGTTCGGCTGTGTTTCTGGACGTACAGCAAGCGTTCGACAAGGTGTGGCATCAGGACTTGCTGTTCAAAATTTAAAAAACAACTACCACACAGCCTGTATACTATTACTGAAGTCATACCTAGACAGGATTTTCCAAGTGAAAATTAATGACTCATACTCGAAATTCTACAACATACAAGCTGGAGTACCCCAAGGCTCTGTATTGGGTCCAACCCTTTACCTTATATACACAGCAGACCACCAACGTCGGAAGAAGTTCTCTCTGCCACCTTCGCTGATGTTACGGCTGCTTTGTGCAGTCACAAAAACCCTAACATTGCATCACAAATTCTGCAAACACACCTAGACAAAACCTATAAATGGATGGAGGACTGGAAGATTAAAGCTAGCGGAAACAAATTTACGCATGTGACATTTACCCTCCGAAAAGACGACTGCCCACCTGTTAAACTCGGAGATGGCATACTTCCACACAGTACAGTAGCTAAGTATCTCGGCGTCCATCTCGATAGAAAACAAACGTGGAGATACCACATAGAGAAAAAACGTGACGAACTTAACATCTTACTCCGAAAACTGACCTGGCTCTTAGGCAGAACATCGCACGACTCACTAGAGAATAAAGTACCCATCTACAAAGCAGTTTTAAAACCCCACAGCCCCACAGCTCAACGCCGTGTGTCCAGACACACGGCGTTGACCTGTGGGGCTCCGCAAAGAACTCAAACTTGGAAATTCTCCAGCGATTCCAAAATAAAGCTCTTAGAATTATATCCAATGCTCCTTGGTTTACAAAGACGTCAGACTTACATGAGCATTTACAAATGAAAACTATAAAAGAGGAAGTAGAGCAATGACTGGAAACATACAAAGCTCAAATAGTTTCACACACCAACATCTTAGCCTTAGCCCTAAGTGAACCAACAACTATGAAAAGGCTCAAATGCCACCACATATGGGACTTTATTGAATAAAGCCAAGTAAAAATGAGAGAGGCAGATTCTTCGCTGGAAGAATGGACCTCAGCAGCCAATAGTCATACAAAAAATCTGCTAAAGGTGTACAAACAATTGCAAGTTGAACTATTAAAAAAAATAAAAATAAAAGGAAGTCAAAAATTGGCTGGCTTGGTTTTCATACAGATTGTGATACTTGCGTTATCTAGGTATATCTATATCTGTGGTTGCCGACCGTGTATTGCTTTTTCTTGTGCAGGTAAAACTGTGGTAAAGCTTGTGCGTGTAGTAGGCCCATTAGTCCGCCCATCTTTTTCTCGGTCCACCTATGCTCCTCTTGACCGTTGGACCCAAATAAATGTATAAGAGATTTTATAAACTAATCTTGTTGTGTCTAGTCAGTCAATGATAAACCATCCTGTATTGCAATTCTGCAGGGATTTTTACAGTTGTGTTTCTAGAACTGAACAGATACATAGTTTTATTTAGATGAGAATGAAAACTAGTTCAGGCTAACATTATACAATTATCATCAGAACGTCAGAACATCAATTTCTCCATTGCTTCTTTCTGAACATCCCATGTGGGAAAGATTGGATGTTTTTTTTCTCAGTTCTATTCTTATGTTATCCATGAACTGGGAACATTTTCATTATTTTCATTAATTTAAAAATATTTTTACAAATGAAGGCCCCAAACTATACAAATAATTATTGATAAGCTAGCAAATAACTATTTCTTTAAAAAACTAAATTATAATTTAGTTTTTTAAAGAAGAAGAAATAATAATTATTATGTAAAAATATGTGAATGACTGAATGTTTGTGGTTCTAAAAATGTATGTTTGGAAATGTGTAAAAAATTACACACTAAACTTGTTATGTTGGAGCACAGCAAGTAGACCGTAGGCATGTAATTTTTTTTCTTTCATCAACATTGAACAGTATTTTTTACAGGCTTCACATCAATGACTTCAACACACTGATTAAATAACTGACAATACATTTGTAAGTATACTTTGTGGCAGTGAATTGTGGTGATACAATAGCTAACAGTATTGTACACAATACAATTCAACAATGGCTGAATAATTTGGTACCCAGTAAATGTTTGAAAATTTAATGAATCTAGAAACTCATATTGCTTGAAGTTCTTCCAGCTCTTCAGCCCAGCTAAGACAAATAATCTTTCATGAGCTGGCGTATTGGGGCAATGTCTCATTAAATTTGACTTGGGAAGAGCTTGCCGTTTGTCAGTCACATTATTTAAATAATTTTAAAGCTTACAACAAAAAATCAGTGCAGAAACCACATCATAATTATGTGCTCTCTACACTGACTGTATAAACAATTTAATTATAATTAGAGCTTGCATAAACTCTTTTTGGTAATAAAAGATACTTTTAAGAAATACAGCAGCTCATTCTATTATTTGCTGATTACTTTTTATGAGATATTCCCGCCAAACTATTCAAAAACCACGATGACTACTGAATGTCAGAATCAACAGTGGCAATTAGCAGAAAAGAACTGAACCAAAGAAGCTTCAGAAATTCCAAGAGTAAATTTAAGCCATAAAGAGGACTCGTGGACTTACACAGCATAAAAGAGACCATAATTAATTATTTTATTTCTGACAGCATCATTCAAAATTTCAGATGCATGGTTTCCACAAAGTATGTTTCATAGGTGGAAAAATAGGAAAATCGCATGAAAAACAATAAGGGGCTAGCTTGACTGATTATAAGAATTTGTCTTATATCCTATCCTGTAGACATCCAGCTTGGCTACAGATTTATTTGCACTTTGAACTAACTAGCTAGTAGTTAAAAAAATGGACAAGGTTCAGTTTGTACAGAATTATAGGACTCGCCATCCGACTAGTATTTATAATTCTCTGATATTTAAATGGTAATATATGGTTATGGTAATAATTCAAAGTACGGTACTATCGCCTTTACAGCATAATAATAGATGTTGATTACAAATTGGTTATGCTAGGGATTGATGACTTTAAAGCCGCATTTACATTACGAAAGTAGTGTCATGCATGATAAAACTACTTTCGTGAAACTAGTTTCAGCACAAGTGAAAGTACTTTCGTTAAAATTTTAGTGTCGTGAAATTACCAGTATCGCGGAGATACTGGCCCTGTCAAGATCAAAGCTGTATTTCATTTATGATGCAAAGCGTCATTGTAGAAAAGATAAAATATAACATTTATCTCGGAAAAAAGACGTTGATAAATCCACCAACGGCTTTAGTTCCATTGTCTAGTCCCATTATGGAATTACTCGAGGCAAAAACTTGAAAAAAAGCATCTGGGTGCAACACAGTTAATCTCTGAATTAGCAGATGATCCTAAAAGCTATGCAAATTACTTTCGTATGGGTAAAAATCATTTTAATTTCAAATACCACACGTCCACTCAACGCAGGTGCTGTCGCGACACTACTTTCGCGTCGTATTTACATGATGAAAGTAGTTGCATGAAACTAGTTTCACAAAAAATATGCGCATAGCACGAAAGTAATTCAGTGTCACGAAAGTAATGCATGCATTGTAAAACTGAACGTTTACACGTGAAATTAATGGAGAAAGTAGTGTCATGAAAGTACTTTCATGCAACTAGTTTCGTAATGTAAATCCGGCTTTAGACTTCCGTAAAATCATCGATTTGGACATTATAAAGCCGCATTTACATTACGAAAGTAGTGTCATGCATGATAAAACTACTTTCGTGAAACTAGTTTCATCACAAGTGAAAGTACTTTCGTTAAAATTTTAGTGTCGTGAAATTACCAGTATCGCGGAGATACTGGCACTGTCAAGATCAAAGCTGTATTTCATTTATGATGCAAAGCGTCATTGTAGACAAGATAAAATATAAAATTTATCTCGGAAAAAAGACGTTGATAAATCCACCAACGGCTTTAGTTCCATTGTCTAGTCCCATTATGGAATTACTCGAGGCAAAAACTTGAAAAAAAGCATCTGGGTGCAACACAGTTAATCTCTGAATTAGCAGATGATCCTAAAAGCTATGCAAATTACTTTCGTATGGGTAAAAATCATTTTAATTTCAAATACCACACGTCCACTCAACGCAGGTGCTGTCGCGACACTACTTTCGCGTCGTATTTACATGATGAAAGTAGTTGCATGAAACTAGTTTCACCAAAAATATGCGCATAGCACGAAAGTAATTCAGTGTCACGAAAGTAATGCATGCATTGTAAAACTGAACGTTTACACGTGAAATTAATGGTGAAAGTAGTGTCATGAAAGTACTTTCATGCAACTAGTTTCGTAATGTAAATCCGGCTTAAAGTTAACACCAGAACGAATGGTAACAACTTGTGGGAACGTGCCGAAGTAATAAGTAAAATACACAAAAGGAGGACATAATTACGGCTTACTTAGATAATTTTGCTTGAGCGGCAAGCGCCGCAGCCTGCTTTTGAGATTCCAACTTGGCCTGTATCTCCATTTTCTTTCTTTCGATTATTTGCTCCTGTTTCGACATTTGAGCCCATCTTGTACTTAGTGCCGATTTGGTCTTATTATCTTTGAAATGAATCATTGCTTGTTCATGCTACAATTAAGAAAAATTGGAAAACGAAATTAGTGAAAATTGGTGAAAATAAATTCCTTTTCTCGCGTTTTGCGTTTAGGACACGTTTAGGAACTTGCACGAACTTCACTTGAAATAGTGATGTCAATTCTAAAAACAGATTATGCAAATTACTCGAATAAAATAATCGACTATTTACTTCAGTGCTCCATGTCAAGGTGATCGCAGACCTAGCCGCACCGCAGTCTCCGCAGTCCCCGCATTACGAATGGGGATGGTAACTCAAAGCTAATCGTAGATGGCGCTGCGATAGTTGGTCCCTACGTCAAATTACTGTCTACCTTGTACAAAAAACAAACAAGATTTATTGTTATAAAAATTGAGTATAAATACAAAACAAATATGGAAAATTATTCGTCAATGCATAGTGCATATACTAAAAGAAGAATTAAGACGCCACGGTACATCTACAAGAGGAAAAAAGAGATTTAATTGAGTGGTAATACATTTGATTTTACCGTAATAAATCCACAATTACTTGTAGTTGAGGTTTCAATTTTTGAGTTTAGGTATGTTTTACCTGTCCTCTCCTATAACAAGAATATAATGCTGCTTCTGACTTTCTATTTTGATAAAATATAATATAGTTTTAAGTCAGTAATTTTACCCCTTTTTTCTATTTAGATTCGAGAAATATCACAATATATTTAATTTCTTAACACCACAACTATCACAAAACTCGTTCCAGGTGATAATTCTTCCGCCAGACGAACCATTTCATGATTTATAAAGCGATGCAATATTGGTACTTAACCTCCAATAGAAAAGTAGATATTATTTTGAAAAGTGTATTCGATTGTTTAGTTATGGTATAATCATAGAATTTCATTAATAAACTCAACTAACGGCCTGTCTCGGCTTTGCAAGGCTGGATATTTGTTTAATATATAGCTTTTCCTTAGTTATAATTCAATTTTTGTTCTCAAGGCAGTCACAGCAGCTACCCATTATTTCTTGATAGTGTGAATTGTCGGAAATTTGAATGTTCCATCATTTTTACAGCTTATTACCCAACATCTAGTCATTTTACATAAATAAATAGTTTTTTTTTCAGAAAATTCCTTTGATTTGACAGTTCTTTTGGGACCAAACTGTCACTTGTCACTTTGACACTTGCCTTCCCCATTCTCAAAACAGATTATGCAAATTACTCGAATAAAATAATCGACTATTTACTTCAGTGCTCCATGTCAAGGTGATCGCAGACCTAGCCACACCGCAGTCTCCGCAGTCCCCGCATTACGAATGGGGAAGGCAAGTGTCAAAGTGAAAATGACAGTTTGGTCCCCAAAGAACTGTAAAATCAAAGGAATTTTCAGAAAAAAAAAACATTTATTGATGTAAAATGACTAGATGTTGTGTAATAAGCTGTAAAAATGATGGAATACACTTTTCAAAATAATATCTACTTTTCTTTTGGAGGTTATGTACCAGTATTGCATCGCTCGAAAATCGAAGAATTATCACCTGGAACGAGTTTTGTAATAGTTGTGGTGTTAAGAAATTAAATATATTGTGATATTTCTCGAATCTAAATAGAAAAAAAGGTTAAAATTACTGACTTAAAACATTATGATATTTTATCAAAATAGAAAGTCAAAAGCAGCATTATATTCTTGATAAAGGAGAGGACAGGTAAAACATACCTAAACTCAAAAATTGAAACCTCAACTACAAGTAATTGTGGATTTATTACGGTAAAATCAAATGTATAACCACTCAATTAAATCACTTTTTTTCTCTTATAGATGCGCCGCGGCGTCTTAATTCTTCTTTTAGTATATAGTACTTGCATGGACGAATAATTTTCCATATTTGTTTTGTATTTATACTCAATTTTTATAACAAATAATCTTGTTTGTTTTTTTGTACAAGGTAGACGTGGGGACCAACTATCGCAGCGCCATCTACGATTAGCTTTGAGTTGCCATCCCCATTGTTTGTATGAAGTTCTATGAAACCTCGCACACTCATCCGCATCGCAGTAGCCGCAGAAGCGGTGAGAAAACGATGACTGCGGGGACTGCGGAGACTGCGGTGCGGCTAGGTCTGCGTTCACCTTTAGAATGATTACAGCTTGGCCAGAACGGATTGAAACGGAACTAATCTTTTTGCTTCTGACGTTTTAAAATCTTTGATATTTGATGTAAACAAAGACCGCAGGTTTGTTAGATTTATTATTGTGCCATAAAACTAACGTAATAAGTGAAAAAAATAAAATAAAATCATTCAAAGTGCTGGTACCGAGAAGACAGTGGCGACTTCCGGCTTTCTACAGTTTTTTGCCAAGCTGTAGACATTATTTTTCAAGCAAAGCAAAAGTAATGAAAGTGATTTACTCTCAATGCATTTTTATTCTATTCCTATAAAAAATAGAGAGGAGAATGGACAAATAATTCGCCAATAGATACGCTAGTGTAGCGTGAAGGGTGCTAGAATTTATTCTTCCTCGGATAAGGACCTTAAAAACCATAACCTGTAGCAAATGGCTGGTGCCCACTGCCCAATGAGACGTGATTGATGCCCTAAGCAATTGCTTATTTTCCTCTGGGTAAATGGGTTAAACTAATCTGGAACTGAACCACAACCACATGATATGGGAACCAGCAGTTCTGTGTTAGCACTGTTGAGGCGGCGTTGCTGCGTGCTGCCGAGAGTCTGAGACGTTCAGACCACTTGTTTTCCGACTCGTTATCTATTGCATTTTTATTCCTTTTCAAGTCTACGGTGATAATGGGTCGCAAAACAAGTTGATGACAAACAACGCTCGATTCACAGACTACTTAGAGATATGGCTCGATTTAGTGCTGACTGCACTGCCCTACTTTGAATAATTTTAGTTCCCTCAAGCTCAATGTGTCCCTCAAACATCGTTTTAGATTGTAAAGACCATGGATATACGGGAGTTAGTGCTTCTCCCAAATCGGTGGCCTTGAAACGAATGAAAAGCACACAGCCTGGGAATCTGTTTCTTTCTAATAGTGTGTCTATGATACAGTATTTTGGGGATTATATTATTATAGTGTTACAGAAAGTAGGTACTTATAGTATTACGAAATGTGTATTTTTCTCTTTTTTTTCAGACAAGATTTTCACAATCCGACTGTTTTTTTTTTTTTCTTGGTACCCGATATTCTTATTTTGCGACTGGGTTGTACCGTTTTTGATGATTCTCTTTTTGTTCCATGAAGTATACCTGTCATTTGGTACGATGAATATTTGTTTCAACTACTATTGAACTAAACCAGTAGTTCACAAACTTATTTTTCTCGTGGACCACTTTAAAAATTTTACTGGTTTCGGTGGACCCTCTGCTGCTACATTTCTACCACATTTTAAAGTTGCCAAAAAATAAAAATTGTGTCGCTTCTGAGTTCTGTCCCTAATATATTCCGATAGGTAAAATTAAACGAAAAAAATGATACATATTAAAACACTTTTTTTTATTAATTAAAAAGAATTACAAGAAAAAATTAATAAGGTAATATAGGTTCAGGTCATAATTTTAATGAATGGGAAGGATGAATGTATTTGATGGAGCGTCAGCAAATGATCAATGTTTGGCTTTATTTTGTGAGCAATAACCGCAAATCCTCCCGTTCTGTGATTTTTAATTTGCTCCTTTTTAGGGTTCCGTAGCCAAATGGCAAAAAAACCCTTATAGATTCGTCATGTCTGTCTGTCTGTCTGTCCGTCCCATGTCACAGCCCTTTTTGACGAAAGTATAAGAAGAAAGAAAGAAAGAAAAAACGTTTATTTGGGTAACCGCGGTGGTACACACAATATAAACAAATAAATGAACAAAGAGAAAAAAAAAAACAAGAGTGTAAAACATTAGGCATACAACAAAATATAGTTACCTACATAAAATTATAACATTGTGTGTCCCACGGCTACGTCAAATGGGTCCAGTTCAGCGAAATGTCGAGTAGCTAGTACTCGACGCTGGTTTTCAACTGGACCTGGACAGTGGACAATGACGTGACGGACGCAAAGCAGTCTTAGAACATCCAAACGTGATTTGTGTGTGTTTGTGAAATACATAAATACTTGTATTAACTTATGAAACATTAATATACTTACAAAATATTGTGAAAATAAATTAAATTAAATATACCTACAACATAATAAATAAAGGGTAGTAAATAAGATGAACCAAAAACATAAACAAATATAGGACAGATGCAGGACGATAACACTATAATGATTTAACAGAAAAGAACCTGTTTCGCACGTTGCCAGACTTCTTGTTTACGTGCCTAAACTCGGCTAGGCCTTCAAATGCGTTCATTACGCAACAGATCTCGCACGCAGAAGCACTGGACGTAAAATATGCAGACTGTTGTTTTTGTGACTATTTTGTCTCATACGATGCATGTAGTCATGTTTTAACAAACATCAGGCTATTTAAATGTTTACACGGAATTCTATTCTGGAAGATAATTTATAATTAAAATTGGATGCATAATTTGAAACACGTTGAAATATGGGAGGTAAGTCAATATTTTTATAGATTATTTAGTTAAATGTATTAATTTCATGTATCCGCTGGTAAAACAAAGTACATGGGGACTAATTTGTTTTTGTTTTTGCCCTCTTGCAGTTTAGCTGGAGATGTCAACCTTTACAAAATCGAGAACCGCCCATGGTCAAACCTGATCAACTATGAAAACAAAAAGTGGCAATGGTAGCTGTTACACCGTTCGTTCCACCGGCATGCAAGCAGATCAGACACATTAGGTAAGGTCCAAGGACTCGCTGTAGCAATGCATACATTTTAACTAATAGGTAGGTCAGGGTAAGCAGTTGTTATAGCGTGTTTTTTTTGCTGCAGATCTCCCACAAAGCGATGGAACGAAGCGGCCAGGCGGGAGCAGCTGCGAGTAGAACGCGATATCTATAGCAGAACGAGATAGTACATCTGTGCAAGGGAAGTGGGACCCACTGGAATTGGCAGGGTGACCTCAGTTATTTATAATATTCATTAATCATTACTTAACATTATACATAGCAGCATGCTCGAGTAAATTAAGTGTCTAGCCATCTAGGGAAGTGCATCAGATAATCGAAACATTCAGTGCGACCATGTCCAGTTTACGTTGTTCTTCCAATAGATACTGCCGCAACTGTCTTCTAAATGAGCCTATGGTGTTAATTGATCTGATCGGTGGTGGCAGGTTATTCCATATTTTGGAAGCTGCATACCGAAAGCTCCCTCTGAAAGCCGCTGTGTTGTGTGTCTGAGTCGAAAGTTGTTGGGAGCATTGTCTTCTTTCACATTCTCGTCTACTTGTTATCCAACTCAATTTGCTGTACAAGTAATCCGGTTTTTTATATTTGACAACACCGAAAAGTAGGCACGCTAAATGTAGTTTACGCCTGGACTTCATTTTTAGGATAAAATGTTTATTAAGATAGGGCGTAACATGACTTCTGCGAGGAATATTGTAGCAGAACCGAGCGCACGCGTTTTGTACCCTCTGTATGAGCCTATCCGTACGCGCCAGCAGGCGCGGGCCGTAAACAGTATCGGCATAGTTCAACTTAGATAAGACTAAAGTTTCAACGAGCTGTTCCCGCAGTGATTCGGATAAATAGGGCCTCATCTTGTATACAATTTTTAAGCGGTAGAAACAATTCCTTACTGAGTCTGCTATGTGTTTCTCAAACCGAAGGTCATTGTCCATAGTAAGTCCTAGATTTCGTGCCTCGTATACTCGCTCGATTGGCTCCCCCATAAGTTTTAAGTCAAAAGTCATAGGCAGTCGGGCTAGCTTTTGTTTAGTGCCAAATACTACATACTTAGTTTTCGTGGGGTTTAGTGACAGACAGTTCTTTTCAGACCAGACAGCAATTCGTTCGAGATCTTCATTGAGATCCTTTATAGCGTTATGGTACTCTTCTGGCCTAAACGAGATGTATAGTTGGACATCGTCAGCGTATATATGGTACTTGCAACTCCGGATGCATGTTGTTATGTCCGCACAAAACAAAGTAAACAGATTGGGACCCAAAATGGTGCCCTGCGGTACTCCTCTTTCCACGGGAAGAGGAGTAGATCTAAGAGTTTTGCCGTCACTCAAGCGGAGGTCAACAAATTGTTCCCTTTTACTCAAATAGCTACGAAACCATTGCAAAGCTTGGGGGTCAAAGCCGTAATAATTCAGCTTCGACAATAAAAGTGGAATGTTAATTGCGTCGAACGCCCTGGAAAAATCGAGCAGGACCAGTATTGTGCACATTCCCTTGTCTTGGGCAGTTAAAATGTTGTCAGTAATGTCTAACAAAGCAGTAGAAGTACCCCGCTGTTTTCTGAATCCTGATTGAAGATCAGGTAAAATATTATTTTGCTCAAGAAAAACTGTAAGCTGACGACTGACAATTTTTTCTAATACTTTAGAGAGACATGGTAGTATGCTAATAGGGCGTAAGTCTTTCAAACTAGATGGATTTGAGTTTTTTGGCAATGGCCTAATCGAAGCAATCTTCCACTGATCGGGAAACGTAGATGTCGCAATCGAACGATTTATAATGTCTGTTATAATATTTAAGGTATGCGGCAATGTCATGTTAATCATGTCTAGAGTAATGTTATCAAAGCCTTCAGCGTTACTTTTTAGACCAGATATTATGCGTAGCACCTCGTTATGTTCTACCTGAGTAATTTTGAAAATAGCTTCACTATGTTTATGGTTATCATAATAGTTAATAAGCGACGGGCATGCAACAGGACTCCCAGGAACAATTAAAAAGTTTTTATTAATCAAGTCTGGATCTGTAAAATGCGACGGAAGGTCTTGTCTAGTACTGAAGGGTAAAACGGTGGATTTCAAGTTTTTCCAGAGTAATTTAGGGTTATGTATTTTATTATTAATATTTAGTTTGAAATATGCAATTTTTTCCCGATACAATGCGCCAGTAACCAATTGTTTTAAATCTTTGTAATATCTTTTCTTCGAATCGGATCTTAATCGCCTGTAATTATTTAACGCTTTGTCGCGTAAACGCATCATAAGTTTGATCGTATCTGTTATCCACGGGTAAGATTTTTCCTTTATAGTGCACATTTTTATAGGTGCGTGGACATCGAACAGGGAAATTAATTGAGTGTTGAGGGCATGTACCATATCATTTGGGGAGTCAAGCGAGGAAATATGTTCGAGGTTTAACGATGATAAGTCTATGTTGAATATTTCGTTGCACACGTTTTTGAGAGGTCTGTATTTTACAACGTATGGTTTAGGCTTTTCGCTTTTAATGTTGAACTCGCCGATTACAATAGAGTGACCATTGATTGAACCGACAGATTCAACCGATGTGTATCTCGGTCGAAGGTCAGTACATATCAGATCGATTAGAGTTTCACTAGATGCTGTATAGTGAGTAGGGCTTGTAACCAACTGTGTAAGGCTAAGGCAATTTAGACACTCATTAATGTTTTTAGTTTTAGTTGCGTTTATGTCTAGCATATTAACATTGAAATCACCAAGTAGAATGTGATGGTCACAGTCTCCCAACGAACTCATAAAATCCGTTATAGCATCGAGGAAAAGAGCAAGGTCCAGCCAGGGGGGGCGGTAAGCGGTTCCTATGGCAATTTTTTTGCCGTTCAGAGAGAGCGTCAGCCACATTTGCTCGACCGATTCGAACCTGGGATCGGTAGCACTGGGACACGTGCGTGCTCTCAGTCCTTGTCGCAAATAAAATCCAACGCCCCCACCCCGGCCTGCGCGAACACACGCTGAGCGCGGCGTGTGACGTAGACGGTAACCCGGTACCACAGGCGCGCGCCCCTCCTCGCCGCGACGGAGCCAGGTCTCGTTAATGGCCATAACATCGAAGCAATGCCTCTCCATCGCACCAATAAAGTCATCATGACCCGTACCCAAAGAACCAGCATTTAAAAAACCAAGCTTAAGGTACTTATCTCCTTTAATCGTCATTTTAATTGTAAAGAGTTAATTCCGTCTAGCAAATTCACTATTATCAGTCGCATTTTATTTTTATATAAAACTATTCCATGCATAATTGTAAATTCGTGGACCCTGTATAGTATAAAATAAGACAAATATTTTAAAGTGTGATATATAAACAATTGGTTAAAAATGAATAATAGTTGTGTGTTGAGTAGATCGTAATTATGAATGGTGTTATAAAACTGGTTTGCGCGTCGACTGTGCGGCGCGAGCGACGCGACCGCGAGACACACACATTCTAATACCAAATATATTATATAGTAGGACAGAAACGGTGGCATTGTTTTTCCTGAGATGCCTTCGGCCTTGCTTATATAAATAAAATTAACTAATAACTTGATTTGACAGGAAGTACAGATAATTATAAGAGAACAAATAATAATTAGAAAATAAAGGTAAATAAAAAGAAACATAACATCAACTTTAGAGCGCACTATTTGCGTTGTTACCCGCCACGGAGCCGAAGACGCGCTGTATGTCAGCCTCACAGTGGATGTGGCAAACTGCATCGCCGGGCTTGTACCGGGCGAGGATACGTCCACGTTTTGCCCACACATACTGCCAACCGAGGCGACTGCCTGCTTCACGTGCGCTCCGAAATAAGTCTCGGTTTGCTTTCGTAAGGCGCTCGTTGACAAAAAACCTAATCGCTGGGCCCGGCAAATCGAGATCCGCCGTAGTCATGCCGCGGCGTACTCGCGCGCTCTCCAGCAGCTCGTCCCTTAAGTCTCGACGTGCGAGGCGCACTATGAGGAAGCGCGGGCGGGTTTCCATCGGCGCCTCCGCCTGGGTTGCGTTGATGCGCCTGCCGCCAACTCGCTCGGCGCTCACGATATCCCGTGCCTTCAGCTTGACGCCCATTTTTGCCGCCACCAGAATCGCGGTGTGAGTTGGGTTGTCACCGCTAACCTCTGGTATATTGGATATTTGTATATCGTTCCCGAGCAGTTCTTGGTCTCGGTCATTAATATCCCTCCGCAGTTGCGATATTACGTCATTCATCTCGGATGACACCAACGGCTGAGATTGCTGGTTCTCCAGTATTGCCACTCTCTCCTCCAGTTTGCTCATCCTGTCATTGGTCACGTTCAGCGATGATTTCAGCTCAGACAAATCAACGTGGAGCTGCTGGAATTCACTCCGCACTAGCTTCAAAAACTCCTCTTTGAAATGAGCAAGTTCGGCCCTGAGGATGTCAAGATTGAGCTCCTGAGTTACATCCAGGGCTGTGCTGTTCATAGGACTGGTATCCATCCGATTGCCGAGGACTTCTTCACTACTAGCTAGTGCTGGAGAGGGTGTCCCAACTCGACTGTCCCTGACCAGGCTCTTCATACACCCTTGACAGTGCCAAGAAGTCGCTATTGGGCCAGTAGCCTTCATTCCTGCACACACCCGATGGTAACAAGATTGGCACTTGCTGCAACTCACAGCCTCAGTTGATGATAAGAACTTGCCACAACAACCACACTTAGCCATGGTGAGTAATTGTTAGTACTCGAATCAAATAACAGATGGCGCTGATTGTAGGAAGACAGTTATGGCAGATAACGCGGATTTTATGGTGTACAGAAACACCATAGGCAGTTATATAATTTCCGAGTAAGGGTGTGCACACACTGGAGTTACGGAAATGTTCGTTTCTTGCTTAACACTACAAAAATGTTACTTTTTGTTAGGTTTCGGGTATTTATTTACGTTAGTTAAATATCGAAAAACACTTTTTCATTTATTTGTAACTAACACAGCTTTTAAAACACTGAATAATAATGTCACTTGTAAAATTAACTTTTAAATGTACTTTCACAATAAAGTTACTGGTAAAGAACGTTTATATTTTTATTTACAAACAAGAAGTACACAGAGAGCTTATGACTGTTTGACATCCGTGACGTCACTCAACAACACTATAAGAGCTATCCTATTGAAACTTGGTAAGTAGATGTATTATGTAAACCGCATTAGGATTTTCACACAATAATAAAACAAAAACCAAATTTGGGGGTACCCCGTACTTAGAATTGAAACTCAAAACATTT
The DNA here is from genome assembly GCA_954870645.1 of Agrotis clavis. Classification (NCBI taxonomy): domain Eukaryota; kingdom Metazoa; phylum Arthropoda; class Insecta; order Lepidoptera; family Noctuidae; genus Agrotis; species Agrotis clavis. The sequence continues at coordinate 11,131,769 of OX940933.1, forward strand.
TTTTTCGCCTGACCCATACGTGTAGGGTATTTATGAATAGGTCTTGAAAAATGATATTGAGGTTACTAACATCATTTTTTTCTAAACTGAACGGTTTGCGCGAGAAACGCTGCCAAAGTGGTAAAATGTGTGTGTGTGTGTGTCCCCCCCCTGTAACTTCTGAAATAAGAGAATGATAAAACTAAAAAACATATATGATGTACATTACCATGTAAACTTCAATTGAAAATTGGTTTGAACGAGATCGAGTTATTAGTTTTTTTTAATCGTCATAAATCGTAAACCACAATTTACCTTTCAAAGTTACAACCAACTTCAAGAACTTTTATATTATATTACTTGCTGCTACTGAACCCTTTATGGGCGAGTCCGACTCGCACTTGGCCGGTTTTTTTTTGTTAAGAGGTTTGTAACGGCACTAAAACTCCTTTCGATAAGGTATGACGAGGGAAAAGCTATTAAAAATTTCCTTGCGATTTCCCACAGTCCGGATATTTTTCGGGTATTTCTACTTGCAGCCAAAATGTTTGGTAGCCTTTTCTAAATTTCACCTTCAGCTCCTCATTGGTGCTTAGCTCGAGCAGCACCTCTTGTAATACAACATTGACCACTTCCGTTTCATCAAATGGATTTATGATCCATGATGGTATATCCATCGTCAGCATATCTTCAAACCTGGTTTTGAAGTCATCATGCAGGGCACTTAAATGTTGACTGTAGTTATGGATATCCTCATCAATACATTCTACCTGCGACAAGTTTGGAAATTGAGAGAATTCGCGCCGACTAATGTAGGTAGGCCCTTCTAAAAACTGTGCTTACATTTTTGCTCTTTACTATCAAAAGCAGATAAATTTTCGTGGACCCCCATTACCATCTCATGGACCCCCATTCTTTGTTCACGCCTACGTAGACCCCCAGCAAGTCTCCCGTGGATCCCTGGGGGTCCACCTGGACCACTTTGGGAATCACTGAACTAAACGTTCAATAGTTTTTGATGAATGAGCATTTCTTATTGTGTACTTGGATGATGTTTTTTACCAGTATTACGGATTACGTACTTATTTGACAAGAATTTGGGTTGAATATTTGAACAAAAAATGGTAAAATAAAAAATTTTCAAAAAAAGAAGTAACCGCCTTCAAAAACCACCACCACAGAATACTTAATAGTACTATAAAACATTAGCTTCTAAAACGAGAGCAAATATTGCAGAATGGTGCCCGAGTATGCAAGGGGAAGTTTTGTGGGTTAAGCTCGCCTTTGTGCATAACTTACCCTTAAATGAAATGTTATTTTAATTATATTATGTGTGTACAATAAAGAATAATGAAGTTTTCTTTATGGAAGTTGAATACCTACAGCAAAACGGTAAGAAAAATGTCACATTCATATTTACAGTGTACAGTACAGTAATCTAGCCTAGTCCTTCATAAACATTATAATATAGATACTCACTATAAATTGAAATAAAACTATTCCCCTAATAAATTAATTAACATTACTTTTTCTTTAAAAACGATTAATATCAGAAGCCAGTTTATATTGGTCACCCTACAAACGACAATATCAAAGGGTTGCCATTTTAAACCTTAAATACACCTCCAATTTTTTCGGGAAACATCATTGGAGTTTTGTGATCTTTTTTTTCATTTTACTTTAAAATATGAGTAACTAAAATACATTACAGAATATAAAAACTATCACAAGCTATAAAAAATGTAATATAATTGTAAAAAACTTTAACTGAATAACTATGTAAATGTTAGTAATGTTTTTATTTTGTGTAAACACTTATCAATGCCAGAAGGAGAAAAATCCCAAGCTTTGTGCCTCTCTTTCTTAAAAAATAAGGCACGGTTTTAATGTTACAAGTCTTCGATCCCTAATATTTTTATATCCATGCTAAAGACAGACTGGCGCCGGCGTTGGTGATAAAACTACTAAATTTGAGGGTGCCGGCCATGGACCTAAAAAAAAAGGCGGACGGAGCTTCACTAAGAAACAATTGAAGCACCCATAGTAAGTCAGTGCGTTAATGTGGACAAGCCAGCACGCACACATTCACACCATAGTAAGTCAGCCGTCGGCCATTACGCTTTGAACGACACTCGCGGTTTTATACGGTGTTATTTTGTCTAATAAAAATCAAAGTATGCCGTCATGTGTTGCAAAAAGTTGTCTAAACCATAGTAGTTCAATTAAAAAAGCCAGGGGATCACTTTTCATAGTTAAGCATGTCAATTTGAAGCTTATTTCTCGATTTTACGTCAATAAATTTAATAAACATCTCGAAATCAATCAGTGTTGCAACTATTTCAAGGTTCAAATTATTTTAAAATTGGGAGATTTATATTTTAAGTTACTATTTATCGTTATTGTATTCTTCTATATTTTTACAGATTTCCCACGGCAAATGATGCATGGAAAAATGATTGTATAAAAATAATAAGGGAGTGTAGACATGGAATAGGAATGTAGACGTGTAGGAATGGAACATAAAATAGCTTTAATTAAATATTTATAGCCGAAAAATACTTAAACATTCGTTTTTATCACTTAAGTAAATTAGAAGGGATTTCTAGATGTGTCGATAGCAAAAGACAAGTCTACAAAAATTTGAATCACCAAAAGGGATTGTAAAACTTTATTAACATTAAACGAGTTGTAAATATTTTAATATCCAATGTGCTTAAATTATTTTACCTTTATTTTAAAAATAGGTATCCGTCACAAAAAATTGTAATTAAACTTAAGTTCAAGGGAGATCTTAATTAAATATTGTTTAAAAATGGGTAATTTTTTCCTTCATCTGGCATCCCTATACACACGCACACATATTTACGCCGCCGCCATTGGGCGTTTTTCCATTAGCCGGCACGGCACCGGCAACGGCGACGGCGCCGGCGCCATGCCGGTGCAATGTATGAACGCCGGGCCGGCGCCAGCGCCGGTAAGTGGAAAAACGAGCCATAGATTTTCATACATTTTTGCTTCCCCGGCACCGGCACGGCGCCGTCGCCGTCGCCGGTGCCGGTGCCGTGCCGTCTAATGGAAAAACGCCCATTGTGGTGCTTCAATCGTTTCTTAGTGAAGTTCCGTCCGCCTTTTTTTTAGGTCCATGGTGCCGGCGATGGTGTTCGATTGTCCTTGCACCTGTTTTTTCTTTTCTTCAATTTCATTTTCAATTTTCTTATCTTCCTTTCGTATCTTACAAGAAGACTGCGATGTTGAGTCGATTCATGTACAGCTTGGCCAGAAAGGATTGAGACCTAATATTTTTGTTTCTGACAACGTTTTAAAATCTTTGATATATTATGATGTAAACAAAAAACGCAGGTTTGTTGTAGATTTATTCTTGTAAAAAAATTAAAATAAAATAATTCAAAGTGCTGGTAGCGAGAGCACAGTGGCGACTTCCGGTTTTCTACTGTTTTTTTGCCAAGCTGTAAAGGTGAGGGGTGCTATGACAGGAAACCTCCACGTGCGCCCGTGGTGCGCCCGTGGACTGGAGTTCCCTCTCGGATACGTCCGGGGGGAAGACCAGTTTTTCGGGCCGGTGCACCCTGGGATGCGGGCAAAAACTCTTCCTTAGGCACTGTGTGCCTAAGGGGTCTCTTTGCCCGTATGCGAATAGCCTGTCGTGTGGACGCTCCAACGCGTGTCCCTCTGATTAGCAGAGGGCACAGCGGTGGAGCGGGCTTGCGGACGGTGAGTTATGGGTAGCTCGCCGTCCGACCAAGGACCAAGCCCGGGTCGGTGGCGCGTCGTGTTTCGCGCCAAATGCCTGCTGGGGTCGCGGGTTTTTTTCTTAACCCAGGTTACCGTGGCCCCGGAACGTAAAGGGTATAGGAAGGAACACGGGTGGATTTTAGTCAGTAAGAGTCTGACAGTCCCTTCCGCCCCACCCAGGGCGGGAGAACTCATTTGATGATTTTACCACCTAAAAAAAAAAAAAAAAAAAGGGGTCTCTTTGCCCGTATGCGAATAGCCTGTCGTGTGGACGCTACAACGCGTGTCCCTCTGATTAGCAGAGGGCACAGCGGCGGAGCGGGCTTGTGGACGGTTAGTAATGGGTAGCTCGCCGTCCGGCCAAGGACCAAGCCCGGGTCGGTGGCGCGTCGTGTTTCGCGCCAAATGCCTGCTGGGGTCGCGGGTTTTTTCTTAACCCAGGATACCGTGGCCCCGGAACGTAAAGGGCATAGGAAAGAACACGGGTGGATTTTAGTCAGTAAGAGTCTGACAGTCCCTTCCGCCCCACCCAGGGCGTAAGGAGGTCTGCGTTCACCTTTAGGGAACGATCTAGGGCGCTCCCCCACCACTTCCCCGATACCTATCGCCTCTGATTTTAGGGCCGTGTGTAGGCCGTGTTTGTGGTATTTTTTCCTTTTTTTTGATATAATGTACTTCTGATGGCCGAAAATGAAACATCTCCTTTATGGTTTTTGGGAATCGACTTTTACATTTTTTTACAAAAACTTGGGATGGTTTTTATTAAAAAAAAAACGCCATGGCCGCGCGGTCGAAACGGACACGGTGTGGTTGTGCTTGTGGTACGTGTGAATACACGCTAATATTCCGAAGTGGCGACTGAGGTAACATTCTTACTACACGTAAAATTACGGCGATGGCGGTTAAAGGGTTAAAAAACAATTACAGCTTGGCCAGAACGTCTTGAAACGGAACTAATCTTTTTGTTTGCGGACGTTTTAAAATCTTTGTTATTTGATGTAAACAAAGAACGCAGGTTTGTTAGATTTATTGTTGTGCCATAAAACTAACGTAATAAGTGAAAAAAAAAACATTCAAAGTGCTAGTAACGAGAGCACAGTAGCGACTTCCAGTTTTCTACTCTAATTTGCCAAGCTGTACATCGCTCCTCACGGCGGCGATAGGCGGAGACCTCTCGCGCCCGGCATTGGTTGCGGTCATGCTGCGGGGCGAGACGGAGTGGGAAGCGGCCTCGCCGACCTCGCCTCCTTCTGCGAAGCAGTAATGCTCGTGAAGGATTAGGCGGGCCGCGAGAGGGAGAGGACAGCGTCCTCCCTCCGCCCCAACCGCAGTGTTAGACGCCCGCGGCGCGGCGTCGGACGTCGGCAGAAGATCTCCGGCCACTGTAGGCCAGCGAGTAAAGGGCAACTCGCTGTCAGACCATGGACCATGCCCGGGTCGACGGCGCGTCGTGTTCCACGCGCGCCTCAAAGAGCGCCAGCAAAAATGACGGGGCCCCCTCTCAAAGGGCCAAAGCCTACCGGGGTCGCGGGATTTTATTTCCTCACCGTGAGCCCGGAACATAAAGGGTTATTGAAGAACACCGTGGATTTTAGTCAGTACAAGTCTGACAGTCCCTCCAGCCCTGCCCGGGGTGGGACTGTGGGAGGACTCATTTGATGATTTTACCAAGCTAAAAAAAAAGCTGTACAGAAGACGATTTGATGACACATTATAATGTTGCTCTATGGATGACACTGCTGCGTCCTGCGAGTTGCCTGCGAGCTGCGAGTGATGATAAAGTGATGAAAAGCTGCATCTGTGGTTGCATCGCCGGTAGTCACTCTATACAAATTTAATGTACCTACTCTATGCCGGTCATGGACCTAAAAAAAAAGGCGGACGGAACTTCACTAAGAAACAATTGAAGCACCCATAGTAAGTCAGTGCGCTAATGTGGACAAGCCAGCACGCACACATTCACACCATAGTAAGTCAGCCGTCGGCCATTACGCTTCGAACGACACTCGCGGTTTTATATGGTGATAGTTTGTCTAATAAAAATCAAAGTATGCCGTCATGTGTTGCAAAAAGTTGTCTAAACCATAGTAGTTCAATTAAAAAAGCCAGGGGATCACTTTTCATAGTTAAGCATGTCAATTTGAAGCTTATTTCTCGATTTTACGTCAATAAATTTAATAAACATCTCGAAATCAATCAGTGTAGCAACTATTTCAAGGTTCAAATTATTTTAAAATTGGGAGGTTTATATTTTATGTTACTATTTATCGTTATTGTATTCTTCTATATTTTTACAGATTTCCCACGGCAAATGATGCATGGAAAAATGATTGTATAAAAATAATAAGGGAGTGTAGACATGGAATAGGAATGTAGACGTGTAGGAATGGAACATAAAATAGCTTTAATTAAATATTTATAGCCGAAAAATACTTAAACATTCGTTTTCACCACTTAAGTAAATTAGAAGGGATTTCTAGATGTGTCGATAGCAAAAGACAAGTCTACAAAAATTTGAATCACCAAAAGGGATTGTAAAACTTTATTAACATTAAACGAGTTGTAAATATTTTAATATCCAATGTGCTTAAATTATTTTACCTTTATTTTAAAAATAGGTATCCGTCACAAAAAAAATTGTAATTAAACTTAAGTTCAAGGGAGATCTTAATTCAATATTGTTTAAAAATGGGTAATTTTTTCCTTCATCTGGCATCCCTATATACACGCACACACACAGACTAGCGCACACATATTTACGCCGCCGCCATTGTGGTGCTTCAATGTGGCTTCAATCGTTTCTTAGTGAAGTTCCGTCCGCCTTTTTTTTTAGGTCCATGATGCCGTTAGTGTAGTTTTTTTTTCGGCATGGTAATACCAACTATTTTATGTCCGGAAGGTCCGGAAGCACAGAGTACCGGAAGTTTTCAAATTTTGCGAAGCTAATACACGCTTGCTTATTATTTAGTCTTAGTGGTAAATACTATTAGGATTATTAGTTTTATTGTAACTTGAATTTAGGTAGGTATTATAAAATCTATACATATAATATAATAAATTTGTAGAAAAGTGGTGTCTGTACAATGGAAATATACAAAAAAAAAGTAGCAGGGGTTGTTGTTTTATCGATGCCGAACCCGAAACTGTAATTAATTTTTTTTTTGTCTGTTGGTCTGTGTGTTTGTGCACGCTAATCTTCGGAACTACTGGACGGATTTGAATAATTTTTTTTTTTTGTTATATAGGTATTAAGTTCGATTAACATATAGGCTATAATTTATCTTGGAAACTTGAACACCTGATGCAGAACTGCAACAGACCTGCTAAACTATAAGAGATACAAAAATGATGTCATAGCAAAAATTGTTCCACGTGATGAGCATTTTCTGCTGAGACCTGAGAGAATAAAATTGAAGATCCTGGACACCTGATGTGGAACTTCAAGAGCCCAGCTACACTATAACATATACAGGAATGACGTCTTAGCAAGAGTTGTTCAGCCTGATGAGCACCTTCTGTTGATGTATAAAAATTGAAGATCTGGAACACCTGATGTGGAACTCCAACAGCCCAGCTACACTATAACAGGTAATGACGTCTTAGCAGGAGTTATTCAGCCTGATGAGTACTCTCTGTCAACGTATAAAAATTGAAGATCTGGAACACCTGATGCGGAACTCCAAGAGCCCAGCTACACTATAACATATACAGGAATGACGTCTTAGCAAGAGTTGTTTAGTCTGATGGGCATTTCCTGTTGTCTTACAAAAATGAAAGATCTGGAACGTCTGGAATCATATCGCGCATCCCGTTGTTTTCCCGTACCCAGACTCCTAGAATTCAACATCATACGTTTCAGATCTTCGATTTTGACGACCCCGACTGCTGGCATAAGCAACAGGATCCGCGTACGAAGTCGCGGGCAGAAACTAGTCTACAATATGAATGAGGAATCCAATTTCAAGGCCTTGGTTTTTGTAACGTCGCGCGTCGTGCATGTTGAGTATGTTTATAGAAAGTAAATGTACGTTGAAATCTGCACAGGTAGGCCAAAGCCTAAAATGAAACATCAGATATCATTGCATATTATTCTTTTTATATTTTTTTTCATCAGTTTAAATGGAAAATACAATTTCATTTATTTATAATGTTGTCATTTATTTATTGTAAACAAATATATTATAAAAGATTTACATATTACTATCAAAACAAAATATTCACAAAATGGCAGACTAACTAAACAATTACTTAGCTGTTTCATCAAGCATGCTAACAATTGCATCGTTTTGAGCTAAATAAGAAGGAGAAAGTTTGGCACTGATCCCATTATTCAAATTAAAATGAAGATGGCATAAATGCACATTGCAGCAACACTATCTGTCGTACAAGATAAGTTAGTCTGTTTGTCCAGATTTTGAATAGGTACCTTTTATAACGATACTCTTCACAACCTCTCTTCAGCTCATGTATTGCATGATCTAATACTGACTACCTATTATACCTTCATATAAGCACTGCGGACGGCTAGCGTCCGCGCACTGCCAAAGTTATCAAAACTATAAAGGGCAACGCCAAAGAGAGCCTACATCTGACTATTGTTTCTGTGGTAACTTGACAGTTATAATAAACTAATCTGCTGCCTCATTATATCGAAATTCAAATTGACTTAATTAAAAAAAAAACAACAAACTCTGGCTCCTTTCATAACAATACAAATTCCATTGAATGGAGTAACTCAATTTAAAACATTCAAACAAATCCTCAATCAATTCAAATTAAAAAAGTACCTCTTCACATTTCTGCATTACCCTGCCTTAACAAAATCATATTATACACTTAGACAGTTGACAAACAAAAAAAAGCAATGGAAGAGGATAATGAGCAAAAGAAATCACAAAATATATAGAAACATTCGACATTGTGTAAGGTTGCTTCAACTAGTGTGCTTTGATGTTCTATGTGAACATGGGTTGCGAACTTACACAAAATATTTCGGTGTAGCAAAAAAGCTAGGTCTCTTCCACTGTTACATGAAATGCCGAAAAGAAAAGTATAATTCATAAATTGTACCTATACTTTGTTTATATTCTAATTTTTTTTTACATTTTAATAATTTAAAAACAACCAGTACTTGGTCGAGAAATTTATATCCATTTTTTTTGTGTATTTTATATTTTGATGAAATATTTATAAGCTAATTAACGTGAGCCGATGTCAGGATTCATAGCTAGTCGTCGTTCGCTCGAACCGGCTGGCAAGTCTGTCTCTCTCGTCCGCCCGACTCGAGCTTGTATAAACGTATCTATACATTATTTAACACTACCGCATCGTCTATACATCTTGACTCATATATAATGCACTGATATTTCGAGGGGCACAAGGAATATCGCAGCATTGTTTCATTGCGCGCTGAGCGCTAGGGCCGCCGCCGCGCGGTCGGTTCGCACCAACCATAACCATCATTCTATATTCATATAATTTCCCCGTCATATACATTTCATAGCAATTAATAAAAATAAAACACTAAGATTACATCCCTTAACATGTCTAAATGTCTAATTCGTACTCTATTTACATTTGACATAATACATAATATTCAATTGTTCGGTGAATCGACAGTCTTGCGAGATCGATGTCGAGTCGAGCAGTCGAGCCCGGGCTCGCGGCGGCGGCCACCTTTATTACTGTACAGCAAATTTACAATAACGTTTGATCAGAATACGCAAACTCAAAGATCTATATCTAAAAATTAAAGTAAGGTAAGGATCATCATGTATGTAACGCCCGCCTTAAGCCGCTATAATATCAGCTATGTTAAGTAATATAACATATTAAGTTTGCACATGACAAAAATGCCACTCGATAACATACATAACATTATTGAATTAAATAAAATAGGCCACATTCATTGTTACGGTTCAAATATGGGGTTAACACAACCTGATTTGAAGTTTCATAGGTAGATGCGATCAAGATGACAACGAAAGTAACGTAGTAGACAAATATTGTGGCGGATTTGTCATGCGACAACAAATGATACATATCTGGGAATTAGTACTCCTAATATATCACTAACTAGGATTTAAGAAGATGACGTCACTAGATACTAAATATCTTCTACTCTGTACAATGGACTATGATATTTTGCTGAGATATTTTTTTCCTTTGTATAAACATGACAAAATACAAATATTTCTGTCCAACTTTATTATAACTTAACCGGTAACAATCGAGCAACATTTGACATTTTATTACTCCCTTTGTGACAGTATAATTAGATATTATATTGTGTTACTTTAGAAAGGGATATCTTATTTTAAGTGGTCTGGGATTTGTAAATATTGGTCTAATCTACGTTATGCAGACGTCAATATGACACGACGCGTATTAGTAATAGAGGATCTAGTTAGTAGTGTCATATTGAATCCAAACGGAATTACGACCGCGTATCTCCTATGCATTTTATTGCCTGTAAAAATATAGTATTCACATTCTTTTATCGCTATCCACGTACTAGGTGCGCCGATGAACAGTGCTAAATCAACGGTTTTGACAAATGGAATGCATTTTTCACAATATCCACTTCAAATAACTTCCAACAACCTCCCCGAAAAATATTAACAGAAGAAATCTACTATCAATAAACGAATGATTCAATTAATATAATGCATGTTATATTCAATAGTTATTACGAATTATTATAATAAAACAATCGATAGTGCTTAAACTAGTGGTAACAATAACATTTTAACTGTTTGTTCCTATCGATTTCAATTGAGTTAAGTTTTTTTTTTAAATATTATACTTGAAATAAATGACAATTACTCCATGCGATGCGAGTAAAGGGCAAGCAAAACGTTAAAGATTAGGGATTTACTAATGCGGGAATTGTCTTATGAATTATGAGCCTAATCAAATTGACGTATGAAAAGTACCTAGGTTTTATCACTTATCAGTAGCAGGTTGTCAGTAAGTCGTAAAGGTCACTGTTTATAAACATGAGATAAGCCAATTCCCGCACGAATAATTTCTTGCCGAAAATGTCCAACAGTCACGAACAGTGTATTTGTTGAAATCCATTATTACAACTATAAATAGTACATACGCTAAAAAGAACAAATAACCTATGTTAAAATCACTGTGTAGCTGATTCCTATTAACAATTCGACACGTAACAAACGTTTAATTTCAAACTATACGATTTTCATTGAATTGAATTATAAATACTAACAAATACTGTACAAGGCCATTTTATTGTAATAACGTGTCGTAACAAACAAACTGTTAATGTGACTGTTGCGATGAAAAGAGTGTTTTTTGAAAAAATAAATAACAGAAATAAATTAAAATTCAAAGCGAAATTTAATCATCTAATATCATGACCACAATATTGAGCATTATAATGAGTAAAAAAAGCGATAATAAAACCACAAACTATTATCGTGAGCAACAAAAGGGCACTTACGTTTGAATTGACCAAATAACTTCACATCACTAATGAAAAATCTACCGTTCCTGTATATACATAAAACAATTGACGATTATAATGAAAATGAAATCCTAATGCCGTTCTGACACTTTAATTGACAAAAAACTAACAGAAGTAACTTTATCCTTTAACAAGGTTTCGTAAACCTACGCAAAATGTTCGCGTTACACTATATAATACGCATATAACAACAAAGAAGTATACATTAGGTGAAAATTAACTTTACAATGACATCATCAAAAATTTAAGGACGCTTATGCCGTTTTAAGTTGACGTTAACAAATTGCATTTGGAATTATGTAATGGACTTGCATAACTGACTTTGCTTTCAAAGATATAAATCAGAATCACTTAACGCTAAATCATTTCAAATATGGACGTTACTTTCAGGACATAATATGCAAGACGGCTTCCAACACATTGGACCAGGGACTGATGTTCAGTTGCATCAAGTAAGTATTAAAGATCATGTAAGTACTCAAGTTGGGCGATGTCTGTCGACTGGCCCGAATGTATACTAAAATTACTAAGAATTTTATTGTGATCTGGAGGGTATTTCCGAAAAGGACCAGATAAATCTCTTATTTCTAGTGGATGTAACACTGGCCGGTTGTTGCTATCTTTCGAGACGTTACGTTTGGCAATAGAAAATAAACATTTACTCCGTGATTTTGGCAAACACTATAACCTCATCATGCATTTGAAACTCTGTCGTGTGATCCCCGAACCCGTTCTAACACAACAACAGCCAATACACTCGGAAGATTTACTTTGTGACATACGATGAGTTAGTTTAAAACCATACATTATTTACAAGATCTTTACACGGCAATAACACGACACAGCCAAATATTTAATAAATATGACATTTAATATTGAAAATAAACCTGAATTATTACACTAGTCATAACAAAATTTAACAAGAACGTGAATAAATTTCTTTTATAAGATACTACTATGTACAACATGCAAGCCGGGCAAGACAAATAAAATAAAATGAACGTCCAACATTAAAATATGGATGGATTGTTTAGAAGCGAAAGGGACGACATTGGGCTAATTATTATAGATAAAAGGGCATTATAATTGTTATTGAAGGCCAACAGTCGATCAAATTGACTTCACAATTGTCGAAGTTTTCAGTACTTAGTCATACGTCTGCGACTCAAATTATTTACACTCGGACCTTGTTATAAGAGAAATAGTAAAATAATTCAGCATACAGTATAAGCAAAATTCATTTGGACAACAATAACATTAGACGGCAATAATTTTCGACTGGAATTAAATGTGGACGAACATATATCTATTTGGACTATTATATACTTGATAATTTAATTTTTTAATATACATATATGCTATTTACAATATAAAATCAACCAGTTCATGTCACCGGTATGGGGAATAGATTCACGCCATACGATTGACGACGGAGTAAAGTTGCGATTGTCAAAAGTCCCGATGACAATGGCAAATAAGGACAGTTATAGTCGGACCTTTCTTGTTTCCACTCTATTTAAAACTAAGTAAAAATCTAATAAAATTTGCACTTTGTTACAAAAGCAAGAAACGTTAGGTCCGAAAGGAAGAATATTACATTGTATTACAAAGTATTGAATAAGATTTATTCAGTATGGGAACTCACATCAGTTACAGCGAATATCGCTCTGTTTATCATCAGATGGTCAAGGTATCGCTCTGTTAAAATTAATGGAAGAACAATGAAACTTAATATACTATTATGTAACTTAATATTTTGTATTTATTAACTACAATGAGAATGACTAAAAACAGAACAATAATTACCTTAACCATGTGTAGTCACAACTAGTGTCGGTCTTGCCAAGTTGGCAGGCTACCGTTAGTGCATCAACGATGCATATTTTAATAAAAATGACGCAAAATCCAAGTTCGTTAACAGGCGTTTATTCAATTAGTGAACGAATAGCAAACTTTCATTTTCGTCCGAGTAGAGGTCATTCATTAGTACGTATAGTATTCCAATGACAATAAATTGTTGATTGGCATGATTCATGCATATTTATTAAGGTTTTTTCCTTGTATTCTCGAGCGAAAATGTTGTTTACGATTCGCGTTTTAGCTTATTGAAAAAACGCTCTAAGGGGAATAACATGAAGAATCAACATAGTAAATTACGTTTTGGAATCCCCTTTTCCTAAGAAACTGGATTCCAAAATGCATCTTCGTGTAAATCCACAAAAGGAAATAATCCAATTTACCTGCCACAAGGCAAGAACTACATACAAATCATTCTGCGATACATTGTCCTATAACGTTATTCGGGGACGATAATCGTATCCCAAAGAACTGGGAAGTTAGTATGATCAAAGTATGGAACAAAATGCAGCTGGGACTTGTCAGCCCGCTGCTTATTATTTGATGATATTTACAACAACTGTGTTTCACAGTAATATCTAATCCAATACATCGATCATAGATTATCGTCCCTTGCCAACATCATAAGACTGCATCGCTATTCAAAATCCATGTGATAAAACGTGTTGCAGTCAGCGCGGCTTTACCAGGACCGTTAAGAGTAAATCGAAGGCCTATCGTTATATATATAAAAAGCTTAACTCTGTCACTAAACGGGAGACACTGACTCGTATAAAAACTATAGATCTTATAATACAAATGTCTATGACCTGTTGAGATGCTCTGTGTAGGCGTGTTAGTTATATATCAGTACTAAAGGCAGCGAGCGGCGGGCGGCGAGAAACTCGAGTGTCAGTACGCTTGCGTAGTGCTCGCAGTCGACACACGATCTGGTTTTAAGTTTCGCTGTAAACAAAAAACAATATTTTAATCAAAACTATAAGTATAACATTCTACAAAGGGTAGTTTTGGTTGAAAATGTCTCGTACGAAAGAAATCAAATTTCGGAATTTCTTACTAAAACATTGACTAATAAAGTACCACTCTTCTAATAGTAACACATGCATTAAAAAACTCGAAAGGTAAAAAATGTTGCATATTAATAATTCACACGCCTATCTACTAATTCACTATTCTAAACATCGTACGTTCGTACTGTGAAAACGATATCGATAACAAATTATTATCGAGATAAGGCTTTTACAATTACGAGTGGCTAAATTCAAAATGGAAGCCAGTTTTTATACTACAATCTGGTTCATTAATCAAAATAATATTTAAAGTTTCTAGAAAGAAAACTTGCGAAGATTCAACAGATTAAAATATTGTTATAGATATCGAGTTATCAGTCAAAGACGAGACACAGATATCGATCTAAAAATAAACTTTATTTATCTACTGAACGACACATTTTCCTAAACCACCGTGTTACCACAAAAACTTTTAAACGTCTGTTGAACACTTGTCTAAAAAAATGTCAGATTATGACGTTGAAATAACGACAATAAAGACAAGTGTTCAACAGATGTTTAAGTTTTTGTAGTAAGGCTGACAATGTGTTCGATCTACGGTGACATTACAATAACTTACTGGTATATTTCCGTAGTCCTTTATATGCGATACAGACTTGAAATAAATAAATAAAATTGTAGGCCTGCTCGAAAGATTTACAAAAAAACTTTAGAGTGGAGGAATTGTTTTCTTTGAATACCATCATCAATATCTATCTGCAATATATTTGAATGGTTATTCAATATTACTCTAACTAGCCTAGCCTGTGGGCAACTACTATGTTCTATGTTAGGGGTTGTGGTTTCCGCACTTAGTCCTTCATGTGGACCATTGTGCGTGGGCCATAGTGGCCTTTGGTGGCAACTACTTTACATTAATTTATGCAATTAGGTTAAGAAAAAAAAAACGTATTTTTAAAAACTAGATGAGGCCGGTGTACCTGTGTACTCTGAGAAGAAACAGCCCAAACAAACTTAGAGGTCTCAGTTTTTTTTAAAGTTCAGTATTGGTCAAGTTATACGAGGACCATGTGTGACACTAAACTGCATGGTAGGTTAGTGTCTGAGATGGTCTTTTGTAGAAAGAACCATACAGATTTAAATGAACTTGTAACACTACCTAGTAATGCAAGCATTAATTGTCAGTTATCGTGTAGCTCCACTTATAACTCCAGAAGCTCAACAGTACGACAAACAACCATTTGGGCATTTCATTCAACGTAAATTATGAGTTTATACTAATAACGA
The DNA here is from genome assembly GCA_954870645.1 of Agrotis clavis. Lineage (NCBI taxonomy): Eukaryota > Metazoa > Arthropoda > Insecta > Lepidoptera > Noctuidae > Agrotis > Agrotis clavis. Next base: position 11,147,144 of record OX940933.1, read on the forward strand.
GCTTTATATAGTATAATTTACAGACAACGGAGTATTCTTTACAGCAGCTCTAAGTAGATATTATCTTGTTCATGAAACCATTATAAATGACAGCCTTATAAGTCATTTCAGTCTATTATCTTATAAGTTATCATTAGCAAACCATCTGTTAAAGGCAGAGTGGTAACAAGTTAATCCATTGTTCTTTGACAAGTGCTAATCAAGCATAATGAAGACTAATTTTAAACAAAAACGCTAACCTTTGGGAATCTCACCCAGGGTTAGGAAAATTTAAATGATAAAGCATCTATTGGAAGGCGAAAACGTGATTGTGATAATCAAAGTTCTGCTAACGTTAAAATATCTCTCCATAATAAAGTATGGCTCAAGAACGATTTCACCGTCAAACTGTGTGGGTTATAATGAGTACATGATATCGTTCCAAAGTATCATTAAAGTATTAGAGAACAAGTAAATCTAACATGAGCAGCTAGGTAGCTACTGGTAGGACTCTGAACAGTAGGAGATTGAGATTTGTGGCTGTAATAAATTACGCCTATAACGTCCCCACAACTGGGACAGAGGTCTCCTCTGCCTAAGGTGGTATAAAGAGTAATATCCTAAAGTTTAAGGTAAAAGGGGTCCTGCTTGGGGTCGCGTGACTTTCTTATCAGGTACCTTGATCCTGGAAAATTAGCTATTGAAGGATCACTGCGGATTTTGTTGTCAGTACGAGTCTGTCCCTTGGCCTTTTGGCTGTCCCTTCCATTCCACACAGGGTTTTAGGGAGGACTCATTGCATTATTGTACAATGTAGAAAAGAAATAAAAGGGGTAAAAACTCACCAGTTGATCATACTGATAAACCATACGCTTGATGTGAGTGAGTTTACGATGCAGGTAGTTGACACGCCGCCTCTCCTGCTTGTATCCCGGGTCGTTGTTGACGCGCCGGTATTCATCGACGATGCGTTGTTCTATACTCTGTGTGACAATTAATACTTCTATTAGGGAAATGGAAGTAGTATGAAGTACACCGTTACTAAGAATGTGCTAGCATTTAAATAGTCAATTCTGTGTACCCTGTGACAACAGCCTTTTCTCTTTCCAAATTGTAAGCAATTTGTTTCTTTTACATTGTGGATAATTATGATCATATCGTCGACCTCCACGGCGAGGCCTCCCTCAGGCCTACCTAGCGGTTAGGACTGCTAGGTAGGCCTGAGGGAGGCCGCGCCTGATTGATCTATGCTTGGGCATAGATCAATCTATGTGAAGTGAAGTAAAACGAAAATGTCGCGGACGGAAGTGTATGAAAGGAACAGTTAAAGTTTATTGAGAAGGAGTTAAGAAAGCATTTTGTTTTTATTTAAAATTAATATGAATTATGGTCGAGCTCCGACCACTGGGGGACGACTAGTAATACATTATTAGCTAAAGATCTACAGAAGAATTAAAATCAGGTTATATTTCGTCTTAGTAGAGCGTGGTCTCGTATCAGTCATAACATAATGTGTAGATCTTTGCTCAAAGTGTGATAATATTTACACCCAGATACAGTAACAGTTTCTATCATACATTGTTTTATGTGGTTACGTTATGATTATACTATAAACGGACACTATACTTCCCCTAGGCATTGAATGTTCACCACAATGAACATTGTGGCGAACTGGCCATATAAAATAGCCTTCTAAACCCCCTGAACTAATTCTCCAGCGGTTTCTCACGATTTTGATTCTTATGGAGATATTGCAACATAGTGCTTTGAGTTACAATAAAATACATAGGTATTGTTGTGACGTTAGTTACGTCACAACAATACCTATCACTATGATTGATGATGCACACAATGACCGCTAAATCTTTCGTCAGCACATTTACTAGACCGTCACGGAAATTTTCTAGTAATGCCTACATGTATTTTCTTTGATGATTCACGAATGTTTTACCAATGTTATCTGTGTTCTTCATTACAATATTACAATCAACATTTTATCACGTGATTTGATAGTCAGTTTTAAGCTTACAACAAATTATTGTAAAATATACGTTACGTAATTTAAAAAAGTCTGAATCACGCATATTATTATGTATCTTTATCTAGGAAAAAGATATGATAGATCCTTCCTTATAGATTTTTAACATAGACGTATCGTAGATAATTCTTTACATGTTGAACTTTCAATTGATCACGTAATTTTTATTTTTTTTTTATTTCATTGAATTATTTGTCTATTACATCACGGTAGTATTTCTGTTAATGTTCTATGCACCATAAAATAATTGCACATGGGAATGTCCACAAAACAACAACATAATTGATTGATATCCTTTGAGGAAAATTGCGCAATCCAGTTGAATGTGTTGTTTGTAACATACAGTTATCATATTGAAGATTGTCTAAAAGACATCGCAATTGGAGATAAGACCACATATTGTGCTTTATCTTTTAGTAGGCATTAATTGACTCTTTGTTTAGGTATTTTTTACGCGTGACGCAAAGGAAGATATGGTCTTGGTCAATGAGCTTGGAAATATGTATGCTCCGGTGCACAGCATGTTTTTTTTTTTAGTTCTGATACATAATTTACATAATCTTGTTTACAATTTTTAGTTCTACGTAGTGGGGTTTTTAATTTTAATTGATATTCGTTATTTAAAATTTTCCCTAAACCCGTAATAAACTAGCAATTGACGTAAGATTCGCTCGTGACGTAAATGATGCTTTCAGACGTCATCAATGTCGACAGGTCAAAACAAAATGTCTACTAAGCTAAACATCACCAACGTACTTTTAAATAATAAAATTGATGTTACCCAGTGATCGTAATTCTCATGTTATGTAAATCATAAACTATCTAGTTTACAGTCAAGCTTGTAATATCTTGACGGTGTATGGATATCAGAAGTACACTGTCATGCACACTGATAGTCATACTAACACCGCACGCTGCTTGACGGTATACTTGATCGTGTATGGCTAAAGGCGCTCCCTCATCGCGAGCATTCACCTGTAATGTAACACAAACTTGATGCTCTATTGTCTTCGAATGTTCAATCTATTACAGGTGAATGCTCGCGGTGAGGGAGCGCCCTTATTAAAATTTTAAGCGCAAAACGAGCTTGAAAATTTAAAACCACTAACAAGCTAGTACTTTTAATGATTTAATTGTTCCGGGAAGTTGCCGAGTTTGCTACAATGAAATAATGTTAATCTTTAGGCATGCCTCTTAGCTGGACAAAGACACGTTAACGTCTATTTATGATTTAATATTTTTTATGTAATTTAAAGTAGAAAGTTTCGAACATACCTGATGATGCGGCGATAGAGGTTGCGCGCGTTTAAGCTCAGCTTCTAAGCGAGTAAACAGGGCAGCCACTTGCGCCACACGATTGTATAGAGACCGGTATTCCGTGTACAACTCCGCAAACTCGTTCTTATACGCCCGCCGAATGTTAGAACTAGTGATAGGCGGATATTGCCTGGAAAGAAGGAAAAAAACCGGTTATTGTGATATTCGCTAGTCTAAATTGCACCCTAGTTATTATGGCCCCATTATACAATAATGCCTTCAACTGGATGTTAGCAATGAAGTCCATTGTTGTTGTTTCAGCAATACAAAATAGTGGACTTTGAATTTAGAAATATTCAAGGGCATCATCTTCGAAAGTTATACTGGATTTTGATCTATGAAACATTAGCTTATTGAACTTCTATAAATTAAAGGATGATAACTAGTCTAGAATCCTACATCAAAATTACTAGCACCTCGAGTCAATGTACTAGGATAAACTTTGACATTCACACTCAGAAGATCAAAGTGTCAGCTGCATTGCGATTTATTGAGAGAATACCTTGCCCAGGTGTTGATAAAATGCTAATCTTTAAGAAATAAGCCACATATATGCACGGCAATACTGTTATAGGGACATCACACGTTTGCATTTCCCACGCAAATTATTGACGCCATCTTAATTTTCATGCTGCGTTTACACGACTCTCTAAAGTACCGGAGTCGTTTAGAATCAATCTCGGAACTGATTAAAATTCTCAATACGCGACCATTCGTGTGAACGATACCGTTTAAATTTAGTTCAAAATGTTTGTTTACCTTGAAATCCTTGATGATCTGGGGATAAAGAAAAACATAGTATGTATCAAATGCGTACTAACTAGTTGACGATTAACCAGTATTAAGATTTAGACCAATTTAGGGGTGGGTTTGTGCTACTTTAATAGATGGCGATGGGTTTGCAAACTAGTGTGATTTTATTTACGGTATACCTACGCCAAATATTTATCTCATTACTCTATAAACTATAAATACATCAAGAAATTACCTAAGTGTATTATTGGTTGATTACTTGGATGATTTTAAGTTAGTATGTAGTTCAAATTACCTTTCAATCTCTTCCAAATCAGTCATATTCTCATCAGGGACAGGCGGTAATTCTGTAGTATTTTCTAAAGGTTCATTATTTGTGATGTCTTTTTCTGCAAATAAAAAACAACACAAAATTATTCATCATATCCATAAGTTATTACTTATTGTGGCATAAATTATACATAATAAGTCATAAAGATTTCCATTTTTCGAAAAACAGGTGTATTTAATCAGGCGTCGGCCACCTGTGTTTGACTTTTGTTAAGGCCATATTTCTACATAAAATTCTTGTATTAAATATTTGTAAACTTGTAGAATATAATCTCGTTATTTTTATACTATCCTTGTAACTTTTTATAAACAAGAACATAATGTTGCAAATACGATCATTAATGTAATAATGTGTACAGTTACTATGACCAAGTTATTAAGCTGGGTTTAGACTGGCCAAATTATTGAGTGAATGAGTTGCGCCAGCCTTCGTTTGTATGCTCTAAAGATTTATAAGGCTATGATTAATTTTGCTACCGCCCGCCTCGTTCTAAACTTTGTCAAACTAACTGTTCACCTAATTTCACTAATGATCATGTATTATACGTTTTTTATCTGTGATACATACCTGTGATATTAGTTTGCTCTACTGGGGGACTACTTCTAAAACCATTCGCCTTCACAGGACTGGGACAGAGATCCTTTACAGTATTATAATTGAGGGTATAACCATTGTCCTTTTTGACTGAAAAGATAAAAAAAATACATTATGACATTATTTCATTAAAAAAAAAGTGAAAGGCACTAGTATTTTAGTAGTCAGTATTTCGTAGTTGCTCCAAATTATAATTAATTGTTTTTTAATGACTCATTGTCGCTTGGTAAACAATAAATTGTGTTGCTATCAAATAGTTCATAAACGGCCACGAAAGCGGGTTAATATGGCTACTTCTACTTCCTTTATTTTAACTGAGGTGTTTCTGACATCATAATTATCCTATCCTCAATTATTACGGGAGTTAACTACAATTATATAAATATTATAATCAATTTATGGTATAATTATTGTGGATTCCACTTTTAAACAAATGTTTTCGCAAGTCGAATATTATTAAGTACTTCGAACATTTTTGTTTACGTGTTGATTCTGATTCACTTTGATTTTTTGTACTGACAGTATTTTTTACCTCAATACGTAGGAATGAATCGTCATTTCTTTAGTTCCCTTATCTCACCTTTCGAAGACCTTGTTCTCAAAGGCATGAACTTAAGATTGAACCTTGGCAACATTATACCACGACGCTCACCGACCCATAGGGTCAGTGACATTACTTGAGTATCATGATATTTAGAGAGATCGCTAGTACAACAGGTTGGGCTTAGGTTCTATAAAGGTCAACAACCTAGCTGAACCTAGTAATAAGGGGCATTACCCTCAATTTAAGGACATTGTTCATATCTTAGTGTGATTAGATACTGGGCCACTAGGATAACTGTTGTCTATTTGACAACCATTTTATTGTAATACTTTGCACTGTCGTGAATTTAATTGCTTTATCTCCTTCCAAAGGCCACGACATTTTGAGAATTATTATTATCATAAGCAAGCAGTGGGCACTGGGGTGTAGTGGATCTAAGCAGACTGAGCCTGCTTTATGGAAAAAGGCCTACTTTCCTGCAGAGCTAACGTTTTGCTCACTGCTGGGCCTTTCTTTATTTGTGCCAATTCCCGATATCTTGTGCTAGGTTCATGTAAAGGTTTTACCCGAAAAGCCAACAGTGTCCATTTCTACATGGTAGTGGTACTAATAGTGCCAGTGAACTCACCATTGGTCCGTTCGTCCTCGTTATCGGAGGCCTGTCGCTCGCCCGAGGAGGTGGTGGCGTACCCTGAGGAGGGCGGGGAGGGGCGGCGGTAGTGAGAGATGCGCTGCTTCTTGGCGGCCGGCGGCTCGTCCGGCAGCCCCGGCAGCACCGACACGGAGGCCGCGGCCGCCGCGCCCGGGGCCGCGCACGGGGCCGCGCCCGCCGCGCTGCTGGGCCGCTTGCTGGCGCTGGGCGACGCCCGCGGGGATAGAGAGTTCGCCGAATCGCTGCTTAGCGGTGGCGTTAGGTTTTGAGGTTTCCGCCTGTGAGGGAGAAAGTTTTGAGGTTAGTTTTGATGTTGAACATGATCCCGCAGGTGGCTTACCATGACATCTTAAAGCGCGAGAAGTTAGGCTGTGGGAAAGAGACAGAGCCTTACAAGTCGTCTAGCGCCATCTCGTTCCCTGAGCGCTTTAAGACGTTATGGTAGCCTGGTAGGCCACCAGGAAGTTGTGTAGGTGTCACAGCTTTAGGGAAACCTATGTCTAGTAGATCCAATTGAACAACAAAGTAGTACATGGAACGGAGTAAAGGTCTCATCACAGTATTAAGTCTGCCATCTTGACAAACATTCTCTTCCCGAAGTTGTTTATATGGTTCTCTTATTTACAGGTGTAATCTCTACTGAAACTGAAGAATAGTACAGCTATATGTTGGCTTGTTTTCAAAGAAATTCTTGAAGATAGCGTCACTTTTTATACTGATATGGTATAATATGTAAGGTTTTGTTATCTATGTATAATCAAGCTTCGCAACGACATAAAGCATTTTAATTGCGTTGTGTACCGACTGGGATTGTTGAAAACAACAATTAATAACATCTATATATTTATTTAAACGCTCGTCAATATAACAACAGCGGATCAAATTCAAATTAAAACTATTTATAACATTTAAATTGACATAATTATGTCTGAGATATTTTTAATTCGTATTGTAGTGGCATTGGATTTTAAAATATGTTTTACTTACCAGTTTTTTAGCATAATATACTACTTCCTGAATTCCTTAACTGAAACTTACCTTATTTGTGATCTAGGATACAATCTTATTTTGGCTTCTTTACCAATTCTTCTTGGCAAGACTGTGCTATGCTGGGTCCAGACCAAACCATTGACAGTTAAGAATTAAATGGCGATGACTTTTTCGATTCGATTAAAATCTAAGAATATGTAGGCTTTAAAAGGTCGAAGAAGACCTCAGTGGCCCATTGTGGACCCAGCATGCTTAGAACCATTATTCGCAAAAAATAGTAAGAGTTTAGTGTAAACAATACTGTACCTCTTGAGCATACGTTTCTCCTCCTCAGTATAAAAAGGCCAGTCCTCATTAACGTCATTCCAAATGTTTCTTTTTAAGTGGTAACAGTTATCCTTGAGCGAACTGATTGATGGTAAAATCTTGTTCACCAAACTGCGCTCCTTGTCTTTGATGCCCTCTGTAAGATTATGGCCAGCGTTAATCAAGTTGAGTTTGTGCAAATAGCACAACGTGCTTGAAATCTCGACTTACCACTATAAAGCCTCGCGTACAATTCGGGCTTCTTGAAGGGTTTCAATGCTAATAACTGTATAAGTCTTTCTCTGTAATAGAAGAAAAGGTGTATGTTAGTTTTGTTACTGTCTTATTAAAGAATATTTGAAACTTATAACTAGGTATGCCTAGAAAATATACTGGCGTGAAGATTTAGATGCAATTTAGGGAAGATTACCTGGAGAAAACCCGATATTTGAAGTACTGGAAACATTTTGTGGGGAGAGTAAAGAAAAGTAAGGCTTTATGACTGGCTGAAATTGCATTGGCATTGCACAACATAAAGAATATGGAGGCGGCTTGCTTTTTTTTCATAATTTTATCCTGTTAGACCACAGTTGCTGCTTACTTTGACTTGAATCTTATGAAAAAAAGAATAAATATTGCGCCATCTCTAAAAAAATGAGATATAGGCAAGATGACGACTTCTTAAATTATTAATAGAAAATATTGATTTGTTGTTTCAATTGAAAATGATTGGTTATCTCAATGATAATTCCGCTTTTCAACGGATTAAAATCGGGTATTTCATAATGGACGTTTGTAATACCCAATACTTGTGGGTATTTTCATAAACATTGGTTACATACTATTTTCTGACAAATGTTTTAAGAAAATTGTTGCCATATTGTCTGTTATTGAATGTGATATAAGATTATATCACTCTTATCCTTAACACTAGATTAAATTGTGACTAAGCAACGACTTAGTCATCTAAAAAAGGTTTTATCAATTTCACATAGTGTTTTCTCTCGACTGAAAAGGTTCAAGGGAACTTCAGTGCAGATATGGCAACAATGTCCTTATTAAAATCATGAAAAAGTGAACCAATTATTCTCTTTTACAGGTATTGAGTTGTGGAAATCACCTTGTGGGTTATTTCTATAGTACACAATAGAAATAATTTATGTTGTCCTTGACTCTGAGTCATGTAATTATATTGAATACAGTTCTGTTAGTACAAGGAAATAATATGGAGGTATACGTCAATAATGCACATCATATTTTAAATAAAAAAAAAAAATACTGTAGTCTTTTCAGCACCCAGATTGTTTAAAAAATGGCTACATTTTTGTTTGGAACGTAGTCAAATACGTTACAAAACTGGTCAAGTCAGATTTTTCACTAATGCGATGGATAATTAAAAGTAACATCATGATTAAACAAGGTCGTAATCGTACCGTTGCATAGACACAGATACTTTTTATAATAAGTATTTTTTTTTTATGAAAAAGAATTTTTGTTTAGGTAAATATATATAAATTATACATAATAATGTAACACAAACTGCTGTTCCTTTGTGTATCAGCCGCAAATTATCACTTCGGTTTTATTATGATAACGATATGACAAAATTATCATAAGACCGTCCCGCGAAGCGTCAGAATTTCGCGTATCATTAAATACGAAATATAATAAGTTCCTTACGTAAGCAATTTATAATTTAATTACGAGGAAATTCAGAATACATTGAGTAGTTACATGGTAATTCCTGTAATAGTTTATTATTAAACTAAATATTGTGATAATATAATCAAAAATATTTGCACTATTGAACAATGTTTGTGAAAGATTATGAAAATTCAAATGAATAAGCTTCAGTATGATGTCATGATCATTGCTAATACCCACTCAAATTCCAGGCAATGTTTCATTCGTTAATGTTACGCAAGTGAGTAACGTATATGCATTTGCATGACTGCAGTTCAAATTATGGTGGTGGTGCGCAAGAGAGATCATGTAAGTCTCACGTAGGCGCCCCTCCGTTGAACTTTATGTGCAGAAGTGTTTGAGGGAGAACTGCATTTAAGTTTATAACATACTTTCCTCCTTCAGGGAAATAAAATGTCGAACATTTTTGGAACTTGGCAGTGTTTGCTAAACAATCATTTCCACTGACTTGATTCTACTTAAGATTCATACTCGTTACTTAAATGTTAACAGACATGCACAACTTACTTCAGGGACCGCCTAGTGAGATCCGGATTAGGGGAAGGCCGCTGCGGCTGGTGCGGGTTGGGCGGGTGCTGCGGGTGCTGCTGGTGCTGCGGGTGGAGCTGGTGCGGCGGGGCGGCCGGCGGGGGCTGGGGGCGCGGCGCGGGCGGCACTGGCCGCTCCGCTCGATCGAGCCTTTCCACCCGCTCGGGCCTGTCAGGCCGTTCGGGTCGCTCAGGCCGCTCTGCCCGCTCGGGCCTGTCGGGCCTCTCGGTCCTTTCAGGTCGCTCGGGCCTTTCGGGCCTCTCTGTCCGCTCAGCTCGCTCAGCCCGCTCGGCTAACTGAGCGGCTCCCACAGCCGAGTAAGGATGCGCTGTGCGCACTTTAACGCGACGTCCAATGTCCGTCTGGTTAGGTTTGATCACGCGGGTGCTGGAATAGGAGCATTTGAGTGAGTTTAAGCGGAATTGTTACACGTTGAGAGTTTCAAATTACGTACACGTGATGGGATTTAACAGTGGCTATAACGAACTAGGTGTATTATACTTATTGTCATAATTGCAAATTACTAAATATTCCAAAAGAAGGTATGACTTTAAAATCTTCAATCCTTGGAAATATTCTGATTTTGATCAACTTCCCTGTTCAAATTCTCACATTCGTTATGTCAAATTAAGTTGTAGGAACATACTTAAAATAGGCAGTATTGCAAAAAACACGGAAACATGGGAAAAATACAGAATATTTGGGAAAATATAACATAATAAATGACTCTGATGACTCTGAATAAGAAACCCAGTTTTAACAAACTTGGCAAGCAAAAAGGTAAAGAGGGTTTAACGAAGTGTCGATTATACTTTTAATAACTTTGCCGAGGTTCATCTTGAGGAAATCAACTGAATAATTAAGTTGAATAAAGCTTAAAACACGACCTCCTTTAATCTTCCAACAAAAGCGATGGAAGTTTCTAGACTAAGTTACTTCTCGTGCAAAAACGTGAGAGAGGGAGTGCAAAAATAGTGTTTTTAGTAAAGGAAACTCACCATTTACTCTGCTCCGCGGCGACTGTTTTCGCCATACGGTCCTTGGTGGCCTCGTACGAATCGTCATTGGCCTGGACACGCATTCTGCGAGGTAATGGTCCGCAAGACTCCAACCGTCGAGCGCCTCCACTCCGAACACACTCGAACGAACCCTGTAACACGTATGAATGGATTTAAATCTAAGGAGGTGGTCATTGCAAAACAGTGATTAGAGGCCATTATACGACTCGTAAAATACTTAAAATATTAAATATCGGTTAAAAATATTTCTATCATTTAAGAACTCCTAATTAGCAATCATTAAAATGTGATCCTAATGAGTATTTACAGAAATCTTAATTAGATTTCTGTAAAAAGATTACATTTAAAAATAATCAGGAATTCTAACAAATTTGCCATTGCCCAACATAATAATTACTCACAGGATAGTCTGTGTCGTTTCATAAATGCAAGCTCAATAATAACTCTATGCTTTTTGCCTTTAAAATATTACCCAGCTACGAGCAAGGCTGTTCAATTAAAAGATTTGTCGGCCGGGGAAATTGAGTTCCTTCCTAATCTCATTAAAATCCAAAGCCTCTTTGTTTAAAAGAAACCTTGCAAATATAATGTACCAAGAAATTCTACTGTAAGACTATTACTAGGATCTATTTTTTCCATTCCATTTCCTAAAATATCATTAAGTATAAACTGGAATTCGATCGTATATCGAAAAAATAAAGGCGAAATTGCCTTACTATAAAAGCTTTTTCCGAAGCTTTATTGAACGCAGCTCGTGGGAGGGTGAAATTACTACGCCCACGCGCAAAACGCTTATACAGGCGATGAATCGTTTCGGCTATTTCTGATATTCTACCTTACACCTTTGGGGTTAATATCAAGTATCTCACTATGTTTTGCCCTATCTGAAAACCAGCGCTGTGACTTTTTTTCTAAATGTCACAGCTCATGCTGAGATTATAGGGGCCTTTTGGGATCGTACAGGACCAAAATTGGTTATTTTATTTTAATTTATTTGTAATTTAAGTTTGTTTTATTTAATTTTTACATCTTTGTTTTTAATTTTATGTTGTTGTTCTGTCCTGTGTGAGTCCAATAAAACTTTTTCTTTCTTCTTTCTTTCTTTTGGATTAACATTTTTCTCTCAAGTCTCTCCACGACCCAGATATGATCTTTATAACACTCATCCTACAAAAACCTATAGTTCCCGTAAGGAGAAGACAATTCTGCATTAAGAATTAAAATGAAGCTACCTCATGAAATCATGATGCAACGTGTGCGTTCAGCGACTGAATTCGCGCTTTCTAACGGCTATTGGCCTATTGGGTAACGTTCTAAGTACGGGCCGTACCACCGCATTCAGAGTCCACGTGAAAACTTTTATTTTTTGCGAATCACGACTGAAGAATTACAGGCAGACAATGTTTCTTGATAATCCTGTGCTCACTACTAGTACGGAAGTTTACATTAGTTTGTAAAAGATGCCGCGTCATCATGTGCAGTCGTGCCAGCGTTCTTGACCGAAGAGTCATTACAAATAATTTTAGTTTTGAGATAATTGTGAGGTAAAATCTTTAAATGTTTTATTTGGAAATCATGCTATAGGAGAATATATTTTTCTAAATCACTGATCTATTTATAAATGAAGCCCGCATATTTTATCCAATACATAAACCAATTAATACCTGCCATTCCTACTAATTTTAAAAATAACATTTAACGTGGTCCTACGAAAATATTCAGTATAGGCGCCACAAGTCAGTTTACTCTTACGAATTTGTCGGTCACGCAATTTATTATTGGTTGCAACTGTTCCGCGACCTACAAACCCAGGAACGCTTCACAGCATGGGAGAAGCATGGAGAATAATAATCACCAGCCATCGGCCATTTTGAAAAGCTGATTAAGACATCGCTAAATTTTATACTTAAATTTTGATCAGCGTAAGAAACAGTGAACGTAAGCCGTCGAGTCTCTTATCTCAGCTAGGTCGTAAAAATTGACCGAGATGTGTGAAAGACGAAAGCGTGAATGTGTATAACACACACATACCACTCAGTTGCCAAGGGCTTTGTGTTGTTAACCTAACATTCGATATAATTATGTATGTCAAGAGCTGATAAAACAGCGCAATTTTTTTCTAATAATTGAACTTAAGTTAATCGAAGGTGTAAGAGGATACAGTATCATGTAGGAACAGCCTGCCCAAAGAAGACAATTGAACATAACATAACCAACAGGAATTGTGTACAAAGATAATATAATATAAAGATGGAACTGCCACATTAGAACAGTAATCTATAAGCACCACCCACATAAAAGATAATAGCATGCAAAAACCTTAGATTCTGAGAAGAAACACACGAGATATAAACTTCTTGGAGTTCTAATGGCGGAAGAACATTTACTTAGAAATTATGTAACAAGTGCTAATGAACTGTTTTTTTGATAAATAAATACTTCTAGAAAATTCTGTATATTACCATAGAGGCCTTAAAAAATATCAAATGCAATTTATAATCAGGTTTTGAATAAATTTGTCGTCTGATGTTTAACCTTGATATTTGTTGAGACTGTTGAAGTACCTGTATACTTAGTATTTTATGAGGAAAAACTCGTTTACATATGAAAGAAAAATGCTTCGTTTCTGGACAAGGTTTATCAATATTTTGATCTGTAGAATATTGTGGAGACCTGGTCTTCTACCTCTTATATTTCCATCAATGTAGCACCATAAATCAATGACAATGAAAATAAATTAATAATAGAAAACTAGCTCATGTGGAAAATGGTAGCTGCAGTATGAAAATCCAAGTAAAATGTATTGGCTATGCTTGTTTGATAATACCCGCATTTCATAAAACTCGTTTTTATCAAGGTGATCTGGGATGTGTTCAAATAGGTTGGACTCATTACAATATTTTATAATTACAAATTAATTTGAATGAGTCTCTTAGAAGACAAGATATTTTTAGCCAACACTAAGCTAGCTACAGACGTATAACTCAATAATAATAAAATTTTGAAGCAGGAAGGAGCTCTTTTGAGAGAACCGTGCAAGCTTTGATGCACAAAAATGTGCTTGTAGTTCTAAGGTTCACTTTCGTTTGGAATGTAGGTCATCAATGAGTGTCAAAATGTTTGCGTTCTAAATGACACACATAACTGCCCGTAGATGTCAACTAGACTCCTGAACATAGGCCTCCCGCATACACAAGAACTAATGTTCTTGGGGGAATCATGTCATAGTTATCATGCATTGCACGCGCTTCGAGATCGCAGATATTATCTGTTTGAATTAGATGCTGCCAATATGCCTGATTGAAATCTTAAATCACCTGCTACGGATCAAAATGATCTACTGAGACATTCTGATCTATTTTGTGTAAGAGAAAGATTCTAAGTAGGTACATGGAATTCTGAAGATTAAGTTAAGAGGGGTATATTTTGATTAATTACCTGTGGACCCTCCATCTCTGCATTACTATTAAAGCTGAAGTGAAATGTAGCCTCGCCTGATTGGCCATTGCCACTGGCTGGCGCCGGAATGGAGATTTTCTGAAAAAGGGAGAAACACTATATTAGTTACCAAAAAGAAGAGAGAAATATCAACAAAAATGTTCTGAAAGAGAGAGAACGAAATTGGTTCTCTCAGATTAACAATTACTGCATCATTACTCTTAGAATAAGCTGTTTGGTTGGGTTTGCTTCAATTGAATTATTAGATAGAGTTTAAAGCCAAATTCCTGGCAGTATAAATAGAAAATTGAAATATGAATAGAATCAGACCACAAGTGTTTTCTGTCCTTATCAACAAAACAAATATAAACAGTGTCATTCAGTTACCGCGCGTGACATTTTTATGAAGACAAAATATCTGTAAGCACACATACTGCTAATAGTATCAACAACATTATTGATTCAACAAAAACGGCTCTTGGATTTGTTACACATGTAATTATTCCTTCCAGCACCATCTCACTAAACCAGATACCTGTTTAATCAAGTTATTTTTTACTGTGCCCTTGAGCACTATCTCAGGAACGCAGTAGTAATAAATATTTATTTAATGTTTTCGTTTTTATAAATCAAAAATAGGATGTGCGCGGAACGTGTGAATAATAGTTAAGTCGTAACATGATGATGACTGACGTCAGCAAATGATAAACAAAAGTATTTTAGCGAGACCATACAGTAAAGATAACGCCGTGCTAATCGATGGAAAGAGTCTGAAACACGATGCAGCACGTGAATAATTTGAAAAGAATCTGTTTTATCGCGTGTCTAAGATGTTAGAAGTTTCAACGTGGGAAATCTGGCACGAGATCACTGTGTGAATCACACAAATAAAACGCCAAATTACTATGGGGGCTGGCTGTTTGACGAAACCAAGCATCATGCATAATGAGAGACCTGTGTTTTATTGTATTACATACACTTATCCACCTGCTATGTGATTGCGCGTAGTTGATAAAAGAGCAAGGTAATCCCATGAGAAATCTACGACGTTTCTTGTTACATTTCCAAATAAGGCTGACCTGGGCCAGTAGGCTTAACGCAATTGCAACCGCGTACGTACATATGCGTCCATAAACGTATACAACTCAACAAGTGAGTAATGACTTTCATCGTCTGGTATGGCAACGTCGCGGCTCCACAGCCGATGAGCGAATTATGTCGGGCGGGCAGGTAGGTTGCATTGAAACCCGAGGTACAGGAACTTATATTTAATAAAATTGTAAAAATTACATTTTAATCCTAATGAGAGGTGACGATCGTTCGATGTTTGAACCGAAAGTGAGTCGCCTTCCCGGTGCCCGGCGCTGCCGACCGGTCGTCATGTTTCATATTTCGCCGTCTGTTCATTGTTATGTGGGTTTCCATGGAATGCTTGGTCAGCGTTAGACTTCCCGTCGCTAGTCTGGTGACTTGATTGTTCATTGTTGTGTGGGTTTCTGCTTAGGTTGCGGATTACTGGTTGGTATACGTAACATCTCCCTCCCAAAGATCAGCGACTATTAGACGATTAGATCGAGAATAGCGCTGATAGTCTCGGTTGAGCACTTGCAGTGTGGTTGTTATATCACGCCGCGGTCTATTTCTCCATTTTCTTGATCAGGTGTTGTTTCCGCTGAGCGTCGTCTCATGTATCTTCGTATTGCGATTGATGGTGATTCCCAGTACGCCTACTCCTAATAGTACTAGGTAGAGAGGTGTGATGATATAGTTTCCTTGTAGTGCTGTATTGAGTATACACAGGGCCGGTCGTAAAGTGTTTCCACAGCTTCACTTTTTAACTTGGCTTTGATGAATTGGCAGGAGACATCGACTTGCTGGGTAGATATGAGACGGTGAATGCAGTCGCCTTGGCTATTGTAGTGCTGATTGATGCTGTTCTCGCAGAGATACATATTGGTTGGACTTCGGGCATTCTGCCTCTATGTACATAAAATCTTTATCATGAATTGCTAGGAGGGGATAGGATGGATTTAACGGTTTGTCATCCCTATTGGGAACGACGGATAATTTATAAAGGTCATAGCTGTGGGGAAGGACAACCGGGAACTTAAACACCAGTACTAGGTTTTCGGCTGTTATAGTAGTACCCTAACTTAACTATGTCGAAATATTCCTTAAAACTAATTTTCAATATAATGTTCTCTACGATAGAGAGCATTTAATTGTTTTTAATTCTATTGAATGTTTCTAACTTAAACATAAGAGAGTGTGCTCTTAGCACGTTTAAAACTAATAAGTTTTCTAATTTAAGAATTTCGTCGAATAACGATTCGATGTTATTCGCTAGCATAACTATATAAGCCAGATGGGCATCTATATCTAAGTAGTCAAAATTTCCGGAAATACAAAAAAAAAAACACTCGTTCATCAATAAGGCACCTCTTGACGCGGTTAGACTGCAACATTTTTAAGTGGTCGGACAGCTCCGTGATCTTGCTACTAAGATATTCGTTATTTGTGCTTGATATAACGAAAACGTTTTATGGTGAAACTCAGGTGAAATATCTAAATTTATGTTACTACGAATGATGTCTTAGGTAATGGGGGATTAATGAGGATACCTGTCTTAACCTTGGGATTAATTATACTCTTTCACGGCGTTTACGACATCCTCTTCGAGATTACTCTTAGAAATCTGAACATGTGTTTTAAAGTGTGACTTCAACCGGTTTAGAAACTAAAGGGCGGCTTTTTACGTCATCGACCAATGTGAAAAAAAATGATTTGTTTATGGTATTGGTTAAGTGGGAAATCAGATAAAGGAACTTCTAATATCGGATTTTCGGCGTCAGTGTGAACTGTGTCGGTCTTTGAATCGTTAGATAATAAAGATGGTCTTTCCGTAGGGTTAACTATAAGAGAGCTAGCCTTCTCGTTGTGTAGTTCGATACGGGATAACGCGTCAGCGTTGATATTCTTTGATGTTCAATAACCATTGTAGAGGCCTGTGGTCCGTAACAATTTTGAATTTTCTGCTGAATAAATAATTATGGTCTAAAATATTTAGTAGCCCCAGACAATCGCAAGAAGTTCTTTCTCGATGGTACTATAGTTGATTTCGCTACTATTCAAAGTTCTAGGCAATAGGCTTATCCAAACCTATGGTCCCCTGAGACAGGACAGCTTCTATCGCTAGGTTTGACGCGTCTGTTGTTAGGACAAACTCTTTAGAAAAATCTGGATATTGTAAAATGGGGTCATTAATTAAGAGTGTTTTATGCTTTTCGAAACAGTAAACGTATTTTTGGTCTAACGTAATTTTCGAGCCTTTCTTTAAACATTGCGTCATAGCTGTTTTGTCACTTTCGCAAAATCGGGTATGAATTTTCTGTAGTTACCAAGAAGACCTAAGAATCTTTATATCTCGGTGGAAGTTTTTGGCAGTGGATAATTTTGTATTGCAGATATTTTGTCTGGGTTTGGCTTAATGCCGTCTTTGCTAATGACATGGCCCAAGTAGGCAGTCTCGAGTTTGAGAAACTCTGACTTTTCCATTTGAATTTTTAAATTGGACTCACGTAACCTATTGAATACTTTTTTCTAAATTCACCATAATTATGTTCCTGTAATGACGTTGAAAAGACTATGACGTAAACTAAACATACGAGGCGTGTGGTGTTTTACAGGTCTCTAAGAACGTTGTCCATTACACATTGGAAAGTGGATGGACTATTTTTCAAACCCATGGGCATTCTTAAAAATTCATAATGGCCATGTTCTACTGTAAATGCTGTTTTGGGAATGTCGGCAGGGCTCATTTTTACCTGGTAAAAGTCGCTGGCTAGATCTAAAGTCGTATAATAGTTACAGTTGCCCAATTTATCTAAAATATCTGCAATATTAGGTATGGGGTATTTATCATCCAAGGTTTTCTCGTTTAGCTTTCGAAAATCTACTACTAATCGCCATTCAAGTGTTCCGTACGTAAGCGCGATAAGCACTTCCTTTACGCGTTGAGGCGCTTGCTCAGTGCTTGTACTCAGTATTATAAAGCTGTGCACACACTGGGTGATCCATGGTGAAAATAACGTCGCTACGATTTGGATTATGAATTTCTACTATATGCTTCCGGTTTTTTACAGTAGTTAAACATTCGCTAATATGACAGTTACATATAATTTGTTTCGGAACTTCTCCACTTTGGATGTTAATTGGTAATTTTGAAGAGCAAATGATATAATATAGAAGAGAGGATGATATCTTCGTATAGGTTAGCGTTCCGTGAATCGTAAACCCGTATAGGATTTATCGCATTTTTTGTTATTAATGATTTTGACTTAAAGTCAATGGTGGCTTCCCACTAGTCTAATAAATCCAACCCTATCAATCCGTCGAAATAGTCGTGGAAGTTATAAACAAAAAGTGTGAAACAATCCTTAACATTTAGTTCAGAGAAACAAGGTAGCATTATCGAGTAGTTGCTACGTGTCACAGCGTGTACATTACGAACTTCAAAGGGGTCATAGTTCAGCTGTACGCTATTAAAATAAGCTTTAACTGCTTTAGGGCTAATAAAAGATTTGTTAGCGCCCGTGTCTATTAGAAGTTTTAGTGAAGGATCTTGAATCTACAAGTAGGGAAGTTGACGTTGGGTTTGAAAGTTGACTTCTATCTTGGCTTGTCTAAATTTTGAGGGTTCTGAAAATCCTTCTTCAAACTGTTTAGCTGGCTCGTCTTTTATGGCATCGCTTTTTGGCTCAAGCGGTGGGTGACAAATCGCTTGATCATAATCGGTGTAATAGTATCCTTCATCGTACTCGTTGGGTTCGTGGAAGAAATAACTATCGGTATCATAATTTACGTAGCCGTAATAAGTATGAACAATCGTTGAAATTAATTTCGTTACTTGCGAAGTTATTATTAGCTGAGGAATTCCCGGGTTTAATCCAGTCATGTCCTCTTATCGCGTTGCTGTGTGGTAAGTAAACGATTAAGCACAAAATGAATGACGCCACTCATAGGTTGTTGAAAGTTACTTTTTAGTACAATGTTACGCGGTACAAATTTAAATGCATTATTTGGTTTATAATTAGGAGGAGAAGCACAAAACATTTGCTGTGTGCGTGATGGTCTGATCTGATTTTGATTATTTAAATTAGGTCGCTATAGTACGGGTGCCTGTGGCATTATTGGGTCGCCAAATGGACTCTTAGAGGGTCCAGGCTTATTGAAAGGGAACAGTCTAGGTTGTGTCATAATATTAAAATCCGACGGTAAGAGCTAAGGTCTAAGTGGTTCGACTTGGGGTGTCGTTTGAATTGATCAATCGGGCTGCGGGACCAGTTATTTTATTTAATATGCTGTTAATAAGGGCAATTTCTGAAAGTCTGTTAGGCGGGTTTGCCTTTTTAACAAACTCGTCTATCAGCTCGTCACATAACTTTATAAATTTACTTAGTACGTTAGCGTTGCAATCAAACTCGGGCACTAAATGAAGGGCCTTAAAAATGCTATCTAAATCTGCCATCTTATTCTATAGACTATTTAACCTAGCACTAGAATTTAAATTGATTTCTCTATTTAAATCAATAATTAATTTTATTTAATTCTTATTACTAAACCTACTTTCTAACCTAACACTCCGCGAGATTCCCGTGAATGGAAAATTTTGGAAAATGTTTAGGTAGGTACAGGGAACTTAAATACTAGGAGGATGAGCAATCCACTAAAAAGATTTTAGTGTACTCACGTGAATTGTATCTCGGTCTCTCTGCTGTATCGATGGCTGGATACTCCTACTGCTCGTCACGACGTGTAGATTCGGATCCTCGAACGGCCGCCATGACCGCTACGACAGCTCAATGCTGCTCTTCTTCTCGAGGATCCTACCGGCTGCGCCAATTATGTCGGGCGGGCAGGTAGGTTGCATTGAAACCCGAGGTACAGGAACTTATATTTAATAAAATTGTAAAAATTACATTTTAATCCTAATGAGAGGTGACGATCGTTCGATGTTTGAACCGAAAGTGAGTCGCCTTCCCGGTGCCCGGCGCTGCCGACCGGTCGTCATGTTTCATATTTCGCCGTCTGTTCATTGTTATGTGGGTTTCCATGGAATGCTTGGTCAGCGTTAGACTTCCCGTCGCTAGTCTGGTGACTTGATTGTTCATTGTTGTGTGGGTTTCTGCTTAGGTTGCGGATTACTGGTTGGTATACGTAACAAGCGTATCATACCGTTTCACCATTAATACTTCATGTTTGTAAATAAATCAAACTTTACAGAACAATATTTTGCCCATGCTATTTGTAACAATATTGCCAGTATCAGTATACAAATATCTTTAAAACAACACAAACTTTCGGAATCTGTATATTGAGGTCGCTACGAGTTCTTCATGGTTCGCTACGCAGTGCCAGAAAAAACAAATGAACTCAATTTATTTTGTCCAGATTTTCCATTTCCCTTTCTCAGACACTACAGAAATGAGTTTCTTTTTAGAGACTGATGAAACATGACTACTAGATGACCCTTTTTGACGCAAAGGCGGTGTGTTTGCCAGCGGTGTGTTCTATTATAAAATAGTGTACAACAGCAAGACTAGTGTCCAGGCGTGCCTCATTTGGTGACGTACACACCTACATGCGTGGCCGCGAGCCGCTGTAAGGTCGCGGCTGGCGATGTGTGCCAGCACCACAATGCCAGGCAATTAACCTATTAAAGAGTGCGCCGCGAAGCGGACACCGATGGAGCAATAACCCGACAAGTCCCGCCGCTAACGTGTTAGCCGATACTCAGATTGCTTTACATTACACCCTTGCTCGTCTTCTTCAAGTTATATTCCCTAAATCTAAATAAGCTGATAATGTGGCTGTGGCAATGACTTAATTAGGTGACGGCGTAGTGTCTTGCTAGACTAACGTGACTAAAGCCAGATTACTTAATCTTAAACTACTGCAAAATGTAACAGTATCTTTACATTCGTCTAGATAAGTGTTTGTAAAATATTTTATTTTTAGCCAGTGATCGTTTTCTTCGCAATATTATGTAGAATCTTTACAAGTATTCCATAAAAACTAAGTCAATAATGCACAAAGCGTCGTATCACGCGATTCAAGTCTGATAAACACAAGGTAAAGGCATAGAGTATAATATGGAATTATGGAGCTAATGAGGAAAAAACCCGCTACGAGCGGTGCGGGCAGCAGACACTGCGGGGGAGTGCGGGGCGCGGCTTTCTCTGCGGTACAGCCGACCGATATAAAGAGCGCCTCGCGATGGAACACTTCGGCATTCGGTGAACAGCCGTCTCGCCCGCATCGCCCGCTGCTCCTTCCATGGTTCCCTGTATTGTTTTGGCTTGCTGCTTTTATTGACCGATTTTTGTGATTGTCACTAATACAATAACATACAAGATTAGATAGTTATTTATAGGTAAATAGTCTAACCATCTGCAAATAGTATCATGTCAAGGTCGTTAGTTTCATTGTGTCTTCCCACGAAGGTCGGCCAGTGTGCCTCGTTTGGACCGGAAAATAGGTGTACACGAGGAAATCCGCCGTCCGTTCTTCAAGGCATTATTGAAATGCCTTCTAGCCGATTATACTGTAGGTGTCTTATCAGACTTCACATGCCAGCTGTCCCAGTAAATCTTTCGGTTACGTCACCCTGAACGCGTAAACAGCTGTTTTCAGCTAGGTTCTTTTGGTTTTTTCGTTCGTGGTAGGGGATTTCTTTATTGTGTATTGCTCGTCGTGCGCAACGACTGTAGCTTTTGTTGGTTACCTAATTTCACAGCAAGCAGCGAGCGGTACACAGGCTTACGAAGTGAGAGGCCGTCACAACCGGTCCGTTCGGCTCGCTCGACCGAGAGATATACAACTACGTCGCAGATAGTGTTCTCGCTTGTGGATTGGCTTATATGCTCACACATATAAATAAATATTCAGCAGCTTTGTTTCTAGGTAATCGTTCAGAAAGCATTGTGAGATACAAAATACATAATGTATTTTACAATTCCACGGGACAAACCCGGACGCAAACCAGCGGTCGTGTGCCCCAGCCTCGAGTTAACGTGTTGTATCTTATTGACGTAACATCGCGGAGGTGGCACCGTGCGTGCGATGCAAATTGAACTTTAAATATGCCTAGTTGTTGGTACAATATTCGTTCTACCGATGTTGGCATACGTCAGTAGTGTACGATAATAAATGGTTCACTTCAACACGAATCGTAGCGGGAAATCCACGCGACTGGTTTGTGATCGCCACCATGTTAATTGCTTACAGACTTGTTATTTTCTTTACTTTATGATGTACGATAATGTGTATTGGCAATAATTATTGCTAAGTTGTTTACAGTTCAACCTTCACCCCAGAAAATGCTGGACTGGAATGGAATTGAAAAGGATACTTGAAAACAACAAAAGAATCTGACAAAACAAATTACAGTCTTCCATTTTGCATAATTTAACCTTCAATTTAAAATACTTATTAACAGTAACAGTAGCAGGAAGCAAAACATATTTTGTAACGAATGGAAATTCTACTTTTTAGATAAGATACTAAAAGTCAATTTAATTAACTAAGTAATATAATTGCAATTAATTCCCTTTTTTATCACGGACTTATCAAATTTTAATGTATCGACCGGCAAAATTATCGCGAAATTGAAGAAGATAGGCAATCGATTGATCGTTTGAAAAACAACCAATAGATAACGAACTGATCTGAATATTAAGTGACCGCGTGCCCTTTGAAAGGCAATAAAAACTTTTAAAAGCTGTACTCGTACTGCCAATCTTGAGACTATCCACTTAATGAGCAATACTGCAATAAGTACTAGGGCTATTTATAAATAAACATAAGAGTGAAAACGTTCAAGTAGTTGACGTGTTGATAAACAATTTTCTGTTTGAACAAGATGTTTTCCGTTTTGAAGATACGTAGCGGAAAGAACAGTGTCTTACTTATAAGAAAGGAAAATTTCAAGTCCAGTTTGAGAACTGAGAATTTGGCAATGCGTCCGCGGAAGAAATTGTTCTAACACAATTTACTAACGGTAATAGTCACTTTCATCGCAGCAGACACATTTAAAGGCGAAGTGAGTGGCCAGTTATTCGTGAGGTTTCTACGATACTATTTGCATATTCGCCGACTTTCTAATGGACGATGCGGCCGCTCTTGTCGCAATCGTCGGCAGCGGTGAGGTAACACTGATTCATTTAATTATATACTTATGTCGAAAAAACAGTATTCGAGTCTCGCGCATTGTTGCCATTGAACACTGTTGTGTATGCCAGTCTAGCTTGGGTTTTTTCGCTCGCTCGGCGCGCGCTCATTGGCCGCAGCCCCACTTATTAAAAAGTCGCGTTCGAAAACCAGAATACCTTGTCTTTACGTATATTCGATCGATTAAGATTTAAACCAGGCAATCGTGGCACGAATCTATCGACACCACCGAATCGAATAATTTGCAAACTAAGCAATTTTCTGTTTCTTAGCAAACACCCAGCGCTGATACGGTTGCGAAAATTTTGCGGTTGCAATACCTAATCAAACATTGTCTTGTCGACAAATAAGTAAATTCTATTTTACGTAAAGCTTCTATTGCGGTGAATGAACTATGTTAATTATTTGCGCGTGGTATATGATTAGATTAGTACACTCAGGCCACTTGAGCGTGTATTTTGTTATCGTAGCTTCCTATACTATAGATACCGTTGATTACGTCAAACTTGAGATTACTATTTGGGCGTGACAAAATATAATAAAGTTTTGCTCAATGTTACTTTGGATAAAAACATTGAAGTATAAAATTATGTGCGTTGCATTGTAAATATCACGAGCGCTGCGGTTGACGGGTGGGTCTTTGCAAGGATTCATTCTGGTGCCGTTCTCCTTCGCGGCGGCCGCTCGCGACCTTCCGCTAGAGGAGGGGCACCTCTCACCGGCGACGTGACTGCAACCACGGCCTTACGTCGCGAGGCTGTATCGAAACCTCTACGTAACGAAGCTCTTTCCAGCCGCGGTTACTCAACGCCCGATAGTTCCGTCGATACATACCTACATACTTGCTTTGCCGTATAAACCACCAGCAGATCACGTGATTACCTTGCGTAACGAATTATTGCCGGCACACCTTTTGATACAACGTGAAATACATAGAAATCTTTCATTATTGAGACACAAATAATAATGGTGAAACTATTACTTCAGTTGCGAAAACAGAATAACATCAGCTAAGATTGTCCACTTATCATGAACAAAAGAGCAAAAACATCCGAAAAACCTGATTGCGAACAGGTTCAAGATAGTCGATGATAATTATTATGACGACGATGGTTAAGTAGTACGTATGAAAACATGATTCTAGAGATCGCTCCGTCAAAAACAATGGTAAGTAAAAGGCGAATGGATGTTCCCACTGCAAACAAGACCGAGCCATTGTACAAAACTTACTTTTACTAACTATCATCAGAATAACAACTTATTGTTTCATTTTCCACAAACACATTAACCAACATTCACCCACGCATTTAGGCCGTGTGGTAACTACACTAATAATGTAATAGGCCAAAACATCTCTAGATGGTGGTCTTACAAGAACACGCCTTACAAATAAAGATGTAAATAAACAAGATGCGAAAACAACTCCAAAGAAGAATGAACAGTTTAGACTTCATATTTTGCACTTCTCTGCCAGTTTGGTAAAGAACTAATCGCGGCCTCATTAAAGATTAGAGACCAATGCAATAACAAAGAAAGAAAAACATAAATGTAATAACGTCGCAAAGAGGATGTTGACACGATTGGTGATCTTGCCGGGCGTCACAATATTAGGGCAGGAGAGCCACTTGTAGCTCCAAGCAGAGATAACTTAATAGTTTGATCGAAGTTTAGTAAATTCCGATAATTGACATGCATATGAACTCCAATCATTTAGTGTTGGATACAACTCACGTACATTTACAGATTGTAATTAATCTACCTGCAAAGATTATTCAAATCCCATAAATTATAATAAGGGTAAACTAAAAAGGGATCAATTATATGAAACCTTTTTTGATGTTATCTCGCGTCGAAACATTAAGAAAGGAACAATACAGATTCAATGATGTATTAAAAAACAAATAAGAGGCAAACAAGCAACAAAATGGTATTCAACGCTTCAAAATGTAGCATACTGATGCGAAAGGGGATTGACCGAGGTTATTTCCCTCAGGACTCGACGCTAAGAAAGAGGTTATCTGGAAAAAATAAGCTCGTCTAATAAAAGGCAGACAAGTCACGATTTTCTTTAAAGGTTTACCCTGTGATTTCTAGGCATTCATTTAGAGGACAAACATTGTTCACATGACACCAATGAGATTTTTAACTTTTAATTTAATTTTTAATGTAGTTAACAGTACTTCAAGGCAGTCGAAACTGTCGATGCAGTATCTGACGCACAATATAACGACGAGACCAGATAATGTCGCAAGTATTTAGATCAAGGTGCGAAACACGCGTTCGAGAGTCGAGATTGGATCCGAGGAATTTTTGTTGAAGATCACGCTCGCGCTCATGTTGAAGCGCATAAATTCATAATGAAACCAAAGCGGAATATACAGCAGTAGAAATTAACGATAAAACAAGAAATCCACACACGATTCAATTGAATATTAAAACGGAAAACAATTTCAAACACAATCAAAAGGGAAATTCGCATTGCAATGAACTAAAAATGAAGAATTTAGATATGGGGTCACAAAGGGGACAAAGTTATACTTTAAATTACTTTTTTATCAAATCCCGGTGTGGTTTGTAACAGATAAGAAAATGTACAGCTGATAGTAACAACAATAACATAATATGTATAAGCAACATACTATTATCAGCGAAAGTGCTCGTAATTTCGAGAGAAGTCTGATATTATGACTAAGAAAAAATATCTTAACACAAACAAGAACTTTCCGATACAAGCATTGGAACTCGGAATTAAGATTTTTCTTAAGAGCAATCCGGCCGGTGAATGAGTTGTGTTGTGTGTGAACGTTGGATCCAGAACAATCCAGTAGCATAGACGCGGCGCCGACGCGACGTGACGCCGGCCACGCCTCCGACGCTACGGGTTTATATATTACGTCTGCTACCGACGCAATTATTGATGTAGAAGAAACACAAAATCTATACTTGAAGCCCCACTGACATTTACATCACGTTTGAGATCACAAGGAATTTGTAGCCCTATAGAATAGACTGATAAATGTACACATACACACATCAAAAGTGTCTAGGGATCAACATATATTTTTGCAATAACTTTTCTCCTGATTGATATTAATTAAAATGTTCTTTAAGGATTCATCAAATAAAGTGTTATCGTTTGTCACAGTAACGATAAACCAAGTCACCTTTGCATTCATAAAGAAATTTGCCATTTTCCTAATAAAGGGATTTTTGACATTTGAACCACTAACATTAAAGTTCGAAAAAAAGACTGAAATAACAGTTTTCTTTAAAATTTTATTGGGTAACTTAAACAATTAATAATCCGTGTTTCTACCGCGAACACTAACAACACAAGAACATCGGTTTGGTATACTCAAAATGAGTTCATCCAAATCACGCTGTGGAATGGCCGCCCATGTTCGTTGCAACAACAAAACAAGGTCTTCTTGCGACTGGATACCCTCCATATTCGGCAGAGCTCTTCTCTGTAGCATATCCCATGCATGCTCAATCGGGTTCAAGTCTGGCGACTGAGCAGGCCAGGGCAGGACATTGATGTTAGCTGCGGCGAGAGTCTGTCTTACAACTCTTGCGGTGTGCGGTCGTGCATTATCATGCATTAACTGAAATAAGGGACCGATTTGCACTTGTAGAGGAACGATGACGTCTGATACAATCGTCTCAGCATAAATTTGAGCGTTGAGGTTGCCTCTGATCCAAATCAACTCAGTTCTTCCGCCGATCCAAATACCCGCCCATACCATGATGGTTCCACCACTATAAGGATGGACTTCCTGGCAGGATTTTAATCGCTGTTGGCGTCCAGGGGTTCTCCAGTGTCGTATACGTCTTGTATCCGGTCTCATACCAAAACGAGACTCATCAGAAAAGCACACGAAACGCCATTGTTCTTCTGCCCAATTTCTGTGTTCAAGAGCCCATTGATATCGAATCCTACGATTGTGCATTGCTATAGGTGGTACCCGTAGCGGTCTTCGGGAATGAAGGTTCACTTCATGCAAGCGGTTTCTGACTGTTTGGTCGCTAATTAAGTTCCCTGAAGAGTGATGAAGCCTCACGGCTAACATCATGGCGGTTATTGTTGGAGCTCTTCGAGTTAAGATTTGAATGTATCGGTCTTGTCTCCGTGTGGTGCAGCGATACCGTCCTCCATGGCGCTCAGCCACGGTACCAGTGCTTCGGTAACGTGTCCAAAGTCGACTGATAACACTCTGACTTGTATTCAGAGCTAAAGCCACAGTACGTTGCCGGGAACCAGCTTCTATCATTCCCACGGCTCTGAGCATTTCTTCCCTGCTTAAATGACGTCGCCGCTCCATAATAACGTTGGTTTTAATCAGTAGTAGGGAAACAGTAGCACTAATAATGTCTTCAATGCGTTGTATGTTTTTATAGGGAAAATATTGACAGCTGATTTTCATCTTTTACTCGAATTTGATTTACAGTTCCTGATTCAAATTATGAAATGCACCAAAAAGGATCCATATAAATTTATAAAATCATAAATTTATTACAAAGCCACATCTCAATCTCAAGAAATCCGCATAAAAATGCTTGATCCCTAGACACTTTTGATGTGTGTATTACGTTCTCTAAAATTATGGCTGGCGTCGAAGCTAACAATAGGTTGAGCTAAATGGGCTCAGTAAGTGTATTATGAGAACTCGCGAAGTCAAACTAAAACAAAGCTGCAATGGGTAATTAATAATCTTCGATAACACTGAAGTCTGTATAAATGGGTTGTTCTAAGCGTTTCCTTGATTGTCTAGCTGCTTGTTCATGTCTAGATTTTGTTTTTACATTGACGATTTTGTGAAAGGGATTCTAACATAATATCAGAATGATGTATCAGAGTTCTGGAACAATAATCCGCAATTCATCTATAGTATCAGTGCCAACAAGGTTGCAAATAAATTAGCCATGTCAATAATAGTTTGAGACTGAAAGGCGAACAACGACAGAGCACAACACACACAATAAAGCAGACAAATTGACTGCGAAACCACGCGCGGTGGCCAAATTCAATATGCTGTAGTCGAGTAGGTGCGGCTTTATTGTTTCCAGGCGGATATGCTCCCGACCAAATTATCGTTTATTTTGACCAAGATTTGTGGACGGGAAAAATGTTTTTCAGTAACCACAATGATCAATAAATGACTATTGAAAATAAGTCTAAAATTCTCACGACTTTTGGTCGAGGCTGAAAGTTGGTTACTTTCTTACTACCTGAAATACAAAAGAAGCTGAAATGTGACTAGAATGCCTAGAAGACCGGATAAATTTTGTTCATGATGTGATTGGCAACACATTAATGGCTACTTGTGGTGAGGGTTATTGTAACAGGAATGTATGGAGGAATCCGAATCCATATACAGAGACGTATACAGTCTCCTCGTATTACAAAAAGTAAAATTGTTTTTTCCCATAAGGTCCACGGAGAAGCAGGCTCTGTAATTGATATTTTGTTCTCAAATTGAAGCAATCAAATAATGAGTATTAGACATACTACATGATTGGATAAAGGTCAATAGGGCGATGGAGGCGTTTATGATAGACTTAATATAAGCTAAGCTAAATTCCTAGCAAATAGGAATTAGAACAAATAATATCGATATGGTAATTCAATATTTTTGGCACCTATAAAATTGTGACAAAACGAAAACGTTGTTCATGTGCCTAATTTGCGTCAAGTTGTAAAATTTCACTCTCAGCAAACACAGCCGTTATTTAGTAGTGACAAATTC
The DNA here is from genome assembly GCA_954870645.1 of Agrotis clavis. Taxonomy (NCBI): domain Eukaryota; kingdom Metazoa; phylum Arthropoda; class Insecta; order Lepidoptera; family Noctuidae; genus Agrotis; species Agrotis clavis. Next base: position 11,176,312 of record OX940933.1, read on the forward strand.
ACGATAAAAGATGGAAAAATTGTGAATGGAACAAGACGATAAGTGAAGTTACCGTATTGGTATCAATTTGATGAGATTAGACTAAATCCTATCGATTGAATTGTTTGCAAATAAAGTTGAATTCGCAAAGATATGCGTAAGTGTACATTAAAAATAAACAGCCAACCGTGCCGTAGATGATCAATACAAAATTGTACACGACACACGGCGAACTGTTGGCCTCTTGTTTAGCTAATAAGATTTGTTGTATAACGGGCAATACGACTCGAGCGACCAACAGGGCGAAAACAATTGTGGACAAGACCGGTTTCCTCACTAATGCTGTATGGTGTCGGTGTCAGATTTAAGATACTCTTGACTTATGCAAAAGGGAATATGAACCTAAAAATATTAAGTTAAATGCAAGCTATTTTAAAGAAGTGAAGAATTCAAAAAGAAGCATAATTTAGCTTGGAGAGGCCAGTCTTTTTTACAATAACCTATTGAATAATTTTGACAGAAATAAAAATTCAGAATGAAATCAACATACACAAAACAAAACAAGACAAATGCAATTTAAACATACAATACTAGACAAGTAAATACGTACAGGAAAGGAACATTTTCTAATGCTAAATAAATGATTCTTTAAACGTTTCTTAAATAGAATTGTCCCAGCTGTTTGTGCCTCACGTCATAGCGAATTGTAAATGGATATCGGTTCAATACCCCATATTTTACATTCAAATCGATTGTATGAACGAATGACGATTGAAGCTTCTTGTCTATAGTATTTTAGGATAACATTTTCAGTGAATTGAAAATGGAATCGTACCGTTCACCTTTTTGCGGTTCTAGTTTATGCTTCCAAAACTTTGAACTCTAATACATTTAATAGTGTGTAATGTTGGTTTTTAAGTGAATTTCAATAAAAACACGTGTATATTGATTTTTGTACAAAGATATAGCACGTGTATAAAATGACAAATAAATGTTTTGAATAACGAAGACTTGAGCAACGATGTTTAGTCACATTTGTTACGGCGTGGCATTACATTCATAATAAATAGGTTTCGAGGTGAAGGCCGTATAGCTCTTGCTAACATTGCTTTTTTGGAACACAAAACAGTTTATAACAGGACACTAATTGGTTTTTACATTGCTTTGTACCTATTTAATTGTATCGATTAATGGATCTTATCTAATATCTTTAAACGAGCAATTCTTGTATATTTATTTATATAATATAATCAGGATCTCGGAAACGGCTCCAAGGATTTTCATGAAAGTTACAGATTAGGGGGTTTTCGGCTCAAGGAATCGATTTATCAAGGTCCCAGGTTCGAGAAAAGCTCGGTTCCCAAGATATAGACATTTTAAAAACCGAGCGAAGCTCGGTCAACCAGATACATATTAATATATTAATTTGATTAATACTCTGACGGAGTAAGTGAGAGGTTTTATTTTACCCTAAAAGCGAACCGAGATGGAGCACAAATTGAGATAACTTGTTGGGGACATTCTAAACTGACATGAGTTTTCTTCAGATTCGGATAGAATCGGTCCCGGATAACAAAAAAAAGGTGAAAGTGACTATCCTTCGAAAATTGGGGTCTTATAACGTCACCGGCGAAAACGGTAGTGCATCATTGTAACAGTAATATATCGGAGTTTACCTTTGTGAATGCCGTGACGGCATCCAGAATGTATAAAAAAATCAATTTATTGTTGATTACCGCCTACTCAGGTGAAGTTCAGAATAGTGCTGCGAACAAGCGGTAACTTTTACCTGGTTACGTAATTCTGCCAGGCACAATTTATTATCGGCTACATTGCGAGCTTTCGTAATATAAGCCAGCACTGCTTATGCACTTTATATCTACTTGTCCTCTTTTCATAGACACCCGGATGTTTTGGGCCTTGGTTAAACTAGACGGCACGCGTTTACAACAGCTGCTAGTAAATCCTTGTAAATCATCTTAAATTGACATTTGCTGGTTCAATTCTTGTTGAGTCTATTGTGGGAGTACGTCTTAAGGAATATCTTTAAGATTGGCTGTGAATTCAACTGAGTAGGAATAGATGATAACTTTAAGATAGAATGGAGTCGAGTGAAAGCTATAATTATAAAAGTGTTTATTTTTTCTTTTTCAACTTTTGCGTTACTTGCAATTGATATTTGACAGACAGCTGTTCTTGATTATTTTGTAATGCTTTTTTTCAGCATTTTGCAATTGCAACAGCTGACACGTTTAAAAGTAATAATTTTTAGTTTCTTTTTACTATTTACAAGGCTACTCAATTCACGGGGTTTTGAGCTACAATTATTTCTATGGGACAGTCAATAGAATAAAATAAATTAATTCTAATGTATCAGTGAAGTTATTAAAATGCGATGATTCCCGATGTCCACCCCCAGCTTGTCCCCCGCTGGGGGACAGCGCAACTTTTTCTAAAAAATGTTCCCAATGTCCACCCCGGGGTGGACATTAGGAACTTTTTTTAGAAAAAGTTGCACTGTCCCCCAGCGGGGGACAGTGATACGATTTTTTAAAAATATTTACGTTGTCCCCCACGGGTGGACAGCGCTACAATTTTAAAAAATGAGAATTCTCAGTGTCCACCGCGGGTGGACGGAGATACTTTTTTTTATTTATTCCCATTTAATTGTTTTTGTAAACTTTGAGTGAAGACTCGTTACAGATTAAAGACTTTAGAAGGAAGATGATGAGATTATTAAAATAATAATAAAAACAAATTATGTATTTTAAAATCAACGTTTATTTTAAAAAAAAATCTTCTTTTAACACCACAATTAAAAATTCAAAAGTAGGTTTATTTATTGTAATAATTTTGTTTTAAAATTTTCTTTTGAAATTGACTAGGATATGACATTTATTTTTAATTATATACACCTGAAAAGTATTTAATCATTTAAAATGTTCATACAAGATAGAGTAACATTATACCAATTTTTCTAATCCAATTTTACAGGCTCGCTTTATTAAAAGTTTTCATCAAACAAACTTATAATAAAACGAGCCCAGAAGAATGCTAACTAAAACTTTACTAGTACACACGGCTAGATAATTTGTTTGTTTGTGTAGTAGTTAGTTTGTTTGGTTCAACCTATACAATACCAGTTTGTCTTGATCTCGCTTTGTGAAATCTTTCCGCACACTCAACGGTCAGCTTATATTGGTTTTGCATAGTTTGATGTGTAGCCAAACAAACTAAGATATGTGTGTACAAACTAAGATATGGTTTTAAACAAAATGATCTAAGTATGTGAAATTGTTAAAATAGTATTTTTTCATAACTAAGCTTACATTTATAATCTTTATATTTCATTACTAGTTTTTTTTTCAGTCAAAGTATTAAAAAATAGTTAAAAGGGCTCGCTACCGGGAATAAATAAAAAAAGTATCTCCGTCCATCCGCGGTGGACACTGAGAATTCTCATTTTTAAAATTGTAGCGCTGTCCACCCGTGGGGACAACGAAAATATTTTAAAAAAATCGTATCACTGTCCCCCGCCGGGGGACAGTGCAACTTTTTCTAAAAAAAGTTCCTAATGTCCACCCCGGGGTGGACATTGGGAACATTTTTTAGAAAAAGTTGCGCTGTCCCCCAGCGGGGGACAAGCTGGGGGTGGACATCGGGAATCATCGTTAAAATGTGACGGGCGCAGGCCGAAGACTTACAAGTGTATGCCTGATCTTTTGACCTTTTAGCTCAACAATTGGAAAGTAAATATATAATGAACTTTAAATAGATTCAACGAATAAAACACTTGATAAAACTAGAGGATATCAGGTTATTTGTAAACATGAAACACCTGCATTAATATTCAATTATTTATAGACTTTGATTGAGTAAGAATTGAGGTTCTTACCCATTCTTCTCCATACGAACATACACTTCCGAATGTAGAATCAATACCATTTTCATTTGACGTTCAAACGTGTTTATTTCATAGTCTATTTGCAATAATACCTAAATGGTTTGTCTTTGAATCATTTATTGTTTGCTCATTATTTGGGCTACTTAACAGATTTTAATAAATTAAATTGGTAATCAAAAATTCCAACCGGTACTCGTAAATCAGTGTAGTACTCGCGAATACAAATATCATACATGTGCGTAATTACCTATTTGTTATTCAACAATAACACTGCAACCATTATCAGTGGGTTATAAGTACAAATGGCCCGTAAACTGATTTGTTGCCTTCGAATCTTATTACGTAGCAATAAGGTCGACAACGGAAAAACACTTGAAACCGACGGTGAGCTAGTTGCAATGTCACATTGCACGCATCATTGCATACAGTGATCTCATTCGCTGCCAAATTGAGTAAATGCCGCAAAGAAAAAAATTTGATAATGAAATTCATTTCCACTATTTTCGGATTTCTATTACAAAATAAATTGATGTTATTAATTTTAAAGATAACACTAATGAAATAAATGTTTAAGGCGCGTCTCGTCGTGTGCCAAAGGGGTGTCTATGAATTTATCACTTTTAGGACAGACTTTCAAAACATAATTATGGAATATTTAATCGTTCTTTATTTTGTCGCAGTTAATTTGTAATATCAATAAATAATAAAATAGTTTTGTGAGTGAAGATCAAAGTCTCTGTGAATTGATTGATAATACTACATTTGCTTAGTAGCAACCATTTCATTGAAACGCTACTAAATTACTTAAAAGCTCCATTGATTTTTCCAGAATTCTATAATGCACACATTCATCACAAGCCGTTGACGGAAAACATCTCGAGGAAACCGGCATTTCTGAGGAGAAATTCACAGCGTGTATCATAAGAAGTGTTGGCCGTAGCGACAGTGGCGCCACCCATCACTGGTCATAAACACAGCGTCATGTGGATGTTCGCAGTGTCAAATGTTTACGACTGCTATATTAGTAACTTCGGTCGCGATATTTAGCACAAAGATGTGTGGCTATAAACCCACTAGTATTAAAAATAAACTGGACACTTTATGAAGGAACGATCGTCTTTTAACTGAGGCATAATAACTAAAACGATAGTTTAGTGCGCAGCGCACACAAGCTGATTATTTTCACTGTTTGCTTTAAAAAAAATATGTAATAAATAATATTGAGCGTGATTTTACGCATTGATTTGAGCATACAAGACACACAAGCTACATTTTGCGTCCACTTCCTCGTTGGGCATCGAAAGCGGTATTAGCTATGTATGATGGACACGCGGCGTCGGCGCACACGACAACTTTCCCTTCTTTAATGGAAAAACAGCATTAAAACGAGAGCCTTAAGGATAAAACTCGAAAGACACAAGCGTTACGCGTGGGATACCGGCTTGACCACAGCTCTAGTTAGCCAAGGTGTTGACAATGTTTAATATAATGCTATTCTCAGTCAGCGTGCAAGGACTGCTCAGTTTTCTCAGAAATCTTTAAATACACACCTCTAGAGATTCTTTGTTTCAATCAAAATGGTCATTTTCGCTTTAAATGTAAAGTTAATATTACAGAGACCTTATCGACGTGAGACAATCAATCACGAGTTTTCGTATTTATTTACATAATTGCTATAGCGCGGATCACGCTAAGCCTTACCTGGCAACCATTTCTACGAATCGAATGCTTGAGTAAAGATGAAGCGCTACAGATAACGAAAGACAGAACGTCGCCGGATATCGAAAAAAACTTGTAGATCGAAACAGAATTATGCGCATTTCTGTTTAACATAAATACTGTTGTTGCGTCCTAAATGCCAGAATGGAGTATACGGAGGTCGTTAGTTGAAATTGCCTCGATTAATTTTATTTGGGTGTGTCAAAATAGGCCAAGTAGGTAGTAATGATTGTCGTTAACAACTATGAAGTCGATTGAACACCATTAAAGCCGAAAAGTGAAAGCTTGAGAATGAAGCTCAATAATTATCGATGCTAAATTTTTTATCAATTGCCGTGTAGTTGAGACCACCGTGAAAATGCGCAACTGTCGGAACAATTTTATGGGGACTGTTAATTCTTCAATTTTGTTTGATGGTGTAACCAAACCTCCAGAAGTGGAGAAAGAAGGACCTAAAAAAACACACATACAGACAGCTTAACCTTATAACCTGTGTCCTCCATTTAACCTAAACCAATTTTTTTTCAGGACTAAGTTCCCCAATTCGTTCCAAGATAACGTATCAGATAAACTTAAGCAAGGGTTTCTACTGCACTCGTCATCGTTGTATGATTCTATGAGACTGTTATTACAAGTATGTTGACGTTACGGTATGTTTCATTATTAGCATGACGAAGGATTTTCCTAAGGAAGGAAAATGTGTAATTTTTTACTTTCTGCGTAGTAAGTAGTTTTTGACGTTTATGGATCTAAGTTGTAGCGGCCCCAATTACAATCCAAGATACGCCCAAATCCATCGGCGTGCGCTCAGGTCCAATAGCAAAAGCACGCGCTGCGAAGTGAAAGTGAATAGCGCGCACGTACGGTCGGCCCGCAGCCCCAATAAGACGACACCGCCACCGCCGTCCGCATACTTCAGCAATTACCACGAGGAAATCAGCACCGTTCCGCCAAGTCACTCCCAGAACTCTGGCTGAAGACGCCGCCGAATAGGCCAAGCAGCAGACTCTTTATAACGTGCATCCTACTATTGCAGTCTTGCTGCCATAGCGAAAATATTACATCAATTTGCACAACAATACAAAGATGAATGAGTGGTCTCTGACACCATTAAAAGTAATGAGCAAAAATGCACTGGCATTTCTAAACGATCAACCATTTTCCTACAATAGTTAGATTCATCGTAAGGAGATTTTGTTTCCTGTACGACACGTCTACCGAAACAATATTCAATTTTATCTTTACGGGATATCAAATGAATGTACATCCAACCCTGACCCCAAGGTTGAATCGAGCACATGCATCCAACCGGCCTCAGCAGCTATCGATTCTAAGGCTCTTCTACATTGATTTAGTTCCGGTCGGCAATAGATCGTGAATTTGAGTTACGTAACGATTAGTAACGTTGTTAAAACATTGACTACTGTGTAGTCTATTCGATGGTAACGTTTTATTATTTGTATGAAGTGTTGCGTGTGAATGTCTCAAAGAAAATGGAAAGTAACACAAGATTAAATTTACGCGCGTAATTTCCAATAGTTAAATTATTTCAAGCAAAAAGCAATACGACAATGAGTAAGTAGCTAATAGTCTGACGTCAATGTCAATACGCAAGTTAAATTTATTTGATCACTTCAAACAGCGTGTTTTTAATGTAAACTGAACCAAGAGTTGTTCTAAATGAAAAGGCATTGCTAAACAATATAAACAATAGAAAGAATAGACGGTGATTGGGTAACATTGATTGAAATGTGAAATAAACGCAATTTAAACAGAACCTCAGATCAACAATAAGAGTTAATTTCCTTCAAGCGAAAAGTTTTCTAGAACTTTAATTAATGTTTCCAGAAAACCAATAAATGAACATTTTGATAAATTTCATAAACAGATGTAGGTACGAAAATCCTCGGAATGTGTTTGCACAGGTGACTTATAAATGAGTGTTGTGTGATGCATAATCACTAACACTACATAATAATTAATCCGCGACTGTATGTCTGAACGCAACAAACTCAAAAACTACTAGATGGATTTCCATACGGTTTTCACTAATTGTGAAAAACGAAGTGATTCATGAGGAAGGTTTACGTTTATTTAATTTGACGTTTTGTGTAAATTGGCTCTGATGATCGTTACTGATGTTTCCAAAAACCAAATGGGGCCTTTAATCTGCTACCTGGGCCCACCTGGGCAAAGACGAGGCAAGCTTTTGCAAGTAAAATTAATTTAGTTGTAGCAATATTTTCGTACAAGGCTTCCTAAGATTGGGCCAAGTTTAACGCGAGACATAAAGGCGTTAAAAACAATAGGCCCGTATTCGAGATCTTTATGAACAGGACGGTAAGTACAACAGGTCGTCCTTGTAGCGAGTGTAAACACTATTGTTTGATCACGTGGCTGCACCCATTATGATCTGATAAAGGGGTTCACGCCAACACACCTTTGTTCTATAACTACATTCGTAACAATATCTGTCATAGAAACGCCTATTCCACTGAATTTGCATTATTCCCAATGAGGCCCGTTGAAAACAGTTATTGATTATACATATTATTGGGGTATTGATTTAATTTAAACTTAATCATTCAAAGGATTGGATTTAGTATTGAGAATATGTTAATAAATCAAGTCAGTGCCACGTTTCAAGTTAAACAAGGTTCTAGGGAAGGTTATATGAACAAATTCTATAATGAGTAATACAGAGAAATCGCCAATCGGCTGATAACCTTCAGTAGTCAGTCAGGCATTACAAGATGGGTAAAATATAGCGGGAAGCAGAGATGAGATGGAGGTTAATGAGTGGACCCCAGAACATTGAATCTATGTCACCATGTCGTTGTACTGTTGCCATGGCCCTAGTAACCATAAAACTGATCGTACTATACAGTCTTGAATAAAATTACAACAGCAAGAGGTAAGTGGCCTGAGCCTGGCCTTATACTACATACGTCTGTTGAACAACGGTATATTTTTTCAATCCCTGACAAGTTCAATTCAAAGATTATTGTGTACATTTTGAAAGGAATTTATACCCGACACTTGAGAATTATCTTTTAAATCAAAACATACATTTTCGTTTTATACAAAATCGAATCCTGTTTTCAAGGACTGCGATAATGTTCTGTAAACCGTTGGTGAAGGTAGTAAAGTGTTGGGAGGACAATGACCTGACCGAGTCAAGACGTATTCCAACTTACATTGTGAAGGAACATTCAATTTTACAATGCAGAACATTGGGTTCAATGTACATAGGAGGATGATTCATTAGATGCAGAGATAAGATCGATACTAGAGTTGGCGATATGCTATGTTCGGAAAATTAATGCGCATAGCATCTGAACGGCTGAATACTATTACAGCTTACATTGGATTCTTATAATCTCTTTATCAATTTTGTGCAAAAAATAACAAGTTACATGATCAAAACAATTCCGGAGTGTCGGTCCTGAATCCTGATGCGTGTTCAAACATTATCGCGAAAGGGGACAACGGCCGTCGCACCTGTGACACGGTAATAATATCTACAGTACTCCGACTTCATACAAACGGACGAAACGTGAGCTATGCCTACTCGCCTCGATGTCGGGGCGCGCTCGGGGCGCAGACAGTCACGACTGTACTGCAGTGACGAACGGACGGTGTGTTATTTTAAAAAAAAAAACAGTTCAAGTACTTACATATTTAATATGACGAGTAGGAAATATTGTGCTGTTTTTGGGTGTATGAATTCGTCAATAATGCATCCAGACATAAGTTTTTTCAAATTACCTGGAAACTCTGAAAGGTACTGACTATAAAATACCTTTACTTATTAGTAGGTAGGTACACAGTGTGTGTCTTTTTAATGGATAAGTATTTTCTTTTATCTCACGAAAACAATGGTATTTGGAATAGTACCTAAATTAAATAAATACAGTGAATAGAGTAATGGAAAGTTATTGAGACGAGTGAAATAGGTAAGTTATAGGCGGTTCTGAATGAATCATGATACGGTAGGTACTTACGCCTGTGTTAAAACTCCGGTGCATGTGTGTTTTGTTAGTTTGTATAATTCAAAGTAAAGACAATATGGTGTAACGGCGCGGTGGGATTGTCGGCGGGCACGGAAATGAAGCAGTGAGCTTCATTTACGGTACGGTGTACAATCAACGTATATTCAGTGTACTACATAAACTATACATCACAGTCATGAATATTAATCTAGGAACGTAAAATAAAAAACTAAATAGAAATCACCAAAACTAAATAGAAACAAAAAGTAGGCAAATGTAATTAAAATGCTGGAGACGGGCAGCCCTAACGCATGTTTACGTACCGCGCGGCTGTAGGCATTTATTTCTATCATGCGGCCGAGTTCCACTACTGATAGATAATTATACTGTGCTGTGAGGTGCAATCCACATGTGCCCACTAGCGACTGGAACTGTTGCTATTTTTACACACTCCACTCTATCTTATTTACTATTCTGGTCTGCGACTCATTGAATTGTGGTTATTATGTGCAAGTTGGATATGTGCCAGCGAGTCTCGGACCTAACACACCGATACAGAGATATTCAAGGAATGATGGCGAAGCGTTTTCAGAGAACAGCTTATCCCGAGCATATTCATAGGAAGACTAAAAAAATTACACAAAGCCAAGGTTGACCTGCTATTAAGTTTAACAGTGTTTGTTACAATTTACATAATGTTTTATGTTGTTTTGCATAAAATGGCTATAATTTAAGTAATATAGAACAAGTTCGATCCTTTAATTGGCATTAATAAAGTTAGTTAGACAATACAGGAAAACATTGAAGTGTGACGTTTTAGATTTCGAATGAGGTGGTCGGGGTCGTTTACATACGATACGAGCAAGTGACTCTCGACGAGCAACAAGAGAAGAGATCACGTCAAACCGGCAGGCGAGTCGAGCGGTGGCAACAAGCAAACCGGTCGAAGGCGCCGGGCGTCGGCGGCGTCGGGCGCGGGGATCGACCGGGGATTAACACCTTGTAAACAAAATGGCATTAGCCACGTTTTTTGCAATGAGCGAGCAGTAGCTGTGACGTTAGCTGTATTACTTGTTGCATCTAACCGAACCAAATATAATCTACCTACACTCTATACTTCAATTTCACACAGCTTTGCGCAAATTCGCCATCTTCTCTTCATGGTTGTATGGTTTATGTGACGTAATTTATCGACCAACCCCACGCGTTGCGCGAAAGTTTATAAGTAAACAAGAGGCTGCCGTTTCGTCAGAGGAAAAGGCCTGATGCAATATCAAATAGTGTAAACCATAGATGTATTGATACAATGTCACTGACTGTCAGTTTATAAGTCGACTAGGTTGAATGACGAGGCCGCTTTGAGTACGTGACGGCTTGTAATCCGCATTCAATTTGTTTTTCGAAATAATTTAGGGTAAAAAGTTTAATAGACCACCGACCGCAGCGTCAAGCAGCAAATCGAAATCGGCTAAGTGGGTCATCATATAATTTCGCAAGCGTATCGAGTGCCGCAAGCGTTAACTGGTACGCCCGAGGCGAGTCAAGGCCCATACGACGATGAGGCCCAGATCCTGACGAAGCTGTACTCCTTCATTACATTCTTATGCATCTTCAATATCCTTATTCGACATCGACAAGTGATTTACTTACTAATATAACTCCATGTTTAAACTAGAGCAGCTTGTTTGTTTATAAAGCCAGCTCTTGCGTGATAAGTTTGAATATAAGTTGGAAATTATAAATGTTTATGTGTTGCACTTGTTCAGTAAAATCTAAGCTGTGTTTGAAACACAACAACAGTTTACTCCGGACAACCATAAAATGTGCACACTTTGTTATTAATAAAATTTCTTAATGTTCTTCGGAACGTCATTGGTGATAAGGTCATAGAATTATGTAAAATGCACAGAGAAGTACGTGCAAAGCAGACCATTGTTATATCACACATATTAGGAAATCAAAAGGTAAAAAGATTCCAATGTATATAATATTATACTAAAGAGCTGGTATTGAAACGTATAGGAAATGTTAACATTGCATCAACAAGATAAAAACCAGGTACAATTTATTGAAAACAAAAAGGATGAATAATATGCTAAAGGGATAAATGTGAAACTTTATACTGAGCTTGACTCTCAAAACAGATAATTTATAAAAATATTAAGCTAACAAGCAAACATGATTTCGAATTGTATTTCTGAGATTTCTGCTTTACAACAACTTTGTCAAAAGTATGTAATTGTACCGTGTTTATACACGGTATCGGGGATTGTTTAAACAATTATTACGGATACTATTAGGGTATGCTAATTAATGGGTACTGTTTTATTTATGGTTTTTAAACTGCCGTTAAATACATTTGCTAATGAACCCAATTTTACCTTGGTACCAAAGGTACCTTATTTGTTTTTTTTTTTAAGGAAAATCATAGGTTATGGTTTAGACTTTAGTTTAATTTTCTTTTACCAGTAACTCAATGGTATAGTATCACCGATTACTATGATTATCTTATCAAGTACTTTTCATAAAATATTAATCTATTGAGGCACTATGCTAATTACTATGATGACAAACAGCTTGTGATTGTATTCAATACTAAATTACACATTGCTGTCCAGTCTAAATTAAACTTTCATATAAAATTAAAACTGGTCCAAATTCACTACCTTGTAGTACCCCAGCAGTTATAATTTAATAGTTTTGTAATAGCTTTGCCAAACATCAAGAAGTTTGATGTTACAACTTAATAAAGGTCACTTGGAAGGTTAATTTTTATAATTCAATAATAATGTTATCCTTCATAGATTTTCTTTTTTTGTTTACCTGTGTCAAAAGCCAATGACAGGTCATGAAGTGCACTTAGTTGTTTATTTCTTGTTATTTTTTTTTTGTATTGTTGGCCTTTTGTGATATATTGTTATTTTGGGAAATCATACTGACGTTTGCTAAAACATATCGGGGCATCTTTTATGTTCCTTTAAGTTTATTTTAAACAAGTTTGTGCTTAACGTTGCCACCTTAGGATTAGGTTTCGGAATCGGAATACACAATTACACACGCAGCAGCTCAAAATGACACTAAAACTTACCACATTTTCAACTCTTAAGAAAAATACTGAAACTCACCCCTTCATTTCCGGGTAGGAACTGTATTTTAGGTTTTGCCAATTTGTCCTGAAAAAAGAAATAACAGAGGTTAATATCTTCGTAAGTTGTAAAAATACGCTTGTTGAGGTTTCAGCAAATCAATTTGTTATTCAAGAATGTCAGATGAAGATATTGAATAGACCTGAAATCAGTAAAGATTTGATTCAGAAATATATTATTATTCGAATTTACTAAACTTTATTTATAGGTAGTACACTTGTTTATCAAGTGTTGTCTCCCAGTAGTCTGCGTAAAATCTGTGGCAAGTCGTTTCGTTAGATAATATTCAAGTTTCCATTTTAATGTTTCATTAGATCATGAACAATGCTCAAATGCCATACAATGCTCTAAGTGTGAGAGCTGCAAATAAAATAGCTAAGTAAATACTTCAGTATATAATATGACTTTTGAAATAGACATTTAATGTGATCATTTTAGAGTTATTTACTGCAAAATATTAGACAGATGTTTTAATGCATTGACGTGCAAAATATTTTAAAACTAATTTACGTAGACAGGAAAATACATCATGACATGACGCATAATATTGTTGGGTTTACAAGGTAAAACTGTAGTACTGTTATGCGTAAAATCAAAGGCAATTCACCGTGCTTTAAAGAACGAAGAACTGTGAATCATAAAAACTTTGGATTTGTTTAGCTATCACTGACAGATTTAACTAAAACTAAATTTTCGGCAGGTCATACCTACGATGGTTTAATCATTTTAACAATATAATTATGATTTATGTTATCTCACATCAATGTTTAATTTTTTTGGCTTGATGGAAGACTCAGATTGAGAGTGAGATCCAAAACGTAGTGGAAGTGGAAGATAATAAAACGGAAGTATACGCATGAAAATTTAAGTATAAAATGATAACTCTGTTAATGAAGTTATCACATTTATCTTAGACTTATAGAGACTCAAACGTGTCTATAATAATATAAGGTATAATCTAATGAAACGTCGTAATTAGACGACAAGAAGCCAAACTAGTTGGGCAACGAGTCGGGTTGGCCACAATAAGCAAGTGTCGGCAAGTCGTGGTTGCACAACCGGCGATGGTCGAACGCGAGAAACATAACTAGGCTGGGCGGCAGTGCTGATGATGTAAACTTAAAAATTGCTTTACTTACTTACTTAACTGCTAAACTCAATGTGAAATAAACTAGTTGCATTGCCGTCTAGACTCTTACCGGGAAGGGATGACCCGGAACCTGCCGTGTTTAGCATCCATGGCCCTGACTCTCGACCTCTTGAGGGTCAACCAATTACTAGGTATGCCAAATACGAGAACAATGTTTGCTCTAAAGCAATTTATACGACCATATTGTTTTAAAAATTTTACACATTAAGTGAATGCTACAAATGTGCGATAAGAGAATCGTCTAGTTTGATTAAGATTGAAATCAGTCGCGAATGTCAAACCAGTTTTTTTACTAGCAAGGTCATACGCTATTTTAATTTTCCTCTTCAAACTTAAAACACGCCAATACACCCAAAATGGTAAAAAGTAGTACATTACGAAGTTATTGATCGGTATGAAGATTACGTTTGCATAGTCTTTGTTATTGTGTTACGTAATCCTTCCTTTTATTTATTGTATTAATACACTATACATAGGTGTACTTTGGGAGCTATATAAAGATAATGACAATCATTAACAGTAAAATCTGAGTGATTAGAGTTGGGAAATAAGCAAATAACAATATTTATCAATACTAGCACTGCGTAGAATATAAAAGTTACCTTTAGCGTTACATTTAGCACATTCGTATGAATAGACGAATTGTAGTAGATAAAGAGATAAGTATACCTAAGCTACGTGTAGTAAATAAGTATAATTTTGTCGAGTAAAAAATACAAAAAGCAATTTTGGCCTTGTGTTGAATTGCTGCGTTGTACGGAGTGAGGCAATAAAATACCTGCACAAAGTGACCTTAGCGGAATATACTGGTGACCTTTAGCAAAGTAAAAAACTTTTACAAGCTTTACGTTTTTAGATTTAGTGAAAACCGAAACTATTTGATAACAGAGAACATTAGCATAGATACAATATTCATCTCATATCTTGAATTACAAACAGCTTGGTGAACTCAAAAAGTAGTTGTCACCATGTTTTATTGAAAATTGGCGATTTTGAAACATGCGAATTATCTCTACAACCAAAGCATAGTAGGGTTTAGGCGAAAACTTAACATACTACCTAACCTACATATTTTACTGACTAGAAAATAATGGTTTATGAATACAAAAATTGGATTCAATAAACTAAATTATAGTGGGTCAGTCTCATACTCTATGTTTGCACAGGAAAAGAATTTGTCAAATGCGAAGCGTGGCGTTAAGAACCGCGTTGTACGAAATGCTCTGATCAACACTCCATTAGCGACACACATTTGAATAGCAACACCGTTTTCAAAACTGCCTTATTAGGGGACTTTTGGGGCTTTATTTCTTTAGGTTGGTAATAATCGTAACGAAGGATTAGATGTTTTATGATTACTGCACGGTAAAAAAGGATTTCTTTGAATAAGAAAGACCAATTTCTTGAAATATTTGTTTATTCTAAAAATATATTTACTTAAGCCAATGCAATATTTTTAAAACAAAAATACCACTCGTATTTCATTCAGACAATTTTTTTCTTAGTTATTATGAGAAATATTTTTATTTCAAGACTTATTTAAATTTCTATCAAGCAAAATGACTTAATTGAAATCAAGAAATCTCCAGCTTCTTGCATCAAATTTAAATTATCTTAAATCAATTAAAAGTTACTTTGATTGAGATTCTTTAGTTTTAAACAGAGAAAATCTATTTTTTTTGGAACAACGTAGTCATGGTTTTCGATAAACACAATAGTATTTTACTTTGAGAAATGTATCCCTAACACAAAGGCTTTTAGCCTGAAGTCAAGAGTACTTTTTCTTTACACACAACGCAACAAAACGCAAGTTGCAAGAAGCAAGCACACACAGGCGTCATTCTCGATCTCTCGATCGATCGGGCTCTGTGTTGATTTTGCGTTTTTGTGTTGCGCTGCGAGGGCAATTTTTTTTATACGAGTTTAACAAACAACAGGCTATTAAAACGATTTTGTGTGTGAATTACGCGCTATAAACCGTGCAGGGTCAGTGGGTGATCTTAGGACTCAGGGCTGGATGCCACAAAATGGATGCCATCACTTCCTTACTACAAGCCTGGAATATTCCAGAGGAAATCATTAACAACTTTGTGCGTAAGTGATTGTTACTTATTTAAAAAATAAACTTTAATTTGGGAATGAACGAGCAACAAACATTCAAATTCATAGTTATAAGTTATAACCTTAGTATAAGCATGATATTTTTAACCTTAGTTTTCTTGTCTATCTTTTGCAGAAAACGGATTATCAATAGAACATCTACCGAAATTGAGTCCAGAAAATTTAAAAGAATTGTGTCCACATATGGGCTCAAGACTTGTTTTACAAGAAAAAATTGTTGAGCTGGTCACTGCCCACGTATGTTTCTATTTTACTTTTAATAAGTTAGTAACTATGCTCAAGGTGCTTTCATATAGCCAGTCTTTATAGGTCACGTTAAATAATTATTTTCCGTCTTGCTAAAATACTATAATTTTACAGGCACCAACAGAAACTAACAGCAGTGTATGTAATAATACTCAAGTCCAAGTCCTTGGAGATCCCACTGCCACAACCAGTAATTTTGAGACTTACACCAACAACAGCAGTAGTGTAATAATTTCTTTAGATTCATTACAAGTACTGGATCCTGACACCCAAAGTATCCCTAGAAAAACCTTTCCAAATTTTGACTTAGAAACATTACTGCAAACTTCAGCAGGTGGCAATAGTATTCTAAAATACTATCAAACATATGACTTTTTGGATAATACCAAGAGGAACCAATTAGTAGATATTATCATTAAACATATATATACCTACATTGTCAACTGGTAAGCATAAAAACTTATCTTAGTTAATACCGGCCAATTGAAATAACAGACCTATAGATTATCATTTTTCTGTTTCAGCCGAATAACCTATGAAGAATATAATGTAATAGCAGCGAAAATCATCTCTTTGTTTCCAAAAGAGAACATTGGAACTTATTACACCAAGCCAATTACAAAAAGAATTTCCATAAATGGGCGCTCCACAATTGCCCGTGGTAAACTAGTTGATAAAGTGAGAAACCTTCTTTATAAATATGGAGATAGAAAAAGACCATCAACATCTGAGTTAGAGAATACTCCACCTATAAAAAAACATGTAGAGGACTTGCAGAGTAAGTTATTAATATTTAATAATCATGTTCTTGCCTATGGAATGAATGTATGGTTACTATGCAAATTCTGCTGTGTGTGTGTGTGTGCACTATAGACCATGAATGGGGAATTAATTTGGATGATGTTCCAGGATGATTTAATTTAATAATTTACATTCTTACATACACACTAAACTACTAAGATTATTTTGTTTTAGACTTGTATTCAAGAGATATATTGTTTCTAAACAACAATACTGAGCCATGGGTTGAAGTGATACAAAAATGGAAGAACACATTCAATGTAAGAAAAGAAACTGAATACCAAAATGTTCACAAATTTTTAAAAGAATGGAAAATATTATACGATCAAAGAAGTGACACATTGGTGAGTAATTTAATTACTGATTGATCACCTACTTGACTCTTACTATCCTTATATTTTCGACAACCACAACCCTCTGCCCTCTGCGTAGTGGGTCCCGGCTTTGATTCCCGGTCAGGATAATGTAGCGTGTGTTCACTGGCACAAATATTCCTAATAAAGTTTAACACTTCTATTTCTTTCCAGATAAATATTGACTTTGACTTATTGTATCCAGAAAAAGGATTAAATTTTTATTTAAACTGGAATAGTTTTTTTGAAAAATTAATCACTCTAAGACCGCCACGAGATGAAAGAACTAAAAACCTTATAGAGTCACTGAAAAATCTTGAAGATGATGATAGTAAGTACCTACTTAAAGTGCTGTGTTTATTTCATTTAAGATCTTTATACGATTATGATAATAATTAAATCTTTTTTTTTTTTCAGCAAAACTTCCTACTCAGCTTAAAATACTTGCACATCTAGTGCCTCCGAAGTGAAGATTATCAAAAAAAATTAAATTCACAACACAGGAAGCTATCGACTCTTTATATATTTGTGTGCAAGTACGTATTTTTAACCTCCAAGGCAAAGAGGCGATTATTATAAGTTTGACCGCTATGTGTGTGTCTGTCTGTGTAGCTTTTAAACGGGTGAACCAATTTGGATGGGGGTTTTATTATTTGAAAGCAGGTGTTCTAGCGTTGGTTCATAGACATGTTTTATCAAAATCGGTTGAGCCATTTCAAGATCATCAGCTCTTTTCTAGTTTTTGAAGAGATAATGAGCAATTTGTACTGGTTGGATGGACTTCCATAATTCAATATCATGGTAACCTTTACCAGGAAAGATTGTTGAGGATAAATTGGAAATATATTTAATGTTTTTTTTTTTACATATACTTAGTAGGTTCAAGTGGGAATTGCAAATTGTTCTAAATGTAGAAATAATTAAATAAAATTTAAAAAACCCCCAACTCGACTAGCTTGGATATGTTACGAGTACTTATTACTTTATAATTTACAACTCATAAACTTAAAGGGCCAATAGATACGTGTTAATTTTAGCTTTTATGACTTAGGCTCTGCCTAGTTTGGAATCAGTCAAGTTTATTAATGTATTTTTTTTTTCTTAACAGAATATTGGCGATATAGACCAGGTCATAGACGAACAAAAACAAAAGGCAGGAAGCAAGAAGCTGCCTGTTCAACCCTATATTATACTACAAGGAACCTTACAAGCATGCAGTTCACCATTACTTATAGTTGATGATGTAAGATACCAGTTTTCAACCACAACAAAAGCTTTTGATACTCTCTTTAAGCTTTACCATACTTTTAACGTTAAATATCCGAAACCAGGTGACCATTTATACCTGATCATACAAAGATGCGTATATAAAATTGAAACTAATTATGACAATGTTGTCTCGTACATTATTGATGTTTTGAATTTATAATTTTGCCAAAAAAACTAAAAGTACTAATTTTTTTCTATGCGTACTAGGGTGGATAGGTTTATGCATCTTTGAATTGCGATTAAGTCTCAGTATATTCAACATAATAATTCAATTCAAAATTTTTGTAATTGAGAAGCTTTTGTGTAATATTTAATTTCCAACAAACGATTTTTTACCAATTTATACTTACCGTGTTTTGTTGTCATCGAACATGAATCTGAATTGTAATTATTGTCACCTAAAAGTTTGTGATTTTAAGCAGTACATTTTTCACTTGGAAACAGTCCATAAAATAAATAACTATTTTGTGTGTCCTTTTCAGAGTTGCAAAAGGACATATGATAAAAAAAACCGATTTAAAAATCATTTAACAGTGTGTTATAATCTAAATCACAGTAGGGATAGCATTTCTCATGACAATAGTAATAATACGAGTCAGTTTATTTCACCGGAATGCAGTACTTTCCTGAGTACCAATGATCACCAATCTCGTGATACATCGCCTTCAAATGATATAGACTCTGAAAGTGAATCTTTTATAAAATCTATAAAATCATTCTTAAATATATTTGTATGCAATTTATATGGCTTTATTGGTTTACCAAGATCTTTAATACAAACTTTTATAGAATTGGTTTATAACTTAATCAACAACATTACTTTAAAAATATATGATACAATTAAAAACGAACATGTAGATGCCACAAAAAAAATAGATGTTGTGCAAGAAATGATATTAGCATTACCGGACATCTTTAAAGATTATGATACAGAATATAAGCGTTTGAAACAGTTAGCTGACAATAAATATTATGTAGCTCCTGTAGAAGTCACCATTGGATCTACCAAAGATCGACAAAGCAAAAATAATGATTTAACCATGATACTAAAAGAAAGAAAACTCTACATGACACCACTTAGACAAACATTTAAACAATTTTTACACTTACCTGAAGTACTTTCTGACATCTTAAATTATCAGCAAATACTTTTTGATGAAAACAATGCTACTGACTGCGATGTGATTCGAAATATGACTCAAGGATCCTTGTGGAAAGAAATAATGGCTAATAAGGAGAAAGATAATATTTATATTCCTTTAATTTTGTATTTTGATGATTTCGAAAGTGGCAATGCTCTAGGAAGCCATGCAGGCGATTATAAGTTAGGTGCAGTTTATATTTCTATTGGAACTATTCCACCAGAAAAATCAAGTAGGTTGGAAAATGTTTTTGTGGCTCAAGTATTTCATTCTAACGATAGAGTGTATTTTGGCAATGAAGCAGTTTTTAACAAGATAATTGAAGAACTTATGTTTTTAGAAGAAGTTGGCATAGATGTTGCTTTGCCAACCAAAAACGTGACGGTAAAATTTATATTAGTTACTTTATCAGGAGATAATTTAGGTCTCCACGGCATATTGGGTCTTGTCGAAAGCTTTATGGCCACAAATTTTTGTAGGTTTTGTTTAACTACTAAAACAGAATCTGAAACTCAATCATGTGAACTGAATAATCTGCGAATACCTTCAGAATATGATCAACATATTGAAAATCGTATAGGAATTAAAGAAAAATGTGCTTGGAATTGTTTGAAAAATTTTCATATTTACAAAAATTTAACATGTGATTTGATGCACGATCTTACGGAAGGAGTGCATAGATATGGAATGGCCCTTGTCATTCAATGTTTAATTGATAAAAAATATTTCTCATTAGATCGTCTGAATTCTAGAATAAAGTATTTTAAATACAATACAAGTGAAAAAAACATACCGCCACCGATAAATAATCAACACTTGGTAAAAAAAAGTTTAACTATGTCTGCTTCTGAAATGCTATGTCTTGTAAGAAATTTTGTTTTTATAGTTGGAGATTTAGTTGAAGAGAAAGACCCCGTTTGGAATTACTATTTAATATTGTTGGAAATGACAAATATTCTTACTTCACATTCGTTTTCTTCAGAATTAATCGATTATTTAAAAGGTATTATTGAAGTACATCACCAGCAGTACCTTAATTTATTTCAATGTACATTAAAACCTAAACACCATTTTCTTATTCATTATCCAACAATTATTAAAAAAATAGGGCCACCTATACTAATAAGTGCTTTTAAGTACGAGGCAAAACACAAAGAATTAAAAAAGGTATGTCAATCAATAACATCGCGCAAAGATCTTCCTTTGTCTGTTATGAGGCGTTGTCAATTAAAGCAAAGTTTTCGATACGCAACAGACAAGGGTTTGAATGATAATCTTTTATATGGTAAATTTGAATTTGACAATGACAATCGTGAGAACAAAAATTGCATTTATGTTGATTGGTGTGAACTAAATGGCATTAAATACACGGTGAATAATGTTCTGCTGCAAGATGTAAATGATGATATCCCGAAATACTATATTATTAATAAAATAATCATTAATAGTAATACCAATGACATATTATTTAAATGTTTTTTCTTAGATATCGTTAATTATAATGCTCATTTCAGAGCATATAAGGTAATACAAACATTACATAGTTGTACTATCGCATATAGAGATTTGTACACAAATTTAACTTCTGTAGTCTATAAAGTAAACTCAGATTCCTATGTTAAAGTTGATTTTTGATAATTATGTTTTATTATTATTATTATTATATTCTGACCGTAGACTAGAAACTAAATATGTATAATACGCTATGGCCGCTTTATATGGTCCAGTGTCGCCACTTCAGTCTTCTTCGGTTCAAATTTTATTGTCTCATCTCATGTTTTTTTCTTAGAATGTCCTTTCTCACAATGTCCTTTACTCAAAATGAAAAATATAAAGCAATGAAAATGCATTGAAAGACATTAATTTGTCAAATTTGTTTACAATAATATACATAAAGTTTAATTCTTTTTTATACATGTCGTTGAATATTTTGAAAAAATGAGTGATCAATAATAATATTTAAAGCTAATTTGAAGCTTACTATAATATATTTTTTCTGATTTCACATTTGACCAGTCAACTAAGTATTTATTATAGGTACTTGCCAAAAATATAACAATACTAAAGATTAGGCAATTACATTTTTTTTAGTGGTGTAACTATTACTGTTCTTTTAATTGACTTTTTTTGTATACAAACATAATAATTTAATGTCATCCAATGCATTTTCATTTATTAATTTTTCATTTTGAGAAAGGGACATTTTGAGATAATGACTTTTTGATAAAGGACATTTGGAGTAGGTGAAGGATATTTTGAGAAAAGGACATTATGAGATGAGACGAATTTTATCCGCCCAGAATTCGTACATGTCTGCACTTCTGTAAAAAATCTAACATACCAGTCTCTAGATTGGGTCCTGTTGTTTAAATAGAAATAGTCTAGCCTGCTATGTATTGTACCTAAAAGCAGCTGCTTTTCGCTAAATTGCTTTCTGTAACTACAGCGAATCATACTTGGCTGATTTAATTGTTTCTAAATAAACAGCAGGACAGCTACAGAGAGAAAGTGTTGCTTTTTTTAAATTTGGCCTTTTTACTGAGATATGTATTTTTTATTGAAGTGGCGCCGCTGGACCGTATAAAGGCGCCTATGTTAAGATTTATTTTTATCTCTTGACGATTTTTTTTTAACAAATCTGTTTGTTTTTTTGTTTTTAAAGATTTGTCATCCGTTTTAATTAAGACTGAACTATAAGTTTAGTATTTACTCTGAATAGTAAGTACATGTCTGCTAATACATATTGTTAAAGTTGATTTTTTATGATTATAATTTAAAATAAACGTTTTTATAATTCTTCCTAATGCTGTCTTTTTATTATTTAAGTCATTTTGCGTTTAGCAGGAGGACGACATTAATTACTGGTCATGTTAAACAATGTACGAGTACTTTTGTACGGGTCCATTCATCGCCACGAAGAGAAGGAGTAGTGAAGCGAAACATTTTTGAAACGAAACAGATAGCATTTTTTGCTCAAATCCTATGCACAGTTTCGTTCCAAAATATGTTTGTTTCTCCTGTGTTTTCTTGCGTGGGAATATAAATCGATCCCAAACTGGTATCACTGACTCTGGCTTGGCCAGCATCAGGGATTTCAATTTTGATTACACAAAAAAATTGTCGCTAATTAGTCACTTTTACAATTAGTCACTTTTGAAACAGTGACCGACTAATTCTGCTATTTGGTGACTAATTAAGTAATTAGCGACAATTTTTTTGTGTTATCAAAATTGAAATCCCTGATGCTGGCCAAGCCAGTGTCAGTGACGCCCCAAACTGTGCTCTTGTTTTAAACAAGCAAAATGGCTTAAATCAAAAATATCCCGTTTTTTATCGCAAGATAGTAAAATCTTAAATTAATTATATAAATAGATTAATATTAAGTACAAAGTTCTATAACAAAGACATCGACTGCTTTGATACAACAAAACCAACAGTCACAATGTAAGGAATTGTATTTGAACGTGAGATCTTCAATAGCTCACAACAAAAAAATATGAATCTTCATTCAATACACACAATCTCAATTTTCCATTTAATGTTTTTCATCAAAAATCAGTTATTACTTAGGCCAACTAAACGGTTACTTTAAATGAGTAAAATAATAATTTACTCTAAGTAAGGTTAGTCTACAAGAGATAAAGAAAAATGTTGGTATGAAGAATACATTTTACTTGACTGTAAATATAGCGGTGTCTTGAATGAAACAACACGTGTCTTGGATTAAATTTATTATTCTTGTAACAACTTAATATTTTTAAGAATATTTTTTACTATTACGAAGAAATTTTTGTCTAGCGTCTATAGGGAGAGAATCATTTTCTTAGATTCAATAAATATGTCTTAATCTAAAGTAATTTGTCTCTTTATAAGAAATCTGTTTTTACCGTGTGCAGGTATGCAAAAACGAAGAAACAATATGGCTCTCAAGTGGCAAAATCAGTGCAATAACAGCAATGAAAAATCGCAGAGTAAAAAAGTAAGTTTACAAAAATGAAGAAACAATAATATGACAAAAGAAAAAACTGGTAAAAAATCGTTTCACCGTGAAAGGATCTTCCGTTAAAGAATTAATAAATATCCGTGTCCGGGCGGCTACCTGAGCCATGGAATCCGAGAAAGTTGTTCATGTCTAGTTTTGTATTACGTTGTCTACTAAAAGATTTTTCCTGAATCACGTAGGTAATTAATTATCTCGCATTGCCTTCAAGCGAAAATGCATTTAGCTTTTACTATTATCTTCCAATAAATAATTTGAAAAATATTGCACGTAAATTGACCTGGACATTCAGTGCCGTATCATCCATAAGGCACTTTAGGCCAGTGCCTAGGGGCCCACCATGACCAGGGGCCCAGCACTCCCGATTAAAAAATAAAAAAGGGGATTGTGTGATTTTATGAAATCACGGTAAAAGTGAAACTTTTTTTCACATTATAAGGTAAAAGCCGCCATTATTGACCAAGAGTAACGATGAATGTGTGAATTTTTTAATTGTATTGTAATTGACTGGCCTGTTGGTCTAGTGGTTAGTGACCCTGACTGCTATGCCGGAGGTCGTGGGTTCGATTCCCACTCAGGACAAATGTTTGTGTGATGAGCACGATCATTTGTTCTGTGTCTGGGTGTAATTTATCTATAATATGTATGTATTTAGAAATATATAAGTATGTTTATCAGTTGTCTGGTACCCATAACACAAGCTCTGCTTAGCTTGGGACTAGATGGCGTTGTGTGATAGTTGTGGAATATTATTATTATTATTATAATTAATCTATTTTTTTTTTTTTGTAAATACACTTTTATTAATTTATTAAGTTGTAGGTACAATTTAATTTTTATACTTATTTAATCGCTTATTTTAATGACAAATTATATATTAATTTGAAATCAGCAAATCAAGTGTGGGTATTATTGACAGGGCAAAATGATATCAAGGACTATTATTGACAAATTGCGTTGTTTTGGTATGAAAAAGGAGGGCCTGTAACGAACTGTGCCTAGGGGTCCCGAGATAGTTAATCCGGCCCTATGGACATTTGAAAAATATAACTTAAAGGTAAGTATTGATTGGGCATTTAGTTTTATCACTTAACATTGAAATCTTATTACTAATCCGGTTCTGTTGTAAGACGCCAAGGCTTTCTTTTTGTATTAAGTTTTGATTGAAAGACCTTGTAATTATCGTTTGTCCTCGTTTTATTATTTCTTTGAAACTTATTCATCTGTTTGTATTTAAAACGCTATCTGGAAACCCGCCCACCAGTGCTAGTTTCCGAACTTCATTTTCAGTTCATAATTTACTTGGCATCTTATGTTTATATTTTGGTAAAGCTACTGTAATAGTCCATAGAATATTATGTAGTTAATTAGCAAGTTTCAATATTTACCTGTTTTCGACAACGGTAATAACTAATCACGTCTGGCGAGTGATTTAAATAGAATTATCTTTGCAACATAAGTCATGGAATAACTCATTATTGGCTTAAGCGTCTCTTTATTTTGCGTTTCATAAATATCCTGTATAATATGTATATATATATGTGACGTTGACACTTTGATTTGGAATACATTAGGCATGTTCAGTGGTACAATTTTGGGTATTATTTAATTTCCTATGATTAGTAACGTCATCTTTCTTATCTTCTTGCAATTTCATTCAAGGGGAGCTAAATAAAATTGCAAGAAGATAAGACCTACCAAGACTTCTTAATTTTGTCATTCATTCCTTCCTTCATTTCCTTCTGCTAACGGCGTTCATCATCATTTTCTATTGTTTTTTCCTCGTGTTATATTCTAAAACCTGGCGTTATTTTTCATTGTTTAGCCGTTAGCGTCTCTACTATCACTCTCACATTTATCAGTTTTATACCATTCATACGAGATATTTTCTGTTTTGCCATCTCTTCTAAGAAGTCCTTCTCAATCGGCTTCTGTGAATATTATTTGTGTCTGAAAATAACATTTTTGGAATATTCTTGACTAGTAATTAAAACCCTTCAATTTAACTGACTTGTATGTTTGCGGAAATTATCCGTATTATAATCTAGGAACAACATTAACTTAATTTCATAAAATGTACGACGAGGCACCGCTGTACGAACATAGACATTTACGTTTAACCAGAATTAAAGCGGCACTATGAAAACAAGCAATAATTACAGGCTGTAGTCGTTGCCGCAACGTGTACAACATTAAAGTTTGACTGATGATTAAAGTGTAGTTAGTCATTTTGACCTCACAAGCAAGCCACTATATTTCAATATTAACGAACTATTCCACAAGTCTATTGTACGTTGACTCTGCCACAAGGTTGGCTTCCCCAACCGCCCTTTTTCTAATCATCCGTCCTTCTCTAAAGCACTTCGCCTCTCATGGGGAGGTAAACCCTGTCGTAAATGATGGCCACCTTCATAAAAACACATGATTCGTAGATCCTTTTCTCCATTTAACTACCGTTTTACGTCTTTATGGGGAGCGCGGTCCATCAACGCTTTATGCATGCTCGAACAATTAAATAATATCCCCTTTATTATATCTGCTTGCATCATGTCTGTTTGCAGCACTTGCTGAACAGATAGGCTGACATTTTGCAAACTGGTTTGTTCTTACTCTACACGCTAGTAAACAAAATGTTAAGAGCATGCTTACAATGATGTTAAAGTTATTGAAGTAAACAATATTCAATTAAAACACCGAGGATAACTGTGTACTTAAAATATTCACGTTGGAATCAAAGAATGGCCTCTTGGCTACGGTATTTTTTTGCTTCAGGCATTTTAAAAGTCTCATGGTATGAAGTTATGAAGGCATCTATTAAATTTATAATGGTTATGGATTCCGATCATTTTATGGTCAAGTTTAACTAATAGAAACAAGGTTAATTACAAAACAGTACCATGTGTTTTATTATCGTTGTACAAATTGTTGCCTAGTTGTCTACTTATGGATAGCAACCTTTTCCGCAGACAATATGAGGTACCTACCTGAAGGCTTTTAAAAAATCTTTAACGAACAATACTTAAAAATCTTAGGACAAAAATAGATTGAAGGGGCGGGCGGAGGGATTTCTCGAGTCTAACATCTGTTCGCAAGTAACTGCTTAGCAAGGGACAACCAGGTGCCAAGGCTCGGGGGGACCGAGGGTGCGACGACCTCGGGCCCTATCGCTCGTGTTCATCGTCACGCAGACGTCACAACATCTATCACACACAAATATTGACTCTCCTTCAAACAATTTAAAGACCAATTTGGAACTTCCTACAGACTCCTAACATTTGCGAGAAAATTTTCAATTATCCTTCATTTACTCTTGCGATAATGCGATATTCAAAGTTTTAATATTGTGCGTTTATTAATTTGATATCTAGACGTATTCTAGCAGTTACTTTCATCATAGTAGCCGCCGGCATTTTTATTTTACTACTCAGATGACCCTGATGTCAAAGTGAGATGATAAAATTATCTACATTGTGTGTTGCCAATAGGTACGATGCAAATACTGTGCGTTTTTATATTAACCCGGCGTCATTGTGGTAGGAAATAGGCACATGGTCGTTGAGGTGGGTCAATATTACCCGTATATTAAAATCCAGATATTTCCATAGTTATTGAGTGTATTCGTAAACTGTGTTGTTATACAATTATTAGGGTATTTATTTGTTGAAAATGAAAAAGAAAAACATAATTCAGAAATATTTAATTAGGTTTAATCAAATTTTAGATAAACTTATAAAAAAAGTAACGAAACAGAGATCTCTTGTGCTTTTAGGATATTCTTATTATAGTAATCAGTATATTTGGATACTTATGGCATTTTTGTAACTTGAAGGATTATGTCTTTTAAAAAAAATGTAAAAACACTAATTAGAATCTTCGTTAGAGACGCAGTGACTACGAAAAGATATGAGGTGTTCAGGACAAATATATTTGGGATAAGCTTGATATGTGTGCTTTGTTGTGCGGTTCCTTTTAGCAGGACACACTTGACACCGTTTGCGGACATCGCGTAATTTTGCACGGGGCTTTTCTGATGATAAACCAGCAAATCCTTCCCCAAATAGTATCCTCAGTCATGCTCGCTAAGGAGGAGGCGGGACGCGTGAGGGAGAAGACAGCGTCCACAATTCACGCCAGCCGCAGTGGTAGACGCCCACGACGACAGACGTCGCTAGGTGAGCCCCGGCCACCGTAGGTGCGGGAATGCGGACGGCGAGTAATGGGCGACTCGCTGTCCGACCATGGACCTTGCTCGGGTCATCATCGCGCATCAAAGAGTGTTGGCAAATGACGGGGCTCCTTTAGAGCGCAAAATCTGCCGGGGTCGCGGGTCTTACGAATTACCGTGACCCCGGAACGTAAAGGGCTATTGAAGGACACCGTGGGTTTTAGTCAGTACGAGTCTGACAGTCCTTCCCGCTCTGCCCTGGGTAGGAAGATTCATTTGATGATTTTACCATTATAAAAGAAAATGTGCTTAGGAGATTAGACTAGAAATATGTAAATTTTAGAGGAATCTGTTTTCTCATAAATCGACGAAAGAGAGTAGAAAAAGAAACAAAAAGCGAAAAGAGAAAACCGTTAACATATACACCAAAAATCAATAAACAATGATGAAAATGATTACTTGAAAATGGCACAAAATGGTAACGTCGGTTGTGAGGATGGGTCAATATTACCTTTTTGAAAATTAAACGCGTGTAGCTTCCAGCTCGGTGGCCGTCACTTTGATTTCTCATAAGAAACGTTTAGAACACACTATTGGCTCCAGCTACTGCACAGAAGGGCAGCGTCGTACGCACACTTTCAAAAATATTCTAAATTCAAAACCAGCCGGGTCATTTTGACCCAACCTCAATGACGCCGGGTTAAGGATTATAAATAGATTTAATTCTATTACCTACTTGTACTTTTATTCACATGGTTATTTGATATTTAAATATCATTGATAAACTCTACTTAAGTTGGGTTAGGTCAATTTGAAGTGAGTATCGAGAGAGGCGGTGTTCGTATCTTTAATGAAACTGATATTTTTTTATTCCGGTATCGTTAGTGCAAATATGGCATACTTTGTACGATGTGGATATCCGGTATAGATACCTACTTTTAAACGCACGTGACATAGTACTTGTACTTTACAAAGAGTCATTCACTATAATCAATTTTAATAAAACTGAAATTCGATCTCAGCATTGCAGAATAGTGTAAGTAAGTACCTACTGAGTATAAAACGGTTATGATTCATTCAATTGGGTCTTCTACGATACACTGGACACTTTGGCGTTACAAAAGTGATTCACGGCTTTCAATGGATTCTATGCCCAGGAAAAAAGGCCAGGTGGCACGCTTACAAAGCAGCGACAAAAAAAAAACGGCCACCAAACCTGCGGCACATCACTCGGGAGAGTGTTTGTGCAAGGGAATGTGGATTCTGGCACTATAAAGAGAGTGCTGATAATCGTTAAGCAAAGTTAAATAATAGTTAGGTGCCCGTGATCTTATAGCCGACACAAAATAAATGTATCGTTGTTAAACACGTGCATGGACTGGGAAATAATAATCAGGTGGGCGATCAGCTTTGAATGACGCTACAGAATTGTTTATATTGGCAACACACATTTTCGTATCTCGATTGCTTTTGAAATCTTTGATAACCTTTATGTAATTCGTTTGTGTGACGGTAAAAGTCACTGTTTTAAAGCTGTGGGCAAAATAAGGAAATTGAAGCTAAATTACGAATAATATTTGATTGAGATCTAGCAAGTTTTACCTTGGTGTCATTTCTTTAAACCATTTCTCGTGTATTTCTGAATTTATAGGTACACTAGCTGTTGCCAGCGGCTTCACCCGCTACAATTCGAAAATTATCCCACGGGAACATAAAATCGGGATAAAAACTAACCTAACCTATGTGTTAATCCAGGTTATAAACTATCTGTGTACCAAATAGCAAAATCCGTTTAGTGGTTTTTGCGTGAAAGAGATACCTACATACCAGTGGCGTAGGGTAAATACAGGGTTGGCATGATTAAAACAAGTTGTTTTAAAACACATGTTTAAAACAGTGTTTAAAACAGTTTGAAATTAAACAATGTTTTTTATTACATGTTTAAAAACAAAGATTAAAACAAGTTTAAAACATTGTATAAAACAATAAGAAAAAAAAACCATGTTTTAAAACTACTTTTCATGTCGCATAATAACTGAATATACTTAAAAATATGAAAATAAAATAATATTTGAGTCTGAATAGTTCAACATAAAACCAATAGAGTCTCTATTGCTGTTATATTTTTGAACTTTCATTGGCATTGTAATTGACTTAATCATTTTTTTTTATAAAACTTTGCCCCACACTAGGAATTTCTACTGTGTCGTGGGTGCGTTTACAAACATATAAACTCAAACATGCCGCCAACATTATTTTTATGTTATGTAGGTATTTCATTCAATCAAACAAATATTTAAATACCAGGATTTGTATGGGACAAAATAGCACCTATTTTTGAAACATTATCATAATAATTTCAAAACACAGAAACAATAAACAACATTAGTCATATAAAAAACGTAAACATCGATCCCTAATGTCGGCAGTCGAAAGAAATTTGGTGATTCCCCTATTTTTAGACATATAGGTAGGTCGGTGTTTCTCAGTTCATTGTTCATAAGGTAAAGCACCGCGTAGCGGCGCCGGCGCGGGGATATACCTTATGAACAATGAACGCGCGAATTGGAGGCGCGCCGCCTGTCCCGCTAGGAAAGTCCCTACGTGTCGCCCAATATAAAATCAACATTAGAACATACCTACCGGGTGAATGTGAAGCGTTTCGATTACGCAACATACAAATAAATGTTATCTATTGATCGTTTTTTTGTAAATATTTAATTTATTATGGCGAGTTTATGAAGATCTAGCCTAGAAATAAAAACATAGTCGAATTAAATTGAAATAATGCCCTAAACTAAAAAAAAAACAAAAAAAACACTTGTTTAAAACATTTTGAACTGTTTGTTTTATATAATTTAAAAAAAACTGTTTTTTTCCAACCCTGGGTAAATATCCTTGAAAGGGAAGCCGGACCAAAACTTAATGAAAAAACTTACAAACATACTAGCCGCCCCTACGATTTTTGAAAGTTTCACTCGATTTCTCTGGTCTTCTATCATCAAACCCTGATCTCCTTATCAAGTTTCCACCATTAAAACATCTTCTCTCCAACAAAAAAAGAATCATCAAAATCGGTTCATAAACGATGAAGTTATGCCGCGAACAAAGAATAAACAAAATAAACGTTGTATTTTAAGGACGAATAAATTGAGTAACCTCCTTAATTTCTGTAGTCGGTTAATCAATTATTAACAACTCCCTTAAAAATGATGTTCACAAAACCCTATACTAATCGCCTACAGACCTTAACACCGCGATTCAGGATCGTGACGTAATTGCACAACGCCATCTAGTTAAAACTTCGAAACTAATATTACGGTGAACACTGAACATTTACCAAATAACAATACCATTGAACTGAACTAACTTTGTTATTAATGCGCTAACTACGCAAAACTTATAAATTTCAACAATAATACCAAATCAAATGCAAATGGACAGGTGAAAACAATAAATACAAAAAAATAAGCGCGAACCAAAACTAATGTGAATCTGTCATCCAAATAATACAATCTAAACGAATTACGAAGTCCAGTATCATTCCATCTCGTTCTGGCGTACGCATTTCATATTTCTATCCTTATCATAAGCCGGTAATATTCGGCTTCCGAGCGTCCTTAAACTAGCGGTGTTATGTGGCCTCAAGCTCACGATCGCTACAAGAGAAACTGAATTTTATGAACTGAATTCCGCATTCGCCTTGCGGCTTACAAACTTTGTCTGTTTGGCGTGAGTTGAAATTGCGCGGAAAAAATTTGTAGGCGTTTATTTATTTTTTTTGATTGTTCTTTTCTTAATTTGTTTATGAATAATGAAAATAATAGATACTAGTATTTGCTTTATCTCGAAATACAAGCCGATAGGAATCGGCATGTTAGGTGGCTTCGGGCCTGCTACATACTTACACATTTATACATACATCCTCACAAACTTTTTTATATGTATTATTAGTAGGATTATTATAACAACTTTTAATATTGTTTATTCCGCTTTGTTGTAAGAAATTTTAATTAGCTTGACGTTTATTACACTTCCTCTCATACTTTTGTATAATGAACTCCCTACTAGGTATTACTTATTAAACTATGTATCAGCGTAAAATATATTAGTAGGTATCTGTGATATGTACTGTTATTTCAGTCGTACAAAATATACTACAGCGTGGTAGGTAACCGATATGTGGTGATCATGATATTTAATCATCAATTTTTAACGAGTATTCCAGAAAAAAATCTCGTCTTATTTTTTAAGCGTTGGACGGTAAAACTGTTACTTATCAATTAAATAAAAAACATAATGAGGGATTATCTATTATTAATTAAAAACCCATAGGCACGGCCATAGGTTATAACTTTTTCCTTTTTATTTAGTTACGGGTATCTAATCATATTTTGTAATCCAAAGAATTAATCATGTTTGTATACAAAAGCCTTGGTAGGCTTTAACATTATTTACGTAGGTAGAACGTAGATGCTGTGTGACCTGAAAATAGCAGCAGATGAAAAATGGGAGAAGAAAGCTGATCAATATGTTATTCTTACCCGACTGCGCCAGGAGGGTTATTTATTCAGTTATACCTATTTATGACAGGATTATTCTCATACATTCCTCCGAAATTTCTTGTCGAAAGGCCAGTATGCAAGTGTAAATAAAAATCACCAACATAAAAATATGTTTACACTAGGTGTACGACATTTTTCAGACCGTCATGAAAATCATATACCTACCTAAGTAAATACAAGTACACATTGAATAACTATTAAATAAAGTTGATTAACACGAAAATCACAGCAAATGAACATCATTATTATTTAATATGTAGGTAATACGTCTGTGAATGTTATCATAGTCAACAGTAATGAACTTCGTACGATACATTCGTTACAATGTGAAGTTATATTGCTATCGTTGATCATGGTTCTTAATGATTTGTAACGGTGGAAGTTTTAAGGAGCATAGGCCATTAATAACATTATCTATGCGTAAAGAAAACATAATAAAACTACATTCACGTTTCGCAAAATCATCAGAAAATGTTGATCAATTTACTACCTAACTACACACATCAAAAGTGTCTAGGGATCAACATATATTTTTGCAATAACTTTTCTCCTGATTGATATTAATTAAAATGTTCTTTAAGGATTCATCAAATAAAGTGTTATCGTTTGTCACAGTAACGATAAACCAAGTCACCTTTGCATTCATAAAGAAATTTGCCATTTTCCTAATAAAGGGATTTTTGACATTTGAACCACTAACATTAAAGTTCGAAAAAAAGACTGAAATAACAGTTTTCTTTAAAATTTTATTGGGTAACTTAAACAATTAATAATCCGTGTTTCTACCGCGAACATTAACAACACAAGAACATCGGTTTGGCATACTCAAAATGAGTTCATCCAAATCACGCTGTGGAATGGCCGCCCATGTTCCTTGCAACAACAAAAAAAGGTCTTCTTGCGACTGGATACCCTCCATATTCGGCAGAGCTCTTCTCTGTAGCATATCCCATGCATGCTCAATCGGGTTCAAGTCTGGCGACTGAGCAGGCCAGGGCAGGACATTGATGTTAGCTGCGGCGAGAGTCTGTCTTACAACTCTTGCGGTGTGCGGTCGTGCATTATCATGCATTAACTGAAATAAGGGACCGATTTGCAGAGAGAAACGATCAGTAGAGGAACGATGACGTCTGATACAATCGTCTCAGCATAAATTTGAGCGTTGAGGTTGCCTCTGATCCAAATCAACTCAGTTCTTCCGCCGATCCAAATACCCGCCCATACCATGATGGTTCCACCACTATAAGGATGGACTTCCTGGCAGGATTTTAATCGCTGTTGGCGTCCAGGGGTTCTCCAGTGTCGTATACGTCTTGTATCCGGTCTCATACCAAAACGAGACTCATCAGAAAAGCACACGAAACGCCATTGTTCTTCTGCCCAATTTCTGTGTTCAAGAGCCCATTGATATCGAATCCTACGATTGTGCATTGCTATAGGTGGTACCCGTAGCGGTCTTCGGGAATGAAGGTTCACTTCATGCAAGCGGTTTCTGACTGTTTGGTCGCTAATTAAGTTCCCTGAAGAGTGATGAAGCCTCACGGCTAACATCATGGCGGTTATTGTTGGAGCTCTTCGAGTTAAGATTTGAATGTATCGGTCTTGTCTCCGTGTGGTGCAGCGATACCGTCCTCCATGGCGCTCAGCCACGGTACCAGTGCTTCGGTAACGTGTCCAAAGTCGACTGATAACACTCTGACTTGTATTCAGAGCTAAAGCCACAGTACGTTGCCGGGAACCAGCTTCTATCATTCCCACGGCTCTGAGCATTTCTTCCCTGCTTAAATGACGTCGCCGCTCCATAATAACGTTGGTTTTAATCAGTAGTAGGGAAACAGTAGCACTAATAATGTCTTCAATGCGTTGTATGTTTTTATAGGGAAAATATTGACAGCTGATTTTCATCTTTTACTCGAATTTGATTTACAGTTCCTGATTCAAATTATGAAATGCACCAAAAAGGATCCATATAAATTTATAAAATCATAAATTTATTACAAAGCCACATCTCAATCTCAAGAAATCCGCATAAAAATGCTTGATCCCTAGACACTTTTGATGTGTGTATTTTCACCGGCGCTAAGCGCAAGCGTAGCGCGAGGCCAAGAGGGCGAAAAACCAAAACAACCGGACAAGAACAACCGGACAGGCCGCAGAAGCGTTCGCGTCCCGAAGACACCGTCACACCAACTGGGGTTAGTAAGAAGAGCAAGCCTGCTCGCTCCCGTATGGCTGACGGAACTTTGGTGAGCTACGCTGAAGCGGCTGCGTCCTTCAGGAGCAACGAGCTATGCGTTGCCGTCATGACCGAGCCCTTCTCGGAAATGACGCAGGAGCAAGCGGAGGGGATCCGGCTGGTAATAGAAAACCAGCTCCGGGCTCTGCTAAAAGCTCCTGAACCAACCGAAACAACCCAAAGCACCGCGATTCATTTTAGAGGCCGGGCCCATTTTGCTGAAGGCGTCCTTAAGACATGGTGTGAGGATGAATTCACAATGGCCTGGCTCAAAGAGGTCGTAAACAACATTTCATCCCCGTTACCGGGAACCAAGCTAACCGTTCGGCCTCAAGCCGACATACCTAAGAAGGTAATGTGCATGTTGTTCGTCCCCGAGAATAGCGAGGACACAACAGAGCTACTAAGGATGCTGGCGAGGCAGAACCCGAACCTAAAAATGAACACCTGGACCCTGACACACGAAAGAGCTAGGCAGGAGCCCCCGGGTACCTGTCTATACTTCCGTGTGCCGGAGGCCATGGTTAAAACTATAAAGGACCAGCAACGGCGCGTATACTACCTCATGGGTAGCATTTACATCCGCTTCCTGGAGGAGGGTGGTACCAGGGAGAAGGACGCCGATCCAACATCAGGACCAACATCAGAAACAGCCTCGAGTGCGCCTGAGAGGGGGCCTGCTCTGCCGCTTCCGGAACGTTCCCTGTCGCCTATTGCGACGGAGACTGTTGGGGAGGCGATGGAGTTGGCGACCTCTATGGCAGCGCTGGAGGTTCTCTCAGCAGCGGGTTCAACGAGGGATCCACCCTCGTCCGGTTTGATTTCGGACGAGGAGTGCTTTCCGTCAGAGGAGAGAAGTGAGGGCGAGGACAGCAGCCTCTGCTCCTCTCCTTTGCGGGACTAAGATCCTACAAACCAATCTCCAGCACAGCCAATCTGCGTCGGCTACCTTGCGCAGAGTGTTGGAGAACCAACAAGGAAAGACCATCGCCCTTATCCAAGAGCCGTGGATCAGGGGTGGCAGAATATGCGGTTTGAGCAGCATCGGGGGTAAGTTACTGCTAGACACCTCCGCTAATAACCCGCGCACCTGCATATTTATTCCAAAACATGTACCTAACCTGTTAATTAATGAATTCTGTTCAAGGGACCTGACAGCAGTCAGACTTTTTAGAACGGAACAGAAACTCCCGGACATTGTACTAGCCTCGGCATACCTGCCAGGCGATGAGGACGTGCCTCTGCCAGAGCTCGTCTCACTGGTTGAGTACTGTGGAAAGGAGAAACTGGAACTAATCATCGCGACAGACTCCAACGCGCATCACACGCTCTGGGGTAATGTCAAAACCAACACCCGAGGTGAGGAAATGCTTGATTTCATTCTTAGTAACAATCTTGTTTTACTCAATAAGGGCTCCGAACCTACCTTCATAAACGCAAGATCGCAAACAATTATAGACTTAACTGTAGCAACCATAGGCATTTCAAACTCCATACAGGATTGGCATGTGTCCACTGAGTTATCATGCTCTGACCATAGATGGATTCGCTATACCATTAACTTCAACCTAACCAAACCACAACCAAGAAGGGTTCCTCGTAACACAGACCAAGCCAGGTTTACTAAACTCGTTGAGGCTGAACTAGGCAGATTACCCGCCCTTCCGGCTAAAATACCAGTAACCAATTTAGACGAACATGTAAACAAAATCACATCCATCCTTCTATCTAGCTATGAACAGTCTTGTCCCCTCACGGTACCTAGGCAGGGAGCTCGACATTCCTGGTGGAGTCCTGAACTGGAAAGACACCGACACAAGTTGAGAAGACTGTTCAACAGAGCTAGGAACACACGATCGCCAGTAGACTGGGACCGCTATACAACAGCTCGTAAAACATATAAAAAACTAATACGCCTCAGAGGGAAGAACAGTTGGAGGCGGTTCTGTACTAACATTGAAAGTAACAACCAGGCAATGAGGGTCAAAACCTGTCTTGCTCAAGAGACAGACCACTCAATAGGATGCCTGAAAAAGCCAGATAACACATACACAACAAATGATGCTGAGACAAGCGAACTACTTCTAACCACCCACTTCCCAGGATGCCAGATTGCCACCCAGCAAAGCTGGGATTCACACAGAGAGAGGGCTGCGAGCGAAATGGACTGGGAGGTGGCGTTAGAGGTAATCGACAAAGACAAAGTAACGTGGGCAATTAACACCTTCCTACCTTTCAAGGCAGCAGGACTAGACGGTATCTTCCCGGCTCTGCTCAGGTGGAGCCAAGGTTTACTGGCTGACTACCTTGTGAAGGTTTTCAGAGCCTGCCTGGCCCACCGCTACATCCCCTTGAAATGGCGGGAAGTAAAAATAATCTTTATACCGAAACCAGGTAGGGGCGACTACACCCAACCCAAATCCTTTAGACCTATAAGCCTCTCCTCATTCCTCTTGAAGACTCTGGAGAGGCTGGGAGATAGGAAGATTAGGACCCAAATTTCGGTACAAAGACCCCTACATCCTAATCAACACGCCTACTGTGCAGGCAAATCAACAGAATCAGCACTCCATAGCGTGGTCTCACGCATAGGAAATGCTCTAAAAGAAAAAACTCAACTCTAGGCGCTTTCATTGATATAGAAGGTGCTTTTGACAAAACCAACTTCGTCAGCATCAAACGGGCACTTGCCAAACACGGTGTTGCGCGAACACTCGTAGAATGGATAAACAACATGTTAAAATACCGTGCTATTCAATTTACCGTGAACACCACCACACGAGGTATCGTGAGTAGGGGCTGCCCACAGGGTGGGGTGCTGTCACCACTGCTGTGGAACTTA
This sequence comes from Agrotis clavis, assembly GCA_954870645.1. Lineage (NCBI taxonomy): Eukaryota > Metazoa > Arthropoda > Insecta > Lepidoptera > Noctuidae > Agrotis > Agrotis clavis. Next base: position 11,213,942 of record OX940933.1, read on the forward strand.
GTGGTAAATGAGCTCATTGCAGAGCTCAACGCCAGCGGTCTGTACTCGGTGGGATACGCGGACGATATAGCAATTTTAATCTCGGGGAAATTTGAGGGCGTCTTATGCGATCTCATGAGAAAGGCCTTCAAAATAATCGAGTGTTGGTGCACGAAGCACGAACTATCGGTTAACCCCTTAAAAACGGAACTAATAATGTTCACTAACAAGAGAACTCTTGGACCTCATAGGCTTCCAAAACTCTTAAACACAGAACTAACGCTCAAGGACGAAGTCAAGTACTTGGGGGTGATCCTGGATAGCAAACTGCTCTGGAACAAGCATCTTGACTACAAACTTAATAAAAGCACAATTACACTATACCAATGTAAAAAAATGTTAGGAAAAACATGGGGGCTCTCTCCAAGGATTACTCTGTGGATCTACAAAACGCTGATCAGGCCAATGTTGGCTTATGGTGCTCTGGTCTGGTGGACGAGAACTGAACTCTCGACCACCATCACCAAACTACAACGTTTCCAACGACTGGCCTGTTCGGCTACCACTGGCTGCATGAGAACCACCCCAACAGCAGCCATGGAGATAGCCCTTCAATTAACTCCCCTTGACCTGTACATACAGCAGGAGGCGGCGTTGGCTGCCATCAGGCTAATGCATCTGGGCATATGGGGCAAAAACCTTACCAGTCCACACGCTAAAATCCTGGACCGGGCGATTGAGTACCAGCCTCTCATCGCTGCCCCGTGTGATAGAATACCCAACCAACCGATGTTCAACAAAAACTATATCATACAAACAGTTCAGGAGGAAAGGGACCAGTCAGGAGCCAATGAAGTGCGAATCTACACAGACGGCTCAAAAACACAAAACGGGTCAGGTGCTGGCATACACTCCCTTGATCTCAATATTAACATACACATACCGCTAGGCACACACAGTTCGATCTTTCAATGCGAATGTGTTGCTTTAACACAAGCCGCAACAGCAGTAAAGCGCTTAGGCATCCGGGACTACGGAATTAAATTCGTATCTGACAGTCTATCTGTGCTCAAAGCTTTAGAAAACAAACAAACTAACAATAAATTAATTCTCGAGTGCCACCAAGCTCTGGAGAGTTTGTCGATGTTCAATCGGATTACTCTCCAGTGGATCAAAGGACACAGCGGATCTTTGGGTAATGATGCAGCAGATGAACTTGCGAAGAGAGGCTCTGATATGAAGGTGCTAGGCCCATACCCTCTTCTCCCACTGCCTTTCTCACAATTTCGTGCGTGGATTCGCCAAAGATCGACGGAACTCCATAACAACAGATGGTCACGGGCAACAGACTGTAGACAGTCGAAATTGGCTCTGCCGATGGTACACCCGCGATTAACCAAAAAACTCCTCAGCATGAGCAGGAATAACCTTAGAATAATTATAGGAACAATTACGGGCCATAACACACTCAATAAACATCTTTTTAACATAGGTGCCACAGACAGTCCCCTTTGCAGGGGATGCCTTGACGCCGAGGAATCAGCCGCCCACGTTATCCTGGAATGCGTGGCCGTAGCCTCTCAACGTGAAGAAATCCTCGGAACAGTGAGGTCGCTCCGCGAAGCCTGTGAAGCTCCCAGGAGGCTTCTGTGCTTTTGGGCGGAGCTAGGCTGGCTCTGTTAGCCAGAATCCCCACGCACAACGGACCGAATGGGAGTCTAAGTGCGGAAAAGGGAGTCCCATCATCATCATCATCATCATCATCATCATACCTAACTATTTATTCCATTGTATACGCCCATTTTATTACGCGTCGTTTTCCAAATTCGTGTCCAAAATGTTATCAATTTATGAATGAAAAATAGTAAAAGTACCTACTGTTAACCGAAAGTCAGGGAGGGTCGCTACCATATAAATGCAAAGTGTGCAATGCACACGGGCGCCATACTACAAGGGCGCCAAAGCCCAAAAAAAAATGAAAAACGATATCAAAAATAATTTTGAAATAGGAGTTGAGAATTTATATAGGATTAGGTTTAAGTAAGTACTAAAGACTTCAAATATTAATTGATCTCACATTTAGATTACCTAAAACTTGAAGTCCGGAAACATTTTACTTTTAGAGCTGACTGCATTAGCTCTTCTGTGAAGAATTACCTTGTCCTATTCCAAAAACCTACAAAATTTGGCGATCGCTACTCTCGCGCTTCTGATAAGGATGACATTCGCTTTTCTTTACCTCTCTTTTCATTTTTAACCGACTTCAAAAAAAGGAGGAGGTTCTCAATTCGTCGGAATCTTTTTTTTTTTTTATGTTCGTTCCCCGATTTCTCGAAGACGCCTGAACCGATTTCGAAATTTTTTCTTTTGTTCGAAAGGGTATACTTTCCAATTGGTCCCATGATCACCAGGTCAGGATCTGATGATGGGATCCTAGAGAAATCGAGGGCAACCTTCAAATTTTATAGGCACATAGTACCATTTTCATATATTTTCTAAAGCTGTTCAAGTATTTGCATCTGATAATCATCATCTCAGGTGGATGACCTGATGATGGAAGGTACAACTCCTTAACAGTAAGGAGTAGGCATCGATTGATTTACTTTGTGTTCGCATATCTCCGGAACTACAAGTCCGATTTAAGTAATTCTTTTTTTGTTGTACTAGGTATCATTTAACTAAGAGAATACTGCAAGTTTCATCAAAATCGGTTCAGTAATTTTTGAGATATGGAATTTTATTAGCTTAATGTGTACATGAGTGATGTAAGTATTGGTGCGAAGGATTACAAAATTCTAGTGCACATGTAAGAGAATAATGTTCTTGACAAGAATTCGGGTTGAATATTTAAACTAAAAAAAAAAAACTTTTTTAAAAAAAATGTAACCGCCTTCAAAAACAACCACAAAAAAGTGTAAAATAATCTACAAAATAACTTTTCTTTCGGAAGTCGGTGGCTAAAAAGACAATGAAAAGAAAAAAACAAAGGCACCGACTTCCGAAAGAAAAGTTATTTTGTAGATTATTTTACACTTTTTTGTGGTTGTTTTTGAAGGCGGTTACATTTTTTTTGAAAAAGTTTTTCAATAACAAATGCTTCTTATAGGGTAAATACGCCATACGTCGGCCCCCCCCCAAACTTCGGCCCTCTGCACATTTTCAGCTTGCATTCATTTAAAACGTAATGAAGTGACATATTTGCTACTCGAATTACCACCTTAGTTCATACTCTATAGGTACAAACCGTTACTTTCCTATTACGACACTCACTCTTCGCACACTGAGCTTCAGCAGCGATTGCGCCGTCGAAGCGTCAAGTTCATATTGAAAGTACCTTTCTTGCTGTGAATACCCACACTTCGGGGATTGATATTAGAACGGTAAAACATTCCTTTTTTATTGTTTTAAGCTTTATTATCAGTAATTAGTAGTTTTTACTATATTTTGAGAAAGTTTTTTCAATGTTTAACGTATTGTTTTAAAAGAAAAATAGGAGGCCGCCAATAGACTACCAATTTTGAGTTAAAACCGGATTCTCGGCCATGGTCGACTTAAAGTAAATGCAGTCTGTTTTATAAATTCCAATTGTACTAATTCCATTGGCTTACTATGAGAATTTGCAACGCATATAGGCAAATAAATCTATTTTACGTTTAATCGCCAAATACCGGCCGGGGTGATATAAGTTGAAACTCGAGAAATAGTGTACATGAAATAGGGGCCGGCTTTAGAAATATTAAAGATCGTAATGTCGACCAGCCTCGAATTCGAGCCCAACTATACAGGCTGATTGCTTTTTATTATTTTCTCAAAATTAAATGTTCATTGTACAATTTAATTTATTAATAATATTAAGAGTTACGTTTAAATGGGAGGATAAAATTGGAAACATTTATGATAGCTTATTATGGTTTGGATATATAAGATAAAAATTGCTCTTTGGAACTTGCTACCTAATAAAGCCATGTTAATTAGCTTAAAAAATATAAATGGTTGGTCGTGAATCTTTCATTCATTAATTAACCTGCATGTCACAAAAAGCTGCATTTAGAATTAATGATTTTAATTTAAGGTACTACAATGACAGCAGGGAGATCAAGGGCCTTTACGGAAACAGAAAATTACCTATGTAGTTACGATCGCAACTTTACCTAACATTATTTAAGTGCTTTAAAAAAATACTTTACCTACTATATTAAACAAAATTCGATTAATAATGTATACTTAGTGAGACTCCTGCCAAAATAAATCATAATTATGTATGTCTGTCTTAATTTAAAACACCCTCTACCCGGCCGACATTTGGGAAAAACGCGACCGACAATGGGCCGCGAATGGCCGACTTTAGGGTTTTTTCGTTCTCGACGCATCTAAACCTTAGTACTTTTTCCTTGTAGTAGAAATGTCAACCTTATGCCCATAAACATGAAATAGGTTTATTAAACTATCCAAAACCACACTGGAAGCTATCCTTCGTTGCAAATTGATGGTTCCAGACCGATCCCAAAACAGAAAAACCGTAAGGGGGCCGACATTTAGCGTATTTACCCTATTAGTTAATCTTGTTGTGGTCTACAAAATTTAAAATTTTAAGTTTGTCTTCTCTAAGATGGTATGGCACTCTGGGTGTGAAGTTTGAGTAGCACTTGATTGTTTCTTTTGTGTTTAAGTTCAGAGTCGGCAAGCTTTACAGCCCAAGGGCGCTGAATTTTAATATACACCACTGACCTACCTACCATAAAAAAAGATAATTCAAAATGCTTTAAGGGGCGTCAAAATCCTTTTTTACACACAGGCGCCAGTTATAGCCCTTACGGGGTCCCTGCCAAAAGTTGTACTTGCTATACCTGACTGTATTAGTCACTAATCAAAGGTACCTTTAACAGTAAGTGCCATACTTACTGTTACAGGTCCTGCCTCAGTCAGTCTAAATGACAAAAAAAAATCAATCTCATTGTCCCCATTCTACTAATCGCAGTGATTTTGATAATGATGTACGCCCTATCAATGGTAATGAAACAGATGCGTTAATGAGGTGTTGTAAATCAACGAGGTCAAGCTACATGTAGGGAAAACTAGATTATCTTTACCACTGTCAACAGAGAATCATTCTAATGGTTAAAAAGATTAAGAAACATTACGATGTCGAAAATTGTTTTATGCAAATACACAGTAATGTTTTAATAGGATCATAATAAAAAGCAATTTAATTAAAGCTCGATTATCACACTGGTTTTAATTTGGCAATTAATTCTGATGAGCAAGTAGTGAACAAGTGGCATATGGTTTAGAATTTAGTGGAAATATTTTTTGCAGTGTATAAGTAATCCGGCAGCTGTTGGTACTTTCACCTGCGCGGGCGCCGCCCGAACATTGTCATTGCGGCTATGCGCCCGATTCGCTTACCTAATATACGGAGTTTGCGAAACTGGGCCCAAACGGCTAGACACGCGCCGAATGCCTACGATTTAGAAATAGGAGCAATCTGATGTAGCATAGGAAATGGTTAATACTACTGAGCTTTCAATTAATTACCGGGAAATGAGCTATAAGTTAGAAAATGTGCCAAACTATATTCAAAATTGTTTATCTTTTTTTTTTCAATCTAACAGCAAAAAATTTGGGTGGATCAATACACAATATTTGGTGGGCTGAATATGTGTTTTGTTTATGTAAAGGTGCAAAATATATTATTTTTTTGTAAAACAGCAGGAAACATTGCTTGAATAAAACTCACAGTAAACAGGTTTTTAATTTTGTGAGGCGACGACGTTTTATTCTGGAATTTGACTTGTTAGAGAAAACTATTGTTTCTATGTGGTTTTAGGCTGAAAACTGGTTTTACTTTCTTTGTGTTTTGGCTTGAAAGCTGCTATAAATTATACCAGGTTTGACTGATTTAGTCCTAACATGTTTAATTACTGCAGACAATTAAGCTAGCAGCTTATACTTAATGTGAATATAATAACTTATTACAATAGGTAGGCGGTAAGTATATAACTTTGGAAATTGGGATATGTAAAATAAAATGTTGCAGAATCTCTTCAGAATTTATCTAGCTCCAAGATAGTGAGGTAGGTACCATTTCTGCAAAATCTCGTAATCAAAAAAATTTTAGGTAAGTATTTTGAAGTTTTTTGACTTTATTGATTGAAGAATATTTTTTATTTTTGTTTATATTCCTGGATTTTCCATTACAGTTGATCTAAGAACAATGAGTCAATTGAAATTTCTTCAAAATTATTGAATTATTACGTCATCTTATCCATGCACCTTTAAAAAAGTAAAAAAATATGATTTAAAGAAAGATTATAACTAAGTTAAGTAATTATGACATTTTTTTTAGAAATATCTCGTAATTATAGGAACCTGTTCTCAAATACTTTCTGTTATCTCAAGAAAAACAACAAGTGCATCAACTACGCTTTCTGAAATATCTGCAAAGTTCTAATTCGCAATTCTTCATAAATAATGCAAGAATTACATAAAACAATGCTTAGAAAATGACTGGTTTCAAGACATAAAAGAATAATTAGGAATACAATTTATTAGAAGAGTTTTACTTGTTCTTGGGTTTTGAGTAAATAACTTTCACCAACAGTAAAGTGGGCTGTAGGTTGTTTTTTCTTTATTTTTCTACTTCCTAGTGTGCATGATTTTAGTTTAATGGACCTTGTTTTCTTTCCCACACTTCTTAGTAATACATCATTGTGTACTGAGCATTGTCAAATACATGGAATATCTTACAAAACTGTCAATTCCATGTTCCATGTTCATATTTTAATTTTGTTTTTATTTGGAATTAAGTTTTGCATTTTCATGCAAACAGTCTATTCTTGAACTAGTAACTATCAGTGAACAGCACAATAAAGTATTTTTAAGTAACTATCAGTAAAGCTCAACAAAAAAATAAAAAATTAATGATCAAAGAATTCACAGTGTTGCAAAATTAACTTGCAAGATTTTCTTATACAATGTACATTTTATATTCATATTAATGAACATCAATTAACAATATGGTTGATAATGTTGTGAAGTTATCAGAAGTTTCTCAACCTGTTTGTTGCAACAACTCCCAACTCATTCATTAAACTATGCAACATAGCCTTGTCTGTGTCGAGACACTGTATGTATAAGTGATTCTATTAGTTTCTAAAACTAATTTTGGACATTTTGATCACATAGGTATTTGGGGTTGAAGCAACATTCCATCTTCTTTGACTTATAATCTCATAGGTTTATTCCAGAAATACCCACTGACAAATGTCCCACCTGTGGTGGATTAATATTTTTGCGAGTTTATTCAACCTGTGGTGATTTCTATAAAAAAAGTCCCCATTGGTGAACATTTTAGTGGAGATTGTAGGAATAAACCATCTCTTCATTCACCTCTATTCTAGCCATATCATCTTTTAGACAATCCATTCATTATTCCTTTGGTATTCTACTATAACCATCAATATACCTACACACTGAAAACTTTCCGCATCATGGTCATCATCATTCAAATATTCATGATGAAAGATTTAAATGCACAACCTCTTTCCATTAGTTATTTAATGCTATAATGCGTATTAAGGCAATTTTAACAGAATTATTAAGTGAATTGCAATAACATTCATAGTAAGGTTAAAAAAATAACTTCTCCATTTTTTTTTATTGTTTCTTTGTTTTTATATTTTAGTATTAAATTTCTAATCTACTATATTTATTATTAAAACAAGCAATAGAAAAGACGAAAGAAAAGACCATTTTAAGAATTGCATCTCAATTCATAATTATAATGATTTTGATAGTGGGCTTTTTAGATCCCTGGGACAGCCTAGTCATCCACCTGTTCCAATCAATACTTCAAGTTGACTAGACTACAAGGTGGTAATCACTTGTTAGTTGATGACCTAGATTAGATACTTTTATTATATGCAACTAGGTTAGTGCCAGTTACTTTAAAATTCACAGTAGGAAATTTTCAGGGTAGATAATATCTAAATTACTTTCTAAGGATTGATAAAACTAGATTTCATTGGCTAAAAACGTTAGTGTCATTAATTTGATCTACTTGTAGATGTTATGACTGCTTTACTAGCCTATTGAACTAAGTACTTCTCCTTTTTTATTGTTCTTTGCAATTGATTTTAAAATTCTAATAAACTGTTTAACCCTTGGTGATTAGGTATTAATTGTTTCCTTGGCCAGTACTTTCCACGGTGGTTCTGTATAGGATATTTTTTTTCATTTCTAAATTATGTTGGATAAATTATTGTTTATATATTATTTAATTTATTTCATCACCAACATGTTTTCTTCCTCCATGCTCTACTGTTACCTGTTATGCTGGTATTTCACTTTTCTTTCATTTCATTCCTCACACAATCCATCCATCATTTTCTTTAGCTTTCCTCTCTCTCATGGATATAACTGTTGCTAGGCATATCTTCATAAGAGGCCAAATTATATTCCTGAAATTAGGTCAGTAAGAGCATTTTCATCCATATAAATAACACTAATGGTCTATTAATGGCGAACAGGATGTTATATTCATTGATTAAAGTTTGAGTTCCTGTAAAATAACCATTCCTAACTGAATTCTATATTACAGCATAATTTATATATAAGATACTACAATGACAATATTTATTTATAAGCAACATGGCACAATAGTTAATTTAATAAATAGATAATTATTTGTCCATAGCATTATCAAACATACAGCGCCATCTGTTGTCATCATGTAGTACTACGTAAAGGATTGTTGATTTATTGCTAAGAAAAAAATGTTACCTTGAAATGTAATCTTTACCAAACATGACTTGTTATTTTTTTCTGGATACTAAAGAATCAGTATCCTAAAATCCTTAAATGAAATCAAGAGGATAAAATCATTGTAAATGTTGTAACATTACAATGATGAAACTAACTTGGCTTATAACTGTATTTGATTTCTATTAGTTGATGCAATCCTTCGGAAAAGACAATATTTAAAAATTATTGCATGATTCTTGACATTGAAAATATCATTTTTATTTTACTTCAACATTGTGTTGACTAGGCAAATATTTTGATTAGGTGATGAAAGACTCATTACCTGTAGAATGTTAGAAATTATTAAATAATAATTGCAAAGTCAGGCCAAATGTTCAACGTTAAAATGTTATAAATAATGAAGTCAGCTATTCATTTTATTGTTTCTTTGCATGAAATATGATATGGTAGTTTGCTCCACTTTTTTGAGTTTACATAATAATATGCTTAATTGAAATATGTTTCTTTTAGAGACTAGATCAATTTATAGTCCCTGCAGTATAATTGGACAGAACTATTCCATTACAAACAAGTTGTTGTTCAATATGCTTAAAATTTAAGTACACTAATTTTCATACCAAATAACACTATTAGAATTAACCATTTCGAATACTATGTGGTGCTTTTCCAGTAGGTAAACCAGATAAGTATGTAAGACTTGATCGTCTCGAATGTTTATAATCTGAATTCAATTGATATCCTTCGCGGAGGCACAATCTCTCTTTACGTGAAACGGTAGCGGTGAAAAAAAACTACGATTTGTAACATAACTCCACGGTAAACGTCGAATTCCGCAACAATAAGTCCGAATTCTCTAATTATAGCCGTATGAAATGTAAATCTGTGAAAATAACAGAGCAAATTTTCTACATGTTGACGTGGCGTGACATTGGAGAGGAGTTTATATCGCAATACTACCTACTTAAACTTGTTTGGAACTCAATTAACATAATTAAAAAACTGATTTGATGGCATAAACCTTCTAAATTTGCAGTTTCATTTCAATTACTTTAATCTAAGTATGGCGCCTGACATTGTTGGCTTATCTTTATTTTGGTCTAACAATATGGCGAATGGACTTACCCTATTATTCCTAAGGAAGTCTTCAATAGCTTTCAGCGCTGAATCCGTTAATTTCACAAACACTAGTTCCTTGTTTTCTTTATAGCTAGACTCCGATGATAACCCATACTGAACACCTGCTGGCAAGGCCGCCATTTCTTATTCACTATTCGCACTGTGGACCAGCTGACTCCTTTGCTAGTCGTCACGATTCATATCATTCACACATTTTCTTAACCGTAATCACAAATTCACAACCTATATAAAATTATAATTACAACAACAAAAGGGTTTTAGAAGTCCAAATTAACAATCTTTTTGTAACCCCATCGACTCGGCCTTTGTTGGCAGCGCTCTCAGTCTGCAAGGCCGCACTGACTGTCATGCGCAATGGCGCTTTTGACAGGAAACGCGAGCATTCACTGCGACACCAGCGCCAATTAGCAGTTGGTAACAAGTATTTTGATTTGTGGCTAACTTCACTCCTGTCAAAATTTCCAATATTTTTTTAATTTTTGCTCAAAAACAAATGACAATCAGTGATTTTACAACGAAAAACTCACTAAAAGTGTTTACTTCGTCTTTTTAATTACAATTACGTGAAGATATATATTAGTAGTTAGGCGTTTTTACTGCACTGATTTTTGGAGGTTATGTTTCATCTAGTTTCGTAAGACACCTCACTTACGTGTTATTGCTTCTCGTATATGTCCCGTACATGTAGTTTATAAAGTATCTAAGGTTAAAAGCGTATTTAATTGAAATCGTATTATATTGATAACACATTCTGTGAGTACCCATTCAGCATTCAGTAGTTCAGTACCTACCTCATACTTTATTTTGCAGTGTTTGCAAATGTGATTTTTAGTTATCAAAATCTGCTCTAGATTTGGCAAAAGTTTAACCTAGATTCATTTTTAATTTTCAGAATTTGCTTATTTATTAGCCATGGCTTCCTGGGAGGAAAAGAAACAACTAATAACTCGCAATTTGCAAGAATATTTGGGTGATGAGAAGCTCACTGAAATCTTGAAGCAAAGAGATCTTAAAATATACTGGGGTACAGCAACAACTGGACGGCCTCATGTGGCTTATTTTGTCCCTATGTCAAAGATCGCTGACTTTCTAAAAGCTGGATGTGAGGTGACTATACTGTTTGCTGATTTACATGCTTATTTAGATAATATGAAAGCTCCTTGGGAACTGTTGAACCTCCGTACTCAATATTATGAAGCTGCTATCAAGGCAATGCTTCAATCAATTGGTGTGCCCTTAGAGAAATTAAAGTTTGTAAAGGGTACTGAATATCAGCTTAGCAAAGAATACACCCTTGATGTGTACCGGATGTCATCTGTCATAACAGAACATGACGCTAAAAAGGCAGGAGCAGAAGTGGTAAAACAAGTTGATCATCCTTTACTTAGTGGACTGTTGTATCCAGGACTACAAGCTTTAGATGAAGAATATTTGAAAGTTGATGCCCAGTTTGGAGGGGTTGATCAAAGAAAAATATTTACAATGGCTGAGAAATATTTGCCGCAACTAGGGTATGCTAAGAGAATTCATTTGATGAACCCTATGGTACCTGGTCTTACAGGTGGAAAAATGTCAGCATCAGAAGAAGACAGTAAAATTGATCTTTTAGATAACCCTGCAAATGTGAAAAAGAAGCTAAAAAAAGCTTTTTGTGAACCAGGCAATATTACTGATAATGGTGTATTATCTTTCACCAAATATGTAGTGTTCCCTCTAATGAAAGGTGATGATACTTTCAAGATTACCAGGGCACCTGAGCATGGTGGTAATGTCGAATATACAACATTTGAGGATCTTGAAAGTGCATACGCTAAACAGGAAATCCACCCAGGCGATTTGAAAGCTAGTGTTGAGTTAGTTATAAACAAGCTTTTAGGTCCTATTCAAGAAATATTCAAACAACCAAAGCTTCAAGAATTGGCCAAAAAAGCTTACCCACCTCCAACTAAAGTCAAAGGAAATGCACCTGCAGCTGATGAAATCACACCTGCAAAACTAGATATTAGAGTTGGACGTATAGTAGAAGTCTCCAGACATCCTGATGCTGATGCTCTCTATGTTGAAAAGATTGATTTGGGTGAGGGGGAGCCAAGAACTGTTGTTTCTGGTTTAGTAAACTATGTGCCTATAGAAGAGATGCAGAACCGTGATGTAGTGGTACTCTGCAACTTGAAACCTGCCAAAATGCGTGGTGTTGAATCTAAGGGTATGGTTCTCTGTGCTTCTGTAGATGAACCTAAACAGGTTGAACCACTGTTTGCACCTGAGGGTAGTAAACCGGGTGATAGAATTGTAATAGAAGGATATGAAACAGGAGAATCTGATGAGGTTTTGAATCCCAAGAAAAAAGTTTGGGAAAAATTACAAGTTGACCTTAAAACAAATGAAAGTCTTTTAGCAGTTTGGCAGGACAATAAACTGATAAGCAAAGTAAATGGAAATCCTGTTAAAACTAAATCTATGAAGAATGCACCTATAAAATAGATGTTTCATATAATATTATTTATTTATGTTATTTGCTAGAATTATCGCATTTTCTTAGCATTTGCTAATACACTCATCATAATTCTTCCAGCAGTACAGTCTAATTTATGACTAAATTATTTTGAGCATTCTTATAAAATATTATATATATTTTTTACATTGGTATGGTTTTATTCAATCACAACACAATCATATATTTTTAACAAGAAACACTTTCTGGCTGTATCAGTACAGTTGTGCTGTAAATTTACTCTGGGCGCCATCTTTTGAATACAGTTTGGTGTCTGCAATAGTTATTAGATGGCGCTTTTGTACAATGAAGAAGTAGGTACTAAGAATAAAGAAAAATAAATTATTCAACAAGTGTATAAGTTTCCATGCAATCAATAGTTATTAAAAATCAAAGTGGTTCCTTTTTAATTGTCTCAGTCTGAGAATTCTTTTGAGCATCCTGACTCATGGATTCTTGTTGCCACTGAAGTAAACACATTTCGTATTGACTTGGACTATCAACAATTTCGTCCAGGAGCAATAGGATTTTTCTTCTAAACACTCTCATTTGACATTCGGATAAGGCATTTATTTCTGGCAACAAACCTAGAAGAAACATTTTTCTCGAGTCATCTACCACCTCAGTATTATAACTTGGTCTTTGTTGTAGATATTTAACGAAGTGGTTGCTGGTTCTAGATTTCTTTTTCGAAGGCTCTGGTACTTCCATTTCTTGACACTGGTGTTGTAGAGGAGAAGTATCATTCTCGTGATCGTAATAAACATTGACTTCTTCATCTGTTTCTGTATCTTGCTGTGCAACAGTCTCATATAGTTTTGATGATCTCATGTATGGTAGTAAGAATTCCATTTCATCATGCAGATAATATTTCCTCTTCACTGTACCATCTGGGTTAAGTCTTAAACTCCGCAACAGGCCATAGCGCAGGTTTTTCCATTTTTCTTTGCATTCAGCAACTGAAACAACACAAAGTAGTATTAATGCAATCTTGTTTTCCTGTTCATTGACAACGGCATTATGCGCCAAATGCATGCAAATTCCATTGTACGCACGTCTCTTGCCAAATTAAAAACTCTTACCTGATAAAGCAGTTTGGCTGGCCACATCTTGCCACGCTTTCTCGCTTATATCCTTTTTCAGGTACTCTGGTAAATTATAATTGTACAGACAAGGATACTTTTCAATTGCTTTCACTAATTGCATGTTTTTGTCGCACATTTTTGTGAAAATGTGTGTGTTGCCGCCTTGTTAGTGCTCGCGCTCGAGTTGTACTGGCAATGGAGTCATGTCAGCTACGCGACATGGCCACTATTCGTGTTGCGTCGTTGTCGCGGTGACGCAACTGCCTCGGCGAGTTTCTATTGGTCACTACCATTTGCGTCTTATTATAATACATTCACTGAGTGCAGTGGCCAGAGTCGCGAATGCCGCCTGGAATCATAATTTTCATCAGAGTTTGTTAATTAAGGAAGCAATAGGAGCAATGATAAACACTTATTACACAGCATAATATAGTTATGTGCGCACGTCACAACTAATAAAATTGATGGCACGGTTGGTGTGTGAGCAACCGAATGCTGCGCTGTGTCTTGTGGGTTCGATTCCCGTACGCGGTACAAATCGTTTTGTGATCTACAAGTCAGCAGTCGTTTCGTGTTTGGGTAAACAGAAGATATGACTAATCCGGGACCAAAACTGTCCTACATCCTATATAGTCAGTCTTACCGTTTGGGTTAATACTTAAGTAGGTACCTAAGTTTTTAAGGTTTTCAGTAATCTTGACCCAGGACACATCAAACCAATCAAAACCGGGCCGTCTGTTTTATCCGACGCGGACGCAGCTGCAGTGATTTAATGTGTTGTTTTGCGTTTATCGTGGTTAAAGACATAGTTATTGAGGTTATTACCTACTTGTAGGTACATAATATCAACTCGAGTCACGGAGAGTAGGGCCGCCGCTGCATTTGGTGTGGAGAGGCCTTTGACATACAGACTAATAGTATCTGGAATATAAGTATATGCATGACCATAGAAGGTTCAAAATCAAAATCAAAATCAAAGCATTTATTTCAAGTAGGCCAGTTACAGGCACTTTTGAATTGTCATAGACAATCAAAGGAATATTATTAAACACTACAAAAGTTATGGTGCTACAGTCCCAGTCACAAGACATAAAAACTGTGAAAGTACCGTAGATGCCCGTTCCAAGAAGTAGATCTCTATGGAGAAGAACGTGCAAGAAACTCCATGGACACTCTTTTTAGATCGCCAGAATTATTACAGAACCTTTGTTACATCATTCATTTGAGGTGGTACATTATGTGAGAACGATGTAGCAAGTTTTTGATTAAAAGTGTCCAGAGTAGCAATTAAAACAAAGACAATTCAAAAACAAAATGATCAATAATTATTAAAATAAGCCGTGGCAGCTAAGAGATGACCAGTCTCAACTGACAGCGCCCGTTCACGAACATGACACATGCATCATGGTTCATGTTCGATTGGGAGTTTGGTAGGTTGGGTAGGTTGGGCTGGCGCTGGAGTCTGTACCCATTTCAGAAGAAATATCAAACTTTAAACATAATTTTAATTCCGCTTCTTCACACTCTTGGCAGAGTGGTCGTGGTCGTCACATCAGGGGTGGTGGCTCGCTTCACAATTCCCGCCATTCCTCTCGCTCCGTTGCCTTCCTGGTACATTCGTGTAGGTCACCATTCAATGCAGCCTTGATCTGGTCTGTCCAGCGCATTGGTGATCTGCCTCGAGCTCTGGTGCCATTTACTTTGCCCTGTACCACAAGGCGTTCCACATACGAGTCTCCTCGCCGAGAAACATGTCCGAAGTAAGTGAGGATTCGACTCTGAACGATGGAAGATAGAAGCTGTTTGACGCCGAGTTCGCTTAATATGGAAACATTTGTTCGGAATTGGTTCCATGATATGCCAAGCATACTCCTCCAGCACCACATTTCGCTAAGTTCATGGAAAAAATCACTATTGTAGTTCTAGCAGCGAGTTCATAGAGTATATCCTACATATTAGATTTACCTAAATTATAGAGACCGCAAAAAATAGTTTTGCTGCCTTCACTGGTACTTTCCGTTCGCCTGCGTCTGTATGTAGCTACACTTTTCTTTAGCAGTTTATAAACAAAACAATAATTATTTTATAACCGCAATAACTTAGCATGAAACTGTAGAAAAGGGTTTTGTTTGGGGATAGGATCAATTTCGTCGTTTTACTCTAGTTTTGTTTTGACGTCGTTATTGAATGTAGGTGAGACTGTACAGTCACGACCACTGTTTTGTCGCAATTTTAAGCAAACAGTGCAAACCGACCTTGTTATAGCAGGGAAAAGGCAACATTTAGGGACCCGTTCAATTAATAATCCACAAGAAAATTGCTTTATTTTAAATGCCCAATAAACATAATCATCATCATCATCAGCCTGTATTCGTCCACTGCTGGACATTAGGCCTCTCCCAATGTGCGCCACTGAGCCCTGTCTTGAGCTTTCCTCATCCAGTCTCTGCCAGCCGCCTTTCGTAGGTCGTCACTCCACCTGGTCTGGTCTCTACTCAAGGACACGTCTACCCCAGCGGTTGTCTGTCCTGCGAGAGATGTGGCCAGCCCACTGCCACTTCAGCTTACTATAATTCTTTCTGCTATGTCGGCAACTTTGGTACTCTGACGGATTACTATGTCGCAATTTTGGTACTCTGACAGATCATACTAAACATAAGTGCTCGTTAGGTGCTACGGTTATTGTTAATTTACAAATACTTAATAATAAAAAATACGAAATAAAAACCTCCTTTTTAGAATTCAAAAACCAGAGCAATAAGCCGACTCCTAGGATAGAACAACTGTAAACCCAAGGTAGGTAGATTAGCTGGGTCCAGTTGTCGAGACGATCACAATAGGTACCTACCTATCTTCCATAAGTTCTATAAAGGTACAGGATCTCAGGTATAGTAAATCGGACTTGTTGATTCTATTATGGAACGTTACCAGTTTCCAACAGTAATTAAACTACATTTAAAGCAGTAACAAAAGCTCAGAATTTTTTCCGCGTTAATTTGATAAAGCTCTGAATCTCATTTAGCTAAAGTTGGCCAATACTGCGGCATTTCATACATAACTTATGAGGCGGGCCAGGTACCTAACTGGATAATAATAAAAGTAGGCCGTGAATGCATCGCAGCGCTGAATACAATAAATGCATAGCGATAAAATTAGATATTCAATAACGGGAAGGGGTCGGAGGTCCGCCATTTTGGAGCTTCGGTCAGACGGGGCTACGGGTGAAGGGGGACCGCGCATGCGCAAAGCTGCACCCGCACCCTGTTAGGGCCGGGACTTCTGCAAGTGCGATGTCAAAAAACACGTTATTCTCTCCCCTAATTCTACTAACCTAGTACGTCTTAATAAGAGAAATTAATGATAAACGCCCTGATTTCTGTGATTTGATCGTTGACACGCAAGCTCCGACCGGCAACCGAGGATTTGTTGAGGACTCTTGAAATATTTATCAGCCCGAACAATGACAGGGAACGGCTGATTCGACAGTGATTCATCTGTGTTAATATTTATGTGGGAACCTCGGACATCTTTCGGTTAAAAACTGTGAACGATTTAGCCCCAAGGATTACCTACTTGTTACAGTAAATATTGTGATTGTGTGTTCAGTGACAAGTGACTTTTCGCGTTAAAATTGCGGCGATTAGTGAGAATAATAATGGGATGACATTAAAGACAGATGGAAAAGGTTTGGCGTCGGGTTGGTCTCCATTCCTCCCGGAAGAAGAGGGATGGAAGCGGGACTAGTACGAGCAAGGAAGTGACGCCATCTGCCGCTCCACCGCCACAAGAGGCCGAGTATCAGAACATACATACACTGAGAACAGCTGACTTGATAAGACAAAGGCAGGGCGAGGGCGAGAAATCGACTTTACGCTCATCTTACATTATCAGAAACGGGGATAACTTTATTTTGGTTGAAAGGAGACGTCGCAGGCGTCGTAGGAGTGGTACGAGGGCTTCTTCTGGGAGTAGACATCACACTCCACCCGTTGAGGAGAACACTCGAACGGAGCAGAAGAGGCGTCCACCGGCCAGGTTGAAGATATTCGGCATACAATGGCCGTTGCATTCTAGCGATTCAAGGTACATAATCTATCTATCTATCTATACTTATAATAAATCTGTAGAGAGGTCAATTCTGTACATGAAATATATTTCCAAAATAACTATCAGGGGGTGATTAGGGGTCGATACTGATGCCAAAAATGCAATTAATAAAATTATTGTCTGTCTGTCTGTCTGTCTGTATAACCGTTATAGAAACAAAAACTACTCGATGGATTTTGACGAAACTTGGTACAATTATTTTTCATACTCCTGCGCTGGTTATAGTATACTTTTCATCACGCTACAATCAATAGGAGCAGAGCAGTGAAGGGAAATGTTAGGAAAACGGGAGAAGTTACTCCATACACGCTAATCTTCGGAACTACTGGACGGATTTGATTAGTTTTTTTTTTGTTGTATAGCTATTAAGTCTAGGCAACATATAGGCTATAATTTATCTTGGAAACTTGAACACCTGATGCAGAACTGCAATAGATCAGCTAAACTATAAGAGATACAAAAATAGCGCCATAGCAAAAATTGTTCCGCGTGATGAGCATTTTCTGCTGAGAAAATAAATTTGAAGATATGGAACACCTGACGTGGAACTCTAAGAGCCCAGCTACACTATTACATATACAGTAATGACGTCTTAGCAAGAGTTGTTCAGCCTGATGAGCACTCCCTGTTGTCGTATAAAAACTGAAGATCTGGAACACCTGATGTGGAACTCCAAGAGCCCAGCTACACTATTACATATAGGTACAGTAATGACGTCTTAGCAAGAGTTGTTCAGCCTGATGAGCACTCCCTGTTGTCGTATAAAAACTGAAGATCTGGAACACGTGATGTGGAATTCCAATCGAATCGTCATGCGCGTCCCGTTGTTTTCCCGTCCCCATGCTCTAAGAATTCGACTTCAGACGTTTCAGATCTTCGATTTTGATGACCCCATTGTCGCTGGCATAAGCAACAGGATCCGCGTACGAAGTCGCTGGCAGAAGCTAGTTACAAATAATACCATAGCCTATTTCTATCCCACTGCTGGGCAAGGGCTTCTCCTCGTACAGAGAAGGTAGGGGCATTGATCCCACGCTTGTTATAAATGGTTTTCTTTATTTCAGTCTTACTTTGATTCTAGGTACCTAACTGATATTTATTTACATCAGAAATATGTCGGCTACTTTATCAGCCTAGGTTCATTACACTGCAATACGGTAGATTGCACGACATGATTACAGTACGTCTTATGTGAACTGGCTGTTAGCTGCGGACGCAACAATGCAACAAGCGCTCGAGGCAAAATAAGTATAATTTGTTGTTTACGCATAAAAAAATTACCGATGGGCGATGGATGGGTATAATGATGAATGATTAAATATAAATTAAATTCTTCAATGATGCGCAACTTTGTTTCTTACGTGAGTTAAGATTAGGTTGCATGCAAGCTGCGCAGTAATCTGCCTTACTAATTAATGCGAAAGATTACGAGCTTGGATGGATGTATGTTGGTTAATCTTTCCTGCAACCTGCACAGAAAATATACAACCTGGATTAACACATACGATAATTTTTATCCCTATGTTGCCACGTTCCCTTGGTATAATTACCGAACTTCACTACATAAGGTAACGCTTTGGGTATGAGTTATGTCGTACGTAAATAACACTAGAGAACATTACTTAAATTATGTACCTACTCATAGTATGTAGGTATTCTTTTGAGACCATTGAATAGATTAACCCAATATAGGGAGTATTATGAGTCACACAACTGACTCAGCTAAGATCCTTGTGACTAAGTGATTGCGGCAAAAAGGAGAGCACAATATTCCTTCTCAACAACTAGGTAGGTATGACACCGACAACCGTACTAACATCCGTTAAATAATGGCAGTTATTTTTGACCGTTATTTTTAACTGTCATCAGCCTTTTTTTATATGCAGCAGGGGATGATCTAGGGAGCTTATCTGATTATACATAATGATCAAATGACTAGGTACTTCCTTCAGTGACCGTTGTTTAGTATCTAGAAGCAAATGTAAAGGGTTTAAAAATACCTGTAACGAATGCCAAAACGCACGTGTTCTACCCCATATTGCGATATTTCTTGTTTGTGACCATTTGATAACTGACAGATATTTCTGACAAACAACATCTAATTTCTAAGTAGGTAACATCAAAAAATGTCAAAAAAGTAATAGGTAACTCTTCATCAAAAGTGAACCTCAAAAAATTGCTCAAAAAGTATTCTCGCTACATGGAAATTCTAGGAGAAAATTGTAAAATCGCAGTAGTCCCAAAATGGAACTAGAGAATGGAACAACTGGGATACAATGAAATTGGACGGCTTACGCCTCAGAATGTTTGAGTGACGGCTTCGTGAAGCATCTGTTTACACCAAAGACATTAAACTATTTAGTTTACACCTTGTCTACGTAGATTTCTATCTACTTACTGGAATATTCCCTCTTACTGAAACAGAATCATAATGAAGTAGTTCAATAGAAATGATAATGTTGTAATGAAACAGATAGGGAGCACGTGGGGTACACGTGTCGGCCTTATGACGCTATTTGATCAGGAGGGCTGCGCTGAGAACTATCTTTGGAGACAGAAAATAAATAAAATTCTGAGAAAAGCCAAAGAAATAAAAATATGACAATAAGGTCAGCATTTTGACAGTGTCTCTCTTTCCTAGACCAGTTTCTAAATTATTCAAAAAAGATCATAAACTACAGACGAATCACGAATTTTGTCGGGGCTCTTTCTATGAGTACCCCGACATTAAAGCCTGCCGGGGTCGCGGGACTGTCTAAACAGGTAACCCCGACCCTAGAACGTAAAGGGCTATTGAAGGAACACCGTGGATTTTACTCAGTACTAGTCTGACAGTCCCTTTCGCTGATCCCTGGGCGGGAGGAATTATTTGATGACTTTACCACGCTAAAAATGGCCCAATGAGCATTTTTTTTAAATTAAGGAAACGCCTGACGCAGGTCCTCACCGGACACGGAAGTTTCGGGAGGTACCATGCAGTGTCGGATAGGGAAGGAGAAAACGCCTGGGTGTCATCACTGCGAGGATCGCCCGTAGGACACGGTGGAGCATACGGTGCAGGACTGCCCCGCATGGGCAGAGCACTGCGGCGACCCCTTTAGGGGGCCAAAGCCTGCCGGGGTCGCGGGACTAACGATTTACCGTGACAACGGAACGTAAACGCTAATATTGAAGAACACCGTGGGTTTTAGTCAGTACACGTCTGACAGTCCCTCCCGCTCAGCCCTCGGTGGGAGGACTCTCTCCTACCACTCTTCTACCACGATAAAAAAAGGCCCTGATGAGACAGATCTCAGGACCATAACTAGACCATACATTCTGTCTTCCTAGTTCTACAATAAAAGATCTGTCGGTAATGTTGTCATGGTCACGATGCGATAAGCAAATTATTTGTTCCCGTAGTAATAACATTACGAGTATTTATATCTACTGTTCTTGGAGCTCGTGTCTCTGATAAAGTTTCTATTTTCATCTAAGATATTCTGATTTTTTTGATTGGTAACCAAAACACAGCAAAATATTTCGATTACTGTGCTGATTTCTATCAACAAAAATAATTGTTTCGTGGTGACAAGTCACTAGGCAAATATTATGACTTGCATTATTGTAACGGTATTACGATTTATCAGGCCAGCCGGTTTTACCAGACGGCTCATTTTTTATGTTGATGATTGATTGGCACAGGCTTTTGGCCGCCGGCTACCATAGGTTAATAACAACTAGGATATTGACGCAAATTGTAGTGGCTATCATGCACTATCATCATCCTCATTTCATTTCACCCTTTTGCTGTCCATTCCTGGATATCCCCCAAAGATTGCCACAGCGCATGATTTTCCGCCTTTTTGATCCAGCCACTGCCAGCAACTTTCTTCCATCTTGCCAGAGCGGGTTCTATACTCCACCTGTCGTCGGTTCTGCGACAGACATGACCAGCTTTCTGCCACTTCAGCAGTCGGAATATAAATCCGATTCAATCCTTAGAGATTGTTTTAAAACGTTGCCCCCACTCTAAGCATTTCTTCTGAGTCGTGGGTGAGTTTACAAACATAGAAAATCTCATACACAGACACCCAGACCCGAAACAATAAGTATTTGTAGGTCATACAAATATTTGTTCCGTGCGGGAATAAAATCCGCGACACGTTGCGGAGTAGTCCAATCGCTCAGCCTCTGCGCTTGCTCTGCGCTAACCGTGCCGTCATCAGTTGATTATAGACCATTGAAAATCCAATAGATCCAATAGAAGAATTTTAATTGTAATGCTTATAATGCGTTGTAAGGTGATTGAAAATAAGCATTTTCATCTTAGCTGTTTTACTGTATCCATTAGTTAGATTTAAGAAACGGGAACACCCAAATACTCCGAAATATTTAATTCCGAATTTCGATATTCCGATTTTCAAAACCCCGAATATCATAATACCTAAAAATTACAATATCTATTATTAAGAATCTCTAAATTTATTTGACCGAAAGTCGTATGTCCGATTTCTTCTTTTTCCGATTTTCACATATTCGAAAAATGTAATGCTCGATGAGTTCTCATTCCGAAAAACGAAATTCCGAATTTCAATATTCCGAATAAACTGATTTTTTCGGAATATTGAAAATCGGAATTTCGTTTCTCATTCCACAAAGTCAGTGACAGAAACGAATTGGTGCAAAACCGGCTCCACGTTAAGTTTGTCTACCGTACTCCCAGAGTGTTATTTAAACCCGTGTAGGCACGGAGTGGCGAGGCGTATCCTCTTAACTTTCACTGTTTGCCTTCAGGATTTTATTGTTATTAGGAGAACTTAGAATTCGAGAGCGAGCGAAGCGAGCTCTGGACTTGGGGCACCCCGACTCGGACAGGTTAGGTTCGAAGGGGATGGCGGGGTCTGAAAGACCCCGCCATCCCCTTCGTGTTAGGTTACTTTAAACCTTGCTCACAGAAATAGGAGCCCCGCGAAGCGGGGCTCCGTCGACCTACCTTGGTAGGTGGTAGTCAACAAATCGACCAAGGATGTAAGAGCGAGCGAAGCGAGCTCGGGACTGGGGACACCCCGACACGGACAGGTTAGGTTCGAAGGGGATGGCGGGGTCTGAAAGACCCCGCCATCCCCTTCGTGTTAGGTTACTTTAAACCTTGCTCACAGAAATAGGAGCCCCGCGAAGCGGGGCTCCGTCGACCTACCTTGGTAGGTGGTAGTCAACAAATCGACCAAGGATGTAAGAGCGAGCGAAGCGAGCTCGGGACTGGGGACACCCCGACACGGACAGGTTAGGTTCGAAGGGGATGGCGGGGTCTGAAAGACCCCGCCATCCCCTTCGTGTTAGGTTACTTTAAACCTTGCTCTCAGAAATAGGAGCCCCGCGAAGCGGGGCTCCGTTGAACCACCTTGGTAGGTGGTAGTCAACAAATCGACCAAGGATGTAAGAGCGAGCGAAGCGAGCTCGAGACTGGGGACACCCCGACACGGACAGGTTAGGTTCGAAGGGGATGGCGGGGTCTTTCAGACCCCGCCATCCCCTTCGTGTTAGGTTACTTTAAACCTTGCTCTCAGAAGTAGGAGCCCCGCGAAGCGGGGCTCCGTTTAACCACCTTGGTGGTGCTATTACTCAGGATGCAATAGCGATCAAAATGTGTCTTGAGGATCCCCGACTCGGACTTTTCGACCTGACGGACCCAAATCGGAATTCCAATAATCGGAATTTTAATATTCGGTATTCGTGTTTTTGATGTTTCGGAAAATATGTTAAGTCGGAATTTTTGATATTCGGTCTATTGAAATTCGGTATTTTGAAAATAGTAATTATAAACGTTAGGAATTTTGAAATTTCGGAATTATTAAAATAGGAATATTGATCCATCGGAGTTGTTATATTAGGAATTTTGAACCATTCGGAATTATGAAAATCGGTATTTTGAAATTCGTATTTATGAATTTCGGAATAAAGTTTTTCGTATTATCGTAGTGTACCCTTAAGAAACAATGCATTTGATGCACATCTGTCCATTATCTCTAATATTAACTCTAGAAATTCACATTAGCTGCCTAAAATGTTATCAGGCTTGGAACATTGAGATTATTTCTTATCAGTCATTATCAGCCTAGCCTTTTCCCATCCATCTTGGTGACGTCACATCGAGAAGATGCGACGTAATGTTCATTATCTAACAACTAATTTATCATTGTCAGTAAGAACTATTTGATTGCCCTTTGATCTAGTTCTGATGCAAAAATGGCCAGTATTGACCCTCGCAGCCAAAATCACAATGAACGTTGATTACCGATGTTTTTCATCTAATGTCCATGACTGCTGACGCCTGACGGGGCCCCCCTTAGAGGGTCAGAGCCGGCCGGGGTCGCGGGTCTGTCTCATGAGGTAACACTGATCCTGGAACCTAAAGGGCTATTGAAGGATCACCGGGGATTTTAGTCAGTACAACTCTGACACTCCCTCCCGTACCGCACTGGGCAAGAGGACTCATTTGATTATTAAACCACGATAAAATAGCATTTTTTTATGCAAGGATGCAAAGTTATTTTTTGGCGCGAATAGGTAGGTAGATGAATTGAAAACTGAGTGTAGCGCAACACACAACTTTTCACCTCACTACGGCGAGGAAACGCAGTGGCTCGCCGCCGGTCAGTGTAGAAATAGTTATTTGTTATATGCAAGGCTGCAAAGTTGATTTTTGGCGCGAGTACTTGAATTGAAAACTGAGCGAGCGAAGGATTGTAAGATTGAACCGCGAGAGAAACGAGCGGTTCAAATATAGAATCCTGAGCGATGCGAAGTTTTCAAAGGTACGAGACGCAGAAAATCTTTGCTGCCGAGTGCAACACACAACACACAACGAGGAAATGTAGGGGGGCGGCTCGCCTGTCAGTGTAGAAAACAATTGAATACAAGACGTGTTCGAATTTTGAACAACACCTTGTGCTCTAGAGCACAAAATAGAGTTTTGCGCTCGCTCCAAAAATCAACTTTGCAGCCTTGCATAACCAATAACTATGTATTTCACCTCACACGCTCGGAAAGATTCTATTTGTGATTCGAAATTTGAGCGCAAAATTCGAGTTTGCGCGTTTAAGGGAAGAATTTTAGGATCCTGAGCGTAGCGAAGTTTTCAAAGGTACGACACGCAAAATGACTTTGCTGCCGAGCGCAACACACAATGCCTATAGGGCCTGTCCTCGTGAACAGGTCCCAGGTCCAAGGACCAAGGTGCTATTCTCTAAGGATACAGTTCTGGCCTCACAGCGCCCCGCCTCATAGTTTAAATTACCGTAGTTTGTGTTCGAATGACTGAAAGTTTTTGTCATGTTTTTGTTACTGGACTTTTTAAAGTTTTGCCAACTTTAATGATGATGTGTCTCTGAGGAGTTAGTAAAATTGTGACGCAATTTCTAAGCTTATTTACTGGGAACTAGTGAAGGGCATTTTGAGAACTGTTTGATGTAGGTAAGCTGGAAACTAATTTAAACAAATTATATTCTACTTAGAAATTCGCAAGAGTTTTGCAAAACTCTTATGCGAATTTCTAAGTAGAATCGTACATCCATAGTTTACGTACGTCCATAATTTCCTCTAGCATAGGTGTTTGCAATGCCGAATTTTATTGTTATGATTATTGTTGGCATAGAATATCCTACGAAGGCCTTTTCCATGACTTCCAGTTCTTTCGATTTAGGTAGGATTTAGTTACCGGTGACCACGCTGTTCCCGTGTTTAGTTAAGCTTAAATCCTACTACTATTATAAAGGCGAAAGTTTGTAAGTATGGATGTATGGATGTTTGTTACTCTTTCACGCAAAAACCACTGAACGGATTTGGCTAAAATTTGGTATACAGATAGTTTATAACCTGGATTAACACATAGGATAGTTTTTATCCCGATTTTATGTTCCCGTGGGATAATTTTCGAGTTGTAGCGGGTGAAGCCGCTGGCAACAGCTAGTTGTAAATAAATAAAGAAAAATCGTGCTCATCAAGTCTTCTATTAACCATTCAGTATTTTCCTCAGACACACATCGATCACTCGTCGGTTCTGCCGTGGAAGACGCTCCCGTGAGGATAACGAGCTCTACCGCTCTAACAGCTTCAAGTTCGAGAGGTTCACCAGGGAACCACCGGCTGATGAATTCGCTTCTGGCTCACAGGTAAGTCCACTTGAAATGTTGAATCTGAATTAACACAAAGTTTACGGTTTTATTCACGTCTTTACTTTCTCGTAATTTTCCTAATTTATTTACGGTCGGGCTAGCACGGTTTCTTATTCGGTTGGTACTTTAGTTACCTACTTACCGTCTTTATCTTCTTACAAACTTCTTTATTAGGCCTTTTTTCAAAGTCATACCCTCAGGTCATACCCTTTATCGCCGCATATCGTCTCTTACACAGTTCACCCACGATTCAGTTTTAGCGACATAGGTAGGTACCTACTTATGTAATCTGTGCTTATTGGTGCTTAGGGTTGCATCGACTAATTTATAAGTCGAACGGAGCTCTATAATACATGTTCCAAAATGGTATATTAATAGGTTTATACATATATACGCAGTCTATTATGATAATGTAATTAGAAAAGTAGGGGAAAACTCGGAAGCAGTTCGCCAGAGAGAAAGAAAGAAAGATTAATTGTCTATGAAAATGGATCATTTCTCTTCTCGGACCAAACAATGGACCTCTAACGTCATCTGAGTTCTGACGTCAAAGTTCTCCTATGTAATGTAAGTAGATCTACCCCTAGGCTGATAAAATTTTCGTTTTTCCTAAATTACATTAATATAGTGGAAAATATGAAGGATGGGGGGGCCGATACTTCATATTTTCCACTATATTAATGCAATTTAGGAAAAACGAAAATTTTATCAGCCTAGGGTATTTTATGAACAGTCACATGTGGGATATTCGTCGTCGTTAGCGAAATATTAGTTAAATTCTATTGAATAACGTTCTGCACATCACAATGTATTTATGCTAATGCAGGTCTCAATCTAGACGTTAGAATAGTAATAGGGGTTCTGTGAACGAAGAAATATCTAAAAGTGTAATTTGCAAGGGCAATGAACTTCAAAGTAGATAAATTAAGGTACCTGTATGAACACTGAAAAACCTGTTATTGTCAAATACTTTTAAATATAGTAACTGTTGTCGTTATTTGTGTGTGTAAGATATTCATTGTTATAAAATGCAAATTCGCATTTATTTGAAACAACAGACACTCCAAATTGAAGTCGTGTTTTGGTACTCCAAGGTAACGTAGCTTCCTAGCCGAAATCATTATGGTTCACTGGAGTGAAAATTTCATTCAGGTTATTGTTATTTTATATCACTTTTTGTCCTCATGGTACCGATATTTCTTTTTTAAGAATTAACACTCATTTATGTTTGATTATAAATTTAGTAGAGTGAAAGATCCCGTAATCCATTGTAGCATCAGTTTAGTGCATTTTTAACTTTGGATGATTTGTGTTCAGACAATTAACTTCGAGTGAAAGTTAACGATTTAAAAGTAAGAACAAAAAGTAAAGCTTCGTTCACAAGTGCGGTGTCAAAATTAATTTTGGTACCGAACGCTTGCCTATCGTTGTAAAATCGAGTTCCTTAGAAATGCTGTCTGGAGTGTCAAAGCAAGTCAAGGCTTGCATGACACCGCCTCCCTCCTTACCATGAAAGCGTACCCACTTATCTAGATGAGCCATCTTTTCCACAAAGGGCCCACTTTATGGAGTCTACGAAAAAGGATTTCCGTTAAAAAGAACTTTTATTGAACTTCAACACTTCCATCAATACAACGTATTTCGCGGAAATTGTGTTAGCGACCGTATTGGAATTTATCTACTTACTTACGTTGAAAATTGTAAATTTTTGTGAAATAAGTATTTTCCTTTTACGCGATGGAAAATGTATTGTGTATTTTACTGGTTTTTAAATCTTTGCAAGGCGAGGAAGTAAATAATTTAATTATTTCTAAGAATAATGATAATAAGTAAGTAACTTCTCATAGCTGATTACCCCTAGGTATACTTATTGATTAGGTAGGTACACAACCTGAACGTGCCTAAGGAAACAAGATTATACCTATTAATTGATTGCCTGATATGCCTCGAAGGCATATAATACGGGAAACAAATATTTGAAAGACCTTTTAGAGAACTGCCCAGTACCTACCTGAAGTTAATTTACCTACTGTCCTGTCGGTACTTAATTTGCAAGGAGTACCGAGTAAACAAACTGACAACGGATTATTTGTAATTTGGCTTATTTGCTAACAAAGTCACTGAGCTATAAAGTATACTTTGGTACATTTATGTATATTATTTATATACTTATTTATGTAACAGTTCTCAATAATATCTACCATCATACCCACCAAGGCATACTAGATAATATAAATAATCAAACTAATTAAATACCGATAAGCTATTGACACCTTTGTAATTGTATAGCTATAGAATGTGATTAAAAACGGTGATGATGAAACTTCAATGATGACTAATTTTGTTATGAAAACAAAAACAACACACCGCTGAAACTGCGAGTTTCAGCGGTGTGTTGTCTATTTTCGATACAGCTAACGCCATCTAGTGTCGCGGTACTAAATTTGAGAAAAACCTGAACGAGTAAGTACATGTTCCATATTTCGCGCTTCACGCCTTCGTCAGTAGATGGCGCAATGCGACCGTTTTACAGAAGTTTCTTGTTACAAACACAGAGGACGCTTTGCCAGGTTGTTTTATGTAGTCTCCATCTGAGTACATAATATCGTTGTTTACATATTATATTCAACAGTATGTTAAAAGGCTTAGGAACTTAGTTTTTGTATTTTCGTGGTAGTCATGTTTAGCTTCTAATTGGAGTATTAGAGTAGTTGTTTTGATGTATTACAAACTTTTGACATAGTGAAGTATGCCATTAGGACTTTTCATGTAAGATCTGATCATCTTTTCCATATAAAATCAATTAATACCGTGTTTTAACACGCAGCGGAGATTTTTAGCCAATAAATATACGACTGATCGTACACTGTTAGACTAATGGCTTTGGTATCCCACAGGGAACTGTTCTAAGACCTCTTTTTTTAAGCTTTGTTCAGAACCAACTTAGAAACTGTTGTGTAAATACTGAGTACGACAATAAAATTATGTAAAGAAAGTTCTATTCTCCAGTCAAACATAAATGATGACGTCTTATTTTTTATTTTAGCTTCCGAATGGTAAATTATAACAATATCAGACAGTTAGGTGATATTGTTAATAAAATAGGTGATATTAAATTATGATACTTGTTTAAGTACAGAAACGTATTTGAATGTTACCAGTAACAAGGCACTCATGAAACTTAAATTCTGTTACGTAACTTGGTTTTCGCGTCAAAACATTTGCGTGAATATTCGTGTACAAGGGGTGCGTTGTAGTTTGTGCGGTATTGCAACATAAATTGTGTGCACACGTTGTGTGGGGGAAGGACATTAATATCATCTGCCCTATCAATTACACCGGCGCGGTCACCGACGCGCCGACAGCCTATCGAAGGAAAATACGTGAAAAATTTGACACACGACCCTAATTTATCCTTAGAATATGGTTTTAGGGTTGTCTCTATGCGTTGTCTAGATATAGGTATCGTGTTTTCTATTAAAATTCTTTGTAAAAGTTATGTTATTGTTGCTCAGTGATATTTAAGTAAAAGTAATTTCCTCTAGGTGGTTATATTCTTAACTTTCTGTTGCTAAATAATTTCTAAGAAAAGCTGGGAGCGTTTGTTGGTCAATAGTTTTGTTTCTCGAGTGTTAAGATTATCAGATAAGATGAAGATGTCATGTTTGCTTAGTCAAATCGTTTTTTCTGATAAGTTAGTGAGTTAGGTAGGATGTTCAGTGCTCCAAAAACTCTTAAAAATTACTCTTCCGACTTGATGGTACTGCGTATCACATCATATTTACTTCATCAGTACTCTCTGTAGACGATAATCACGTAGTCAGTTACAGTTTTTATTACCTATGTTCTCTAAAATGCAATACAAACAGCGAACACTTTTAACACAGTTTTTCTAGGTACTCAAAACAAAGTAGATTGCCACTCATATTATTATTTTCTGCATCAACCCTATCTACGATATAAATCACGTTATCCCCACCGTGATCGCGATTGCCTCATCAACATACTAATGCGGACGCCAGATGTGCCCCCCAGACTTATAAAAGTCTGCTAGACTTTGAAAATGTCGGAAAATAGATTTCCTTCATTTTACGTGTCTTTTGTGGTTTACGCTTGTACGCTGTACATTGTTTCAATGGAAATGTTTGTTGGTTTGTTCAGTTTTCAGGATTTTATATAATTCATTAAAGGTCTTACGTGGATAGTTCTGAAGTCCTTTCAATGGCTCTACAATTAACATGGTCACATGGTTAACGTTATTATGTCTTTCAAACGTGTTTTCTCCTCCTCTAACTGATCTACAACGTGTAACGTTAATAGCGCAAAACCTCTCGTGGGGTAATTCAGCCCATGTTATTGAACAATGTTTGTTCTAAAACTTTAGGAAAATACTGTTGTTGTGCAGACAAGATATTTGTTATAATTTTCCCTTTACACCTTACATTTGCAATGAGAGCCGATAGTTATCCTGTATCATCTCTTCTTTCCGCATAACTAGCGAATAACGTGCTAAGTGCTGTGTTTTTGTAGCATCCAGCGGGCTTAATACTACTTTTAATGAGTCGTTTATTCATTCAGTTTCTTATCCCAGCATCTTGGGTTTAGATTTTTTTTTGTTTTCTTCAAATTCACACCACACAGTCACATCTTTCAATAATACAATTTGAGCTTTGTCTGAAAATATTGATTTTTAATACTAAAAGTTAACATAATACCTAACTAATTTTTCGCTTTGAATTGTTCGGCAGAGGCTTCGTTATATGTATATTGAACTACTAAAGTTACCTATTCGTATAAGTTCTTCAAGAATATCCTTAACTTCACTGTTCTTTAAATCACTAAGCGAAAAAATATACCCACCAAGAAAAACAGCTAGCCTATTTGCATACGTTAGTACCGTACAAGTACGTAGAAAGGAAAAGTCTACAAAAACTGTAGCAACACTACTCAGTGAGGGTTTAAAGCTAGCTCTCCACTCTCGTTATGAGAAAACTTGGAACATTCTGTACCATGAGTCGCTTTAACATATACAGGTAGACTTAGTTCTTTCTATGAGTAGGTAGCTTCGGATGGAATTTTCGTAATTTAAATTCAGATTTTGTTTAAGTGTGTGAATCCTTCAGTGTCGATATTAAATAAACGTCTAACGGTTTTCTTTACTGTTTTTATGAAACGGTTCCGGTATTATTAATGTAGCAATAGCAATGAACTCAGTTTATTGCTGTTTACTGGTTTTAGCTACATTTTAATTTGTGTTTGCTTATTTTCATTATCCATATAAATATCGATCCTCCTTTTATCTATTTTTCAATTGATTATACTACTAGGTAACGAAAAATTGTCAAGGTAAAAAAGACGCGCTGCCCATTTCCTTAAATGAAAATCTCTCACTCCAAATTTAATAAACACTCGACAAACGGGCCTTAACCGTCAAAAATCCTGTTTAAGCACCTCTTTAAAATCCGTTAATCATTCGACTGGGTAGTTTTTAATTCGATTACAAAATACGCATTAAAATCGCGCGACTATTCCCTTCGGCTACTGTAATCAAGTTCAGTTTCGGATACGGGTTGTAATTGAAAATGTCGAGTCGTGCGATGTTCATTTTCCACTAATTAATCGCAGTGATGACATTGCATCCATCCCCTGTCCCTAGGTGCGCATTGTTGCCTATATGCATCTCACGCTTAGATGGATTGGCAATTTTAGGCGCTGCTCGTCGAGGTGATATTGGGTACCTATGTCTTACAGGAACTGCATGTATATCTACACTATCTACCTACTACATAGGGATTTCTTTTTGGTTGGCGCTTACGCTAGTCTGAAGTTGCAGGTAGACCTTCTTCACTGATTGAAAAGGGTTTCTTATGAGGTTAATGCCTGAACAGCATGCTCATATTTTCAGTTTTGCTTTTATCAGTTACCAACTATACCACGGGAATGTTATTTCAGACCAATATCTATCTCTGAGTCACGTCATGTTCCGTCCAGCCGTTCTGACGTGATTGAGTTACAAATATTCAGCCATTTAATCAAACTTTCACCATTAAATAGTTTTAATTTAGGTTAACTGTTTTTAACCGCTTACGTAGGTGCTGATATATTTATTTTATTTTATTGGAATTATACCCAATAAATAGCAATCACATAGCAATATTCTCGACCCGTCACATGGGACCTAACAACGGCCTTACAAAACTTTCGGCCCGAAGCTTACCTTTTTCTTACCCTTCGGGGCTCTCAAGCAATTCAACTGTTGTAGATATAACTTCACATTTAATACACTTGTATTGGCTAGGTTTTAGGTGATAGTCAAGAAATTCTCAATTACATTTTTCTGGAAGTTGCACAGACCAGTACCTTAAATTGCTTTAACCACATCTGATTGGTTTAATGATACAGTGAGATGTAAGATTTTCAAGCAAAAACAGACAGGCATTAATAATATAACTTGTTCATTCCTCCATCAGACTCCTCTGTCCTTATTCTAATTTTAAATGGGGACGGCGCTCTTCAGCCTTAGAATATTAAGTATGGATATCTCAATGTTTTCTCAAGCGATAAAATCAGTGTGAAGTCAGGGCGGATCACTAGTACTTACCTAAAATATATGATCATGTGTTAGAAACCACTTAACCGTGCAAACACACGAGGTTTCACACGAACCGTTTGAGGTTCAAGATCGTACAAACTATAAGTTATTCTGATTTACATTGTCTCTGTCGGTGTTGACTTCAGATGTTATCTTGCTCTTAGTTTTTGCGGGCGGACCAGTTTTTTGGGCACCGATGTATACTTAGGAGATAGCTACACGGTTAGGTTTAGTTTTCATATGAGTCATAGTGGGCAAGAGTATTTACGAGTTAAGGAAAAATAAAACACTGTCGGACCATACGTTTTTTTTTATTTGATCATTTATATTAACATTTATTTGATCATAATTACTTTAAACTTTCCTTTATAGCTTCAATTTGAAAACCAGCTATATTGTTTTCAGCACAATTTGCTATACTCGTACATATTTTGATTTTATGCATTTCATATTTTGTTCTTCAGTTTTATTGATAGTTTCAAGAGCACACAACAAGATTCACCCGCACATCCATTTCAACCACACCAATTTTCATAATGACGTCTAAATCTATGTTTAAAATCAAGTCCTCAGTCATCAAGTTTCATTGCTTGATTAAAAGATCTTCTTTCTCATTTCTTTGGCTCGATAGTTTTTGAACTTTTTTGACCCGGAACATTGCCACTTCTACGGCATAGTGATCGGTGACAGAGAGATCACATCAGCTGCTTATTTTAGGGCAAACAGAGCATTTATAGCAGGTGGAACAACCTGCATGCCATGACAGATATGTATATATTTCGGTAGTAAACCTCTTTCATCAACAAACATTAACATGCCTATGTGCTTGGTAAGGAGGGAAGTGGAAATTATGTATTTCTCTACTCTGTCGGTGTTTTGTTGCGGAATCCAAGACAGTTACATTAATTATGCGGGACTTTTTCGAGTTTGATTTTTCAGCGGTTTTCTTGTGGTTGCCACTGTTCATTCTGGCTTTCAGGACTTGCCGTGGTGCAATAGTGCTGTAGGTTTGTTCCAAAAAGATGCCTATGTGGTGGATGATATATGATTATGACGCAATTCAGACTCATAGAGTCATGACTCGTGGCCAGACATACGGCAGAATAAAATGTGACATATTTACTATGAGTATGACTTATAGTCGGCTGAGATAAACTAGAACAATAATGAAAAAACAACTGTGACGGGCCAATCAGATATTTTAAACAATGGTCAATCAGGAACTAATATATCGAATATTAAAGTTTTTTCGAGTTATTTTTTGTGGAAGTTATGACAACGTTTCATAACATTTGTCACGATTGATGTCAAACGTCATTACCATAATAAGATAATGATAATGAGAACACTTGACACTTTTAGAATTAGTTTAGATGGATGGGAATGACTGATGAGGCCGTTAGGAGCACGTTTAGGTCTCTGAAGGTGGAATTAAAATATGTTTACATCTACAGTCCTTGAATGTGGTTTAGAAGTGCTTCTGGAGTTCAGTTAGGTTTGAACTCGCTCTTAGTGTTTGAATTAGCTATGTGCACCCGTTTTGCCTTATCCAGTAACTACATTCGTCTTAGGTGTGTTTTCAGAGTTAGAACACACGTAGGCTGTTCATAGAATAAGAATAACGATGTGGGTTTTGCAATTTTTATTGTGACTAAAGACTAACTAAAGATCAAACATCATGCATGTCCCAAAGTCCTAACTAACTTTTCAGTAATTTCTCCAAAACCCTCACAAAATTATACGAAACGGAATGCTTAACTGGAATTCAATATACCCCTTTGAAGAAGTAACAAAGCCCATAGGATTTTCGTAGT
The DNA here is from genome assembly GCA_954870645.1 of Agrotis clavis. Taxonomy (NCBI): domain Eukaryota; kingdom Metazoa; phylum Arthropoda; class Insecta; order Lepidoptera; family Noctuidae; genus Agrotis; species Agrotis clavis. The sequence continues at coordinate 11,248,069 of OX940933.1, forward strand.
ATCAACGCGATCGACTCGTATTTGTTTAAAGAACGCGTGTAAATTGATTCCGGCTATATTGGTAAAGTTTGTTACAGTAAATCCCGGGAAGGCCCAAATCTGGCTGGAAGGGGAAAAAGGGGAAAAGTCACGACATGGGTGACATGTCGCGGGTATTTGTCAATGTTGTTCGACTCTTTGTCACTGGTAATGGGAGGCAATGTGTCGGAAACTTTTGAATATATTTAATTCAAAGGCCGTTTAGAGGGTCTGACATTCAATTAGTGAAAACAATGACGTGAAAACCAAAATGTTTGGGACTGACATAAAGCCAGTGAAAATTTTATGTCATACTGTTTTGGAGTATTTGTAGAAAACTGTGGATGTCTAGGTCCTTAGGTGTTCACACAAAGGATAGTAGAGTACTGTCAGTAAGAAACACATCAACCGACGTTTGGAACATTTGTAAGAAGCAAAGTAAATGATGACGTGACGTCTGATAATTCATATTCCATTTCTGGTATTTCTGGTGCTGCCTCATTGATCCACTCTGCTCCGAGATTGTAATGCCCTGGATTTTCCCAAATGTTAGCCCAGAAATCCCGAACTAATTGAAGAAAAAATATGTAGCGCCGACCACTAAGTAAAGTACGATAAGGTGGCCTACCAAGATATCTTAAAGAGAGAGTAGTGCCACTGTGGGAACGAGATGGCGATAGACGACTTGTATAGGTCTGTCTCCTTCCTACAGTGTTTACAGTCTTTATGACGTCATGGAAGGCCCCAAGGCAGGAAGATGATGCTTTGCTCTCTCCAAGCATAATCTTGGAAATAAATATTCAGGGAGTATCGATGTGCTTTGATGTGCATTCTTAATTACCGGTAGCTGTATTGATTGTTGTAGTTGTTAACTTAATATTTGTAGGAAGTACACGAGCTTTATACGAGTACTAGCTGACCCGTGCCCACTTCGTTGGGCAGTATTTCGGCTAATATGTATGATATCTTTATAATTTATAGCCTATAGCACTCACGGATAATGTAGCTTTCTACCAGTGAAACAATTTTTAAAATCGGTTCATTACTTCCGGAGATTACCCCCTACATACAAACTTACAAACATACAAACTTACAAACAAATGATACCTCTATATTAGTATAGATGAAACAATGAAGGCTTTCTTCCTTTCAAAAGGTTCCTTATAATATGCTACGCCTTTGTATTGAACAGGTTGTTGTAAATTTGCCACAAAGTTAATTCGCCAAATGTGTAATTTAGTGTAAATTAGCCACAGTTTTTGTTTGTGAATTTTGTTTTTTTAGTTTAAATTCGCCCTATTCTTTTTTCCGCACGGATAGCAGAACAATTACATAATAAAATCCAGCACAAAACTAAGGAAAAGCAGGACATAACGTGGAATCTGAACAGAAAGTGCTAGGAGAACAGGATCATGGAGGTGTTGGTGCCGCCGTCTTCAGTAAAAATTATGTGTAAGTAATGGAGATATGTGGCAAATTTACAATAACAAAATCTAGCTGTGGCGAATTAACTTTCAACGTATGAGGACTTTCAACAACCCTATTGAACACCTGCATGAGTCGCATTTTCTAATGAACTTAGGTTCGATATAGGATCAGTCACAATACAATCATGAATGAGGGGTCTTACAGACCTTTAAGGATTGCTCGAAGCTTTGTTACAATTCAATAACAGGATGACTCTCTTACAAGATGACTGCAAAAATTTTAAAAGATTATAATGATAGTGTGTATAAATGATGCTCCAATGAAGCCGTCAAAAATAATCTCCTAAGCTTGAGCATGATTGGGCATATTGATTTCGTTTGTGCGCCAATCAAATGTATTTCAATGATAATATACTGATTTGTCATGTTACTTATATTGTTATTAATTGTTCTCCTGACATTTTTCTTTCTTCTTAGTTCTTCCTGATATCTTTGAATGTGTCTTCTTCAAAACAAATACCTCGGTCTTAAAGGGCACAGTAGCTTATCATAAACTAAGTTTTCCAACAATACCGGGATAAAAGGCTATACCTACCTAGACCTATTATAAGTTATCTCTGTATTTTTCATGCGCTTTTCACTAATCATCTATCCAAACTTTAGCATTTACTTACAGTAAGAAAAAAGCTAGTAAGATGATTTTTTATGTTTCTGATTAGCCCTGTATAACTTACCCTTTTCCATACCAATTTCATCATCATTATTAACTAGCACTTCGCCCGCGACTTCGTCCGTAGCCTATGTTACTCGCATATAATGTAGCTTTCTAATGGTGAAAGAATTTTTAAAATCGGTCCAGTAGTTTTTGAGTTTATCCATTACAAACAAACAAATTCTGTACCTTTAGTGAAAAGTGGTACAAGTCAAAAAACCTAGTTTTGAGAAAAATCGATTTAAAGTTTTGCATTTTTTAAATGGCTATAACTTTTTTATTAATTGGTTTATTTCTGAACTTTTAACTGTTTTCGGTTGGAAATTGTTAGTATCACGTCGTATATGCTTTGGTTGTATTAAAAAGTAATTAGAATCTGAGATAATTAAAAAAATTAGACTTGTATCATTAGCCACATTTTTATTTCTAAGTGTAAAATGATATAACTCAAATGGTATCATTTAACACATTATAAAACTCATCAATATTGAATGATACAAGTATTTTTGAAACATCTTTTTGGTAGCAATTGAGCTATAAATAGTAAAAACACTAGAACTAATTTTGTGTAGAAAACGTTGAGGTTTTATCGTTACTATGTCTTTATTATGTGCAATGATAAAATCATCACTTGTATTACTTTACACTTATTAAATACAACTAAAGTAGTGGTGTATAATGATGTAACTTTAATTATACCAGACAAAATGTAAAACTTTCTTGGTGTAAAGTGATATAAGTTGAATTCTATTTCTATAGTAGGGCATTAGTCACATATACTTGTTTAATCAGGGTCTACTTTAATTTAAAAAGTGGGTGAATGAATGTGTTGATGAATGATAAATTTTATTTTTTATATTTATTATATTAAACAGTATTTTAATGAAGTCAATAACAGTCTCAATGAAAACAATCTATTTATTAATACTTTCTTAACCACTACAAAACTCCTTGATGAAATGGACCCACCCACTGCCCAATTTAAGTATAGTCAAGGAGTAGAACACAATCTTTTAGTTTTATTATCACAATAATCACAGTTCTTTATAATAAACTGTGTTGAATAGCACTTTATTATATTTATGCCAACCGTTGGTACTTTCAAACAATAGATTTCTTTCAAATTTTAATTAACCGCAAAACATACAGAAATTTAATTATGTGGTCAAGTGAACCTGCAGGACCAGTAGCGCACGGTCCCAGTTTACGAAAGACTTAACTTATACAAAACAACGAGTCGGGTCTAGAATAATAACACTAGTCTACAAAGGTCTTTGCATTTCAATTTTTTTATTATTCTCTTGATAATTTAGCTTTTATAATTTATTTTGTCACCCTAAGTACGAAAAATATCATGTGTAATTTCGATTTCCTCTTATATTCGGCTTCTGTAACATCTCTACAAGCAGTCCTACATTAAGTCATAGACATTGACAACTTCAAGTTGCTCTGAAATCATTTTCCATGTTAACGATGTACTGATGGAAACGCTCCCGTGATGTTCATTGCTAAAACTGCCTAGAAAGAGTCCAAAGGGGAACGTAAACAGTGGATTTCTAAGGACAAGACAACTCAGCTTGTGAAATTATAATTCTGTAATAATATCCGATAAGTTTACCATAGTTTTCACTCATTTTCCAAGAGAATATTTTTGCGTCCTGTTCAAGTTCGGTTAATTCAGCTTATGTTACTATTTGTTGTTGTAGGAATTTACCATACGACGATAATAGTGGTTTATTTAAATTTTGATTTCGTTCTTCTTTTTTTCAGAAACACCATGAAATTTTCTAAACATTGTGAGTTGGCAAGCAAAAATTATAATCAGTTACTTGATTTGTCGATTCTTGCTACTTCATTGGCACTACTTTTTTTTAATTATCCTGGTAAAATCTTCAAATGAAGGACTCATTTATTTCCCACCCATTCTCCCACCACCTTTATTCTCCCACCCACCCAGGGCAGGGCTAGAGGGACTGTCAGACTCGTACAAAAGAAATGACGTATTTTTACCAGTTATCCAGCACATTTAGTACATGAATGTCAACACAAATGTGGTTCCTAGCCTTTATTAATATGGTTTTATGTTAACGTTAAAGCAGTAAGAAGCAGGCTTTACAAATGAAAAAAAAAAACTAAACAAGTGCCTTTAATATTGTGTTCAATGAGGGCAGAATTGTTAATTTGGAAAATGACAAATATCTTAAAAACTAAATCTTATTAATGGCTTTTACTTATCAATTCGTATTTAGCGTAGGTAAACATGTAAAAATTAGTTAAAACTATACAGAATCTTTTTTCACTGTAGACTAATGAATCAATAAAAGAAAGTTACATTAAAATCTACTGTATATAGACATTACTCGTTGATTATTTTTTGTTCAGATCACATCTTATTAAAATTCGTAAATGAGGCAAACTAAAAAAAAAATACATTAAATTGATTGAGAATAATTATATTACTTAAGCAGATTTTTTCATTGCGCAAATCGAAATTCGAGTGATGTATTGCTTATTCTTATATTTAGAATTATTCAAAGACCTACTTGTTATTCTTGCGAATCATACTTTGGTCAAGTTAAACCTAGCACAGACTTGAAATACCAAAAAACACAAGAGCTTCTACACAATCACCTAATAAAATTCTTCTAAAAGTAACGTATAATTTGAAACATAATTTAGTGTTACTTATAGGTATTCTTATAAACTCAATCAAACTGCTTGACCAACTCTCTGCAGCGGAAATTCGGCAAATACGGCAAATCGTCTTGCCTCTATACAGATGTGTATGTATAGAAATGTACTACATAAACATTCATTATTTTATAATATAGACATTTGCACTTTGATTTTTACATTTTTTTCGAGTCGCAGGATGATTCGCCATTCCCACCGCGCTATACATATTTGTACGAGTACCTTTGAGACTTACGGTTAGGTATTCTATGCTTACGGTTCAAAAGTTATGACCACTTTTCGTCTCCATATTGGCAACAAATGCTTAGATAAAATTCAATTAGAGTGTCTAACCTTGAAACTAATTAGAATATCCGAATGATCACTTAATATAATACGTACTTTTACTGGCCGTTTGGCGTATGAGCGCAATTACCACTACCGATCTCACTTGCTCATTGCGGCGACGGCCGTCACAGAAAGAGATAGAAGAGGCATGACGAAACATGACATGTATTGATTTTCACAACGATCACTAGATTGATCGCTTCCTAAAAATCCCATACTAATACGATTTAAATTCATTTATATTATTATGAACCAAACGCATTACTAAGAATACTTATGTATCATTTGATACATGTTCAGTTGTATCATTTGACACGTTGGTGGTATGTAGTGCTGCTTATTCTCAAGTGATATAATTCGATTTATATTATTTTTCACAATTGATAATTCTATGATATTTTTGTGTCACTTAATATAAAACGAATTGTATCAACAAGCACAAAGTTCATGTTACTAATATTAAATGTGTCAAGTGTTATAAATCGTGATAGCCCAGTTTACACGTAATTTTTATAAGTTTAAGCTTTAGTTCAATTTAATATAACTAAAGAAATATCATTATACACAAAAAAAATCATCAAAATCCTCCACAAACGCGACTTGTATCATTGCACACGAAACTTATTTCCCGTTCTATAATAGATAGAGAAACGCCGATTAGATAGAAAAATAGGAAAAAATTCAAACTTCAAGATTCTTTAAAGATTTAAAAACCGCTACAACTCGAGTTGTATCACTTTTCACTAAGGGTACAGAATTTTTCCTCTTTATAATATTAGTGTAGATTATATTAGCATAGACAACAGCTACAGCTCAACTTCAGGTGAGGTGATGTCCTGTCATTTGTATTTGTCTCCACGGTACTATAGGTTGCTGTAATTGCTAATCTTGTTTCATATTCTGTTACTAAGTCTATAATAACTAGAGACGTCTAAGTTTGAACAAAACAACGTGTTTACATTGTTCCAAACTTTCTCGTCGTTACAAGACAGAAAAGATTAATTTCGGTAAATTATGTACGTATTGAAGTGCCTACATTTATTATTCTCAAGTCTAGAACTTTTAGGAGTTCCACTTTTATAATTACTGAAAACGGCGAACATTCTGGAACATTACCCAGTCTTGTTTACCGGAACTTTGCCGAAAGTGTTGAAAAGGGCAAAATTATGGCGTTAACTTCACAAAATAGCCCTCGACACGACAAAACCACATTACATAACCTTTGTGGCCACGTTGGCCATAACTGTTATAGGCAAAGTTTGATCGTTGCGCTCCTACGGAACCCCTAATGGGTTTAATGATTAACAGTCAATAAACGGGAAAAGATTCTTGTTATAACAGATAATGATCCCTAAAACTATTATGTGCCTTCCGTTTGTATATAGATACGGTTTTATGAGAACTTAAAGTTGGGATAAGTGTTATTACGATGCGTTTTAATATGTCGGTTTGTATGTTTTTGGGTGTTCTGTACACTCATAATTGGAATTATTATACCATTGCTAGGTATATGCCCCTTCATTCTTTCTTCCATTGTTGGAATAGAGGGTTTAAAAGTTTTGCTGAATTTGCTAACTATAGGTTTCAACAATACAAACATTATTTCGTAAATATAGCCCCAGCTTCCGGTAGACCATAAAGCGATATGAAGATCTGACTATTATATTGTTGATCTCGAATAGTTATAGTATACGTAAAGTATTAAAAAAACAGAGTCGGGAATATAGTTGTGTAAAAAAAAACTTGTTCTTTGATTTGTAAACATGATACTACAAAAATACTTTACATGCAACCGTTAAAATGCGGAAATCCACCCACCTCATCACAACGCAACTTTAAAAGCAGTGGAAATGAAGAGGGCTTTCATAATCCAAAGAAAAAAAAAGGGAAACACGAGGCAATACCGATGCCGAGCGAAAATCAGTCGGCTCCTGTAGCACTTTGATCTTACGTACTTCTGCATTAAAATTTACATATTTTCCGTATGTTCTTGTATCTATTTGTGTAAGCACTTTGATGTCCTTTCCAATGCGGTTCGAATCGATGCGGGTTTGATAAGATGATGTTTATGGTATGCAACTTAGTTTATGGAGGTTTGTTCTCTTTTTTTTTGGTGTTAGGTATTCGGGCTTCATGTTTTGATGGCAAATGCCCCATTATTGCCTTTAATTATATAATGGCCTATAATTGCCTTTTTGTCGATGAATGAGCTTTGATTGGTTACATGTTCAGCTGACTTTGTCGTTAATTAACTTCAAGAACTGGAAATATTGCGTCTTACAAGAATCATCTAGAATAAACCCATGTATCAATCAGATTAGCATTTCAAGACAGTAAAAACGCAGACTAGAGGCCAACATTTCACTCATCGACGGTTTTCTTTCGACTCATTTCGTTGTTGTCAACTTAATCCAGCGTCTACATCATCGATTGTCAGTTTTGTCGATCGGCTAAACCGATTGAAGCCGAATTGAAAATGGTGTAGAATTCTCTGAACCCTTAAACCAGAATCACATTCTCCCGTCTGCAAAATCTTAGGTTACCGTCCATGATTAGAGTAGACGGTATCATACAAACGAGGTTTGCTACAATATACGATGTAATTTGCGTAGTCTGGCGCGACGCAATCAGAGGCGCGTATTGTGTGCCGGTTCTGTGTCTGCACTGTTTTCCAGCCTTTATATAAATAAGTTACTGTATGGGCATATACTTTAGTGTCTGATGCCCTTAGGTATATGGAATGGTTACTGGGTATCAAATGAAAGGGTTTGCTGTTAGGAATATGAAAAAAATAGTCACGTGTCTTAAATCCAACATGGCGGACATCCAAGATGGCGGATTGGCTATTTGAAATGCACCCCCATGATATGGGTATTAAACGAAAGGGTTTGCTGTCAGGAATATGAAAAAAATGATAAAAATAATAAAATAATTAATAGATTTAAGAAATATATAACCCACGTTTTTAAATTTCTTCTTCTTCTTTCTTCTTCCTTGACAGGCCTGTTGGTCTAGTGGTTAATGACCCTGACTGCTATGCCGGAGGTAGTGGGTTCGATTCCCACCCAGGACAAATGTTTGTGTGATGAGCACGATCATTTGTTCTGTGTCTGAGTGTAATTTATCTATAATATGTATGTATTTGGAAATAATATATAAGTATGTTTATCAGTTGTCTAGTACCCATAACACAAGCTCTGCTTAGCTTGGGACTAGATGGCGTTGTGTGATTGTTGTGGAGTATTATTATTATTATTATAAATTTCCTAAAAATAAGAAAATAACCTTACGGGCTGAGAGAGGGGCTACTCAAAACGTGGGGGCGTATCTTTGCAAGTTACATCCACTTCTATACACGTCATGTAAATATATCCCATAAATAATCCCTTAAATAATATACGCCCCCACGTTTTGAGTGGCCCCTCTCTCAGGCCCGTAGGGTTATTTTCTTATTTTTAGGAAATTTAAAAACGTGGGTTTTTTTATTTAAATCTAAGTCTTAATTTTTTATTTGCACTGGCACAAAAGGAGGTTTACAACTAGAGTAAGCTCAGTTGACTAGCACCATGATTCAAATACGATCACTAATGTTTACACTCTAACTGTCAGTTGCAGTCAATAGATATAATCAAATACGGGACATGTAGTGGAAGCAAAAAAGTTTATGTTTAGAACCAAAGTACCTTGGTTTACTAGTTGATAATCACTATGGTTTGTTTATTGTTAAGGTATAGATTGCTCCTCTACGGCTTTGAAAATCAATTAATTCTTCCTGTCATTTTTTAATAGGTACTCTGTATCCTACCAAACATATTAATAAGAGACGTGATAAAGCACAAATGTTCAATGGTGGCTTTATAATCCTAAAAGATTTGCGTTCTGCTAATTGAAGCAATGGAAAGGGCTTAAAATAACGCCACCTGACGTGTTCATTTGTGCAGACACAGCCGAGTGTTACGATATTATTAAAGGGGGCGTCACTGTTGAAATTAGGTTCAGAAATAGGGCTCTAATATAGTCTGTAGAAACGTCTTGGGTCCTTTGATATAACGTTCCTTAGGAAGGATTTGACTTGTATTTCGTAAAATATGAAGAATAGGCTGATTTAGATCATCAACAAAATATTGAGTCCAGTCAGTTAGGGTCAGTTCACATTGATACGCGACGAGACTGACGATACTGGAAATGTGTGTTTTTTCGTGTAATAAATAAAGTTCGATTTGAATCGCTCTATTCAAATGTACGCACAGCGTTGCGTCTTGGTGTGAATTAACTCTTGGTGTATTGAAAAATAATGGAGACGTGTTTTTTTTTTAAATTATTATTTAAATAGCAGCTGCTGATTCTGGATTTATATCTGGTTGATGGCAATAGGTTTTGGGCCCAATTACTAAAACTAATTAAAAAAATATACTTAAGTACATCTTTAAAAAACCTGCCTGGGAACACAAAGAAATAATTATGTGTTATGTATGAATACTTTTATTAAGGTCATCCGGGACATTCAAAGGAGATCATTACAGAAATCTTCTCATTATAACCATTGCAAGTTTCTTTTGCTTTTATGTAGTGTAATTAATTTCGGCTTATTTGCCTTATTATCTTAATCTGGTACAAGCAATTTTCTTCACTCATAACATAAAATTAGTCATTAAAGTTCATTATAAACTTGAAAGAATTATTTGAAACCAAAGGTTGTAGGGGAAAGGTGTACGAGATGATCCGTCGAGGCAAGATGATCCTTTGATATTGCAACGAAGCCAGTAGCGTCATCTAGTTGTTTTTAATGGTAAAACGTAGTCCCCGATATTCCCCCGCCTCAGTCAAAAGTAGTGGTGTCGAGAGTGGCAATTAAATTTTTTGAGAAAAAAAACAAATATTCCGTTACTTTGATCTAAGGTAAGGGTGAGTTGAAGTTTATATCTAATTTGTTCTAGGTACTTTATTACTAGGCTGTGGTATAAGTTAGCTTTGAAAATTGCTCTATTTTGTTTTTTTAATAGCATGGTAACAGTTGAAAGCACATAGTTTAAGTTATCGAACATTGAATAAAAAAGTTTATGTTGGGGCAAGATGATTATGTTACCGGTGTACAAGATGATCCCCACAGATCTTCTTGTAAACCGGTAACATACCTACTATTACGGAGATATTTTTAACCTTTGTATGTTATTATGTTTAAGTTCATATATTTTTGGTTTAAGACTATGCCTCGTAATTATAAAAAAAAACTAAACGCGGATTGTGGTCAGAACACTCCATGATCAAAGCACTGGATGCTGTTAAAAATGGCATGCCATATAGCACAGTTTGGATTGCCTGTATTATCACTAAAAACGCGGGCAAAAGTCAAAAATAAGGTGGCTGTCAGTACAATCAAATATATAGGTGAAAAAATAAACCGAGATTATGGTTTTATGTGGGTTATTCTCTTCCTGGATCCTGGGATCATCTTGGACACCGGGGTGTACAAGATGATCCTTTGACAACGTTTTAAAAATGTGTTTTTTTAATAGTAAAGCATCGAAAAAATCAAAATTTTGAGTATGCCAACAATAAGATAAATAAATTTACTATGTATATACGTATTTACATTCGCGCTAAGTAGGATATCTTTTAATCTACAAGCAATCTCCCTTAAGGGAATCATCTCGTACACCTTTCCCCTACTAATGTCAAAAGTGAGCCTTTTTTAGACCAAAAAAAAAAACTTTGTCCAAAGAATTAACTGGAAATTTTAAAAGAAACGTTATGTAGTTGAAAATAGAGTGGATTTTTGAGCTCATGAAAATAAAACGACATGGAGTTCCAGGGTTACACCAAGACGAATCTTTAATGAGGAGGTAGATTTTTGTTTAATTAAGTTTGAAATAAAAGCAAACCCACGTAATTTGAATCACAATAAGAAGTTTTGGTCGTTTGCGAGATTTTGAAGACTTTGGCTTGAATTAGGGGCTGCTTTTGTCTTTTTCTTTATTCAACCTTGGGCATCTTAGCCTAAGTTATGATTAATTTTGCATTTGAATTTAGATCTAATTGTCTTTGCATAGAGAATTGGGTCATATGATGTTGTGTAGGCATTTTTTTTTATTTGATGAATCAAGTTCTTTTCAAAATCCTTCATGGTCACGCGTTTAAAAAATAAGAAGAAATTTTGGAAGATGTCTAGAAACTTACCTATGCATAATAAGCAGATAGCACCTGTGAGAAAATTAAAAAGAATGATAACATTTTAAATTTTCAATCTTTGTATTCCTTACTGAAACTATAAAAAATTAAAAAACAAAAAAACAAAAAACCCGACTGCGTAAAAAAACTAAAAAGAACGAAACAAGCCCAGTAGTTTAGAATTCACTCATTCACACTCACAGTCGGGGCCCATTCAAATTATACCAATCAAATCTTCCCAAGGGGCCCCGACTGTGAGTGTGAATGAATGAATTCTAAACTACTGGGCTTGTTTCGTTCTTTTTAGTTTCAGTCGGGTTTTTTTTTTAATATTAATTTTATTTTACTATTTTTAGTTTTTGTTAGCATTTATCAGTCCAAATTAAATTGCAACATATAAGTTATTTATATTTTGGTAAACCATTTTTAAAATCCTTTAATTTGATACCCCACTTGATAGAATGTGAGAGAGATTTAAAAAAAATATTTTTAGTTCGGAACCCTTTGCACACGAGTTCGACTCGCACTTGGCCAGTTTTATGTACCCAGTGACACTCTAACGTTTAAGACGAAACTAAAGACACCTCTCAAGTTAAAATCCATCAAGCCGTTTAGGCTGCAGAGCAACACACAGAAACATACACACATACATACATCCTACATACATACACTCGAAAAACATAACCCTCCTGGCGCAGTCGGGTAAAAACAATGTAGGACCGTAGTTAGGCGGTGTTTTGTGACTTCTGCCTATCGTATGGGAAAAATACGTGAATCCAACCATCCAATTAACAATTAAATATACGAAAATATATTTTTCAGAATGATAAGTACCGCAGTCTTTCCTCGATGAATTAATATCTCTCCGAAAATGTATCAACTTATCCAGACTAGAATTGAATTGCTTTAGTATATTTTATATTTAGCTCCCTCAAAGCTTTTAACAACAATGAAACACAATGGGTTTGAAAGACAACTTAATAGGGTTTTTAATAGGTTTCTGCCACACAATATAGACTATTAGACTACTGTTGTGTTGTGTCCGGGGACTTTCATTTGTTATATTAAGCAATATTGTTTTTTTTTTAATGCTGCCTAGAATAACGTACCCTTTGCTTTTTAGTAATTCCATATTTCAGTTTATCAAGAAACCACATTATTTCCATTTGTAAGAATAGAGATAGTATTTTAGAAAATACTTTTTAGTATTTTGTTGAGATTTTTGTTATGATGTTTTGGCGTAGTAGATTTTTTTATACATTGTCTAGGCGTGGGACAGAACAGGAAACGAAAAAATTGTAAACTTAGACAGTTTTTCTTGTTGTGTTTTTCGTGTTTTTCCAGAAAAAAAGTCTGCAATCAGATGCGGTTATTGTGTTACATCGTTTTATCGTATTTCGTAATGGGATATCCACATAGCCGAAATGTAACGTTATTGGGATTTTATTGAATTCTAGACGAGCTCAAAGGCTTTTGTTTTGTAATATCCTATGTAACATTATAATTTGTTGACATTTATTCAAAACGTTAGTAGTGCAGTTGATTTTATTTGTTCATAATAAAGTTCATAAATAAATTAAAAGCGAGATACCTACCGATAATTAAAAAAAAATAAGACTCCTACATTATACTAGTCATGTAAACATTGAACTTAACTTGCGAAGCTTGGAAATTCCATTGGTTCTATAACCTAAACAGGCAAAGAATGATTGTCAAATGCTATCTTCCATGCTTCCTCTTGACTAATGTTGTTCAAATATTCATAATTGATGACGTCAGTTTCAATGCCATAGTAAGTTATGAGCAAACTCCTTCCATGACAACGATGACGCGTGCAGTACCTATTGACAAGGGCTAACTAATTGGTAAACCTCATTAAAATGTTCCAAACATACCCTGGTTACCTCAATCAATAGAGGCCAGGTAGTAACATGTGCAACAGGCCTTTTTTTGGGTGATAAAATATCATCCTAAGTGTAGCGTAACGGGCTGTCCGATGCTTACAGACTAAAAATCCATCCTGTAGCCTTATACCCGTTTGCGTTAAAGGATCGCACTTAAGTTTACAGACGGTCCCGTGTCCCCGGCGCGGCAGCGTTTGGCCCTATGTGGGCCCGTCGGTTTGCTGACACCTTCTTGAGCCGAGCATGGAACACTACGCTTCGTGGACCCGAGCCTGGCCTGTCTGTGTGCTCAAAACGGCATAGGTTCAAACATACGTAGACATGTTACATCTGCCAAACGACACTGGGCCAGCGTTTAGATGACGGCCACATGGAGCGGAGGCCAGTGTCCCAAATGTCGAAAAGTTTAAGGCAGGCCTGTTTTAGGTACGAGTATACCTTAATTAGGGACCAGACAAAACGTCGCTGCAGTTAATGAACGTGAATGTGCGAGTTCTGTCCATAATAAATTAAATATGTTGTATCTAATATGTTGACTTGTGGACCGTCTGAAATACATTGAAAACTGTGTGAGAAAGAATGTCTTTCTCATCAATTTTAAACATAACATCAACGTAAATGTCTTAATTGGCTTACTCAAAGATTTATCCTCATTCTAAGCATCGATTAGAAGATAATGGATCGGATGATTCTTGGAAAGTTTTCTCCCGTTACGCTTTCAGTACAGACGGCGAGATGATGCATCTGAGATGAGCACGCGATCTTTACTTATGCTTTCAGCGTCAAGATCTTTAGTTAATTTCTAGTTACTTTGTGTTGTGGTTAACAAAGTTGTTCATTTTGCTTTAGTTGGACTTGAATTCAAACTAATATCATAAATGAAAAAGTTAAAATTTTAAAGGACGGATAGATGTTTGTTGTTCAATCACGTCAGAACGGCTGAACGGATATTTTTGACTCAAAGATAGCTCTGGAATAACTATTTAAACCGCTATTATGTTGCTGTGGGATAAAGTTGAAGTTGTAAAAGCTACTGGCAAGAGCTTGTTTATTGCAAGTGGGGAAGGAAAATACCTGGTTGACAAATGAATTATACCCTTAAAACTTTTGTACATGACAGGTTTCATAACTATTGAGCGATTGGTCTCCTGCATACAAGTTTGCCCGTGGTCCTTTTCCTTACTGCTGACACAGGTCTGCTCTGTTGGAGTAAATATTCCATAGTCCACCATGGGTTGTTGTAAGTTCGCCACAAAAATAATTCCCAACGAAGAAAAGTTTTGTTCCTGTTGTCCCTTACTTTTTGTTCAGATTCCACATTGTGTCCTCGGTTCTGGATTTTATTATTTAATTGTTCTATTATCTGCGCGGAAAAAAGAAATGTGGCGAATTTACAATAATCAAAAATAATAACTACTACAACTATACTAATTTATACTTACATAGTTTTTTTCGAACTTATAACAACCCCACCACATGAATCCAATGTAGGTTGGTGGATGTCACATGGTGGAAAATACCTCCTGTAATGTTCATGGTGATTATGTTATTCAACGTAATAAAACATAACAACACACTTGCCTTGATTAAATTCTCCTGGAGTGGCACATACTCGTATAATTGTATTAATCAAGTTGTTGGAGTGAGAAATAAAAACCTGTTATTTATATGTAACATTTATTTAAAATACTTACCCTAATAAATGCATGAAATGGTTATTTACAAAACAAACATTAAAATTACGAAAGCATCCAAATTAATCACAGGATTTTGTCAAAATTTACACGTAGATCGGTGGCAGGTAACTTTTCATTGATGGGCCTGCTCGCCCGAGAGGAGGCAAAGATTTTATTTGTGGTGGACTTAGATTTCTTCTTAATCCATCAACTTCATCTTGTTCCGCATTCGCAAAGTTATTGTTTCGATGTAATACTTTATAGTTTTTGATAACTCCACGTAATTCTGCTTGCTGCTGTATTGTTCGCTGATTTCTGTTTTGGTTATCTTCGATCATATCCTCTACTTGTTCAGGTGTATAGTAACGTAATTCGTTCTTTGGTTTATAGTTATTAGATGGTTGTTTAGGTGGTAATTTTATTCTACTAGACTCAAACTGATTTCTGGATATGTAATTGAGTATGTCTGCCATGTCTACTGGCTTCTTTCTTTGGACTTTATTGTCATTGTGAGGTTTCATCTGATATTGAAAGAATTTCGGATGCTTTTCGCTTTTTTCAAGTGGTTTGATTTGAAGGTTTATTTTGTTGTTATTTTCTTCTCTAATGTTGTTGTTTGCTTCTTGTTCATTTTTGTTGTTCCTGAAAAGGTTTTTCAAGAAAATGTTTTCTTCAAAAGCATTTTCGATGGTTGCTTCTGTTGTTGTAGTAGTTGAATCAGGCTCTGGTTCGGTGAATTTAAATAGTGGTTTGAAATCGTCTTTATTTTCAGGCACGATGAAATCTGAGAATTTTAATTGATTACTGCTTATGGTTGAATAATCTGTCAACTTTACGGTTGTTGTAGGGATTTCTGGAGTGGTAGTTATTTTTGGTTCGCTTTTAGATTCTTTCTTCTCATGTTTATTATTGTGTTGAAGATACTTTTCGTAATTTAAAGGTATAACATGTAAATTATCATTCATATTAGTTGAATCTGAGTTTAGTATTTTCGTTCTTCTTGATTCAAAATTTTCATCATCATAATTATAATTTTGAGTTACAGTTTGACTTTGAGGAATAAATTGTTGCTGTGTTATAAGTTTTGGCCGAGAAGTCTGGGTGCCTTCATTTTGTAACTGTCTAGAGTTATCATTGTTATTTAGTAGATAGTTTTGATAATCATATTGGTTTTTACTGGTATGAAATTGGCTGCTGGGTGTTGTATGAGTTATAGGTGAAGTTCTTTCTGTTGAGTATTGATCATCATTACTGCTTACATGAATTTCTGGCTTTAAGTTATGGTTAGCATATCGATAATCACTTTCTGGAGTTGATTTGTAATCATCATGATAATAATTATCTTTTATGTAAGGGTTTTCATCTTGGTGCGATGTTTCGTAATGTTTTACCATCTTAGGTTCTAATTGTTCCTGTATCATTTTCGTATACTGTTCTGAATTCATATCATTGAAGTTTATGACTATGTCATCTGCTCCGAATGATCTTGAAATTGAATGTTTTTCTGTATTTTGATTAGCATTTGCATTAATACCGTACTGCCATCTCCACAATGCTTTATTACTTTCTTGTTCAGCCTCTTTCATGTTTGCTTCGTAATTTACTATCTGTGGCATTGTGGATTTCTCAGTTGTGAACATTCTGTTTATCGGTTGTTGTTGAGGTGCGTTCATAGACGGATTGTGAGCGCCTTGTGAAGCCAGAAAAGTTATTTGAGGGGAAATTGTTCCACTGTTTTGTTTAGTTTGCATTTGATCTGCGAAGTCAATAGCCGCCTGAACCGGACTTTGTGAACTAGCTGCGGCTACTAAATTATTTTGAGTGTTAGATTGTTGTGAAAAACTATGCGAGAATGATTCAGGAGTTTTCCCTGTAAACAAACTACTGAGTCGCGGCGGTACGACAGCAAACTGATGACGTTTTTCGCTTTCGCTTAATTCGTTTTCTTGTTGCTCTGCACTCCATGATTTCAAATGAGGTGGCTTTTTGGACTCTTCGGCTAGGTTGTACTGAATTGCTCTAAAAACAAAGAGAATCCTTTTAAATGTCTTGCATTATTTTAGCACCTTAATATTTTTCAATAAATCGTACAAACCTCTGAATGATTTCTGGGACAGGTGGTGCGACGGGTAAGTGGTCACCGCTTGCTCTGAACCCATTCGCATCTGCTATGTAGTGGACCGTGTATGTCTTTCCGTTATCTCCAACATAAGAATATGAACCTTCTACAACTTGTTCATCTTTGCCAGTACCTGCATTTTCCATGCGGCTATGTTGCACGTAATGGGTCTGGTCTGCTCCTAAAGCCCTAAAATAGGATATGGTTAGTGCTGCAGAAGAACTACTTACTGGTATATTGCAATAAAGGTGCATTTTCTACTTACTCGTAACTAAAGCTTCCATCTAAATCCATTTCGTTTGACAACCGTAGAATTGGTATCGCGGTTTCTGTTGTAGAAGATATGTAAATACCAGGTTGTGGTACATATTGAGGGCTAGGATAACTTGCTGCCTTCATTTGATCCATGTTGTGTTCTCGTTGCATGTCTATTATGCTTATACTTCGAGGAGTCACTGCTGGCGTTCCTCCATTTTGAGGTGGAGGATCAGGGTTAGTGTTAAATTGAAACGGCATTTTCGTATCTATTCTATCTATAGGATTTTGAAAACTCTTTGGAATAGGTCTCATCTCTCTTCTTTCTGCCATTTGGTTCGGCATTCTTTGGGTACGATTCAGTTGGTTACGTAAGTATTGTGGGCCCTGTGTTGTTGATTTGTCATCTTCGTCATCGTCATCATCTTCTTCGATTTTGATGGGTTTTAGTGTTGAAGATATTATCAAAGGAAAGGGCGAAGGGTACCCGAACGGTGCCTTAGTAGCGGTCGGGGGAAGATATGGAAATTGTAATTTGTTCAAATTATTCATTTGGAAATATGGGAGGGGAGTATGATTCTCAGGGGGCAGGTAAGGATTTTTCTCCGATGTAAACATACCGGATTGAAATTGCGGTGGGAAAGTAAAATGTTCATGAGCTTTATTATCCACTGCTAAACTTATCGTCAAAATTATTAGTGGTATCTGAAAAATAATTGTTGTATGTTAATTTGAGTACCAACTTACGGTTTGGAACCATCCAAATAAAAAATCCATGTTCACTGAACGACACAAACACTTTCCACTTACCAGCTTCATTTTTCTTGAAGCTGTGATTGTTTTTGATAACAATTTTCACGTCACACTATAGCACTTGTGGAAAATAGACTGGTAATGAAAATGAATTCCGCATATATTTATACGCACGCGAGATGTGTCCAGGCATTCGTGAAAGAGATCGTTTGGACAACGTTTCTCTTCTACGTTGCACGCTTTTTGCTTCGTTGTTGTTTTTATCAGGTATCCGATACTGCATTGCCTTGGCTTGCAATTAAGGCTTCAAAGTAAAAGCACCATTGAACGACGTATGTAGTCTTGATGAAGGATAATTTACATAAACAGTATTGGGGTGTGTGTGCATATACCCGTGTCGTGAACGTTTTTATAACTCCACTTGTTCGAGTCAATTACCTCAAAAATCATGTGACGGTCGTATAGAAAGGTGATAGGTATATGATTAATTTTCTTTACAACTGTCATGATTGAATATATATATTATTATCACTTGCGATGTATTGATCATCTCATAGGCTTAGAATTGCATTTATATATAACAAATTGAACTGTGAGTAAACGAGTGCGATGTTTATTTATTTCCCTTTCGTTGGCAAGTAAACGATTGATACTCCAAACGAAGTGTTACTAAAGGAAAAGAAATACAAAGAGAACGAATGAGTCACTGAGTTTCATTAATTAAAGGGATCAAAAACCCCCGAGGCGGATACAGAGATGCAGGAGTTCGATAAATTGCACGATAAATTGAAGGTTTTTATGTGGTCATCCCGAATTCGCATATCGTATGGTGATGCAAGTTTTGTAATGGTCAAAGTCGAGTCAATGGCCCAAACGACCGGTTCTCAAGAATTTTGGTTAAACCTGCCGCCGTTAAATTGCCAGTATCGTATACCTTGAAAATGGGTTACTTTATTCTTTTATCTCGTTAAAATTGTCATGTGACTCTTGTTCCAATATCAAAAATCTTTTAATGGAATCGGAAGCGATTTTTTTTTATCAGTATATTTTTGAAATTTCGTCGTCTCTTAACTGGTTTCCTTTTTTATTTGTTTATACAGAGTCCTAATTGGGAGCTCAATGTTTCATAACGATGTAATCTGGAATTCTTAAGAAATGCTTTTTTCTTTCTATTTTTACGCAACATGCACATTGTTCCGATAATTCTGATAGCTACTTCGAAAGTAAATGCATTACATTATAATATCAGTGTACTCAATGACATGGAAACTGAATATTTTTCTGAGGAACTCTGTACAACTACTGCAGAGCTATTATTTTTTCTGTCGCCTTGGTACAAATACATCGAATTAGGATCACGTCAGGGTCAAAAAAGTAAACTATGATTGTCAATGGGGCAGGATCCAGAATAAAATAACAAGTTATATACAAAATTCATTTATTGATTACCAATACATCACATATCACTGGCTTTGAACATACAATACTATCACAAAACCCGTCATACCTCGATCAGTGATCGAATTCACAATTCATAATCGTGACTAAGATCACTGACTCTATCGATCGAATCGATTTACATCACTAAAATCGTTCAGAGGTAATATTATTCGTATACCTATAAAGCTAAGCGTCTCTGTACATTAAAATTCATCGAAAAATACAAAACATCCAGGCAAAAATACTAACGACCATACTTTTGAGGACATTATCTTTAACGGTTACTGTGGAACAGATTCGGTCTCTTCCACGGTAACATTACTTTAATACGATTACGAGCAAGAAAGTTGTGTCTTTAACAACACTTACTTTACCAATAAAATATTTAATGAGACGTTTTAATGTACAGAAGACACCGATTGTCACTTTTAATACATAAATAATCTCTACGGTCGTATGTTTATTATTAATATACCACAGGTTTAAAGACTATGTTTAGAGTTGGTTGTTTGGTTGCTGTGGGTAGTAATTCTGCTGAGGGGGGTAGTACTGCTGTAGGGGGGGTTGGTAGGTAGGCTGCGAGGGCACGACGGGTGCCTGAGGGTAGGGTTGGGGAGGGAAATATTGCTGGGGAGGCTGGAAAGGTTGCTGAGAAGGTATGTAGGGTGCCTTGGTTGGGTAGTTGACCGGCGCAGGAGTCTGAGTGGGGTAGTACACTGGTTTTTGCGTCTGAGTCGGATACTCGTCGTATTGAGGCTTAACCTTGTCGGGTTGCTGGGCACTGGAACAAAGAGGTTTTAAATTAATTTCACTACATAAAAAGAAAGTTACCGCACACTAGGAAATAAACTTCTGTATCGTGTTTGCGTTTACTACCATTTAAACTCTATAGGTGAACAAAATGCCCAATAACTATCTGTAGGTCATATAAATAATAATTGTTGCGTGCGGGAATTGAACCCGCAACATGCAGTGCAGCAGTCAATACCTCAGCCTCGGCTCCAACAGTGCCGTCATCATACATCTTACTGATTTTCAGACCAAAATAAATGAACACAGAAACTAATTAATGCATATTAACATTGCCCTAAAGTGGTTGTCTAACAATTTGAAGTTTTTCGAAGTAAATTCCATATCGGGCATCTTAAGGTTGAACGATTATGTCACCCACCAAAGCCTTAGATATAAAGCGACAAAAACGTCGTTTTTATGGCCGAGATAAAGTAACTGTCCCATAAAAATCTGTCTGGCAATAGTTATTCACTTGCGCTTTTTATTTACACGTTACGCACGCGTAGAACGACCAATTTTATTTCTATTCTACCAAAGTTTTTTCTATGCAATTTAACATTTTTTACATTTCATCTAACCGCGTATGGCACCATCTGTCAGACGACTGAAGAATAGAAAAATGTTTTCATTTTTAATCATCGCCATGTTTTCCTTAGCACTCACATGTCATTCTCCTGCCGACTGTTTTGTTATTTTGTCTATTTTCCAACAAAAAAACTCATTTCTACGATAGTTGTAAGCGTGTTATGAAACTCCACATTTTTAACCAAGTTCATCCAACATTTTTTTTTTCCTGCCTTGCCAGCCCTACCTAACTCTCCTGTCTACCGGGCTTAATAAACAAGTATACAATGTATTACTTCGCACTGACGTGCCAATTAGAGCAGAAATTAATCGATATTGGAAAGAAACAAAAGAGAAGCGCTGAAGCAGACGTTAATTCTTTTTTCCATTTTCTAGAACATTGTATTCATCCCATTTATGTCTAGCGAGAGCAACGTTGTTTCTTTTAGTACCCAATGACAGACAATAATGGATTAGAAGTAGATGAATAAGTGTCTATCCCATCATACTAATGCGTTTTTACAACCTATTCTTATCCTAGTAAGTTGACATTTTTACAAAATTTTATTTGTTTGTACTCCTATTTCGTGGTGGCGTTTACAAACATTTATATCTACAAACTTTGAGACCTGGAACAACTTCCCATAGACCATAAAATATTTATTCCGTGTGTTAATTGAACCAACCACACTCAAATAAGTGTCGGCAAATCTTGGAAAATTATTTCCTTGTAGTTTGTCTGAATAAAAGCTCTTTCCCATTAATTCGCCTTCTACTCTAAAACATTTATCCAATACAGCACCACCTATTAATTTATTACAAGTTGATTAATGCTACATTTAAAACAGCTATTTAACATCTCTGACCCACAATTCATAATGTTGTATGCTAATCCAAGATTTGATGTGACAAGCGGGCGGACAGTTCTCTTAACTCTGTTTGATGTCTCATGTCATTTATTCTTTGGTCTTCTAACTGTATTATCGCCATTTTTATTTCGATGTTTGAAATGGGTGGTGTCTGTATACCGTGTTGGACATTGGTTTGTAATTGAGATACCTATGTCTGTTTAGTGGGATTGTTTAGCGGTGCATGATGTTAATAGACTTTGTAATTAGATTCATAGTCTTTGTTTGGTTCATTGTTCGTTTACTTTGACACCTTGTACTGGTATATTTTTATCAATATTAATGGGTAGTGAATATTGTTTTTCCTTTTCTATTATTTTAGAGCTACCTCATTGTTTGGTTAACTAAATTATATTTGTTGCGCTAGCAGAACACTGTAAAATATTATCTTGTGTTTGGGTCACTAAGGTACAGGCTGTGCCGAGTTTGAAATCTGCTGTTAAATGTATATCAGAATGTACAATCGACAAAGTGGAATTATGACGAATTATGATAAGCTTATTTTCCTACAGACATTCAAATACAATTAGGTCTACATTCACATAATATACATATCCATGGTAACGACTTTGATCTTTGTCAGTTTGACGGATTCAAACGATTTATTGTCAAAATGGGTCATGACTCCACTTTGTCGATTGTACATTTTTATTGTACTTGAAGAATGAATACTGAATCATTCTTCAATGTTAATTCTGAGATACATACACACATAATAGGTGTGTATTCCTAAGACTCTATAATTCCGTTTTTAAATTATTATATATCAAGAAGTCTTTCTTCGTGTATACAGACTCCTTATAACGGATCTATTTCCTAATTTGTTTGTAAATATTATTTACCAGAAACTAGGTTTGTAACGGTATGTGAAACGGAAACTATTTTATTTTAAAATTATTTATATATTATTTAACTAGATAACTGAATATATTTTAAAACCAAACAGGTTACAGTAGTAAACTGGTATGCTCGTAAAATGAACACAATTATATGAGTCACATGCTGCTCTTTTTTGTATAAAAAAAAACAATAACAGTCGTCTAAATGTCAGGAAACACTTTCATTTTCACGAGAATTTTCCAAAACTTGTGTTTGTTTTATTTTGTTGTTATTTGTGGCAATTTGTTACGGGCTTTGACAAACAACTTGAGGCTATAATTCACTCAACTACATGCCTCCCTGTTCAGGAAAACAGGGGAACAACAAACCACGAGGCGAGGTTTTTCATAATAATTCTAAGATTTCGATTCAAGGAAAAATAATGGCGCTTTAAAACGAGTAACCTTGTTTTTTAACGTAATTTTCTTTTGAATTTTATTAATGAGTAAATTTTTTAAATATTTTTATACAAATTTTATTATATTATTACATAATAGAGCAGAAGACTGTTCAACTATAATGATATATTTTCAATCATTTAGTGTTAACTTATTGAGCCATTTGTAATATTTCAGTGATATAAATAAGTAACACACTATTCAGTTTTTAAGACAAGTTAGGTATGTTACCTACGAGTATCTAAAGTTCATATCTATACTAATATTCTAAAATTGAAGAGTTTATTTTGTTGGAAACGCTAATGTCAGAAACTACTGAATCGAATTGAAAAAATATTTTTGTGTTGGAAGGCCCATTTATATAGGACCTCACGCTAGGACCAACAGGAGCCGAGCAGCGGATGAAACCGCAGGTAACTGCAAGTACATAATATTTACAATCACTGAAATTATATTATTAAATATCCTTCAAGATTTTACGTCTTTTTATTTTTGATTAAATGCAAGATTCTAGCTAGCAGATGAAAATTAATCAAAAGTTGTTAAATACGAGTATACTTACGGAGGGGGAGGGGTAGGCAAATGATCACCGAACGCATGGAAGCCAGACTTGTCAGCCCAGTAAGTGGTGGTGTAGGTTTTGCCATCAGCACCGACGAATGAGTACCAGCCCTTCTTCACCAGGCTTTCCTCAGTCTGCTTGGGGTCAGTGTAATATCCTTCTTCTCCTACCCATGTACCGTCAGCAATTTTGTACCTGAGAAAGAAAGATATAAGATTTATTTGGGTTGCGGACAGTTGTACTAATACAACCTTAAAACGTGAACATGTTAATACGGTTTTAAGTTCTATTGATATTTGCTAGGATGTCTCAAGAAGTCACTAATTAACTCAAAGGGCAATTGAAGGAATAGCGTCGGTTTTAGTGAGTATGAGTCTGAGAATCCCTTCCGTTCCACTGAGCTTGAGGACTTATATTTCCCATCCCAACCCAAAAAAGTTTCTAAAGGGAAGAGATATCCCGGGCACGCGGGCGGCGAGTAAAAGGGAACTCGCTGTCAGACCATGGACCATGCCCGGGTCGACGGCGCGTTGTGTTCCACGCGCGCTCAAACAGCGTCTGCATAATGACGGGGCCCCCCTCTAGAGGGCCAAAGCTTGCCGGGGTCGCGGGACTTATCTCATTACCGTGACCCCGGAACATAAAGGGCTATTGAAGGACAACGTGGATTTTAGTCAGTACGAGTCTGACAGTCCCTCCCGCCCTGCCCGGGGTGGGAGGACTCATTTGATGATTTTACAACGCTTTAAAAAAAAAGAAAAAGGGAAAAGATATCTTGAAATATCCGATAATGGTAGTAAATTACGAATACCATTTGTATCAAATGTCTACTAATTTATCACTAATTATATATCGTTTACTAATAAACAGTATTTCATCTACCTACCAGTGATACGGGTAAAAAAAATGTCTTCTCCAATCTTAGGAAGATGTTTTAACATCTCCTCGGTGACCTGACCTGGGTTTACCTTAACTTAGAATCTCGAGTACCTACAACATTTTGCGTAATTTTCGTCTTAATCGCATACATATTTTTATTTGTCTTAGTCAAAACACCGATTTCCGACAAAGCATACAGAAGGTAGCTAAAACGTATGAGAAGTTCATGAGTGATAAATGTGCCTTTATGTTCCATGTGTATAGGTTTTTTTCAAGGTCTGCCAGACTATAAAGATTGCCATCACCGCGGGATGTGCTTAGCGGTTTTTTATCAACCCTACATACTCGTATATCATCCGTTTATAGGAGTACCTAAAAAACCGAATAAGGAGTTTTGTATAATAGTAGAGGAGCCGTATTAGTAGATCAATAGGTTGCACCGTTACAATTATTCCTCATTAATTCACCATTTCTCGTTTATTAGAAAGAGAGTATGTTTGCAAAAACGTGATTTAAAATAAATTCCAATACGGCAGACATCATAAAAATTATGGATCAATAAATTTTGTTGGCAATGGGATTAACGGTAAAATTGTTAATATTTGGAGATGTTTTCCTGCTGATGACGAAGACTACACAGTTATTATTATGGGATCCCAAGTTTCTTTTAAGCACACAATTAGGACCTTTTTTGAGGGCCGATGATCGAGCTGTTATGGGTAAAGATGACTTGGGGCATTATGTTAAACCTGTATGGTCCGTTTTGTGACCGTTAGGGCCCGTGTCATCAAAACAGAGACAATTTTACATAACATTTGCATTTTGAAACGAGTTATGATCAGGGACGGTTACCGTTACCGAAAAAATACCGGTAAAATTACCAAAACATAAACGTTATGTTACGTTAAATATTAACGTTAAACATAACGTTAATTTATAGGATTAACCGCTATTTAAATATCGTTACTAATAACGTTAATTCACTAAAAGCTAACAATTTCTGGTGCGACGTTGCCAAACCGACACGCCGCGCCTCTTTTCGTTCGTACCACGTCGTCTTTTCGTGTATCGTAACCAGGAAGATTACGGCTT
Source organism: Agrotis clavis (assembly GCA_954870645.1). Classification (NCBI taxonomy): domain Eukaryota; kingdom Metazoa; phylum Arthropoda; class Insecta; order Lepidoptera; family Noctuidae; genus Agrotis; species Agrotis clavis. The sequence goes on from OX940933.1 coordinate 11,273,636, forward strand.
TTCGCACATGAGTGCGGTACACTTGTAAAAAAGTGTTATTCATTTAATTTTAAACCAAAATACGAATAAAAACTTGAGAGGTGTTAAGGAACAACGATAGCAAGTCAAAAAAAAGTTCAAGCGATTTTCGACCTTATTGATATTTATGCAAACACCGGATTTTAATGAAGGAGCAATGTTAGCTAAAGAGAATGTGAGAAAAACAAACTAAATTTTAAATGTCGATAAGGTCGAAAATCGCTTGCACCTGTTGTTTTGACTTGCTATCGATTAGCAAATGTTTTCCGACCTTCAAGCGATTTTCGTCCTTATTGACATTTATGCAAACACCGGATTTTAATGAAGGAGCAATGTTAGCTAAAGAGAATGTGAGAAAAACAAAATAAATTTTAAATTTCGATAAGGTCGAAAATCGCTTGCACCTGTTTTTTTGACTTGCTATCGTTAAGCAAATGTTTTCCGACCTTCAAGCGATTTTCGACCTTATTGACATTTCGCTGCTTAAATTCAAAACGGCCACAATTCGAAATTTTTTCAAATCGTTTTTATAGCAAAAATCGTATCAATTCAGCCTATATTTTTATATTCCAAAAAGACACCCAGGATTTTCGCATTAGAAATGAGCGAATCGCAAAACCGCCCTTTTTCGATTTTGTCACTTTGGTGGTCAACTTCAGATCAAAGCTGCCATATTCCGGATTGCGACCCTGCAGTCGGCGGGAGCGCACGTTTGTTATGTAAAAAAGGGCCACATTTCAAAATACAACCGTATTGTTTTAAAATTGTATGTAAGTTTATCATAATCTTGTAAGGAAAAGTGCCGTATTTTGTGATACGTCCATTTTTAGTTTGAATAAAACGTTTTTTATTATTATTATTTTAAGGAAAAGTGTATTATTTTGGAATGCTTCTGTTTTGTATATGAAATTATTATGATTTTGCCAGTATTTATTTAAACAAATCTATAAATAATATTTAAATTTAAAACTTAACACAATAATTACATCCTAAACCAGGCCTGCCTCACTCCCGGTATAAAACATATCTAAGCGCGATGGATCCACACGAGAAAGGACGAGCCGTGCTATATTCTGTCCCAGATGAGTGACGCACGTACTCACAGTCTTCATAATATTAATACTAGTTAGTTTCTTTGTTGATACGAACACTATTGTATTAATGAAATTATTTTTTTATTTAGTATTACGAGAGCAACTGGTTTGTTGAGATATTTTAACGATTTTGGTGGCAAAACCTTTGTAGCCTTTTGAATCATGTTATCGATCTGCGCATTTAGGAAATAATCAAGAATTAGTTGTATTAGTGAAAATAATATAAACAACGAACTTTTGAATTATTACAAAATGTGAAAATATCATTATTGTAAGTTATTAGACGTCTTCCGATCCGTGATGGTCGCCACTGGAGATGTTTTCTTCGCTATATGCTATCAGTTCTATGAGCAATGTGGCTGTTCAGAGCCGTATGTATTCACTGGCAACACACGCTTTTTAAACACCCTTGTCTTGAGACACTGTGAGATACTCGACGAGAAGATATCACGTAGCTTCCCAAACACTGCCCATCAGAGTCGGATTCTTCGGACGACCTCTTTGTCGATGTTGGACCTACCTAACTGAACAATCTGTCCAAGGTAAGTATAATGGCCTACATTTTCAAGAGACATGGACATTTGACATGAATTTTGTCTTGTCCATGTTCATTATAAGGCCCACCTATTGGGAAACGTTCGTGAGCAGTTTCGGAGAAACAATGGCTCCCTGTTTCACCCCTTTCTGCAATTGGATTGGTTTCGTGCTCTCTTGCTGGAGTAGGATGGACATGGTGCCGTTTCTAAATAAACACTCCAACTCTTCGATATACCGATAGTCGAAATGACATCGTTGGACTGCAATACTGCCCAGGTTTCGATTGAATCAAAGGCTTTCCTATAGTCCACAAACGTTAGACTCCGATTATAAGTCTTCTTTATAATCAGGCGGAGGGGGTGTATTTGGTGTATGAACTATGATACTAAAACCTTTTTATAAACTGGCTTGTTCGGGGGCTGGAAGTCACCCAACCTGCGTTCGAGACGGTTCGTATTGACTCTCGAGAACAGCTTGTTGTATGCATGGGATAGAAGTGAGATTGTTCTATAATTCTTCAACAATGTGTATCGCCCTTTTTAGGGTTCCGTAGCGAAACGGCAAAAAACGGAAACCTTATAGATTCGTCATGTCCGTCCGTATGTCACGGCCACTTTTTTATGAAAGTATAAGAGCTATCCTGTTGAAACTTGGTAAGTAGATTTATAATGTTAACCGCATTAGGATTTTCATACAAAAATAAAAATAAAACTAATTTTGGGTGTTCCCCCCATAGTTACAATTGAAAATCAAAAAAAAAAAATTCACCATACCCGTACGTGTGGGGTGTCTGTGGATAGGTCTTTAAAAATGATATTGAGGTTACTAACATCATTTTTGTCTAAACTGAACAGTTTGCGCAAGAGACACTTCCAAAGTGGCAATATGGCTGCTTTATTTATAAAATTCCTATACATTAAATATATTTTTTTTATAATCAAAAGGGACTTATGTGAGTTTTTTATTGACTGGGTAATCTTACAGAAAATATTAAATTACAAACAAATAGAGGATTGAAATATACATCCAATGACATATAACACATAGAAATACAACGTTGATTAATAAAAATATTAAACAAAAATCGAAATGAAAACTTTGACGGGCTCTCCTGTAAAAAAGTGACTTTTCGATTTGTGGCCGTTTTGAATTTAAGCAGCGATTTATGCAAACACCGGATTTTAATGAAGGAGCAATGTTAGCTAAAGAGAATGTGAGAAAAACAAACTAAATTTTAAGTGTCGATAAGGTCGAAAATCGCATGCACCTGTTTTTTTGACTTGATATCGTTAAGCAAATGTTTTCCGACCTTCAAGCGATTTTCGACCTTATTGACATTTATGCAAACACCGGATTTTAATGAAGGAGCAATGTTAGCTAAAGAGAATGTGAGAAAAACAAACTAAATTTTAAATTTCGATAAGGTCGAAAATCGCTTGCACCTGTTTTTTTAACTTGCTATCGTTAAGCAAATGTTTTCCGACCTTCAAGCGATTTTCGTCCTTATTGACATTTATGCAAACACCGGATTTTCATGAAGAAGCAATGTTAACGAACGAGAATGTGAGAAAAACAAACTAAATTTTAAATTTCGATAAGGTCGAAAATCGCTTGCACCTGTTTTTTTTGACTTGCTATCGTTAAGCAAATGTTTTCCGACCTTTAAGCGATTTTCGACCTTATTGACATTTATGCAAACACCGGATTTTAATGAAGGAGCAATGTTAGCTAACGAGAATGTGAGAAAAAGCAAACTAAATTTTAAATGTCGATAAGGTCGAAAATGGTCGGTCTGTTATTCATCCTTCGTTGCCTATTTACTGGTCTGTACTTGTATCTACAGTACTAAGTTGCGAACTTTGGTGATGAAAGACGATGGGGGTGGCCGATGGCGGTGACCTACAATTTTGTAACTAAATTACATCGCACCTACCGACATCGTTTGAAAGAGATAGGCATATAAATTACCGGTATATGTATTGTTACTTTTACCGATACTCATTTTAGTTATTAGGTAACGTTAACGGACTTACAGATATCGTTATTAATATCGTTACATTTTTATCGTTACCATAACGATAATTCATAACGTTATAAGAAAAATAACGGTAATCCGGTCCCTGGTTATGATTGCCAAGGACAATGGACTCTTTTTTTCGTATGTTTTTTTTTATTCTAAGATAGCACGTGAAGAAATGTTTGTTTGTATAATAACGGATACAGTACTGAATAGTTCAATGTGAGGTCGTGAAATATGAAGAGTTATGCAAACAACTTTTTATTGTTCTGAAACACAAAGAGGTATAATTTATTTGTTTGTGAGTTTGTATTTAAGGGGTAATCTCCTTTGTTGCGGGACTATCTAACTAGATTACCGCGGCCCTGGAACGCAAAAGGCATTTAAAGGAACAAGTCGAATTTCTAGTCGGTCAGTTTTTTTGTGTGGTTAGCCCAATTTATGAGTTACGGCTATGTAACATCACACTACTTTTCTTTAGAAACAGAGCAAAAGGAAAAGAAACAGGTAGAACGCTAAGCGAAAACAAAGTTATAGTGCAAGCGGTCGATTGAATGCGACGACGCGGCGGTATGGCGGCCAAAAGTAAACGCGAATAAAGTCGCAAACGTAACCTATACGTAGGTAGGCATATTTTATTTTCTTTAAAAAATTTAGTGCAAATCTTAAGTGTACATACAATTCTTGCCCATGATTTTATTGATCCATCTTATACGTCAGAGCCATATTAAAGAGGATCAAGTAATGTTGGCCACTGACTGTACTTAAGAATGTTCAAGTGAGAAATACTCGATTAAGTAAATAAGCAACCAAGTGTGCGTAGACTCAAGTGTTAAGTTTATAAAGCTTTTAATACGTCTGCTACAGTTTACTCGTGTTTTGCCAAGATTACAGCCACCGCATTTGCAAATTGTTACGTAAATGCGTGTATTAAAGTTTAAAACCCCTTTACTGTCGTTGAGGTGGTTTAAAACGATTACTTTACAGAATTAATTATGTATTAAAGATTATCTATGCATATGTCTTTTTCGTATAAAGAAGACACTGAACATTGATTACTAATACTTGCACAATTGGACATGTTTCGAAATAATCTTATTTTCTGACGGATTTGATGACTCGTAATTGAACTTTACACATTATATTTAAAATACAGACACCTGCATTTATGTAGGTACGCACCCCTTTTTCTTTTTGGCGTGGAAAGTCACATAATGAAATGACTCTATTTGACTTACTAAAAACTACCCTGTTCTTTTAAATGCCCTGTTTTCTAGAACCGACCAATATCTTAGGAAAGATGTTAGGAAATTCCAGCGGCCCTGGAACCTGGCAGGCATTTAGCTCAATCAGGCTCTGTCAGTTTTGATAGCAACCCTAACACAATCATGGTAAAAGAATGATAGGACAAAGATCCCACTTACTCGTATTTGTAATGTCCATTCTCGCCAAAGTATTGCTCATTCTTGATCACCTCCACTGCTGGCGTTGTGCTGGAAGGAGGCTGGTACGATGGATAATAATAGTCACTCTGTACATTAGCAGGCACTCCAGTGTGTACCGGCTGGATGGGCTTAGGAGGTTGCCAAGTATTCTGAGGAGGAACGTAGCTAGGCGAATCCCATTTCGGAGGCCTCTGACTTGGAGGCACGTATGAGTTGTAGGTACTGGCGGCTACGGTCAAATCTGCACCTTCTTTCAAAAGCTCGAGGTTTGAAGATGCTTCGGCTTGGGAGTCTTCTACTTCTCTCTTCTTCTCCTCTTTAGCCAGAGAGAAGGCCAAGATTGCGGCGAAGATTAGTAGCTGGGGAAGAAATGTTTTTGATTAGTGTCAAATTTGTATTCTGGCACCATGATTTCTGAAATGACCAAATAAAGAAACGACGATAATAATATTATATTTCTAAATAGAGGTTTTGCTTTTTTTTGTGAATCAAAGAAATGTAAATGAGTTAGCAAGGAGGTCGTAAACCCTGAAACTTTTTTAGATTTCGGTACATTTAATTCACTACGTTTAAAACTTAGATTTTAAACCGTGATTAACCAGCGGTAATTATAATGTTTTCGTTGTTATAAGTTTTAATTAGTTGATTTATATTCATTTAGTGCTTTTGCTGGGAATTTAACTATTGGCAGTCCAATTATGAAGTGAGATTTATTACTTGTTTTAAATCAGAGATTTACCGTTAGGCATGATTTATTCGGGCTATATTTTGTTTTGGATTAATTTGAGTCTTTATATACTAATAGAGACTCTTATGTGAGCTAAATGTTGATTAATTGTAGCAAGATTTAGACTTCACAGAACATTAACTTTAAAAAGGCGATAAATGAGAGTCGGCTCAATTAAACGTTTTTTGAGTCGCAATGAAATTAATTTTATTTTATATGACAGCTACATTTTAACATAAACTATATGCGAGTATTTAACTTGATATAATAAATTAAATAAATTAATTGGTCATCATTTTAAAAATAATGATTGCACTGGTTTAAATAATTTAAAACCATTACTTATTTATTTCACATTTGTCACAAAATACGGATTACACGTACAGTCGAGAACAAAATAAAAATTAAAAAAAATGTATTGCAATTTTTTTCACTGATTTAAATTTTTATTTAATAGTATTTTTATTATTTCACAAGCACTGGCACCAAACTTAAATATCCAAGGACTCACCAGCTTCATGTCTGTGTCCTTCCGTTCCTCGTTCGATACTGTGGTCACAAGGGGTCGCCCAACATTTTTATAGCAAAATGTCCTGCGTCCTCATGCGTTCGTACATCTTGCGCCTGCGCACAATGACCTCGCTCTTAGATCATACATATGATTAATAAAATAAAATTTTAGGTTAAAATTAGATTTATTGTTTTTTTTTATTCACATTCATGTGAATACGGAAATTCGCAATCAATTTTCATTTCAGTTGGATTGGTTTTTTTATTGTTTAGTTTTTAAGTTGTCTAGTCAAAACATAATTTTAAGACAAGTTCAAGGTTAAAAATATTTGGACGCTTAACACACAATCAATAATAAAAGTAACTTAGTTTTTTTTATTGTATACAATAAAAATACGTGTAGCTAAGAATTACTAGTAACCTATTAATGAACTAAAGATTTGAATGGGATTGCAAGTGCTTCATTCATAACTAGCAGTGGGCGTAAGTTACGTTTATTTACCTATTTACTTAACAATTGACCGAAACAGGGCGATGTGAATAGTTCTAATTGGTTCTTAAGGCTTGCACTTGTGATTCATTTGTGTTTAGTTAAGTCAATAACTTTTGCTTGGGTTTTGTGTAGGACTCAAGGTTTATTTTATATCGTCGGTTTTATTGTTTATTACGTTTGCCTTTGAAGTTGTTTTAATTATTTTAAGTATTTTTTATTTATTTTGTTACCTACTAACATTAAAAGAAAATGAGTTAATAATTTAAATAAGATTTCAGTTATAGAAACTAAATAGGTATGTAGATACAACTTTATTTAAGTCAAAAATAAGTTGTGTGTTATAATTTTCCTTGAGAAATAGTCAGTAGTCAGTGATAATAGTAATATCAGATAGAGAAAATACTTCAGACGTTAAGTATTCCATGATTGCACTCAAGATTTTTTGAAATTTTACCACCTTCAGACTGATTAAAATTGAGAAACATAGGTTAGGTACTCACTTAGTCTGGAGATCAATGTTGGTTTTGAGTATCTTTAAGAGTATTAGTACCTACCATATTAAACATTACCCAGAATATGGCTTAACAAGTCTAAAATACCTAAGGCTAAATTTTTAAAGGCATCGTGTAGGCGCATCCTAATTATTTCGACTTTAAAACTTAAACGTGAGCTCAACATACAAAAACAGTTTAAATAATTGGATTCCCAAAAGCTACCGACTGATGTACTTGACTGTACTTTATCTACATCGTATTTATGCATTTTTGCCTGAATACAGAGCAAAGTATGCGTGTATGGAATACAAAGAATTCCGTCCCATACAAATTACATACTTGTCACACATAATCGTTTGTTTATATGACTTTAAATATAAGGAATTTGAAAATGTCTGAATTGTTCAGTGAATCCCTAAAAGGTGGAATCCTTTTAATTCCCTATGTTATAGGGATTTGGAATGCAAATCTGACATTACCATACGTAAAAGCGAGACAGTGTTGAATTTTATGAGATACTAATGTGGAATTCTTTGTTGATTGTGAGCTTTGGAATAACATAATTTATTTTGAGATACATTGATTTTTGAGACTGCCACGTTTGTGTAGATATCCCAAGGTCCGGAGGTCCGATTTACAAATCGGACATAGGGTTTTCAGTTCTCAGTAATCCGAATTTTAGATTTGACATAAGTTTTGCAATGTACACGACTGAATACTGTCTAACACTTCAGTAATTATGGAAGTGATCCTTTTTCCTGCGTTGGGAAATCATCGAATGAATCCCAATTTATTTAGCTCAGGTACCTATATAAAATAATAATAACAGCGAGGGACGAGGATATTTGAATTCCCAAAAGACTAATTCAATAAATTAAATAAATTTTAGGTACCGTAGAGTGTATAAGAAAAGCTAGGTCTATACTAATAATATGAAGAGTGATTTGTTTACCAGTCCCGGGTATCCATATCTCGCATCCACAGCGTGCTAGCACGCATCTATAGCAGGCATCTGCAGTACACATCCTTCCATATTAAAAAACCGGCCAAGTGCGTGTCGGGCCACGCACAGTGTAGGGTTCCGTATTTGCCCATCAAAATACTTATGCGAACTAACTAAATTCGCTGAATTTAATTTTAAAAAGAAGAATTTTCAAAATCGGTCCAGGAGTCTGAGAAATCGGGGAAAATACATAAAAAAAAAAGATTACGACGAATTTAGAACCTCCTCCTTTTTTTGAAGTTAGTTAAAAACAGATGACGATAAAAACCTACCTATCCCCAAAAAACATACCGTAAAAACATACCTATTAAAGCTGTAAAAATAAAGTTGACAAACTTACATTTGCAGTTGAAGAACATGTTCTCCGATACATTTTGTTTAAGAAAATATGTTATCCAAGTACATTTTATAAGTTGGTCGACTATTACTCGTAAAGTTGTAAAGCCTACTTAGTCATGATAATTTTCTTTTAAACTTCGTTATATATACTACTATTGTGAATTTTTTCACACCCCCAAACATAAACGTTTAGCTGGTAGAGGGGGAGGGGGGACACTCGAGTCGAGCAAAATTTAGCACTTTAAAGCTTAATATTTCACAAACGAATTTTTTTATCAAAAAATTGTTAATGGAAACTATCAATATTTTTTAAAGACCTATTTAATGATACCCCACACTAAGAGGTACGCGAGAAAAAAAAAACATCCCCACTTTACGTGTACAGGAGGTACCCTAAAAAAAAATATTTTACGAGATTTTATTTTACCACTTTTTCGGCACAACAAATCCGTATATTTACACCAAATTACAGCTCTCTAGTACTGTACGTCTCTGAGCTAAACTGCGGACAGACGGACGGACGGACGGACATGGCGAAACTATAAGGGTTCCTTGTTGACTACGGAACCCTAAAAACTGCTATCTTTGTGCTGTATTAACGGTCACGGTTACCTGTTTAGATATAGTCCCGCGACCCCGAGCACAGCGAGCTCTGGTTGAAAAGCAAAGGATCTTGTCTTGTCTCTTAAATATATCCATATTTAGTTTCAAAAACCTTGCAATTTTAAGGTAATCCCCCAAAATATCAGCTACAGAAAAATATGACAGGTATAAACGAGGAAAGTCTAATCATTTATATGATCTAACCAATTTTTTTTTATTTATGTAGGCTGGATTTGGGGTTTTTCAAAAAACCTGCCGCACCTTTAAGGGTTCCAGAGATATGATTCACATAAACCTTTTCATAACGGTATAATAAATATCCGTATTATTCTTATGAATGCGCACCGGTCTGTTCATTTGCGAAAATTTTCGCATTATTTTATATTATTTTCCGTAGAGAGGAAACTTACGGGTGAAGAAATTTCCTACTAAATATAATAACTATTGTGAAAAGTGAAAAAATGTGTGTTCGTTCTCACATTTTCCACTGAAAGCCACGTCACATCTCTAACTCATGATAACTGAAACTGAAAACTCATGTTATGGCCTCTTGAGTTTTCAGATATTCTGACGTAAACTGGAACTTTGACATTTTCATTTGACTTTCAAGGAAAAAATTAGTTCTTTCTTCGCACACCAGAGGCGCTGTTTCATTTTTCCATACTAGAAACGCTGTAAATACTGGAAAGACGCTGTAAAGTAAAATAGTGAAAACTCGTGATAAGAATTAAAACGCTAACTTTTAAAGTAAATAATATCTTTAAAAAAACAATTCAAAATGCAGAACACAATCAAATATTTACTCAGGTAATCCAGGGGTTCTAAAAATGACGCATTACCAGCGGGTCTAAAACGACGGGACTAAAGCAGTATTCCTAATGATTCGCTTCGTGCATTTCCAGCTACGTCATTGGTTATTCATTCACGAAGACAATTATTTGGTATAAATCTGATGATGATGACGATGAAGTGGCCGTTTTAGACCCGCAGAACCTTAGGTAATATGGATTGCTAAAAAATCATTATATTTGTCTGATGTCTAATAAATTGTTTGAGCATTAGAATATCCCTTTTGATTTTATCACAATTCATATTATGACCTGCTGATGTGGCCTTTTAAGGCCTCCAGGATTTACGTTTAGTCTCTCAGAGCTTTTAGGCTCTAAAATGACTTTTTTGGCAATAAAGGATTAAAACTTGTAATAAACATTACTCAGATCAGGATACCGTGTCGTGGTAGCAATTAAAAACCCAAATGTTTCGGCTGAGCCAACATTATGTTTCTTTTAAATCGTCAGGGATATCTGTATTTATTTTCTTGAGCGTATCGTTCTTGACAAGAAAAGCCGTACGCCGAACGTGTAAAATGAAATTTAAAAACCGGCCAAGTGCGTGTCGGGCCACGCACAGTGTAGGGTTCCGTAGTTGCCCATCAAAATACTTATGCGAATTAACTAAACTGATTCGCTGAATTTAATTTTAAAGAGAAGAATTTTCAAAATCGGTCCAGGAGTCTTTGAGAAATCGGGGAAAATACATAAAAAAAAGATTACGACGAATTTAGAACCTCCCCCTTTTTTGAAGCAAGTTAAAATAGTTGACGATAAAAACCTACCTATCCCCAAAAAACATACCGTAAAAACATACCTATTACAGCTGTAAAAATAAAGTTGACAAACTTACATTTGCAGTTGAGGAGCTTGTTCTCCGATACATTTTGTTTAGGAAAATGTTATCCAAGTACATTTTATAAGTTGGTCGACTATTACTCGTAAAGTTGTAAAGCCTACTTAGTCATGATAATTTTCTTTTAAACTTCGTTATATATACTACTATTGTGAATTTTTTCACACCCCCAAACATAACCGTTTAGCTGGTAGAGGGCCCCCCCTCGACACTCGAGTCGAGCACAACTTCACAAACGAATTTTTTTATCAAAAAATTGTTAATGGAAACTATCAATATTTTTTAAAGACCTATTTAATGATACCCCACACTAAGGGGTACGCGAGAAAAAAAAAAACATCCCCTCTTTACGTGTACAGGAGGTACCCTAAAAAAAAATATTTTACGAGATTTTATTTTACCACTTTTTCGGCACAACAAATCCGTATATTTACACCAAATTACAGCTCTCTAGTACTGTGCGTCTCTGAGCTAAACTGCGGACAGACGGACGGACGGACGGACGGACATGGCGAAACTATAAGGGTTCCTTGTTGACTACGGAACCCTAAAAATTGTAAATAAATAGGTACATGACCGATAAATCTTCCAAACCAAATTTTCATTTCGTAAAAATTACCAAATGACACCAAATACCTCAGTAGTCGACCGCTAGACAAAATAAAATAAATGTAAGTTTTTTAAGACTTGAACATGGGTAGCTACGTGCCACGTCCTACGTCATTTAGACATAGTCATGCATAAACTTACTCCACAGAATACCTATGTGAACTAATGCATAAACTTACTCCACAGAATACCTATGTGAACTAATTATACATACTTGTAGGTACTGCATCTTACTCCTTTCGCCTTGTAAACGTACTTTCGTTGTCGTTCGTATCTTGCTTCTTTTTTAATTTGTGATACCTTCCTCTTGAATATAGTCTAAGACAAGGGTAACAGAGGCAAGGATGATGGATCGAGCGAAGATGGAGCGAGCTTAACCAGAAGAAGCCTGTTTAATATAACTTTGAAGAGATTAGGCTTGTATGCGTTCCACTACATTGTAGGTTATACAAGCACGCGATAACTACGCACCCGACCTTTCTGAAGACCCAATATTTTCACATAGAACAGCAAAATATTGACGTCATCACAGAATAACTTAAACCATATAAGTACAGACTTATATGGTTTATGTTATTCTGTGATGACATCAACATTTTGTAAACATTTTGTAAACATATCCTTTATGAAAACAGTTTCATAAAGGACATGTTTACAAACAAGATTATTCATCGTTTTTTTCTCAACTCAATGTCGATGTGAGGACCGTTGGCGCAGTGACTGAGCGATTGGCAACTGCGCTTCAGTTCTCGCTTGGAACAAATATTTTGTATGATCTACAGGTAGTTACTCCGGGTATATCTGTTAGTGGATGTGATTTTAAATGTTTGTTAACCCTCCCACGATACAGGAGAAATTCCTGGAGTAAATATTAATAAAATTTCAGATAAGGCCCTTCGTACACAACGCGATGCAAGTCTCCGATACCTTACGACTTTCATATCCATTCATGCACGCCTGTGTACGAACCTATATGAGTTTGTATTACGAAAGTCGCCCGGATACGAAAGTCGTAAAGAATCGGAGACTTGCGTTGCGTTGTGTACGAAGGGGCTAACATTTTTTTCAGAGAGCTACTTTTTATAACATGTATGTAAATTTTTGATCAATTATTTAGTCTCAATTACTAAGTAAATTGTAGCCCGTTATGGTAATAACCAAAGCGTTTAAGTCAGCTTTTTTGGTATTCAGATGCAACGTGTGGGCTGAAGATTTTGACATTGACGAAAACTGTTCGTTTTGACCTTACATGATGTAATTTTTTATTTTTAATCCGTTTACGCATCCTTACATGTTTTCATAGTTTGTAATTTGAAACCAAATCAGAACTGAAATGAACTTCAATGAATCAATTAATTTAAAAGTACTTTAATTTATTTCGAAAATTATTTGTCCAATAAATCATTAATGATTGTGTATGAAAAAAAAACAAGGTTTTATTTTCTAACATTAAACCATTAAATGTAATTTTAATGTATTTAATTTTTATAATTTTAGTGAATGTGTTAAACTATTATGAATCTTTTAGACATCTGAAATAAATGATTTTATTTTAATTTTAAACCGTGATAGCCGATAGCTAAAAAAACATTAGAAACAAAAAATCGTTTTGTTAAAATTATTTTCCATAGGGAGACCCACGATAACATAGTCGTCCTTGGTCGCTTTACTGCTTGTTCCAGTAAATTGAAATTTTTATTTAAAAGTTGAATCATAGGTAGTTTCAACTTTGTAATAATTGGTCAAATGTCAATTATACCTAACGCTTTTCTAACATTTCTCTACCAGTTATAAGCAGTTATAAAGTTTTTAAAACCTTTACAGTTATCATAATTTAACGTTTTTACGATGTGTTTTACCAAAAAGCTGTTATAAATCGTGTATATCACGGCTCGTAAGTGACAAAGGTGACCAACTAATGCTTCATAATGAAACACATAATTCGATTTTGTCCTTATCTTCACTTTAAGTGGATTTATATCTTCTTGGCATTAAAACAAGGTTTCATATCAGAAAATGATATATCAATTGTGATAAGTTTTGGTAGGTAACCCTTTGTTGGAAGAGAAAAGAATTAATTCAATTGCGGTGTGAAGATTTAAAATTCTTAAGTTAAGGACTTCGTTAAGGGTGCTCGAATCTTGTGCAATAGTTTCAAAAAGACGTAAGTATCAATACAACTTTTTAAATTATATTTGAATTTGGGCTGCCTGATTGGTTATAGCCATTATTGCTAAGCATGAACCTTCTTCCCAGGCAAACGAGTGTTATTGTGTTTTTCCATTAGGAATTACCATCAACAAACTTAAAACATAAAACGTGGGTAATGTTGGTGTACTATAAGATAAGCATACTTCTACGATTCCCGAAAACAGGCGTCATTATACAATGAAAATGGTAACAGTACAATAATGTAAGCGCAATGTAATGTATCTTTCCGTTCCTGTATACGTAAAGGCCTTTGACCTGCAGTAAGGCAATTACAAATTGGGTATTGGGAGTACGAAAAGTAATTTATGTTCCTTTGTAATTACAATGTCTTGCTTATGACATATGTATTACAAATAAATCATACGAGCAATTTTGGGAATCGACAATGTAATAAAAGATGCTGTGTTTTTTAATCATGAGATTTTATTTGTAATAGATTAATCGTTGTTCTCGGTGATCACTATAAAATGTTCTAAACCACATATTACTCGTATATTGAAGTTATTTTTATTCAATAAATCATTTTTGCAAATATGTATCAATAGGTACAAGTGATATAATATTCATAACACTCCAAAAAAGCTGCGATTTTATATATTTGTAGATTAGTAAGATAAGGTCCTTGCAAATTGAAGAAGATGATATTATTTCAGCTTACAACTCACACACACGCTACACGCTACGTTGATTTGGTTTACGATCGACGTAAAGATACAGAAGATTTTTCCCAAATAGTAATTATTAATATTCCCATTCGTCTTCAGATGAAGGTATTTACCTTTGCGAATTGACAACTACGAATAGTCGTAGTTACTAATTACCAGTCACCCCATATATCTTAGATTCAAATAATTATAGAATTATTTGAATCTAAGATATATGGGGTGACTGGTAATTAGTGTACGACACTTAAACACGTGATTGTGCTCATGATAACAAACAATTTTTATTATGGGACCAAAGCCGAAATCGTGAAAAAAAAAATCAGCTGTTCAGTACACTTATGTTTGCCTAATGTACTGAACAGCTGATTTTTTTTTACGATTTCGGCTTTGGTCTCATAATAAAAATTGTTTGTTATCATGAGCACAATCACGTGTTTAAGTATCGTACACTAATTACTAGTCACCCTATATACATATTTTAAAAACTGTTAATAAATGGCGTTATTGGAATAAATGGTTTTTCTATGGCTTCGAATAGTTATCGCGCCTTTAAACAGTTCAGTTTCCAATTTAATCAATCGACCAACTTTCATTCATCATTTAATCTACTACCTATGACTTTTTTAGAAGTGTTCTACAAATACGAGTAATATCTCCATAATCTACAAGACATTAACGTCTTAGTTTGCTATATTTACATTGGATTCACTATCAGATCCAATAAATTGTGATTTAGAGGTTTATTGAACTTTCACTGACAGTGTGTAGGATGACCTTTTTTGGCGACTGTGATGACTCATACTACGTTTGCAAGAGCTTTTGGTGTTTTAATGCATTAAATATAGTATACAGTCACATTACCTACTGAATCATTAGGAAAATATGAAAGAAAAGCCTTTATTTTATTGATATCAAAATATAATATGAAACGGGATTCGGGAATAAAATTATTCTACTTTTTTTTGTTGAAAGTTGTTTTCTGCAATGTATTTGTGATTTATACATCTTTTTCATATTGACACATAAAAATAACATGGACACATTATATCACTGATCAAAATATTTTTTTTATCAAATCTTATTCAAGTTATGTTTGAATATTTTTGGTGTTTGTTTTTCCTCCTTCAATGGCGGTTTCCTCCTCTGGTTTAGTTTATAGTTGCTTATTAGTATAAATTTCGGCATTAATGAATCATCTTTAATTACTTTAAAATTAATTGGTATTATCAATCAATCGTTCTAAAGTGCACCAGACATATTGAACGCTCATTTCCTACTTCTAGATTTAATTTTGGTTAGTTTTTTGTGTAATTGTCGGTGGCTTAATGACATCCAAACCACTATTTGCTTGAATCACAAAGATTTCAATCTTCTACGGATAAATAATAATAAATCCTCATTTAGTCACAGTTTACTTAAACTTTGCAATTTGTTTCATTTTCCTGTTCATTCACATTTTTTTTCGGATTGGTATTTTGAAAACTTGATTTGGTTTTTAAAAAAATATATATAAACTCACACCACGGGGGTAGGCAGAACCAATCCACAATCCTTTCATCTCATCCACATTCACATTCTGGTCATAAAAGCACACCAATTGTGAGTATTACGCACCCAAAATGAAAAACATAAGTTATATGAAACACTTCATAGTTTTTAGTAAAAAAACGAGGCGTTGTCCAAAAACGATCGGTAGGATAGGTATAGTCCTGCCGGGGTCGCGGGACTACCTAGCTAACCGTGACCCCGGAACATAAAGGGCTATTGAGGGACACCATGGATTTTAGTCAATACAAGTCCTACAGTCCCTTCAGCCCTGCCCTGGGTGGGCGGACTCATTTGATGATTTTACCACGATAAAAAAAAAGGATGGGTTTAGTTAAAATATGAACTAATTTTATAGTGTTTTTTTCTAGTAGTTTTAGGTAAAGGATAACAAACCTGGGAATTTTGAATGAGCTCGTTTTTTCTTATGAAATGCTCCACTTAAGGAGGCTCCGGATGCCGTGAGTCAACCTTCAAGGTTCCAATGACACACGGTTTCTTCAGTTAGTTGGACAGTAAAATGATTTCATTATGATCCGTTTTATTGACCTTATTTTTATTTAGTTTTGAAACAAAATGCGTCATTGACGGCCTTTATAAAGGATCAATTTACATGATGCAGGTATGACGCTCAGTTTCTAATAATTTCTCGACTCAATGGTCATCATCATCTCAGCCATAGGACGTCCACTGCTGAACATAGGCCTCCCCTTTAGATTTCCACATATACCGGTTGGAAGCGACCTGCATCCAGCGTCTTCCGGCAACCTTTTTAATGGTCCCAACTGTATATTCCAAAACTGTGACAGTTGTAACAGGTAGTCAGTGTTCCGAATGTCTGACTACCGGTCTTATCAAGTTACAAACTGGGTTGAATAGATCAGATTGGTAGCCGGTCCAGGTAAAATACTGGTATCAAGCTGTATTCGGCTAGACCAGGAAAAAGGTTAGCCATGCACTTACTGCCAAATATGAGGGACTAAAATTTCAAAGCGAACCACTTTGTTAGCTCGAATTGATGATCTGTTATTGCAACTTTTTCAAAGTCAAAATACCAAACAAAGCCATTGTATAATACGGGTATACCCACAATAAATGTATTTATCAAATGCAAAATATGATAAAACGTACGAGTTGTTAAGAAGTGCGTGTGGGGGTCCCGAAAATATGATTGAGTTTCATAAGTCTCCGCTCCGATAAAGACATGGCTTTCATTTTTTTTCTTATTGTATTTATTTCAGTCATTTTACTTTATTATACTTATCTGTTGTTATTATACTGAGAACTAATAAAATAACTGTATCAATAGGGATTTGTACCATAATCTGGTACGAATCCCCATTGATACTAAATCATTGTAAGGGACAGGTTCTATTAATAGGTTAGGACTAAAACGGCAGTGGCCAATAAATATTACACTTCGATCTTTACAAAGAGATAATAGGCAGATTCGGCTTTGTAGAGCTTTGTTCTCCGTCACACACTACCAATGTGACACTTGTCACTGGTTTTAACGTTCGTTGTGATTGGTTAGTACTTGATGTGACAGAGATAACGCTCTACGAATCATAAATTAGCCGATTCTCTTTTTCTAAAGGTCGATGTGCAAAAATTGCCAGTACCTATAAAATAACATGTATTGATAGGGATTTGAACCAAATTCAAGTCGATATAGGGGACAGGATATTCTGTTAGGTCAGAACATTAATAAAAGTAAAAAAAAAACAAAGGAACAAAATTATTTTAAGAACAAACTTGTAAAGCGGTGGGAACGACAAGCGATGAACATAAATAAAACATTCCTCAAGAAGATATTACTAATTGAATTCTGATTGGATCCATGACAGTTCCACAAGATGCAAAATTTACGAACTGTTACTCATTTATCTAATTGAATTCATCATTCACTTTGAGCGATATGCCTAATGAATGGTTTATAAATCATTCAAAAGAATGAAAGAAAAAAATATTCTGCGGACATGAATGATAAATATAATGTTTACTTGATGTAAAATTGTTTTTTTAATTTAGTCGTTCCACGATTCAATTAATCAGTCTATTAATTTCAAAAGGCTCTCACAGATGTAAATTATATTTCTTTTCGTTATTTTATGAGATAATATTCTCAGAGTTTTGCGGTTTATCTTTACTGTTACTCTTAGCTTGCGTCATTCTAGTGCTGTGCAAATGCCCCAAGAATTTTGATTTAATATTTTAATGCATGGAGGATGCACATTACAAGTAGAGAAACTCATACACTTGATAGAGGAGATCAGAATGGGCAAGGACAATACAAACAACGAGCTTCTCAAACGAATAAGGTTCATGTGTGTCCAGTTTCCAATGGGCTACTATTCGAAACTGGACTTAGCCTTCAAAATGAAAATACCTACTAAGTAAACCGAGTACCGAAACCTGAGTATTCACAAAAGACACAAGAAAAAGACTATAAATAGACCAAAGAGCAGAAGAAAGAAACCTAGTAGGAGTAATAATGAGCAAACAAATGTTCCAAAGAACTCAATGTCCTGAAAAGTAAAAAGAATTGAAGGATACACACACAAGACGGTCGAAACAGGCTTAAGAAGATGAGGCAAGTATTCTAAAATAATTTCTACATTATGTAAATACATATTCTACCTCATTTAAAGATATTCAATAAATACCTTTTTTGTAGGTTAATTGCACCTACAAACCTATTAATACAAAACTTTCTTGAAAGACATCCCAAAATTTTTAAACAAGACTTAAGATTTATATGTTTTCGAACGACTTCGAAAGAACTGTTCTACAATATATCAAAACGTTTGCTGATACTTTTATTAAAGTTATCCTGACCGCAGACGTGGGCGCACTTTATTACATATCTTCAAAGGAAAGTGATTTATTTATTGTTTTGAAGAAAAATTTACACTTTGCTCTCCCAGCGGGGACCTGACGTCATTGCTAAGGAATTGGAATTAGTAAGCGTTGGAAGTTTGGGACAAACTTTTGTGGAAATATTGAAAGGTGTCTTAGGTTGTATGGGAGGGGGCAGCGAGTAAAGGGCAACTCGCTGCCCGACCAAGGACCATGCCCGGGTCGACGGCGCGTTGTGTCCCACGCGCGCCTCAAAGAGCGTCAGCATAATGACGGGGCCCCCCTCTCAGAGGGCCAAAGCCTGCCGGGGTCGCGGGATTATTTCCTTACCGTGACCCCGGAACGTAACAGGCTATTGAAGGACACCGTGGATTTTAGTCAGTAGAAGTCTGACAGTCCCTCCCGCCCTACCCGGGGTTGGAGGACTCATTTGATGACTTTACCACGCTAAAAAAAAAAAAAAAAAAAGGTTGTATGGGAGAGAAAGGACGAAGGTAATTTTAGAGAGAATCGAATAATACAACTTGTAAATTGAATATCCATAACCATATTATTTATATTGGGAATTATTATAACTCAGCAAGATTATGAATGAACCAAGAATCTGATATCAAAGATATCAAGAATCTTTAATCTATACAATCGTAGATTAACATGAAGGCAGGCAAGAACAAAGCTACTAGATAATAATATATCTTTCGACGTTGCTTATTCCATACAGAATTGTTCAATGCAACCTGATGATTGCAATAGAAAAAAAAATGCAGTTAAAACCTCCAAATGCCTGACCTTTGCCAAAATAACGGTACAGTATTGCAAAAACAAAGAAAATGTAATTCTCAAAAAGGATTTATTTGCTAAAAACGGGAGCCCTCTCTGACGGCGGAATATTACGAATTTAAAACAAACACGCTTGGTTTTCATGTTCTTGTGTAAACACTTCGTTTTGCACAAATGTATGATCCTCTCTTAACCGTTATTTGATCGTTATAACTTTTGAGTACTTTTTGTAAGTGAGACTTTATTCTGAAACAGTAAATCTTCTTTTTGTGGAAGGTGTGAATATGTGGAATTAATCAGTAGCAGCTTGTAGTCGGGATTGTACGGAGTTTTCAATTGATTCTGACACATACGAATAAATGGTGAAAATGTAATACGCAATCCTTCGGGGAATCCAGGTGTAATTTTGCGTTTTTATTTGTTTTTATTTTAATGAATACAATGTTTATTAGCTTGTTTATTTCCAAAGAGTCTCTTTTATATACGACAATAGTTTGTTATGGTTTAATGGTTGTTGTTGTGTCAAACATCAGCTTTTAAGAACATGGTAGAATCAATGCAATTGTGAAAGCTTATTGCTTGTTGGTCCGCCAAGTCATATGGACCACTCATCAATCTACTCTTAAAAGATGTAAAAAATATTCTCCATGATACAATAGGTTTTGTCGTATTCCCTAATTCAAACGTAGTCAACATTAACAAAAGAAACAACCTGCTTCAAAAACAAATGAAAACCCAAACGCTACGAAGTCTGAGTCATCAGTTCCTCGGAGTTGACCCAAACATGGCTTATCATCACGATCTGAAGCGGGTATATGCTCACAAACAATGTGCCCAGTAGCTTACAAGTTTTTTTATCCGTGTTTTATCAATTTAAAATGTCTATTCATACCTGTAATTTGAATGGTGTATCTACGACTGTCCTATCTTTAGTCAGCGTAGAAAATAGAGCTGTCCTTACGGTGCCCAGACACAGGCGTTGGCACTGTATTTGCAAATATGGTCCCATTAGTATCCTTTCAGTATGGGATCCTGAAACTCAGTTCCCATGACGATCTGAATATTATTCAAATAGGCATCGAGACATCTTCGAGTACGTAACTTTGTCTAGGCTTGCCTGTTGCTATGTAAATCAACGTTTGCACGGGTATTTACCAGCTCCTGTCCTTGGATTCTATTGTATTGGCTTCCGAATTGAATGTTGATGTATTGAATATAGCTACAGCTTTATAGACCGCTTTTCCTGTTGTTGTCTTGTTTATGATTTGGTCTTTAGATATGTTGCTAACGAAAGTCTTTGAATCTAGTTCATATCTCTTTACTATAGACTTTTAATTTGGTCTCTAATTGTTTCGTTTTTAAGACTTCATCTCCGACGATGGTCAACCGATTAAATTGTCATCAATTGAATTGGCTATGAATGTAAACAAGTTCCTGAAACTTGCAGATAGCAGGACATCCAGGGTACGAAATGAATGGCATCGTTTGTGGGACAGAACTTTTGCTCTTCAGTAAGACTCGTTCGTTAGTAAATGTCCACAGAAGCAGGTTATCTTGCTTCACCTGAGTTCATACTCTTTAAGACTCCTAGATACGCCAAAATAACTCATGTTCTAATAGTGACTACTGAAATGCACTCCTGCAGTAATACCCGTACATCTCCAGCAACGAACACTCCCAATTAATCCAATATCTTCAATTCCCCGTTACATAATTAAGGCGTACCAAGAAATGGCACCTCGTAAATCCCAAAGGATCATTTCGTAATTAAGTTTCCGAAACGAAAGCGCCAATACGTTCCAACCTACGACGATATCAAAAATATGGGGACCGATTCACCACATCGTGATTTATATTTGCCGTCGGGTGATAATTTCTTTTAATTGTGGCGTGTGGAGGTTCCGTCTGTGGTTTGCGGCGAGCCTTAGGTGCCCGTATTGATTTATCCCTTATAATTGAGTTAAGATACTGCGTAATTATGAACTGAAGTGGACGCTTTTCAGCGCTGTTTATTTAGAGCTGCGGTTTAAATTAATATGTGTTTATTTGAGTGTGGTTGAAAGTTTTACTGCCCC
Source organism: Agrotis clavis (assembly GCA_954870645.1). Classification (NCBI taxonomy): domain Eukaryota; kingdom Metazoa; phylum Arthropoda; class Insecta; order Lepidoptera; family Noctuidae; genus Agrotis; species Agrotis clavis. The sequence continues at coordinate 11,295,346 of OX940933.1, forward strand.
TATTTCAAGATATTTTCACTGTAATCCTCGAAGGGCAAAAGAAAGACCAGCCTAATAGAACACCCATGTTACACCAGACATGTTCAAGTCCTAAATAATGGGGGCGAGCTTATTGCTATCAACTGGGGCCAAGTCTTAGGTATGAAAAATCTCTATTTTTCTGGGAGTCGAACCCAGTACATCAAGCTCATCAATCAGCCTTGCGACCATTAGACTAACGAGGCAATTTCTTTTACCGCTATTAATAATTCTGTCCACATATTTTCTTTAGGCTAAAAGCTGTCACAACGCACTTAATAACCCTTCGTGAATAATACAAATTGGATCGATTAATATTCACAAATTCAAACTCAACGGTCGACTTTAAGCCTGGGATAATATTGGACAATCTCGTTTGAGTTCCAACGCCATATTTCTCCTGATATTACTATTAGGGCTGGCAGCATGAGTGATATCTCTTTTGAAACATTGAGTCGATGACCTATTTTTTTGCTTCAGCATGTAATTTTAAAACCTGCCCTTGAGACTTCCTGGAATACTGTCATATTTTTGACTAACAACCGAAAAACATCTTCGCGTTTAAAAATTATGGCATATTTGTAACTGGTTTCTTGTGTTACTGACCCCTGGCGATGATTCACTCTGACTGTTTACCTTACCTCGGCGAATTCAGGGTTAAGGTGCGATTATGTTATTATTAATTTATTTTAGATAAGACCCATTTCATTTGTCAGGACATGTCTCTTTTAGTTTGGTATGTCTACTGTGAAGCAAGTTACCTGGGTTTAAAAACGTTTATAGACATTTTATATGCTGTAAAAAGACGGTTTTTTACCAAGACACCTAGTTTTTAAGCCGTCTCATGTTAAGACGGTCCGTTTTGTGTAAGAACTTTGAGTTTTGGCTTGAGACCGGTCATGCTGACGTCATTCTTAAATTTTTATTCATCTTAGTTGGATTTATAAGGACCTGCCCTAAAGGTAATGCCATCAAGCGGAACTAACTGCTTTCTTGAATGATTATCCGTTTAAAGTGATGTTTATCCTTCTTCCTCATTAGTAATGAAATGATAACGGCCGACCTCTAAGGTTTTAAGTTATTGCACGTAAATCTGCGCAGAATTCGTGAATGAAGTTAGAGTGATTTTTCTTTATAGATCCATAATATTTAATTCATGAAGTGTATTTTTAAAACTGTAGGTAAATAAAAAAGGAAATATAATATGAACGGAGAGCGTCAACAAAACCATGTTTTGCAAAAATAGTAAAGGAATAAAATGAAAGAAAAGATAAATTAAAGCAATTAATTATGCGAGCAAAGACACAAAATTTTACGAAAGAATTCCCAAAATAAAAAAGGAATGATCAAAATTAATAAAATAAAGAAAAAATGTAAAAGGAAAAGTATCAAAAAATACAAAAAAAGAAAGCAAATGGAGGTCTAAATGGGTCTTTCGCAAGATTCCGCAAAGCAAGGTCAGAAGGAGTCAATGAACTCGAGGCGATTATGTTTAAAGTGCATTCTTTTATTGCAGTTGACATATGATAATGAGATTGAAGTTACTGAATATACAGAACCTTCCAAACATTTTTTTCTGGTTTGCTTAAAGAAAGGGTATTAGTGATTTCGGATCAGATTTTTAGAATGTTCGTATTTTTGTTTCCTCAAGGATAAGCTGCGCTTGCCAATGTCGCTTCATGGATGCGCATGATCTTGATACTGAGTTTTCTAAGTACCTCGGAAAGTAGGTACCTACTTGAAGCTGTTAGTTCCGGCTTTATTTTGTAGATCTTTGATAGAAGTTACAGGTAGTCAATATCGAAAGTCTGATAAGTTATCATAATAAGTGCTACCCTAATGTTTAGGAGGGCAGCAGCGCTCTAATTCTCTACAGCAGCCTTGTGACCGCGCGGACTTAGCGCTCACGCCACTCAGGGACTAAAGTTTGCTATGCTCTAAGCTACTGAAAGCGACACTGTTATTATTCGTGAGGCGCAAACGGTGAACTCGCGCTTTAGGCCGACCAGATACATCAGTTTTTTTGGTTTTGGTTTTTTTTTTTTCCTCAAATTACTGAAAATTCGTGCTAAGGAGATACATCAGTTTTTTTTGCCGTTCGGAATTCGAAAGGATGATGCTAGGGTTTGTATGAAATCTGGGCCCACCCTCCAATAGCAACATGTTATACGTCATTGGATAGGTATTTCTAAGCTGAACAAAAAATACTATGGCACCAAGTCTGAAATGTTAGTCCGTTCTGAGATATGTTTGATTTAATGTAGCAGTTCAAGACTTATCCAAATAATGTTTATTTCGTAACATATTACATTTTGGTGCAGAGGAGGAGCAGGAGAAGCTCGGTTTTAAATAATAACAGCCACACAGATCGATCTTCCATGTCAAGCCGCGCTTGCCGAGGTCGGTTTATGGATGGGTGACCATCTATCCGAGTTTCATTCGTTCCTTAGAAAGCACTTATAAGCCGTTGATTACGGCTGTCATTTGTAGATCTTTGACAGTCGTTACCTACTGTTAAAAGCTTGCTTTGCCGTTGACCACTTCCACTACGGAGGTGGGTAACGGCAGAGAGAAGAAAGATTTTAAGCTTTTACGCCAAAGATATTTCAACAATGCGTCAATGTGTTGTCGCATTCAGTCACTACACATAAAGCTGGAAGATTTTTTTTTTACATGGTAAAATCATTGAATGAGTCCTCTCTCCCGTTACTGCCAGACATGTACTAAAATCTACGGTGTCCCTTCAATAGCCTTTAACGTTCCAGGGTCACAGTTACCAGTTTAGGCAGTCTCGAAACCTCGGGTGGCGTTTGATTCCCGTCAGATTGCTGACAGCTCTTTGCAGCTCGCGTAGGACACGAGTACACGACGCTTAGTTGACCCGAGCATGGTCCATACGGCGAGTCGCCTTTTACTCGCCGTCCGCATGCGACTACCCTAAAAATCGCCTCGCTACGTCCAAAAACGTAGGCGTCTCCCGCAGCGGTATTGTCGTCGCTGCCCTCTCCCACACGCATTCTACCTTCTACTTCGTTGGCATCACTGCTTATGAGGAGCAGGAGGACGTGACTACTTCAATCAGCGCGTCTGCGTCTGGCTCCACAGCCCCCGTCCCCCGTGCCCCGTCCCCCGTGCCCCGTCCAAGCTATGCATACCTTCACCGTATGCTCCATCGTGTGCACCTCCGGGCGATTCTCGCAATGGTTACATTCAACATTCAAGCATATTCATGACGCACAATTCGACACAGGAACCTCCCGAAACATCCGGTGTGGACCTGCGTCAGACACTCCTCAAAAAAAGAGTTTTATCGCCGCGGTTGCGGCGTTGCCACAGCTCGGTTGCGACTGTCGTACCCTCCGTACCCCCATGAGATTACGCTGGAGCTCTTCCTGCAGCGCCTGGACTTGTCAGAGTTAGCGGATATTCACCCCGGCATTTTGCCTCCGTTCTCACGCCTTACTCATAGACGAGCTGGTAGGCTTTCGCCTCTAGATCCCATGGCGTACGGTATGGCATCTGACCCTAGGTACCAAAGTATTGAGACATGATGCGCACAGGTGCCTTCAGAACGACGTCAGGTTTTGAAATAGTAAGTACCTACCTTAGTAATTGTAACTTCTAGCTCTTGAATGATTTTACCATGTAAAAATACCTTCTACCTCCTTGTGTAGAGACTGAATGATACAAGACATTGCCGCTTTGTTGAATTATCTTTGGAGTAACAGTTCAAAATCGCTGTTCAACCTGTGGTTAACCAACTCCGAAGTGGAGGTGGTTAACGGCAGAGCGAGCTTCTATAGTAGGTAACGACTGTCAAAGATCTACAAATGACAGCCGTAATCAACGGCTTTTATGTGCTATCTGAGGAACGGATGAAACTCAGATAGATGATCACCCATCCATAAACCGACCTCGGCAAGCGCGGCTTGACATGGAAGATCGATCTGTGTGGCTGTTATTATTTAAAACCGAGCTTCTCCTGCTCCTCCTCTGCACCAAAATGTAATATGTTACGAAATAAACATTATTTGGATAAGTCTTGAACTGCTACATTAAATCAAACATATCTCAGAACGGACTAACATTTCAGACTTGGTGCCATAGGTATTTTTTGTTCAGCTTAAAAATACCTATCCAATGACGTATAACATGTTGCTATTGGAGGGTGGGCCCAAAAATTGCATCATCCTTTGTACGGGAAGTTATAAAAATGTGTGTGACATGCACACACATTTGTATGAATGAATTCACTGTGTTCGGATAGAAAACGGATCAGGATTCCTGATCAGGAAAACTGATGTATGCGACCAGGCTTAGACTATCTCAAAGCCGTCGCGTCGAAGAGCACATTGTAGAGTCCAGCGATATAATTTCTTATTGAGAATAGTATAGCAAGACTAACTTAGCTCAGGTGGTAGAGAGGCAGTCGCCTCTATGTAAAATACTGGTATTCAGCGACATCCGGTCAGACTAGAAGCTGACATGATTATAACAATAATATGATTATAAATATTAACCTCCTCCTTTTTTTGAAGTCGGTTAAAAACGATACATGGATTTAATGGATGTGCGTTAGGTATTGATTTAAAATCGATTAGCAGTGATTAATTAACTCTTTTAACCTAGATTTGAAATGATATTAGAAAAAAATATTCAAAAATGCGAAAACAACGGCATAAACTTTTTTGGAACGCAGAATTTATGAGGGAAAACAGTACCTACTTGTATTTTATTATTTACTACTTCATTTTAGTCATTTGATTAAGCAGATTTAAATTCTTAATTGGGTGTACTGTAGGAAGTTTTTCTATCAATAAATACTGCTTAGGCTCGGTTAAAGCTTCAAATCGATATTTAAATGGAGTGATGATTGAACGATCGGTACTAATATGGCTTGGAATCAATCAATTTTTATTGCAACTCGGTAGATAATGGAGAATATGCAAATATTTTTTTAATAGTACAATTATTTAGTTTTCAAGGCTTCTAGTTTTTATTCTATCCAGACAACGTGACCTCAATTTGACGGATTTATTAAAAAAAAAATGCCATGATTCACAAACCCATTTTGTTCGTTTTGTTTTGTGAGTTCTAGAACTTCTTGTCATGCGATAATGTCACCTGTGCCGTCAACATATCGTCTCTTGTCCTCTGTATTATTAGTTCTGCAAAAAAACTATGGTTTACTTTGTAACGGCTTACTTTACCGCTTCCAGCCCTGACGGTTTCCTGTTCATTTGCATAGACAAAATGTAGGCCAGCGTTACGAATGCTTTCAACCATGAATCTGGTACTAGTAGGTTACTTGATAACCGAAATTAACATAAATATTTTAAGGTATTTATAAAAAATGCTAGTGTGACAAATTGAACAGTGGCTGGAGAAGGTAAGACATAAATGCGGAAAATTGGAAATTGATGGGAGAAGGCTTCACTTAGAAAAACGACAGAATAGGGGGATAAAGAGTCAGTCTATAAAAGTAATACCTGATTGGTGACGACTCAGTACTGGAATGCGACCAAGTCGTTACGTTAAAAAAAAGCCTACGTCTCGTTTCTTCGTATTCTAGTAGACATCTGTTTATTTCCTGATCATACGTTTCCTGGATATCACTACGATGTTTTGACAACCCTCCTAATCATAGAGAACCCTACTCAGGGGCGTCAACACGGAACTGCTAACAAAAACTACATAATATCTCTATCCTAGACAGATTGAAATGTAAAAACTTGAGGAAGATGTCTGAACAAACTGCTCAATCGTCCGAGACATATTAAAAAGCAAGGAATTGAAAACCATACGAATTCTGAAGAGAGTAGAAGCGAATGAATCCGTACTTCCACACAATAGACAGCCGCGAACGTAATACGAGAGAATGAAAGAGGTTTCATTCAACTTTTAGTAAAGAAAGGTAGACGTAAAGTTGGACTGACAACTTTGGACGGTGGGTGTAATGAAAAGATTTTTTGCTGGGAATATTATTTCTAGTTTAAACTTTAGTTGTAGTCTTGGTTAATTTGAAATCCTACTATAACTTAGTTAAGTTATTAAATAGTTGTGAATATTAAGCTTTAAACTTTTCCTAATTTTTAACTACTAATTGATTTGAATTATTTACCAGTGGTGGCTCAGGCGCAACGGCCGCGATTTGAGTTGCGATTCGAACCCAGCAAGGCGCAGTACTTTATGTCATTTACTTTATCACAGTGGTAATGAAATAAATCACACAAAATTGCAGTTCGAAGATATGTGACATCTCCCAACCCATATTTGGCTCGTGTGGAAGATTACTCTCCCGCTCACAGATATATGATAAAAACAAGGACACTTGGGTTAGTAGTTAGTTAATCTGCTTCTAAAACCAAAGATTTCAGTCAGAGTTTTCATTGACACTTCTAAAGACGTCATAATAAATAAGTTCAAAAGAAAGCAGTCATTACCATTCGAATGAACTTCAACAACTTCAACAATTTCATAATTTAAAAATCAGGCAAGGGAAAGAAGCAAAGGGAAAGAAGGGAAGGAAGCAAACGATTATTGTAACCCTTAAAATTCCGCTTGTGTATCGAATATGTTAATAACTTCGCCGATGATACGAATATAATCTCCGTCGTAATTATCGACCTAAAGCAATTTACTTTGTACCAGGACCAAAATACCAGGTTACCAAGCTGACGTGACAAGATTACCATCGTACCTATCTCACTTTCTTGATGTTTCTAGACACGTAAGGATTCTAGATTATCATCGGTACTATGTGCTTGTACGACAAAAACTTGCGTGGGCTTCTACAGGATAATAGATGCCCTTGAGGATTTGAGGCACTCCTAGTCCGGCGCGTCTTTACTGTATGCACATGTAAAGAATGTGTGATTTTGTAAAAATGGTGCTGTTGCTATTTGTTGACAAAGAAGGCTAATTTTATCTGCCTGAAGATGCATGTTCGAAGGATGCCTTGAATTTGCTTCTGTTACTAGATTTTTTTGATTGATAAGCAATCGTTTAATAACGTGAAGAGCATGTGGCATTACTTGACAGGCTATTTCAAAGTCGAAAGAAATCCACACGACAGAAATGATGGAAAATATAAATTCTACTCAAGTTTGTAAACATCACATAATACTAGTCAACAAGCGTACGAAGGTTGCTAATATAACTTACAAACAACTTTCAGCAAAACGCTGCTAGCAAATATGTCTGTCCCAAAACCAATAATTTGAAAATTCCCGAATTGGCAGAACTTCAAGGTAGTTTAAACGTTACGTGGACGTTGGCACAGGGTTATGCCACGTTATGCCCCTCTTGACACTTGCATGCCAAACACCTTTTATAAGTGAGATGTAGAACATCTGCACCAAACTTTATTGCCGAGTTAAATTTTGAACCGTCATGCATATTTGAATTGTGTTCAAGGTCCTTTGTATGAGCATTTGTATTGAGATGTGTTGTTGTACCTGCTTCATCATCGATGTACTGTTATAGTGGTTTCAAGTGGAGAGTGATTATGCAAAAAATATTTGCCTCTCAAATACTCTTGTTGCATAAGGTTCTTCATCCAAAATAATTTTGAGTTCAGCGTTACTTTCTTCAATAACTTTACTGTAAATGGTTATTACATTATGCCCCCGTGTTATTTAGTTAGCTTGGTAAAAACATCAAATGAGTCCTCTCGCCCTGGGTAGAGCGTTTGCAGATTCGTACTGACTAAAATCCATGGTGTTCAATAGCCATTTACATTCCAGGGTCACGGTTACCTGTTTAGACAGTCCCGCGACCCCAGACAGGCCCGCGATATACTCTTGGGTCAGGAAAAATTTAGTACTTCAAAAGTTTCAAGTTTCCATAAGGCTCAAGTTCAGGACTTCAGAGAGTTTTGACCTTGCAGGAATACAATGACACGTAATGATGGCGGGGCCATTGTCAACGAACCGTACTCAGATCATCGATATCTGCATTATTATTGCTCTGGACTTAACAACTAAGTACTCTACCCGTCACTTTGTTGGATGAAAAAGGTTTATGACTGATGGAGCCAAGTTTTATTTGATTAAATCTAAGGTTTAATTTTTCATGTGGGCTTAAACTCGTCGTATTGTAAAAATATCAACCCTGGTATGATCCCTGATCAGACGGCGAGCTACCTAATACTCGCAGCTCGGATGTAAGAGTTATTGCAGGATATCCATCAGGTAATAGTTATTTGTTATGCAAGGCTGCAAAGTTGATTTTTGGCGCGAGTACTTGAATTGAAAACTGAGCGAGCGAAGGATTCTAAGATTGAACCGCGAGAGAAACGAGCGGTTCAAATATAGAATCCTGAGCGATGCGAAGTTTTCAAAGGTACGAGACGCTGAAAAACTTTGCTGCCGAGTGCAACACACAACTTTTCACCTCACACAGCGAGGAAATGCAGTAGGGGCGGCTCGCCTGCCAGTGTAGAAAAGTAAAAAACAATTGAATACAAGACGTGTTCGAATTTTAAACAACACTTTGTGCTCTAGAGCACAAAATGGAGTTTTGCGCTCAGATTTTGAATGAGAAATAGAATCTTTCCGAGCGGGTGAGGTGAAAAAAATATTTATTTGATGTTATACTGACTGCCATAGATGAATTATGTACCTTAGACGTGGAAAGTGACGTTATAGAGGCTAGTGAGGAGAAAAATTAAGCAAATGGCATGTTCAACATATCGTAGACTAATATTTGTACTTAACAGTTGTCTTAAAACCACTTTAACTTACGTAAGTTTTACTACTTTTTATTCTATGGCGGGAACTTCCAATAATACCGTGTTTAAAGAACTTGTTCAGCATCAATGAGCATTTTTATAGGGTAGAAAGGTTCTTACGTAAATAAAGCGAAAACTTTACCTTTCATTTTTATCAGTCTTTTCACAAAAGCTTTTATTCATTTGATACAATATAATGAATTCCCAATATCGGTATGGCAATACCGTTTTTATGGAACTTGTTTTTCTATCGTCTCTGTGACCTTGTGACGGAACTGTGAGGACTTATTATTAGCAAAAATAACATTGAATCTGGGACTAGACTGTTTATTATGAAAGTCTATATTCTTATCTTTTATGTTCTTTTCTTCTTTTTGTTATTGTATTTCTTTTATGACTTATTTTCAATTCTCAAGATAATGTTGTGTTTAGTCAGCATCCTGTCACTTATAGTACTTTTTCAAGTCTGCAAATCCCGCAGAATGTTTTTTGTTCACATTCGCATGAGGTTGTAGATTTTATCGATCGTTATCATTCACTTGTTCGGGCTTACGTTTTATTTCTTCAATTCTCCCGTCAAATATTTGTGTGGGATTGGATCCTGTATGTCTAAATAAACACGTATTTTTCTTGATTTATTACTTTTTCTAAGAAATAGTGTGTTTCGGTAGTTAATGTGACAATTTATACAGCTTTATAAATCATTCTCTTCATAGCAGTGGTGGCCCTGTGGTATCGGTCCCGACTTACGAGTGTAGGTCGTGGGTTCGAACCTCGCCAAGCACATTACTTTGTGTAATTTATTTCATCACCACTGCTCTCAAAAAGGTGAAGGAAAACATCGTGAGGAAACCGGCATGTCCTTGAACCAAGAATTCGTAGATATTGTGACATCTACCATCCCGCACTGGGCCCGCGTTGTAGATTATGGCCCACTCCCTCTCACAGAGAGGAGGCCTGTGTCCCAGCAGTGGGAACATTATAGGCTGATGATGATGAAACCATTCTGTAGAAATAGTGTTCTCTTCTTTAGCAGACAAGTTCTTGAAATCTTTTTGACATATTGTAGACGTGAGAACTTTAACTGAATTGTCCCCATTTATCAAGAAACTTTTATCAGTGAGTAACGATTTATGGTTATTTTTTTATAAATTCTGACAAAAAATGCAGCCAAAAGGTTTTGAAACCAAACAACAGATAAATGAAGTTGCAATAACAGTTTTTTTTTACCAAAATTGAGGTTCAGTAAACCTTATGAGAAGTCAATAAAATCGGTATTTTGTAAGATGATACCCTCTTCTAGTCTAGCATTTTTTTGATCTATTGCCAATATTAAAATAAATAATTAAGGATATTTACAACGACATGCATTTACAGAAACTGTATATTTGGCGGTATATGAAATGTAATATGATATTCAATATATCACTCGAGTGCTAAAATGATGGTAGTGATAAAATCTACGCTTTAACCTAAAAAGTATTACATTACAGTTGAGTGTTTGATTTATTTTCTTAACTACATATATGAGCAATCATCACAAGTGTAAAAATAAAGAATAACGGTGATATGCCACAACATTTTCTCAGTTTTTCTTTTTTGCCATTTTTTTGTGACTTTGATTTTTTTTTGGTAAGATAATCAACATACTATTAATCAAGAAAAATACTTACACTATACACTTCTATTTTTTCATATACGCATGTCAGCAAAAGACAAAACTTGCCATGTTGGGCTCGGGACTGCTGTTGGATTTGGATACCGCTCCATATTCATAGAATTGCCAAAAACCTTGTTGATCCCAGTGTACGTATGGTTCTCTTTCAAAGGTGGTTAGTTACATACAAAGTACTGCTCACGTCATGGAAAGCAAGTTTTCTGTATTTAACTAACATCCACTTCCAAATAGGGTAGTTTACTGCATAAATAAATTGAAAAACTTTTTAGTCTGTCGTCAGTTAGATTAATTAGAGTACCTATTGAAAAGAAAAAACGAATATTGACATTTACACCGACCGACCGAGTGACATTTTGTGGTTTTTAGAAACGTTGTATCTTCCTCATTTTTGATTTTCGTAACAAAAGAAAAATACTGGGTCAAATATTTTTTGAAAATCTATATTTCGGACTAATTGAATTTTTGGAGTAAAATAGCCTATTGGTCCAGTCAGGGACCTGTGGGTGGAGTAGTTACAGGGATACCTTTTTAAATGTTTCTTCATAACATCAAATTGAAGAGAATACCTACATAGACTATGATGCTTCAACTTATGTAGTGCCACAGAAATTTAAATCGGCTTGGTGGACGGGAAAATGTAGACTTGGTCCCGGAATGGGACATCTCCTTTTAAATGCTCACTGAACTTTCTGTCAGTGTCTGGTGTCCAGAACTGGTCCTTAATTTGTCCCACAGTTTAACCAATTATTTCTTTAGTCCTAACTCAACCTGCAGTCAGTCTGTTCTGTCACGAAGTTACAATAAATTATACAAAAGAAGATGTTTATGATATTGTGCCAGGATATTTTTGCCCGCTTACAGTCAAGTCGCCAACGAGAATCATGGCAAAGCTCCGGCGTGTGCTCGGATTTATTTCCCTGTTTGACATTCATAACTTGTGCGGAATAACAAGCAGTTGATACATTTTACTCCTTTTACGCAACCCTTTAAATAACTAATGACATAAATATTTATTTTGTAAAGGTATTTTTATTTTGAGTGACAGTAGCATGGCTTTTTGATATAACAGTAGCTCTGATTCTGATTACTACTTCATGAGATTTTTACTGCAGCAAATGCGAATATGAGTTTGTTATTAATTGCAGAAACTGTGTGCAGAAAAAACAAAACATTTTTTCTGCTTTTATTCAAGTCTCCAAGAAAAATTTGAACAAATTTAAAAAGACACCTCTGATACTAAAATCATTAAATACGATAGCCAAAAGTCACTTATATGGTAATACCCCCGTTATTCAATCCCATGACAAAATCCATCAAAAGATCTATATTTGGCGATGTTCTTCACAACTTCCGTTACAAATAATTTATAATAGTGACCTCATGGAGTTTGGAGACACGTGTGAAGTCAGGTGAATAGTTAGTTTTAAAATTATGAATAAATAAATGACAGCTACAGAGAGACTGTCAATGACAGGTTAAAATTCCCATTGGCTGTACTGTATATTTTTGTATTACAGTCCACGGCTCACAAGTGTGTGTCTTCGTTGCGTGTTGTATCATCAACCGGTTTTTATTATTTATGTGGTAGTTGCTGTCGGAAATCCGGCACTTAGTTAAATATCAAAGTTTTATTTAAGTTTATTTTTTGTTTGTTACTTTATGATGATTCAGATTCTAGGTTTATTCCATAGAAGTATAGAACGTAATAAGTTGACCTTCATTTTAAATATCTATATGTAATTTTTTTTTAGTTAATTTGCGTATCTCACTGAATGACGGTATTAACCCTTAATTTGGCAGAGATCCGAATTGTTTAATAGCATGATTTAACATATATTTCTGATATCCGAGTGTTAAAAGCAACTTGGAAAAAATAGTCAAAAAATTATTTCAGTTACAGGTTTTCAGGAAATCAATGTTCATCAGGGTGAACAATGCCAAATTAGTGTTGTTAAAGTAGGTCAAATAAAATCACTGTAAATAATATTATTTGGTATGTAAATGCAAAGACCAATGGAGAGAATTTTTTACAGTTATAAAACAAAGTATTATATTGCATTTAATACAATAAACATCTGTATTTTTGCAAAATTTATGTTGTTTTGTGTCTTTTTTTATGCTGGGATTAGGTCCTGCAACATTGAATCTGATTAGGTTTTTAAGCCTGACTTATCATAAATATGTAATTATACATTTATGCATTTTTCCAAGAAAAAGAAAAATACATAAAAACCTGTTTTTCTTTGTTTAATTTAGAATTAATCTCAGAGCAAATGGCTTACTTTCGTTGAATTTTATTATAGTTACGTTTATGCAATAGATAAGCATTTTATGTACATAATACATCTAGTAAATGACTTAATGTTCTTATGTACTATCTTATGCATTTAAGTAAACCTTTTTCTTCTATCTTTATATATTTATACCCCCATAACAATTTGATAAACAACGTCTGTTCAATCAGTCAATTTGAGTTTCCACTCTTTACATTAGCCATAGTTTTATTTTTTGTATTGGTTCAGATCCAATAAATGTGATTCTAAAAGTAGCAATTCATTATCATTCCACCATATATTTACTAATTTGTTTTCATAACAAACAACCTGTAAAACCCCTCTTTTTTACCCGATCGTGGAGAGTTATGTGTTTAGGAGTCTATTTTATGAGTATTTATTCATTGCTTTCTCAAACGGCATTTTTTTTCTATTAGTTCTAATCTTTTTGCATCGTGTCTCGATGGATTTAACATAAATACTTTATTATATTTATCATATTAATTATGAATAAAAGTTATATCTAATTTGGCAACGTTCATTACAATGAACATAGCAAATTGAAAGTAATTCTTCGACGTATTTGGCAGTGTTCACTATGATTAACAATTAAGTTTACCTCAAAAAATAAGTAACTAAATACACAAAACGTCATGCAAAACCTATTCCAAACTAAAGCATAAACATTGTTTAGTAAATCAAAAGCAATAAAATTTAATGTGGTTACGTAAAACATGTATAACAAAAATATTTCCCATGGGAAGCAATGACTGTTTGCGCAACGTTGACATTTAGTCTCAAAAATGACAGATGAAAAATGTTGTCATTAGTAGAATTATTTTTTATACCGTTTAATATATGTCGGAGCCACCGGTATTATT